>CM077464.1:145627731-146227731 GCA_039654755.1 Calcarius lapponicus
AAACAATATTATCTCATTTGCTTCTCCTGTGTTTTGCTGCTTTGGAATGTGTTTGGAGGTTGTTTAGCCAACAGGTGATTGTTTTATTGGTTTTTCTGTGGATTGTTTTCACTCATTGGCCAATCAGGGCCAAGCTGTGTTGGGGCTCTGGAAAGAGTCACGAGTTTTCATTATTAGCTTTTTAGCCTTCTGTCTGTATCCTTTGTGTATTCTTTAGTATAGTTTAGTTTACTATTCTTTAATATATTCTAGTATAATAAAATCATAAATTAGCCTTCTAAGAACATGGAGTCAGATTCATCATTTCCTTCCTTCATCTGGGAACCCCATGAATACAAGAGTTTTCCTTGATAGTCTACATAGAAAATAAAACAGAAATTTAGCTCTGTGAAACTGATAGTACTGACTTTTGCTCCATCACAGTCAGGAATGCCATGCTCAGAAATGAAACTCTGCCTCTCCCAGCCCACAGCTCAGGGAAGGGCACAGATGTGCTCCACTTGCCCTGTGGTGGCAACAGCAGGGTGCTGCTGCTGCGGGGAGCAGGAAGGGCTCAGCCCAGGGCTTCTCACTGGGCTGCTCTTCCCAGTGCTTTCTGTGCATCCATCAAAATAACTCTGGGATACATGCAGCTCTGTGCACTCTTTACTGACGTTGTATCATTCACACAGAAAAGATTCAATTCCTGACTCACGCCAGCTCTCCATCAATATTTTTGGCCTGAGATGAATTTCTTTCAGTGACAAAAATGGCTTAGTCAGCTCTGTTTCCTCCTGCTCCTTCATCCCATTGCCAAAGCCTGACTGCTCATCCTTCTTCCCATGGCTCCCTTAGCAGAGCCCTTTCAGTCATTTATTTGGTCACTCAGGGAACAAGGTCAGGGAGCTGATCAGGGTTAAAAACCAAAAAATACAAAACCTGCTGGCTTGTTTCTTACCCAGATCAATTGCCCAGTGAGCTCACAGTGCAGCACACAATACCAGAACATCTGTGCTGGATCAGAGCACTGGTCCATTTGGTCTGGTGTCCTGCCTCAGCAGCAGAGCAGACACAGCAGATGTTATCAGGGCTAGCATCCAGGAATGCTCTCCCAGCCTCCTGTGACTTGTGACTCAGGGATGTCTTGAGTGAAAGTCAATGTTTTTGTATTTAATATTCATTGATGGATTTTTATTTCATGTATGTTTCTGACTGTTTTAGATTTTTAAAACTCACATTTAAGAAATGTTTGCAACCCATACTGACTGTGGAACATAGCAGAGCTGTATTTCATGCAGTCAATGAAGTGCTTCTTGCTGCTTGCCCTGGGAGTAGTACCCAGTAATTTAATTTTGTGCTCTTTGATTTTTGTACTGGAAGAAGCAAAGAACAGCTGTATACCCCATTCACCTTTCTTGTTCCACTACCTATTTTATAGATCAATGTTGTAGCTATCTCATTCAGCCCTTTCCCAGCTTCCAGAGGTCTTAAAATACCCTTAAGGGTGTTGCTTTATATCAATAGACAGCAGAGACAGTAATGTAATGCAGGTATAGATGTGGCCAGGGATCCTGGTAGCTTAAACTGGGGACAGAAATGGTCATGTAATAAGCCTTTAATTAATAAGAAATGTGCATCTGGATAGACAGTCTTGTCTGGTGAACATAACTTCTGTTTTCTCTACCACTGCTTGCCAATGTCAACCAATGCCTTTAGCAGCTTTCCAGTTTTGTAAGTAAATAAAGAATTCAAATGAATGATTTAATAAATTTCCTTTCATTCTCCCATTGCTCTGTCCTCAATTGCCTTCTCTTTAACCCTTCCTCATTTGCAAAATGCAAATATTTTTTGAAGACTCTATTGTGGCTGGTTGAAATGTTTACTAAAATTCAATATTCAGTGTTGCTTTTTGTTGCTCTGAATATAAAATCTCCTCCACCTTCCTTTGTCTTGTTTTCTGTAGATCTCCAAATACTTCTTGCTTCTCATTTGTTTATATTTCTTAAAAGCCTCAAAGCTGCTCTTTATGATCTAACATGCCCTTTGTCACTCTTTGCCTCTGCTTACAATAGGATTTAGCCTGCAGGCTCTTGCCAAACGTGTTTCTTAGACAAATTTTCCCATGTCAGGGAGTCAGAGTCAAAATTATGCTACTCATTACCTGCTGCCTTAAATACATGTCCTCCAATACTGAGGTACTTGTATTTTCTTGAGTCCTTCACTGGACAAACTCCAAAATCCATGAGAAAGCCAACATTTCTTGCTGCCCTGCCTGCACCATGTTCACCTGTGTGTGGGCTGAGCTGAGCCCAGCTTGCCTTCAGCCCCAGCCCTGCCCAGAGGAGCAGGAGCAGCTCTTGGTGCTGGGCTGGTCAGCAGCGCCTCCACAGACCAACCTCATGGTCTGCTGTCTTTCTAGGCTGAGTCACTTCCAGAGATCCAGGCAGAATTCAGGCATCCAAGGATTGTCTCATTTCATGTCTCACCAGGCTGGTATTTACCTGAGCATCAGTCTGGGAGGCACAAAACACAAGTTATACAAGATTCTGCAGCTTCTCAGAGCACTTTTGAGGCAGGGAAAGCAATTCTGTCCCCCAGGGAAAATGCTTCCAGTAGGGCTTTTCTGGTGCACAGCATCACTGGAGAGTCAGGACTGACATGGTTTGATTTCAAATGCATCTTCTCTTCCCTGAGTGGAGAAGAAACATAGAAGGCGTTTCTTAAAATGGCCTTTCCTGTACTCTTTAGTGTATCCTTGCCTTTTTCAAACTGTTAGTGGGAGAAAGAAGGAGGAGAATTTCTAAACAATTCTCTGAACAAGCTGATTTCTATTTTGTTCCATTGTGTCAGATGCAAGCAGTATGCAAGCCTGGATCACTTATGGAGTATGGCACAGAAACACTTTGCAGCTTCATGCAGCTGTCTCTGTTCCTAACAGAGTACACCAGATGGTAGAGGAATACACAGAGAGAAATTTTCAATGTGGAAAATAAAAGGAAAAGGTTTTTTATTAGAATTTTTTATAACAATTACTCTCCTTTTTTTTTTTTTGCTTTTTTTTTTTGGAATGGTTTGTGGAAACAATCACACGTTGGTGTACAAATTAAGGTTTTATCACAGTGCATTGGGACAGAGAGTATACAAGAGGAGGATGCAGCCTAGCCTCTCTCAGCTTTGGGGAGGGTGAGAATGCAGCTTGCCTTTGAGATGTTTTCTTTTGCAGGATGGCTTTTTTCATCTCAGATTATGTACTGTGATCACATCACATCATCAGTTTTAAATTATGATACATTGTGACACCAAAGGAGGGCCAGAAGAGCCTGAACCAGGCCTCACTGGAAGGGAAGCTTCAGCGCCATCTCACTCCATCCCCTTCCCCCCACCACCTTAAGCCCATCTTCTTTCTTTATTTATTGTGGAAAGGGAGAAGAGCTCTCTTTTTCTGCATGAAAATAGGGGATCTAAATGCTTTTTCCCACACATGCATGGCTACTTCCAATAGGTGGGACAAATACGTCCTGTCTTCATTTCTCCAAGAGTCTGTAAACATCTCACAGTCACCTGAGCCACCCACATTCCTTTTGTTGCCCTTAGCTTCTATTAAACGGCCTTTACTGTAGCAGGCAAAATATTTACACTATTTCTTTCTGCCGACTCAATTGCTGCCTTTCTCCTGCTCTGTCCCCAGGACCGGAGCCTTGCATGACAGCGCTGCCTTCTGCTTCCCTTACTTTGAGCACTACCAGCTGAGCTTCAAAAGTGGGCAATTCAAATTATCAGTCAGACAAAACAGGCTCCTTTTAGTTCTTTTAAAAGCTTTTTAGCTCTTGTCTCAGACCTTTTCTTGCTTTTCCTTCACATTGCCTTTAAAAGCAAGACTGACAGAAAAGATTAAGTTGCTTCTGGCTGCACAGGATAGAAGCAGATTAACGCAGCAGGATCCAACCCTGGGAAGCCCAGCTTGGGTATCTATGTTAGCACAACCCCAGCAATGTATAAGCAAGAGTCGTTTGTGTTGATCTTTTTCAGGATGATGAGTTTGTGATTAACTCCTTTGTGTGGAGCTTGCCTGTGTAGGAAGCTGGTACACAGCAGGATGCTGATGGAAAATCTCCCGAGGTGTCAGCCCTCCCTCTCAGCATGCACAGCTCTGCAGACATTCTGCTGGCTACAGGGGATTTTGTTTGCCCTCCATCACCTTTGAGATTTTTTTTCTGGGAGCAGGATGGCTGCGGAAGTAAGGAAATCTTCCATCTGAGCAAAGTTTAGTGCAGCCTTCTCAGCTGATGCTAAGGAGTAGGTCCAGTCCTGCATGGCGGATGTGCTCATCCAGGCTGCAGGAAAGTAATTAAACTCCACAACAAATGCAAAGAAATTTTTTACTGGGAAAATGGTAGGCTGTTTACTTGTTCATTTATTTGTCTTTAGGGCTGAAGATTTGGGTTTTCAGCATGGGTTTAATAATCTAAAATTATTGAATAAATAGCTAAATATCAAATAAAAATGCATCTTTTTTGGGGGGACAGCTATGCATTACAATATTCAAGAGGAATCTGGGGGACCCCAAGTTCAGCAAACTATCTTAGTCAAGCTGGTAGCATCTTTCATGCTTTAATGAAGAAAAGCACCGTGGATCCTGCAGATGCCCATTCTCCCTTGCAAGGGAATGGCTGCAGGAACTGCAGCAAAGGGCAGGAGAGGGCAGCAGATGCATCAGTTCCGCGTGTGCTACGTGTGCTCCCTGCTTGTGTTCCCGTTCAAGATTCCCGAGGGCGGGAGGACTGACCCTCCAACCCTTCCATGCCCCAGTCTGCCATTAGCTGACTTGAGATAACATTATTTGCCAACCTCAAAGTGTTGGGTGAGGATAAAAGCCCTTGAAGGGGCTCGACACAGCTCTGCTGAGAGCAGTGAGAAGTTTCCTTCCTGCTTAGAATGGGGCGTTCAGAGCAAATCTTTGCTAACGAGGTGTATCTGCTGGATGAGCTCCAAGGCAGAGAGAAATAATACCAATAGAGTTATTCCAGGGTTCACATCTGAATCCCAACCAATATATTAAGATGCCCTTTTTTTTTCCTTTTGCATGGCATTAATCCAGGACATATTTACACATAACAGTTTTGAAATCACACACACCCCTAGGCTGCATGAAATATTTCTATACAGCATAATTTTTTAGAGACAGTAAATCAGACCATCTCAGATATATACCTATAAATTTTAATGAATGCACAATATCCCTGTCACTTCTGCCTCCCTTGTCTAGTGACACTCTCTATTTCCATCACATCTCCTTCCATATCAAGGTGAAGGAATGAAACTAAACACTGCTGACTTAACAGTAAATTGAGCAGGAAAGAGTCTACACTGGACTGGGGAAAACAATCATTCATTTTGCAGGCTTAGTGCCAACAGCACTACCTTGCAGCTCCAATTATCTGATATTTTAGTGATTACACTCAGTTAAGCAGGGATAATTGAAGCAATTTTCAGCATCTTCACCAGACAAGCCAGAGGCATGACCTTATCTTAGATAACAGAAAATGAGATTCAAATGAGCTTTTTTTTTTTCCTTTCACCAACAGTGAGCAGCTTAATTACAGGAGAAAATTAGCAGAGGCAGTGGTGTCTCTTCCAACCTTCAGATGGTGTCTGGTGACTGACTGGGGGACATATCTTAGCTAAGCACAAATTTAGGGACTTCATACAATTGGACATCTGTGGTTGTATAATGGGTTTTGAATGAGGGAATTGTGGAACTTAAGGAAAACTTCAAATATCTGATTGCAATTGTTAGTTTTTTAACTTTTGCTGACTAGAGAACGTTCTACTTGGTATCATCATCGTGAACTAAATGTCCATACAAATGCTGAGGCTGATTCCATCAGAGCACCTGCAGGGGAATGGGGGAGCCCATGGGGTTTATCTGCCTGAGCCCGAGATGCCCCAGGGTGAACTGCTGGCACCATCAGCTGTTCAAGGGCAGCTGAACGTTCTGTAGCTGCTGCTCTCCAGCTCTGAAAAACAGAGTGTTTCATATGACCCCGTCAGCCAAATCAGGGCTCTGAATGGTGCTCAGAGAAACTTCTGCCTTCCTGGCTCAGAAGACAGTCAGGAAAACATCAGTGGTGCTCCTCATTTACAATGGACACTGTCTTATTTCTGCTCAGCACAGGAGCTGTGAAGAGATCATTCCAGGACTGCTCAAGATTGTGGCTGTTGCCACAATAATCACATTGAGGAAATAAACTACACTGTCAGTTTACCCCCTACCTCTGGCAAACCAGCAACTTACACTGTTAGTTATATTTTGTATTGCTTTGACCATTTGGTTATAGCTCATACATAGCAGTTATTTGGTCTGGGCTTTTCCCCTTAAATCCATAAAGTCAAAAAGAAAGGCAGATACAAAATTTTTTTTGGTTGCGGGGGGGGGGGGGGGGTTAGGTGTTTTTTGGTGGTGTTTTTTTGTTGGTGTTTTTTGGGGGTTTTTGTTGGGGTTATTTTTGTGTTTTTGTGGGTTTTTGATGTTGTGGTTATTGTTGTTCTGTGAGAACAAGCCCTAGGAAAATGAACAATTCACAGAAACACTATTTTCACTTGTGTTACACATACCTACACATGCAGGAAAAAAGGTCTGTTAGTTGATTCCTCTTAGACTAATGCATCAGTTTTTTAGTTTCAGTGTGAAGCAGAGCACAGCAGTTCATAAAATATAGCAAAGAATATACATGTGTTAATTTAGAAGTTTAGTTCAAGTTTTGGCCTTGAGAGGCTTAGTTTTCTGGGACCAGAAGAAAAAAAATATTAATTGCTTACATCTATTTTCCACTTTAAATGAAACCTTCAGCATTTTACTGTCAGCATTAGAAAACACTATTGTTTTGGTGGAAATGTCACATAACTAATCATTCTATGGGGAGAAGCAATAGACTGCTTTAGTTAAAAATATGCATGAAATAAATTATAAAGGCATAAATGAGGACTTCCAACCCAAAGGAATGCAATGTTGAGCATAGAGTGTCGGATTGGTCTGTGTGAGTAGGATAGCTTGGCTGTTTATTTCCTGACAGTTCACAAATCTGTTCCCACAGACGGAGGCTGCACAGGCAGCTCAGCTCACGAGAGGCAGTGGGTGCACAGCCCAGCCTCGTGCCAGTGGGAAAAGGGCAAGGGAAGAGGATTTCCTCAACAGACAAGGAAACAAACCCAGATGAGGCCATAGTTATCCCTGGCAGAAGTCAGGAGATTGGTGCCCATGTTCATAAATCCAAGAGGAAATGTTCCCAGAGCTACAATTCAAGAACTCCTGTGCCAGATCCTTGTGGCTTCATCTTCCCTTTATATAGACTCAAGGTGTTCAAACCAGTGGGTGGAACTTGGATGACAGAGGACTTGTAGGCATCCCTCTCTCTAACCACCAAACCTCCATGGCCATGTGTCCCCACAGAAGCAAAGCAAATTTTTCAAGGGTAAATCTGAAGGGACTAAATGTAAAACGTCTTAGGTCATGTAGAGAAACTGGGAGAGCCCAGGCTCGTGCAGGGAGTACGTGTGAGAGGGTGCCTCTAGTCCTTGCTGTAATGCCTGTGGGCTGGTTTCCAGCTCTGATATATTGCATCACTCCCCAGCATGATGGCTTGCCTAGCTTTCCTCTTAGATCCAGATTCACAGGTCTCCTTCTGTAAACAAGGGGTGATCCCCATATTGTTTGATATGGACAACATGAGAATCTGGTCCTCAAGAGTCCTCATCATGCAAAGTTAATGAAAAAACATGTGTCTCATAGGTTTTAAATGCCAGCTATTTTAAATGTGGCAACATTTTCATTTCTGCTGATTTCTGCTTATCAACACATTTCCCACCTCTTCCTGCTGTACTGAACTGAAGGAGACAAAACATCCTTTTGGACCCATCCCAAATACAGACCTCATTTAAAGTTCAAGTCTAGCCACAGCTGAAGGTGTTTCAGGAAAATAGCACCGGCCACTAATCTTAGTCTGGAAGCCTCTCCAGATTTTCTTTCTCTGAAATCCCAGAAGGATTTCCAATTTACCTAAATTAATCTCCCCTACAAATTTCCCAAAATAGAACATCTCAAATACTCTTTTTCACTTGTTTCCACATAGAGATCAAACTGTAAACCAGCAAAGACTGAGACAAAGATATTTTTCATGGTGGGCATACAGTAAGACTCTCACAGATATTTGCTCATTTCTGAGACTGTCTTTTTAATGGCATTTATTTAGAAGCCTTTATTTACTGAGAAGCTTTGAGGCCTTATTTAATTTATAGATATTGCATAGGACAATGACAGTGGCTCAGGCTGTGAAATGCCACTTTGTTGCATTTTCCCACTGCTGCCCAGAGCACGAATGCTCCTGATGGTGCCTGTTTGGCTTGAGCCTGTCAGACACGGAGCAGACAGGATGCTGAAGAAAGAAACTGGTGTCCTTCATTTTCAAGTCCTGGCTCATTACACAGGGTGATGAATTGGCCCTGTTTATAAATTCTGCAGCTACCACTTACAGCCATACCTGACATGAGCTTGAGGGGATGTGAGCAGAGCTAAAGTGATCTTCCAGGCAGTTGATGTTTCAGGAAAAATATTGCACAGAAAGCTTAGAAGCCCAAATTATGCATACACAGTTAATGGCGCAAATACAAACAGCATGCTGCTTGTTAAGCTCTTTTACACACTGGAGCCACTTGGACCAGCTAAAATATCAGGCAAAGGCTGTGCCAAGGGAGGAGCAGGTCAGATGTGAGTATTGATCTCTGTCTGAGGCAGCACATTCCCCAGCGTGGCACTGTGCAGCCTCTGTGATGGGTTCCAGTGCGCTGCATGCACTGATTCCTGCCAGAGCAGCTTCTCTGAAAGCTTCACCTGCAGCTGGTGGGAGACAGAGAATGTGGTACAAGAAGGAGCAGCCCAGATATTCACAGGTAAAACTGGAAACACTTCTGCCAATTAGGCACTTCATTATTTGCATATCTGTAAGTACCTCTGTTGGAAATGGGTCACTGACTCACCTGCTCTCCTAATTGACCACTTAGAGGTTACTAAAGCAAGATTACCTTCAGAAAGCCAGTTCTCTTTCCAGAGTTCAAGTCAATGCCTGAAATGGCTGAAAGCTGGCTAGGACCAAGCCACACAGCAGAATGTTGACACTAGTGACCACTGTGATGGCTGGCCCTCTGCAGAGAGCAGTGAGGATCTTCAGAGCTAACAGAGATAAGGCACAACTCACTGGTACTCACAATACCTGGGTTATGAATCAAGCATGACTGAAAATTCGTATCAGAGAACTAGCCTGGTGAAAGCCAAGAAAAGCCAGGTTGCTCGTTAGCAGGGTTTACTACCTCATGAGAAAGCATTTACATGCAGCTAGGGCAGCTTTGCCCTCCTAGGTTTTGCCAAATGCCAGAGACAGCTGCCTGTGCTGGCCCCACAGCACCCCATGGTGCCACATCTGGACCCACTCTTGGCTTCCAGGCAAACACCATCCTTGGGTTCAGCTCCAGTGCAGCACCAGATCCACCTTTCCTTCCCCAGGAAGGTGCATGGCACAGGGGCCTCCCTGCTCCCTCCTCTCTTCACAGCCACAGGAAGCATGTGTGCTTTGCAGACCCTGAGGGAACATAACAAGAATTGCTTAGGAAATGTTGGCCACTGTGCTTTCTGTCCTCATACTTTCATCAGCTGGCATGCCACGGTTAAACCTTTGGGTCTGGACAAGCTGAACCCCTTACCTTTGAACTCCTGTGATGTTCAAGTTGTGAACCCAGATTCACTCCCACTGTGAATTACAATAATCTCATTTCCCTCGCCTAATGGCATATTTCTGGTATAGGGTTGCAAGGAGAAACAAGGTCCACCTACACCTTCCCTGACCCTGGGTCTGTGTGTGCTGCTGAGGAGTGGGACACAGACTCTGGGTGATCAGTCTGGGTCCCCTCCACCCCAATGATCCTCCTGCAGAGCAGGTCCTGGCTCTCTTGTGAGATCAGATTCTGCAGAATGTAAGGGCTGGATGTCCCATAGGAACTATCCTGTTTCCAATCCTGCTGCCTTTCTGCACTGACACCCTTAGCAGCTATCCTGCAGAGTTTGACTAGACTAACCTTCAAAAGAATTACTACTGCTACTAAAGAAAGAGCATCTCAGAGAATACAGGTCAAGGTTTAAACCACAGACAGACATTGTGGATTTCCCCAGTACTCAGGTGGAGGCCCAAAACTGGAATAGATTATACATAGACAGCAGCAGCTCTTACTCAGTTGGCCTCTGGTTTCTGGCACTACAGGGCTCAGCTGAGTTCAGCTGTGCTTTTCTCCCTCTGAAACGTACTGCCTGTTTTAAACACAACCCTGTAGATATTTTATTTCCTTCCCTTGCACCTCACAAATGAAGTGTTTTTCTTTCAGTTGGTGGAGAGAAAATCCTGCTGTGTGAAGCCACATGGGACCCTTGTGTCTGCTCTGGACATGGCAGCCAAATGACATTTACACTATTTCAAATAACTTTTTAAGGAGTTTTCCAGAAGGTGAATAAAACAGGATATTTTGTGTGGCTATCTATTGTCCTGTAGTATTAGGGGTTTTTCTCAGTGCTCCTGATCTGCTGTCTGCATTGATCTACTCTCATACTTTGAAGTTAGAGTCTACAGCTTCCCTTTTCCATAGAAAAGTCTGTTCCTCACCTTAGGGTGCATCTCTAATGGTTTGCCTCTCTCCCAGCCTGGAATATCATACAAGTAATGCCATTTCTGCTGCCATTAGTAGTTTATCTTTCTGCTCCTCTTGGCCTTCAAAGTGACCCAGCCTTCTGAAGTTAGGAGGCAGATTCCCGTCTCAGGATATCTATTCCCTTGCAACAGAGACACCTGCAAAAGTAATCAGCTCCACAGGGAGTCATAGCAAGTTTCTCTCAGAAGAGACAACTTCTCACTGACAGGAATGGGCTCCACTGCAGCCAGCCAGCAGCATCATCATCATCATCATCATCATCATCATCATCATCATCATCAGGGGCTGGGTCCCTGCCTGTGCCTGCCGGAGTCAGCACAAACACTGAGCACCACATGACAATAAATCACAGGGGTGGTTGAGCAGGTAGACCGCACATGCCCCCACTTCATCTTTTCCCTGGCTGAGGATGTTCACTCACCTGAGGAGCTGCTGGAGGTTCCTTGGGAGTCTGAGACCACATCCTCTGTGCTGATGGTCTGACATCCAACAGCAGACTTCATCAAACCAAATTTTCCTGCAACTTTTGCAGCTAGGTCTTCCAGATGAAGAAGCCTCACAGATATCATGGTTTGGAGGCAAGGAAAGAAGAGTGGGAGGCTGAGCTGCCATCACAGGAAATGCTTCCAACTGGGCTCAAAGAAGTCATCCAGCCCACTCTTCTGTGCAAATGTAACCTCAAAGATGCACTTTCTTACATATATTCCTCCTCTCTGGTAGTGATCCCCTCCTTTTTTCCCCAAGCATTCTCTTCAAATTGCTCATTATCCTCACTGCTAGAAAACCACTGCTGCTGTCAAGTTGAATTTTTGGTTTCAATGCTTCCCATCAGCTCGCATGTTTCTGGAACAAAGATAATTTCTTTAGTTCATCTCTTTAGTAGGTACGCTGCCATTATGTCTGTACCAGGAACATCACTCAAGACAGTTATTCATATTTCACATGAAAAGTGCAAGTGGCTGCATATTATTATATAGCAGAATAACTAGATAAGCACATTATATTGACTGTCTATGACATTTTTTATTGTTCCGATAAAAATTAATTGGTTTTGCAATTCAGGCTTTCTCTGTGACTATTATTTGTTATTGAATAGAGGTTTTTTTATTATAATTAAATCATCACCTGTACCAACTCTACTAGTTCTTCACCTGGAAACTAATAGTTTAATGGAAAAACACATTTCAGGGACTGTCTGGAAGAACCCCAACTATGGGGGAAACCTTCCTTTGATTCTACCTTCATTTCTCATAAGCTCTGAAAAGTCATAACAGGAAATAAATGTAAAGGCATCTCAGAAAGCCCTTTAATCCATCCTTCTGCTCCAGGGCTGAATTTAAACTGAGAATTTATAAGAAATAATGGAAGGCAGCCTAGGGAATTACTTTCTTCCTGAGTCAACTCAATTTCCATTTTCTAAAGGATTCCAGCGCTTTGGTCCAGTTTACCTTACAAAAGCCATTTTTCTGTCTAGAAACACTAAAATTGTGTTCTTCCTTCTGTTGAAGGAGTTCTTTGTTACTGCAAACCTCATTGTACAACTAATATTCTGTCAAGACTATGAAAACATGCAGGTCTTACATAGCAACATCCTAAATTGTGAGTGACACCACCATGTTGTTAGGAGACCAGAGATCTTCAGAAAATTTCATGTACGGGGTATCCAGCTCATGTTGATGATTTTACACATAAAACACTTCTGTCCAACACAACTGATAGGAGTATTATACACTTTCCCTGCATCAATGTATTGACCTAAAAAAAAAAAGAGAGCTAGGCAGACATAAGAATGTCTTTTAAAGTAATATAATAATAAAGTCACTGAAACCCACTATCCAGGAGTAGTCTGGAAAAAATGGAAAAGTTAGAGTGAGGTCAAGAAACATGATTAAGGATGTGATTTGACCCTGTGTGAGGAAAGGTGATGTACAGTAAAAAGCTTGACCTCTGAAAAAGATGATTTAGGGTGTCAGCCTTCATAGCCACAGTGATGCATCTTCTTTAGGATGTATCAAGCAACTCTCTACATCTCCTGATTATCCTGACTGGCTGTGCTGGAGCTGAGTGTGATCCTGTGAGGTACAGGTGTTCAAACTGTAGTCACAGGAAACTCAGTCATGGTCACATACAGAACTGTACCTATCAACAATAGGTTTCCTTAGGCTCCATTTCTATGAAATGGCCATGTGAAACAGTGAGAGTAACAAATCCCCTACGACAGATTTTGCAACACAGGAGAGATTGGCTGGTTGCCAGGAGGCTCAAAGCACTGATCATAGACAGGGAAAAAGTTCCTCCTGTTTCCAGCCCTTGTCCAGGTCATCCAAGGCTGATTTCCTTAGGCCCCTCTGTGGCTCACAGGGTCCCTGTCCTCAGCCACTCTGCACCAAACCTCTCACATGCAGGGCAGAGGAAAAACGCCCAATTCTGGGATGCACACCGGGTTTTGCAAGGACTTCAGTCCTTTTCCCGATCATTTCATGTCCCTGTTTGAGATTTTAGAGGTAACAAAGAAAAGATTCTGTGCTTCCAGCAGAAGGGAAAGGGACAAGATATGGTACAAAGGTGTGAGACAGAAAACTTCTCTGTTGTTTGCAAGTGTACCAGTTAATCTGGTACAAAAATGTTTCTCCTTACTAACCTTATCTCTCATCACAAACAATTGACCTGTCATTATTACCCTACTGTAATTTATAGCACCCTTTAATTTTTTTTAATCCATCTGTTCCTGTAGGGATTATAAGGCAAGCAAACTGATTATCACCTTGCCAACACTTATCATCAGGTGGCTGTGACTGTTTAGATTGCTGTCCAAAGACAACAAGAAGTACATTAAGAGAGAACAAAAGGTACTGTTTTAAAAAACAACAGTTACCATTAAGCCCTCATGATATAGATCAGATAAACCCACTGATAATGTAGAGATCATGACCTCTGGGTTTCCCACCAGGCTCACTGCAATTTTATCTTATCATCACTGTATAACCCAATAAATCAGTGTGTGCACAAAAACACACCGGTTAGCATTGCCTTTCGAAAGGCTGCTTTGCAGTGTTGATTGTTTTAACTTCACATTCCCTAATTGGTTTTGATTGGTTTAATTGGACATTCAGAGGTTGGGATTTTAAAGAATCCTGGGATGAAGCGGGTTCCTGCATATGAGTTTCACCAGCTGTGTTAACAAACAGGAGGCAAAACAGATGGGTGGCAAAAACATAGAGGGCTCAAAGCACTGCAGGCTATCAATTAACACCTCAAAACTTATGAATGCTTAAATAAAGTGAACTTTAACATCTCCCTAAGAGCAGAAGGAGATCATGACCATCATGACACACCAAGCTGTAAGCTGTACAAGAGAAAATCTGTATTGTAGGGCATAGATTTGTGCGTCCAATCTCTCTGAGTTTTGCAGGATATTCTGCCTGCATGGCTATGGGCCCCAAATTCAGGCATTTGATGCTGATTTTCCAGACACTGATCTTTGTTGGTTGCAGTGAAGGGATTTCAGTTTTGACTTGGAGTTATTAACAGCATCCACTGAGGGGGCAAGTAAAGAGACACAAGGGAAGCTTTCTAGCTAGAGCTAAACAAAGCTAAGATCAGACAGCTTTACAGGGCTTTTTGGGAAGGAGAATAAATATTTTTATCCTCTCCTAACATTTCAAGTAATTTAGAGATGGTACTTACCTTGTTTTTTGTGTTAGTGGAAAATTTTGGTGATGAAATATCAAGGAGTATGTTTGGGGTTATCTGATCTTGCTGTAAGCAGTAGCAAAGTAGAAACTACAATATTAAATTTAGGCACAAGGCTGTCAAAGACTAAACTTGAAGAGACCATGGAAGAGGTAAGGAGAAGGTTAACAAATCTGTCTACTGCAATTTGAGTCCTCCACTCTACTCAATTCCTGGCATTAGCAACCCATTCCTGTGACAAAAAGGTATAATCAAATAAATAAAACAATTTTCACTGAAATGGCTGAGGCCTGAGAAGACACTGTTTTTCCAGCTTTGCTTTGTTCATTAATGTTCATTTGCATTTGTTCATTTGTCCTTAGAGGAGGAGCAGTAGTGACAGAGAACCATAACATCTTAAACCATTTCCCTTGAACTTATCTTCAGTGCCTTTCAGTACAGAGACACTTCAGCAGAGTGAGGTTCAACCAGCAGCTATATGTATCGAGTATGAAACACTCTGCAAAAAGCAGGATTGACTTCTCAACCCTTTCTAGAAATCAAGGCTGTCCTCTGAACCAGCTCAGATGGTTCTCTCACCAAGTCTGATGGGCTGTGACAAGGAAATTTCCAATCTTGGCATTACATCCAGCTTTTGTATCACGGTTGTGTCAATGGGCCACTGACACATTAAGTAGTTGAGGTTGAAGGGACTCAAATTCATGGCTTTGTCTATAAGAAAGCACCCAAACCATCTGGCCAGGTCAGGTTCCCTATGCTTTTCAGTGGGATCTGTGCCCTGATGCAAACACAAACACAGAACTTGGGGGCCTACAAAGAGAGGAAGTTCTTTCCCAGAGTGTTTGGGATGAAATATTCCACATTCAAACTGAACAGGGAAGTCCTAGTGTTGCCATGCATTAAGTGACCACTGAAATGTACATTCTTAGACTTGGCTTCTTAGAACTTTCTCAGACTAATCCTTCTGACCTTTTTGCTTTCCCAAAAATTATCAAGCACCCAGGGTTTTCTTACTGTAATTAAATTATCAACAAATATTTATTTTATCTGCTTAAATCAAGCTCCTGAAATCTAGTGTGGAGAGAATATCAGCAAGAAAGCTTAGATTAAATAAATGTGAGGGCAATGAATATCAGGGTTATTAAGAGCAGCAGATGGCTAGGAATTGAATTTATTTGAATGACTTATCTAAAAATAATTAAAAAAAAAAAAAAAGAAGAAATAGAAATCTCTAGAGGACTGGGATTTTTAGGAAGTTTTGATATCCCATGTTCCCAGTCAGACAACTGGCAGCCCAGCTGGTGCTTTTCTCACAATAACCTGGATTGTCTTCTTCTGTCTGGCTGGGAAAACCAATACTTGTGGATCCTACAGAAAGGATGTTGATGCCTTTGCAGATCCTTTGGCTGCACTATTGCAAGGTTCAGACTAATTTGGTTCAATCAGATTATATGAGGGGATGGTAGCTGACATTTATCAGTGCATTTGGTCCCCCAGTTATCATGTAACACATCCACCCTGTGCTCACTCCCGCCAGTAAGATCAGAAAACAGCTGTGTGCTGTGTCTGAAGACCCACAATCTGAATACTCCTGTGTCAGACATTTTTATTACCCACTTCTTTCTAGGCTTGATGAAAAGTCTCACCTACTTCTGCTTGTTACTGTGCCCAATACTGTGTCCTCTTTGCTATTTTCTTGCATTTAACACAACAGAAGACATGACTTCTGGATAAATAAGGGCAAATTAGTGCTGTGAACAGAGAAAAAGGGAGGGGAATAATGGGAGAATGTTGGAATTGGATCCACAGAAGAGCTGCAGTACTAGACTTAGAATAGTCAGCTTATTTTTACTTCCTTCTCAGCACAATGATTTTCTTTGGATTCCTTCTGAATTCAAGGTCTAGATAAATTCATTTAGTGAACAGATGATGTAGCTCAAGATATTATTCCACTCTCCCTCAGAGCTCATTCAACCCTGAGAGCTCAGTTTGAACTTCTGCAGGAGGTGGTTTGGAGCTAAGCCATCAGATGCTCTGCTGAAGCAGCTGAGGACTCTTCTCAAGGCAGCAGCATCTGACAGGAGAGCAGAGCTGAACAAAAAGGAGCTGCAATAGCCTGACCCACCACCACAGCTAATGGAAGCTAATGGAAAATTTACAATTCTTTACAATTCTTTTCTACTTGATTGTTTGGAGGTAAGGAGACCTCTATTATTAGTGAAAACTGCCTGCAGAAATACACCTGGCCCTAATTTAGTGCATTTGCCTATGTCAAGAAGCACCAAGAGCCCAGTGTGGATAAGCCCAGCTATAAATAGTCAGTCAGACATCCAGTTTAAATTTAGATATTTACCTGTAGAACATCCCAGAATCCAACCAAATTCAGCTCAGTTGCACCCAAGCTGGAAGCACTCTGAAGACAGGGCAGAACTCAGGAGTATTCCCAGACGCTGGTGCATCAACAGGAATGTGAGGACTGTATTTTAAAAGAGTAACACAAATAGAAGGATTTGGAGATATTATTCATGTACTTAACAGCTATAAGCAAAAAAGTAGATGAAACCTACTAATATTATGAAGTTTGGGAATTTCCCTTCACAGATGGTGGATACAGCTTTAGCTGATGGATTAAGCTCAGAGTCCTGAACCAGAAATGCTGGGGCTGGAGGTATTCCTTCTGGGCACTGTGGAAGGTTCTGGCCCTGCTGTTTGCAAAGGTTAGACACACACCCCTCCTGTTGCAGAGACATGAGCACAAGGCAGGTGGGATTCCCTCATCTGGCTGCAGGGACAGCAGCGGCTCTGCAGGCGCTGCAGTCAGAGGCACTGAAGGAATCTTCAGAGCCAGGTGATGCAATGAGAGATTTTGGCACCAGTTTCATTAAAGCTCCTCCTTCGCACATCAAAACAACCTTGCCAGATGAAGTATTGCATGTATGATGCAAATGTATGATTTACAGTGCTTTCATTACAGTCTTGTAAGTAAATTCATGCTCATGATTAGCTTTCCTACAGATGGCTGAAGACTGGCTACTAGTCAGGGGACAAAAGTGAGGTCAGCATCACTGAGAGCAGTTTCCCTTGTACAATCAGTGTATTTTATCTCTGCACAGGAGGTACCAGTTCATCACCAGCCCCTCAGTGGGGGCTGCCCACAAAGAGGCTAATCAGTCCCAAATCCTGTGGCTTCCTGGAGCAGACACATGACACTGAGGCTCAGACCACCAGCTCTCTTCTCACAAGCCACAGAATGTTCATCAGAGGGCTGTGATGTTCTGTTCATAAGACAGAGGTGAAAGGCTCCATATCCTATTACACATCCCCTGGGCCAGCCAGTCTCCTTGTTTACATTTTTGTCAGAAAAAATCAAGGATGTTTTTACATTTGTGAATGGAAAGGCAGCAACAGGAGTGCATGTGAAGTGGTATTTCTTAGTCCCATCTGACTCAGTGTTGGTTAGCAGCCAAGGAAGGAAGGCAATTGCCAACTCTCCAGCTGTGAGAATGGGGACGTGCTAAACCAGGGATTTCTCTGGCACCCGACAGAAACAATGAGGAGTCTCTGTGTTCCTGAAGCCACCTTCTAAGCTGATTGCTGATCCTGGTGACTGTGCAGGTCTAGGCTACCACACACAGATCCAGGAGCATGTGCCTCCTGGTGGCTTCAATAAAGAGCATATCTGTGAGCTCTACAGCCTTGGCTCCTGCAAAGTGGTTTGGAGAACCTCATCAAATTCCCTCCATGGCATTTGGAAATATGCTTGTTTTTCACACTGTGGTGTAGGATCACTACATCCTGAGGTGCAAAAAGATACCCAGACCTCTATTGCTACTGAAGTTACAAATACTTAACCTGTGAATGATCCTTCTCAGAGTAATCACTATGAGTATCTCTCAGAAAATCAGCATTAGTCTATAATGCTGAGTTAAATACACCAAACAGTGTTCTCAGTCTCAGTGATCCCCCCATCTGTGCTGTTCAGCCAGTAGACTAGTTTCTGGCAAGATTTTGACCTAATTAGCTTTTTCCAAGATGAGGAACAATCAGAGGAACTAGCACATCTGGGAGCGCTGCTGACCAAGTCTGGGTGTAGATTTGTCTTTGCTTTGGGAGTCAGGAGAATCTCTTTGTCTCTTTTTCACAAGCTCATCTGTAGGTTTGGAAGATAGAAAAGTACATGTGCAATTCATTGCACAGCAGCTGGCCTCAATGCCCAAGGACAGTCCCAAGTGTGTGTCGCTCAATGGGACAGTCACAACCTAAATGTCTGACCTCAAAGACCTGTGCAGTGCTGTGGTATTTGTGGCTGCTGCAGGAACCTTCACAGCAGCATGCAGAGAACCACGTCTTCTCTCATGTGGTCAGATATCATCTATTCCACACATTGCATGCAGGTGTTCTTTCTTACAGACTTTTGGGCCCTCAGTTCCACTCTTCTCTCACCTCTTTGTATGAGAAGCCAACATTTTGGTACAGGACATGATGGACCATGTGTCATAGGCTGTGGTGTCCTAAGGAAAGAGGCCCTCGGACACTGTCCTATGGATTGTGCTTTTCTGTTCAATTTCCTCATGGTACAGCCCCAGTCCATCTGTGAGAGTTATGAAGGAAAAAGTTCCTTGGGAACAAGCCAGAGGTGAGATGAACTGTTCTGGCAGGGCTGATTTGGGCCTAAATACAATGTAAGGTTTTTTATGCCTGTTGTCTGTCTGAAGGCTTTTAACCCTCTCAGTTCACCCATCACACCAAAGTAATTTCCTTGAAGGAACCAATTTAAAATACAATCCTTTCTTTGATCTGAAAAGCAACTCCACTTATTTCAGTTCCACTCTCAATTTTCCACACCCCTGCCTCTTCTCACAGCTGTCCTATGGCCTCTGCTCACTGTTCTGCCTCCTCCTTTTCTTTAGCTCTTTTGCCTCCTCATCTTCATTGCTGTCATTTGTCTTCACCACCCTACAGAAATTTTCTCCAGCTCCTTCCTCCCCATGTCTCAATAGCCAAAGCATTTTTCTGCTTTGTTGTTGTAAGTGCCTGTGGGCAGCATCACAGCACAAAGACTTCACTCTGCTGAAGCATACAGGAGTCTTGTCACTGACTGCTGACCTTCCCAGTAGAGCCAGATTTCTCCTAAAGTTTTGATGATTTCTTTACTTTTCTGCAAGCAAGAAAGGCATGCATGTAAACCAGCTCCTCCATCAAAAGCCAGCAGGAGCTGATAAGTGAAATGTAATTAAGATGTGATTATAGAATGAAACTTACAATTTGGTCCATTTCCTCTAAATCTCTCTGAGTTCTCCAGTTAACTTTGTTCATGTGTAAATAGTTTGATGTGGATCCCAGACCACCTCAGCTGTTTCAGTGAGCTCATGTGCAGTTCTAGAAAAGGAGGGCTGCAATCTGCTGCTTTGGCCCAAACATAATATGCACCAGATTGCCCAAGTTTCTGAACTTCACAGCATCATAAATCTGTGCAATTATAAATGTAGAGGCAAGAAGTATGTAGGTTCAATGAAAACATTTGAATTAACATCATGTAATGATAAATAGATTCCCATAAAAGCTACAAGAAATCTCTAGAGAATAGCTCTTAAACAATGACCAGAAAAAAATGAACCCCATACAGCTAAAAGCTTTCTATGCTGTATCAGGATATTTTTCCCTTTTAAATTATATACATTGGATTATTACTGTGAGGTCTTAGGAAAATTGTAAGTGGAACTGTTTAATGCAGTGTCCAAAGTCCACCTGAGAACAAATGTAGCCCTGAGACTCCTAAAAATGAGGACTGTGAGGTCTCTTTCACTGTATTGGCACTGGAAGACATAGTTAACTAGAAAAAAGCTGAGCTATTAAAATATCCTTTTGCTTATAGAAAACATTCATCTCCCTGTCTCTCTAGCCATTGCTAGGTAAAGAACTTCATCTGCTCCAGTTTAGTGGATGGCTAGGTCCTGATTGACTTAAATGGGGAAATGGCTGGGCCACAAATGCAGAACAGGAGGAAGCTGATTGAAAATGGCTTCATATTTCTGTCAGAGCAAAGGAAAATATCTGTAAACAATTTCCTTCTAAGGCCTTTCAGAACTAAAGTCATTAATGGAAAGCAACTGGCAGAAAAGCAACAACCAACCCACTGACTGGAGAAAAATAAACAGAACATTTACACAACCATCTTCCAGGGCAGCCAGTGTCTTTCTCACATCTATATTTACTTTTTATTATACCTAAATCTGAATACACTGAACAAATGTAATTTTTGACTTATTTTTGTACCATCACTTTTTCTACATTCTTTTCCAGCATCACTAAGGCTGCACAACATATAATAAGGCACTTAGTAAGCTTTGATTATTTTGACAATTTTTTTATCTTATATCCTTCTCTTGTGTGTATTAATGGAGGCACAATGAGTGTGTAAATATAAATATTAATTGCAAACACATTCTGTTTTTCCTGCAATGTGTAAATGAATGAAGAAAAGATAGTGCTTAAAAGGAAAGCAGTCCTTTCTTCTGTAAAAAAAAATCCTACTGTTCTTATCTTTCCTGTTCTTATCTGGTACAGAGCACTTTCAATCCATCAAGACAGTACTCTTCTTGTCTAATCGAACTGCTGAGAGATAAGAGGTTTTAGGGCTTCCTGACCATTGTTTGAACCTTTTTCTTCCTTGCTCAAAGAGGAAGGTCTTGAAAGTCTCTAAAGCTCCAACTGTAACTAATTAGGGAATCTGAGGAATATTCAGTTCAATGCAGAGGTTAACTGAAAAGGAAAACTTCAAACCGTACAGAGATGACCTTAATGGGAGATTCAGATTTGAATTAAAGCTATAGTAAGCTAGTCACTAGAGATTCAAGCTTCTTTTCTTCTTACTTGGAAAAGTTCAAAAGCCCACTCTTAAGCATGCAAAGAAAAAAACCTCCAAACCTTAAAAGGGTTGCCCATTTGTTATCTATTTTTATCTAAGTATTGAGCCATTTTAATGGAGATGAGCAAATGACTGGGTAATTAGCTGAGTTAGTTGTGTAGACTTATAACTTCCACCAAAATGGGGAAGTGCAAAGGAAAAATTAATTCTGTTTTTTAAATAACTGTAACTAGCTCTTAAAATTTAAATTAAATATCTCTTATGGCATAATATGACATTCTAGAAAGGGAACATTACATTTGCTGACTTTATTCCTTTCTGTTATAGTATTATTTGGTTATGTGAGAAGTAATTTTAAGCAAAAGCATGCTTGGCAAAGACCAAAAGACAGTGAACAACAGATTCCAGAGAGTTGCATGGTTTTGTTTTATCCCTGACTGACTCTCTGTTCCTTGTAGTATTGACTCAATAGACTAGCATTTAATTAGGGAACCTTTTAAAATTATCACTTCTCCCTGGATTTAATGGCAAATTAAAGAGGGAACACTTCTCAGAATTTAGTTTCCTGCTTTTAAAATGCAATTTTTTCTTGTCCTGTAGAATTTAAAAATGTCATCAGGCTTTTACTGTCTGCAGTTTGTTATGAATCACATAAAACTCATTAAATAGGGCATTTTTCATCATGTCGTGTATATTAGTGAAATCATTACAAATGTGTTTCAATAAATCACCAGATCAACTGCCTAGAAAAGCCAACAGGAAAGTTAAAAATAACCTTTCTTTCATGGTTTCCCACAGTAATGCGACTGTCTCAAACTCTAGGCAATTTATTTATAGTCCTTTTTTAATAGTAGCTACTTAGTTGAATTTCCGCCTTCATATTTGGGTTGTTTCATCTAGACATGAGTATCAGTCCCAGCCTGATTGTTTGGACTCAACTCTAATTTCTCCCAGATTGTCCAAGGAGAGTGCACATTACAGAACTTTGTAGCTAAAAAGAAACACTCACCAAAAACTGCAGCCCAATAACCTGCACTGAGGCAGGATCAAATACACTAAATCCTCCTCAGTAGAGGGTCATCTGCCTGTTCTTGAAAACATTCAGTGAAAGGTTTTTCACACATAACTTTCAGTGTTTCAGAGCCCTTATATAAGTAAAGGTTTTTTCTTTTCCAATATAAAGCCTTTGATTATGAACAGACTTATTCTCTCCCCAGTGAACGTGGGACACAGCAGTTTCCTGTCCTCCCTGTGGCAATATTAACATAAAAGAAGCATGCCATGTTCTCCTCAATCTTCTTTTTTTAGGTACCCAGTTCCCCCAGTTCCTTCAGACTTTCCATATATGTTCTTTTCATCCCTTATCACTGAGGCACCAGGCTTGACCTTTACCAGCTTAGCTACATTATCTGAATCTTGCTTTGACACTCCTAACACTCATGAAATACATCCCTGATGAAGAAATGCTGAGGGATGTGGGTTGCTTAGCCTGGAGAAGAAAGGGCTCTGGGGAGACCTCATTGCAAACTTTCAATTTATAAAGGGGAAGATTTAAATGCAGAGAGAAGCATTTACCAAGGCCTATTGTGACATGGCCAAGGGTAAAGGTTTTAAACTGAAAGGGGGTAGGTTTACGTTGGACATGAAGAAATTCTTTGCTGTGAAGTGGTGAAGCACTGAAAAAGGTTGTTCAGGGAAGTTGTGGATACTCTGTCATTGGAAGTGTTCTAGACCAGGCTTCATGGGGCTCTGAGCAACCTGGTCTAGTGCAAGATGTCCCTGCCCATAGCAGGGTGGGGATACAGTAGATGACCTTTAAAGGTCTCTTCCAACTCAAAACATCCTATGGTTCTAACAAAAGAAAATATCTAGAAAAGAATGATTTGGTTCACAAGCAAATGACATTTTATATTTTTATTTTATTTTAGCTCTGTCATAATCTCCAAATTCACTTTGCTGTACTGCTTTCACTGCCAGTTACTCCAGCCCTGCATTTGTGTGTTTGATCTTCACTTCAAATTGCTCCTATTACACTTGTTCTTGGAGAATTTCCACCCATCTCTTTTGAGTCACCTACCCAATTTGACAGACTCTGTATTTCCACAAAGGGGTCCACTCATGCTGACAAACCATGGTTCAAAGTCACTGGTGCATCCCACTGGGACTGCAGGAGTTCAGCTTGTTGCAGTATTGGTCACTTATTTATGTGCTGTTCCCTTTTACCTGTACCAGGAGGAGTATGCAGGAGCTTCTTTCTTCTACAGCAGGGGAAACACTCCATAGCCTCAATTTTGCTGATCCAGTATATGCTGAATATTTTAAGGATCGGGAAATGAGGACCTTATTGTATTTAGTGTACAAGGCTTCTAGGCCTTTAGAAAATATTTAGAGGAACATTTTGACTGCAGAAGCTGATCATAGGCACTAAAGGACTTCTTTAGTTGGAAAAAGATTGAGACATAAAAAGGAAAGAGACTTGGTTTTACTAAGTGCATTTAAACTGTCCTTTTAATAATAAAAAACAGTTGTCTTCAAGATGGGATAACTTTTAAATATAAAAAAATAACACACCACAGGGAGCTGAAAGGAAAAACAAATTTAATTATGTATTCAAGACCATCCAAACCACCCACCCACATAATAAGTGTTTGCTGGCTACACAGACACTCTCATTGCCATTACTTAGCCAATGGTCTTTGTTTGAAAAGTAAACACCTTTGTTAAAAAATAAAAATATTACTTGAAGTGAATAATCAAACTACTTGGCAACATCCTGCTCCCTCTGAAATCAGCGGGCTACTTTCAGCAGGATGGGTGTTAAATTTTTGCCTGTCTGACGAACAAAAGCTGGGGTAGCTGCAGGGAGGATGTGGGAGCTGGGCTGAGCCGGCAGCTGGGCGCTGATGAGGAGCAGCCACGGCTGAGGAAGGGGCTGGGGGAGGAACAGGAGAGGTTAAGTCAGAGGGGGCAGGACCCTCTGACAGGGGTGGGCTGTAAGTGCCACTGTATTCCTCTTGGTGAATTAAGTGTTGAATTTAGTTTTAGAGACTGTCAACCTCAGTGCCGGGAGTTTTCAGTGGCATTACTTGGTGTTTTAATATAGACGTAGTTCTCAAGGGCCAATTGTCATTGTCATTGTCATAAGCCATTTCATCAATGGGCTTAAAAGCAAACTGCCTCCAGTGCAGTGTGGCAGATGCACATGGCAAAGCAGCCATAAATCACTGTGGCCTGAGCAAGATGCTGATTAATATTCAGTCTGTGTGTCATCATACGTGGCTGAGCCTGCTGGTACTTCAAAATTACAGACACTGAGAGGCTTAAGATTTCAATGAGCAGAAAAATTATTCTAACAGGGCTGTGCATAAAAAGCCTTTCCAAATACGCCAAAGTGAGGGTTCTCACCCTTCTGCAGTAAGAAAAATTTGAGAATGATAAGGGAGAGCTTTGCTAAATGGGAAAAGATAGGTCAATGCTGCAAGAGAGAGGAAATATTGCCTTTTTATCTACATATGATTTATCTATTAAGGTATATATTTTTAGTAGCATGTTTTTAATAACTGAAAACTAGAGCTGATGGCAACTGATACTAGTTTGATTCTCAAAAAGTTGGGTGCTTTGTTATGGTACACGCAGACTAAAGCTTTTTGGAGCAGGCAGTCAAAGGGACCAATGCCAAGGGCCAATATCTGCAACAATTCCTGAGAGAAAGCTGATTTCAATTTGTCATAGCCATTCCTTGGTTGTTGATATATTCCTATAGACAAGAAAATATCAAAAGTGACAAAAACCATTTTGGAAACTGCCATTTATAGAGCGATGATATGCAAAAGCAGGAAACACAAGAGTGTTGGGGTTTGAGGAGTGTGAGATTTTGGAGGTTTGTGAGGATGCTGCACCAGATGAAAGGCAAAAGTAGCAACAACAACAACAACAACAACAACAACAACAACAACAAAAATCTTGCAATGGCAGGCATTCAAAAGCCCTCATGCTGAGAGAAAGAGACATCAAGTCCATCTGAAAACTAGTGAAGGGTGATGGATGCCAGCAAAAATAATTACTTTGTAGAGATAGAGACAAAGTTCTGGAAACAAACTGACAGGCTACTGGAGGAATCATCCATTTTAACTTGCCATGGCAACAGAGTCCAAAATAAATGTCAATGCAAAAAAAATTAATAAATTAAAAATGAAAAGCTCTTTACAAATCTAATTGCTTGGGCGGAACCAGGGAAAAGGAAAGCATGTGCTAGAAACAGCACCCTTGCAGCCCTGCACTCCTAAAGATGCAGGGAGCAAACTCCAGATCAACACAGCAGTGCAATTATGAAAATGCATGGTAATTCATTAGGATGTAGTGATTTCGGTGAGAAAGAAACATTGAGAAATGTGGAATGGAGTAGAACTAAAGTGAACTGGTAGCTCTATGTGCCTGTCTTGAGAAATTATTCAAATGGCTGCTTTAGAAGAGCCTAGAAGAAGTAAGGATGTTGAGAAATATTTTGAAATAAGTGAAAGCCATTAGGCACTGCAGCACAGCTTTGCAAACAACACAATCCCATGCTGATATAGCAATGACTGAGCTAAGAGAAATATTGCAAAATGAACGTGTCCACAACAGTCAAATGTGCTCCAGAAGCCTAAGCCAAGTCAATATGCCTTCTTTTCTTTTTCTTTTCCATTCAGGCACATGTGCTCTGTTTTCAGCAGTTCTAAGTTTCCATGTTGCCACAGCTCCTGATAGAAGTAAGGAGCTGAAGAGTGAGGAGCACTTTCAATGAAAGACCTTTTTGCCTTTGCCTGAATGAATTTGCAGAGGTCTTGGGAGCACTGCTCAAGCCCTCTCCTACAGGAAGCCCCTGTTCTACTGACCTCCAGAGAGCTCAGTTTACATTACCAAGGGATTTTCTTCAGTTCAGTTGCTTGTTTGAAAGATTTCAATTACTTGCCAAAATCCTTTTGAGGTTTATGCATGGTTTGTTTTACCAGGAAACCAGGGTTTAATCTACAGACATATATTTTTATGCCCTAAAATCAGAGATTTACTTGTTTGAGAGAAAGAGGGACATTTCATGTGAGAGATCTAAACAAATATCTTAAGAGCCTGCTGTCATGGTCCATACACAATTAGACAAAGACTCCCTGAGGGAGCAGGGAACATCAGTCTGACCCTGTTAAACTCAACTTTTGCATTCATTCAGTATATGCAATGAAGATGTGAATATCTTAGTCAAAAGTGAATTAAAGTGTTTTGAAACAGCTGGGCTCATCTGGTATTTTACCAAGCATTCAACCTTGTATAGAAACAGGAGAGAAATGCTATTTTTTTTTTTGTTTTTTCTTTTTACATCCTTGTAAATACTGTTTTACAACTTTCTCAGAAAACAAACCCAACACAAACAAAAGCTCATACAACAGACTACAATAAAGATTTTTGGTTCTATATTTAGGTATTAAAATAAATTTATATTAATATTTATTGCAAACATACCTCCTGGATATTTCCTAAAATCTTCGTGAACCTGGAAAGAAATTTTTATGCCTTGATAGCATAATAACCTTTTTATTTTTTTCTTGTAATTCATAAGTGAGCCTGAGTAGGAAAAAATGCCATCTCACAGCACAGCACTGGAGAACTGATCAGATTGTTTAATCCACAGATTATTTTTGCAGTAATTTTCCATATGATTTTTCCTTCTGGGAACATCTGATAGTAAGTGTATGCTTTTCATACCAGGAAACCATAAATGAAGAAGGCACTTGGCCAGACTGTTATGTATTATGATAAGTAATAGTCAGAATGTGCCTCACATTCATATGAACACGGTGTATCGGGGATGTTGACAGAAGCATCAGATTTGCTCTCTGTGTATCTGAAATGGGCCCTCACAAATGAATGCAGAACCATAAGGTCATAAGGTTCTGAAGACAAAAAGACTTCTCAAACATTCTAATTTCTCTCCATGCCAATACAGGATTGCTTTCCCATATACACTCACATGTGGGTCGTTGGTTTTTCCCTCCCTCCTTTTGTCTTACTTCACATGTATGTTAAATATTTAATTTGCATCAAGAAGCCCGTGTAACACAGCACTGCGGTACTGGAATGCAGAAGCACCTCTGAATTTCCTGACTGTGCTGAAAGGAGCCCAGCTGGTCAGTCCCTCCTGTCCTCTTCCTCCCCCTTCTCAAAACCAACCAGAAGATTCAGCCTTCATGTGCCAAGATTTCTGTCTGTGAGCACACACAGGTTTCCAAGGAAAGCAGTGCCAAGCAGAGACTGCTGCAATTAATACAATTAACAGAAATCCAGCAGAATGCTGACTCCCATCCTGACTCAAAGCCAATCTGTCCTTTCAGGAAAGGTCACCCCAGCTCCAGATGCAGCCGAGCAGTCCGCGTGCTCCTGGGGCTTGCCCTGCCACAGACAGTGAGGCTCACATTTCTGGATGCTGAGTGTCATGAGCAGGCTCACGCTGGGAAATTGCACAGAGCAATCAATATCCTCCAGGCTCCAGAGCTCTTCTAGCAGCTCCAGTGGCAACGCCAGCAATGACCCTGTGTGTGAATGGGGAGTTTGGTCTTGCCGGGAAGCAGGAACCACCATGGGAATTACAAGGAGGGGCAGCATATCTCAACAGGAAAGTCATCCAGGAAGTCTCATTTCCAAGAACCAGCTGGTAAACAGTTTAGAGCACCCTGTTCACATCTGTAACACTCAGCAATTAATGAAGCACTCATGTACCTATAAAATAACCAATTCAGTCCTGCTTATTTGTATCACTGATTGAGCACTTTGTCACTGGTTTTGAAGAGGGAAAACTAGACTGAGCCCCAGATACAAAACTGGGAGTGCAGGCACTATAAAGTGGCCTATCTCTCCTGTTTAACAAGCAGTGGTTATGGTTTTAATTTAATGTCAAATGTGTTGGGAGTGGCCATTAACAGGTAATTAATAGCCTGAAATACCCTAATCTTTAGGACTGCTTGGGATTATACTGTAAAGTTAGTTTAGAGCTGCCAAAATATTTGTCAGACAAGCAATTCAGAACCTCAGAAACCTTCCCCAGCAGCTCTCCCGAGCACGGAGGTGAGCACAGCTCCCACCCTGCACTGGGAAACCCTGTTCAGACTTGACTTCATTTCAGACAGAAATGAAGTTTGCTTTTCCGTGCTGACCCAAAACTCTTGCAGTGTAGAGACAGGGCAACCTTCGGCGGGGTCCACGTAAGAAGAATACAGCTGCTCTTTTCTAACGGGAGGAAGAAGGAGGCTTTTATGGCTGTCCCTGAAGAGAGCCCTCTCACAATGCTTCGCAGTGTCTAAACAGACCTACGTGCTCTGATCCCACTTGGCAATAATGAAGGACTTGTATTCCTCCGGCTTCGGGGACCAGCTCGCCCGCCGGGCTGCAGATGCCGGCTCCGGTTACAGCGGCGGCGCGTTAAAAACCTGTGACATTTAAGCGGGGATGAAAATTAAAATTGTCTTTAGCCATTGTCCGTATATTTACCCTTTGCTTTGCTCTGTTTCTATAGCAATGAACCAAAAAGGATCACATGCGTTCCTCTCGGAGGGGGCGGGCGGGGGAGGGACGGGCCGCCGTTCTGCGGGCAACCGCGCCCCGCCGTGGCTCCGCTCAGAGCGCGGCCCCGCACCCCGCACACCGCACCCCGCACACCGCATCCCCATCCCCGCACCCCCCGCACCCCCATCCCCGCACCCCCACTCCCCCATCCCCGCACCCCGCACCCCCCGTTACCCCATCCCCGCACCCTGCACCCCCGTTCCGCCATCCCCGCACACCGCACCCCAGTTACCACATCCCCGCCCACCGCACCCCCTGTTCCCCCATCCCCGCACCCCGCACCCCCGCTCCCACATCCCCGCACCCTGCACCCCCCGCACCCCCATCCCCGCACACCGCACCCCAGTTACCCCATCCTCGCACACCGCACCCCCGCACCCCCATCCCCGCACCCCGCACCCCGCTCCCACATCCCCGCACCCTGCACCCCCCGTTCCCTCATCCCCGCACACCGCACCCCGTTCCCACATCCCCGCACTCCTCTCCCTCCGCATTCCCGCACTCCTCAGCCGGGCCCCGGGAGCGGCCCCGCACCGTGCCGGGCACAGACGATACACCCTGAGCAAAGAGATCAAAGGAATTCGCTCTGAGTACTGCCAGACAGCGAGGGGGTTTGTGTTGCACCATCAAGTCACACAGTCACGGAATGGTTTGGGTTGGAAGGCATCTTCAAAGGTCATCCAGTTCCAATCTCCCCTGCCACAGGCAAAGACGTCTTCCACTAGACCAGGCTGCTCATATGTCTGTCCCACCTGACCATGAACACTTCCAGGGATGGGACATCCACAACTTCTCTGCAACCTGTTGCACTGTATCATCACCCTCTGAGTCAAGAATTTCTTCATATTACCTAATCTACACTTATCCTCTTTCAGTTTAAAGTCATTACCTATTACCACATGCCCTTGGTACCAGTGCCTGTGATCTCCCTGGAGCCATGTTCCAACCCTCTGACCATATTTGTAGTCCTCCTCTGCGCTCACTCCAACAGGTCCTTGCGTTCCTTATGTTGGGAGCCCCAGAGCTGGATGTGGTACCCCAGCTGGGTCTCTCAAGGGAGAGCAGAGGGGTAGAAATCCCCTCAGCCTGCTGGCCACAAGGCTTTTGATGCAGCCCAGGACACAGTTGGCTTTCTGGTCTTCCAGGAGCACATTGCCAGGTCATGTTGAGCTTCACCCACCAGTACCCCCAAGTCCTTCTCCTTGGGGCTGCTCTCAATCTGTTCTCTGCCCAGCCTGTATTTGCACTTGGGATTGCCCTGATCCAGCTGCAGCACCTTGCACTTGCCTTTTTAACTTCATGGGCTCCCGCAGGCCCACCTCTCAAGGGTTTCTCTTTTTCCCTGGGGGGTTTCTGTGAAATTTAGCAATTTTGTACCTAGTGATTATTTACTGTTAGTTTTCATCTGTGGCTGTTTCGCTTGTTAGTAAATAGGGGTTTTTTTTCACTTACATGTACCCATATTTAATTTCTCCTTGTTGGTAGAAAAGGACTGGTTAAAACTATAAGAAGAGGCAACTCATTCCATAGTGTCTACCTCTTGAATTGTTTTAAACAAAGACACTCCAGTGGGCCAAATTAAAGAAAAACTGTTTCCTGACTGTTAGATCTGTCATCAGCCTTTTTCCTGAGTATTTGATGAACTCCAGGGAATTTCCACCTGTCTGAGAACAAACACAGCAGCTAGTCAAGACCAACAGAGCATGGCAGCTGCTCCCCCATTATCCGTCTACATCCCATCAGGTATTTTATTGTAGCATCTTAAAGGATAATATGTGGCTCCTATGACTTAGAAGTTAAACTTAATAGAGATGTTAGAGAAAGGACTGTGAAACAGAAAATACCTCCCTTCGAAACAGGAATTGCAATTTTCAGAACTTCTTAGCCTTTGTAATTTTTAATTACTAATTAGGCTAATTTTACAACTTTTATTATAAATTCTCAGCAAAATTTAGTTGGAAGAGACCTCAGGAGATCATCTAGGCCAGTACCCTCTCCAAGGCAGAGCTAACTTCCAGGCTCTGTCACATTGTCCAGGACGTGATATCCAGGCCGCGTCTGCAAACTCCGAGGGTGGGACTCCCAGGGCACCTGCTCCAGTGATGAACCAGGCCCGTGTTGAGGGCCTTGTTGGGTAATCTAGGTTTGGAACATGTTTAAGTCATTTTTTTGTTTTAGAAGATACTCTTTGCTACAAACATAAAAGTACTCTTCAAGAGCGTTGTTCTCTGGTTTCAGATGCATTTCAAACGAACATCTTGTCAGCACGTATTTTAGTGGAGGGATATAGTGTAAGGGTATGAGGAACAGGGTATTTTTCACTATTATTTTTCAGGTGGGGATCTAATAGAGGTACATTTGATAGCTGTGAATAGATCCAGGGCCATTTATTAGCCAGAAGTCTTGCTCAGCTTAGAAGTGCCAGCAGCCATTTATTATGTATATATTTAAACCATAAGAAGAGATTCAAATTGCATAAAAAGCCTTTGACCTTCCTTTAAATAAATCAGTTTTATTTTTTTCTCAAACAGCAAGAAATTTGCTGCAGGACATGATAAAGGAGGGGGTAAAGTTTACTGAAGCCAGAAATAAGTTTTATTAGTTGATCCAGTGTCTTTTTCTAAGAATTGAGAAAAAAAAGCACATGGCATTCATAGCTCTGTGATTTATATGGTCACACATGAATGTAGACATCCTGAGGACCACACAAACTTTTGCCAAATTATGATCCCATTTTGCTTCTGCAGTCATATCTGTTGCACGTGCTGGTATCTCACATCAAGCTTATTGACTTTCAGGGAAATTGTTCTGGTGACAGCATTTGAGATCTATATTTAGGTCTTCTAGACAGGGACGAGGGAAAACTCTTGAATTTCATAAAACACCAACCGAACATCCAGAGCTCAAAGAGAGATTGATGGAAAAAGCAATACAACTTCAGAAAACAAACAATGCAGGATCAGGGCAGGGATTGTCTCCCTGTACTGAGCACTGGTGAGGCCACACCTTGAATCCCATTGTCCAGTTCTGGGTCCCTCACAAGAAGAAGGACATTGCAGGGCTGTGGCAAGTCCAGAGAATGGAAACAAAACTGGTGAAGGGTGCACTTGGAGCACAAGTTCTACAAGGAGCAGCTGAGGGAGCTGGGGGTGTTTCTCCTGGAGAAAGGGAGGCTCAAGGGAGACCTTTTCGCTCTCTACAACTCCCTGAAAGGAGGCTGTAGCCAGGTGGGGGTTGGTCTCTTCTGTCAGATAACAAGTGACAGGACAAGAGAAAATGGTTTCAAGTTGTGCCAGGGGAGGTTTGATTAGATATTGGGAATAATGTCTTCACTGTTATGAGGGCCAGGCACTGGAACAGGCTGCCCAGGGCAGTGGCAGAATCAACATCTCTGGAGCTGTTTAAGAGACACATAGATGTGGCACTAGTGGACATGGTTTAGTGGTGGACTTGGCAGTGCTGGGTTAGGAGTTGGAATGATCTTAAAGGCCTTTTGAACCCTAAGCAATGCTATGATTCTATATTTCGAAGACGGTCAGTAAGCCTTAGTTTTGGAACAGGGTACCCTCCACAACTGTCATGCATACCCTGTGAAAATCTATATTGGGAAGAAAAGACACATCAGGGTAGCCTAAGTCTTTTGGCCCTCAGGTTCAGAAGAAGGGAGAAGAACCTCAGCATTTCCTGCCACTTTTCCAGTCAGGAAATATCTAGCCAAGCTATTTCTGATCCATGCACTGCACTGCCCGTGACTGGGGCTAAACATACCTTGTTTACACACTGCTGGCAATCACAGGCCAGGGCACTCCGAGAACAGGCTGCCAGGAGTATTTAAGGGTAGAATTCCCTAGAGAAAAGGTGTTTCCTCAATGAAAAAAGCAGAAAGAGACCAAGACAAATAAGCCAGACAGCACATCCAGCATTGTGGCCCGTATGAGCACCCTGCCAGACGCGCAGCCAGATGCACTTTGATAATGTGGCCTGTCCTCCAGGCCAGAGCATCCGTTTCTGAAGAGAGACTCAAGTTTTTTCTTTTTTTGACATTTTTGTTCCTCAGGCCTCCTGCCATTTGTCTGAGGCTGAAAGACTCCTCTGCCTTGTCTGTATATGTGATGGAAGCAGATGAGTCCCAAGGGAGAGCAGAGTGACCTTTGCACTTTGGCAGCTTGGCTGAAGTGCAGCAGAGCCCTTCAGATCCTCATCCAGAGTCTGGAGGAACCCTAGGATGTTGACAAGGTTCACAGGGGTTTCCTTTCCAGTTCTGCTTTCTGCAAAAAGGAAGTGCTGGTGATCAAATTAAAAAAAAATAAATTACACTCCCCATTCACTGGCAACATGCAATAGACAGATTAATAACTCACTGGCACATTTTTCCTTCTTTATTTTCTTCCTTTCTGCTTATTCCTCAAACTTTGACACAATAGTAAGGGAGGAGATGAAAAAATTTTCTGACTGTATTTCTTTACAAATGACTTGTTAAAAAGCAAGATGTTCCTTGAAAAATTCTTTTTCAAGAAAAATCTTGAAAAAGATGCTGCGAAAGTCCACAGCTGGTTAGGAAATTGGAGGGAGGTTGCAGTAAATTCGCTATAGTTTTATTCCACATGGTGCTCTTTTCTCCGTGGGTATCAAATATATATACACACTTCTGAAAAACTCCTGTTTCTTTAAGCTTGTGGTCATTCCTGCAAATTCAAGGCCATGTTTCTAAAACTGAAGACCAAAATGTCAGAAATATATCAGTAGTGTTAACAAAAGTTACCCAAAAACTCACTGTTCACACCCTATTTATTCTGTCATGAAGCATAATAAATGCACTAACTTATACATAGAATAATTTTGGAAGAAGTTGTGAGGGACTTGATTCAATGGACATAGTTCATGGAGAGTTGATCACATCTCTTCCTCAAATGTTTAATGAAAAAAACTAAAGCAGAGGGTTTAGGAGAGTTCCGGGGTATCAGGAGGTGGTCTACTTAACAATAAGTGTTGAAGTGAAGATAGAACAGAACTCAGATCATTCCTTAATTGGAAGAAGTCATGGCTGAACCGAAGACGCTCCTGTGTAGCTCCTCAAATATTTGTGGGAACTGAAAGAAGTCAGTCATACAAATAGGAGAATGTGTTTAATCATCTTTGAGTCTCTTGGAGTTAAAGTCTCCTAAAACAGGTCCTCCAATCCTGATCCTCACATCAGAGACCCCTATGACAAGGAGCCTTGAAATAACATATAAAGCTGAACTTTACAGCCATTCATTGATGAATTACCAGCAGAGTGATGAATGGTGATGGAGAAAGTGCTCACCTTAGTGGTAATGCAGGTCAGGATTATCTTCCATATTTGCAGCTTTGCAGCTTCTCTCTAATCCTGTGTGAACCAACAGGATATTTATTCAATACATTGAAGTGTGGCTACTGTATCATGCACTAGATAAGCATTTATCCTCATGGTCCAGTTTTCCCTCCTCTTGGTCTTCTGCACTAGAGGAGGAGGGGAAGGAGACAGACTCTGAGTGAATATGAGCAAAGTCTGTGGCAGGTAAGAATCCAAGAGCACGGGAGGAGACAACACAGGAGTAGCAGCTGCAATGAAGAATTACCATGTGAAGCCTCAAACTGTACTGATTCTAGCTGGCATCCAGGCCACACAGACACAGACAGCTCAGAGAAGCCCTTCAGCTCCCCCAGAAATTACAGTGGGCAGCTCTTGTCAACAGCTTCATAGGAAATCCTGCCTGGAGTGGAAATTCACTTTGCATTTGTTGGGAAGTCTGACAGAGCAGAGATAAGATGTTTTTACCATGAGGCAGCAACTGGGACGAGGCTGTACAAAAGAAATGTTCCCGTTTCTGCAACAAAGAGAGCTTTGGGACACTTTGGAGGACACTTCCTCTGATATCAATGAAAGTCAATACAATTTTTCTTATTTAAAAACCAGACATCTCCATTGAGCTCTAGGAAGCCCAAAGTAGCTGTAACAACCAGGGTCACAAAAAGAAGGTTCTTTTTCCTGTTGCGAAGCAGTTATGGTCTTTGTCTCAGAATCACCCATCTCTTTGTCCTGCTCCTCCTGAATTCATGCCAAAAAAAGAACCAAAAATAACTATCTGGTGAGAACTTGCTGTACAGAAAAGAGGTCAAATGGACTTGGATTTCTGCATTTCTAATTCAATTTCTGCTAAGCCACACAATGGAGCTGCCCTTCAGGTGCTGATGTGGGCCAAGTGATGACAGATGCTGTACAAATGGATTGAAAAGGACAATCCCCACCACCACTACCCTCCCCAAAGTAAGACTGAATAAAGGGCAAGAGAGGCACCTGGGTACAGGCAAATTGCAATGACAGCAAGACCTTCATACCACTCTGCTGAATGTGACACAGCCACTTACTCCTATCTGTGCACCTACATTCAGGATTTAGAGAGTTTGCTTGTTTGGGTTTGCAGAAGGGCTGCCTGACTTACAAGAGATGAGATTGAGACCAAGCTGTCTGCAATTTATAAATTCAAGCTAATCAAACATAGTATGGGGATTTTTTTGGAAACAGGAGCAATATTAAGTAATTTTAGAATCAGACTTCAACAGTTTTGCTGGCAATTCTTTTCACCTTATTTTGGAGAAAAAACACAAAATTATGAGAGAGAGAAAATTATAACCTTAGGGGTGGGCAGTGAAAGATATTTGTTTTCACTTATGCAATGAAAAAATAGAAGTAAAAATGTCCTGTGAGCGGAGAGATGAAGTGATGTGCTAGAAAGCCCAGGCTTTTTTTTGCTTAGTCCTGGGTGGTAGAAAAGTGATTTGCAAAGGTACAAAACATTGGTTTATTCTAGAAAATTGGTTTATTCTGTGTTTATTTTAGCTGTCTAGATAGGCAGCTGGTTTACTCTTGAGGAACAGCTGTTTCCTATAAAATGTTATGAATTATGTCCTCTGGAAAAGGTCGGCAACCTTTGGAAAAGACAGGCAAGTGGCATTGAGAGGCCTCTGAGGTTGTGGCAGAGAGCTACTGGGGTACCACATGGAACAAAAGAGGGTAGATAGTGAAGGGAAGGGAAATGAGAGAGTGTGGGGAACACAGAGACATGAACCTTAATTTCAATAAACCGAACACAGTTATAAATTATCCCACTGACAGGAGCTGGGACCTTTAGTCTGTGCTTCTGGGAGTGTTTGGAAATTTCTCACAGTGCTTCAGAACACAACAGATATCAGATCACAAAACTGTATATAACAGATCCAGTTGAAGCTTGAGGGAAAAGAAACAGGCTCTTCAGAAAAATAAGAAAAAAATCTAAACCATTACAGTAGTTTGAAAGTATTTGGAACAAATGAACCATTGGACCAGAGCTGAGGTATTAAAAAGTGCATGGTAAATACATTCAAAAGACACTATGCTGGTGCTGCCTTGTATCAAACATATCTAATATCTGGCATATCTTTAAGACACTACACAGCTATGACAGAAAATTGCTCTGATGAGCAGCTGAAAAACTGAGAACTCCAACATGGGGTGCTGTTACAGCAACATAGCAGAGAGGTCTGGTGTAACTTAACACTGGTCTTTTTTTACACCTTCTTACACTGTAGAATCCAACATAAAATACCACAAAATATCAAAAGATTGTTTGGCAAGTTGGCTTCAAGATGAAGAAAACAGCTTGGTTTGACTGAAGCTTGTCAAATATTTCAGCAGTCCTTTTCAGAGAAGGTGGAGACCGTGTTTTCCGTGCAGTTTGTCACTCATCAGTGCATAGCAACATATGGAGAGTTATGGCAAGATTAGTTTTGACTCACTAATTCCTGCTTTTAAGATGATGCTATTGGCCAACCTCTGGTGGTGGTTTGGAGAGAAGCAATGAAGCAGCACTGAGTCAATACCATAAACCCCCTGATTTTCCTACTAGGAGAAAAATTACTAGACCACATGAAAAGAACCTATTCACTTGCTATCTCTTTTAAACCCCCATTTGTCTCACAAACAGAAAGAAATTTTTCATGGCCATAATATGGTCCCTACTGGCCATGTATCTGCATTACACAATCAGCAAGGACTTGAGCATGTGGACTTTGTTACCTGAGGACAGCTCTTCACCTCCAGAGGCTGTGAGCAATTCCCAGTGAAGCCAACAGGTCCAGATTTCATCTCAACAAATACCTGCTGATCTCCAGCATTGGAGAGACACTGATGAGTCTGACTGGTCTGAAAATGTGCCGCTGCCTGCTCTTAGCACTACTTCTTTCTCTCAGGATAAGTGACTCTCCTGGAAGTATTTATTTACTGACTATAGAATGAACAATGGTTACCTTTGATTAGAAACCTAACTTTTGAACAGATTTTAAAAAGGTGATGTAATTTCTAAGACTCATTAAATCTTCTGGGTGTGAAATAGGCTGGAGACACCTTGTAACAAGCTTGAGTGAGAATTGCCTAGCTTTTGACCACAGAGACTTAAAACTGGTAGTATGGATCTATTGCATAGACAAACAGCAACAAGACCAAATATTATTGGGAAATTCCACGTTGTATTGCATAAAGTGTTCCCTCCACTTGGCTTTGTTGCTAATGGCTGGGTGCACATACCTTGAATGGTCCAGCTATCAGGATAGCTGATCCCATGCAGGAAGAAGGATGAGTGTGTAGCATACTGAGATGCCATTTTAGTCCAGTCTTCCAAGGCAACAAGTCTTGTTTGATCATACTCTGTGTGTGTCTGTCCCCACAGCTAATTTTTGAATGACTGGCCAATTTTAAGAAAACATGGCAGAGTACTAGTTCCAAGAAAATAGACAGGTTGTTAGGGTAATTCTAGGTGCAGAAAGGCTTCAGCAACACTTCAGCCCTCATTAGTGATCAGCAGATCCAGAGAAAAAGCACACATTTTGTATCATATGTGAACAGCTCAACTGTGAGAAAAAAATCTGTAAAATATTTTTGCTTCACTGGAGAATGGAATAAATCAGGCATGAAACATGTTGCATGTATGTGGACTAACTGGACAGGAATATAGGGCTCAGTATGAAAATATTCATGCCTTGAAGTTTGGAGGCACAGATAGCTCTTTAATACATTGACAGTTATGGTGGGAGTACAAAACACAAGGCTTTCATTGGACTTTTGCAGAGGAAGCTGTTAAGGTTGATGCTTGCCAAATGCAGAGCCTGCAGCACACATCCTACAGGATGCACACACGTGCTTGCCTGCACATAGGGGCTTCTCACAACTCTACTGCAGAGCCAGCAAGGGAACGGTGTGAGTGGTTATTTGAGATAAAGCACTTCTACCACCAGGCCTGAAAATTGCGCTGGGGTTTGGAAGTCAAAGTGTATACTTGTATTCTCCCAGGTTCCTGCTGATGTACCACTTCCAGCAGTGAAAAATAAAAGATGGTTGGAGACAATTTCTAACTTCTGCAAGTCTTGCTTTGCTTACTTGTGTTTTGATCCGATCCCAAGAAAATTTCCGTCCTTGCAGAGGGCCAAGTCAGAAAAGTATTTGGTCTTACATCTACAACTCGCTTAACAGTTCTTTGAACAACAAATGAGCCAAACCCACAATTTTCTTTTCTATAGTGTTATAAAGAGAGCTCTGAGGAGTTCACTCATGAGTACTGATTTCATAAGCAGAGCTGAGGAAATGCACATGCAGAGGAATACACATTTTATTTGGAAGAGTAACATTTCAAGCCACATTTTCCTTTAAACTCAATTGTGTCCACAAAGAACTTCAAGAATCTGCAGAAAGCAAGACTGAACAGGAAAACTACAGTTTTCCATACTTTACAGCAACAAAGGGAAATGTCATTATTCACTTTGCCTTATTTCTTATTTTACACCAAAGACTAACTGTTCATCTTGGCCAATACTCAGAAAATTACAAATTATCCAGGAGTGAATTTTCTGTTGTAAACTTCTCAGTGTAGAAATCAACTATCATTTATTTTTGTCTAACAGCTTTCATTAGAAGTAAGAACAACAATAAAATAAAAATTTCTGGTTTTATTTGGTTTCTCTTACATCATAACATTGCCTCAGAGACACCTTTAGCATTCTAGGTCAATTGCAGGAGAGCATGAAGAAATGAGAGAGATAAATCAAGGTCTGTTGCTTCAGACAAATTCAGTATCCAGTTTGACCGAGGCCCTGGGGACAAATCCAGCTGAAGAATGTTTAAGTTAGGTCCCACATTTAAGGTACTCTTTTTTAAAAATAATAATATTGATAATGATGATGATGATGCGTAGAAGCAAAAATCCACTTTCCCAACAGCACCTTCTTCTTTTTTTTTCTTTTAAAGAAGGATGGAACCTACTGTTGCTCTGTTGTTTGTTACTTGGTTGGTTTGTTTGGGTTTTTTTTGTTGTTGCTGTTTGGCAAGTCAATGCCACAAACCCAACATCTGTTTCAGTTTCTCCAGGCCAGCAATCTACACCAGTCCACGTATGCTGATGGTTCCAGACATTCATCACAGCTGCCTGGGACTGACTCAGGCTTTCTGTGCAATGGGTTGGAGAGGGCTGGGCTGAGGTGCAGCTCACCTTAATCTCCCCACAGCCTTGCTCTGACTTTTCAACTCCTTTGGTGGGCACACAATGTCAAAATGGTCTCACAGGAAACAAATGGCCAGCACATCACAGGCTGGAGACTGCTGCTTTATGTGAAAGTTGACCTAATTGTCTAGTTTTAACTTCTCCAATAAGGGATTTCGTTGTATCCAAAATCTCTCTCTATATTCTTTCACTTTGTGGCCTATCATGTTTACAGAATTCAAATAGATACAGAAGCTGCCTATGAAAACACACACAGGCTTCAACATTGAAAGTAACTTCTTTGGTGGCCTTTCAGTTTGGAGTCTTAACCAGAATATGTCATATTTTCATTCAAATATTCCCTCAGATTTTTTTCTATAACTTCATCATTGTTAAACACTTTTACAAGGGACAAAGATAGTATTTTGCAGAAATACTATTGCAATGTTTTGGACAGGTTTTCTGAGTTGTTCTGAAATTTTTTTTTAATTATATCAGATAAATTGTCTCTAGATTCAGCTCTTTGACATTATTTAAATATTTCAATTGTAGTGAGTTTGACAGCCATGAAGGTCATAAAATAAAAGCAAAATCAGGAAAACCACAGGCATTTCTACCAATATAGTCAGAAAAGTTGTTTCTCATCCTGTGGTTCTAGCTATCTACTTCAAGATAACTGTCCTCTCCATGGTCCTTTTTCTTCTGTGGAAATTATTTTAAAATTAAATACATTTTTTCACATTAGAGAAATTATTTAAGACATGAACCACTTGTCAATCCTGTAGAAATTTTTATTCAAAACAATGTTTTAGAAACAAAATTGCACAATGCTCTGAATGGTTTCCTTCACTGTTTGCTGTTATTTAGGTACTGACATTCAACAGGTGACACAGATTACCAGAACCTTTTACCTTTGGTGGAATGTTATCTGGTATATACACAAATTTTCCTTTGGAGGCAAGTTTTACAACATGTTCCCAGCATTTCGAAGTATTTAGTGAGACCAACAACAAAGGGTGTGATTCCTTCCTAAAACATCACCTTCCCAAAACAGGAGATTAAACTGGAATTCCAGCATTCATTTACAAAATAAATAAAAATCTATTTACATATCTAGATACTACAGTCACAGAAGAAAGCTGAAAATCTAGGCTCAAGGCAAGAAGCCAGACAAGCCCAACTGCTTGCTAATTAGTTCTTTTGTGCTGGCAATGCATGGGAGAACAAACTCATAATTTTGAAGTAGCTGGGGCTGACAATACCAGTTTTGGGATACAATATAAATGCAGCAAGTGTAAGGGCTGCCTGCACCATCATGTTCTGGTTATGCTCATAGCAGCATAGGCAAAGGAAGGGGAAAGTATTTCAGTGTTGAGAGTTTTTGCATCATAGACTGAAACACAGTTTGGGTGTGAATGATTGCAGTTGGAGGCACGAGCAGCCAGGGTAATAACCCAGAGCCCAGCTGGGTTAAACCAGGGACATGCACAAACCATCTGCTATGCAGATGGGAGCAAGGATGGGCCCATGCCCAGATCTTCCACAAATTTAAGACTATCTCTGGTCACTGAAAAACAGATGAAAGGATGTGCCTGTAGGTCTGAAACCCACTGCTTTCATAACCCATAATAAATCTTATGTATAAAGCACAGGTAAGTTATGCTTCCCAAAGACACCTGTCTCCAAAAAGTGTAGAAAGGAGAGAGAACAATCCAGCACAAGGTCATATGCCCATTAGCCTGAAGATCTGCACTTCTAGCTCTAATTTACACCAGTAGAGAATCCAGGATGCCATTCCTAAGCCTTCTCTGGAGCAAGCAGCAAATTTCTCCAACTCTGCAGACCTGAGTTTCCTGATGTAAAATGAAGACTTGATAATGATACAACTTTTTGAGCCTCTTCTTTGAAGGAAGGTGCTAAACACATGCATAAGACAATCTAAATAACAGGGAAAACACTGATGAGAGAGCATGGCTGAAAGCAAGGCAGAAAAGTTACAAATGAGGATAATGCAGTAGGGAAGTCTACAGCTGTGAGGGGGGAGGGGGGTGTGTGAAGAGAAGATAGCTTTTTATTTGAAACACATGTGTGCTGCTTAATCATGGCTGGAACCTGGGATGGGGTGTGACTCTGCAGTGGAGAGAGGGTGGCAGACACAGGGAAATTATTTTTTATTTCAAACAGATGTATTAACAATGGCCTTGTGCTGATGAAACTCAATAAAGAGGAGATTTAAAATGGGGTATACTGTGATGGGAATTTGTAGCTGGGAGGCAGAAGGGAAAATGATCATTTGCAATCGACGTGTGTCATCACCGTGTGCTCTGGGCGCCGGGAGCAGGGTGGGGCTGCAGCTGCCAGGGCGAGTGAAAGGAAAAGCCTGACTGCTGGTACAGCAGAAAATGGCAGGAACAGATAGGCTGCTCCAGCAGGAAGGGAGGAGGAAACATGTGGTAGGGGATGTACATATGTATTTACAAATGATTCCTCACAAAGCTAAAATTCTTACTTTAATTTGCCATGTTAAAGAAATGTTTTGCTCACTCCTGTAACTGTTTTCTCTCTAATTATGGGATGTCTTATGCCTTAGCTCCTCTAGGTGGGTTTGGGGCACCGCCAGGTCCTTGGAGTTTTAAGCGTTAGTGCAGATGCTTTAGTAGGGGTAAGCATCAAGATTTAGGGGCCAGGCATAGTGGGGTATCTAATCCCAGTTTGGGCCCTGGCTTTTGTGGAGTTCAATTAATCGTTTTCTAAGATCTTCTTTGGTGGGGAGGCCTTATTGGCATCTTGGGCTTGTGACAGCTCAGATGACAGCTCAGATCAATTTATAGATTGATGCCTGAAGATGATGCTTGTGTTTTCATAAATTCAGGATCTTTGTCACTCAACGTGAAGTTAGAATTTTGCTTCCTCTTCACATTTTTTTTTATTTGCTTCCTTGTTTTGGGTTTTTTTTTAACACTGTGTTAGAAACTTATGCTCCTAATTTGGTTTAAGGTGAAAGCTGTTATCAGTTTTGCCTCCCTGGGGAATCTCCAATCACAAGCAGCAAGAGACTTTATTTAGAAACATAAACACATATTACCATGAGCAAATGAAAAACAAGTTCAGTACAGGCAAGGCCTGAATTATATGCCTATGACAGCAGTAGAAAATTGGTAAAAAACAGAGTTATATGGGTAACATATTGGAAACTAAATAAATACCTACACCTCATTTAAATTTTAACTTTGAGAATGCCAGCAGACAAAATGAAGGTGAAAAACTCTTCCCCAAGCTCAGAGAGTAGCCAGAAGTAAATGTCCAGATGAGTGCAAGGAGTCTCAGCCTTCATGGCCATCAGTGAAAGATCTCATCAGCAATGTCACTGCAGACAGGGTGGGATGCCAGGCCCATCAGTAGATGTTTAGGTCAGATTAAATGAATCCCACTACATCTACTTCACCACATTAACTTTTGCTTTCTCACAAAGCTGTATTTTGTAGGGTAGGAAGACACACAACATTGGCACCCATGATCTCAGTACAGAGTCACGTTTCAGTAACAAAGATCACATACTAAGCTACTGTGGCTTGATGTATATCATGACTTTTTAGACCTAGAAAAGTCATTGCATCCCCAACTCTGTCATAAAAATAGCTGACTTTTCAAAATCCTCCAGATAGGCCTCGGCCGTGGAGCTGCACAAAAATAAACCTGAGATCCAATTAATGCTGCTTTATTTTCATCCAGGGGTGAAAAGTGCATTTTTCCTAGGACTTGTCACTGACTCAATAAACAGAAGGAACTAGAGGTGCATGATGCTGGGCTGCCCTGGAGCAGGAAATAGCTGCTCTGGCCCTCCAGGGTGCAGACTCCCACTTTGGGGGCCCTCTGTTTTGCTCCATGCTCTAAAGAAAGATCTCTGAAGGCTCTTTTAAAGACAATTTTTTCCCCATGCTTTTAGATATCAGAGGAGAAAGTAAGTACAGCTTACTAAAGGAAATTAGTATTTAAAGGAGATTTCTGAGTTTGATTGTTTTCCTGTCTTAAATAGTGCTGCCAGATCACAGCAGAAGGCAAAGTAGAGATCCATGGGAAAGCAAACCAAAATTACATTTGAGAAAAACTGTTTGCTATCAGCTTCTGCTGGTTTCAATACACTGCATGACTAGAACAAGGCCATTTTATTCTCTAGGTTTTCCTTTCAAAATCCTGACTCAAGGGAAGTGCTTGTCAAAAATTATTAACATCTTAAACAGGGTTTACTATAGACAAAGACATCAAGATACATTTGAAAATACCCATATATGTAACAAAAGTTGGTGAAATGTGCTTTTTGCAGTGTTCTTTTAGGACAGAAATGAGAAGTGTGTATTGCATGTTTCTCTTGGGACAGATTCACCAGCAGTGATTTGAACCAAAAGAAATCTCCTTCACTTCTGCAATCTCTAATGAAGGAAAACTGAGCTGTTAGTTAAAGATGAAGGTAAAAGCCTGACCCCAATGAAATTAATGGGAATTCTGCCATTGATTTTAAAGTGTTTCAACCGAGATATAAACTTTGTTTTGTTCTGCCTCGTTCTGGGAATTACTCAGGAGCACTGTTATGTAGGAAATTAATGTGTTTTTTTTCTTGATGCTCTGCCCAAACTGAAAAAAAATAAAAGAAAATAATCTTCAGTCAACCAAAACCCATTGTTTATTTTTCTAAACCAACAGAAAGGCAGAATACATTTTTTGTCAGCAGAGGTATTTCTTCAAACACAAAATGTATTGTTTGTGCAACTCAAATCTCTCAGTCTTCTGTCTTCATTTATTATCAAAAACAGTTTTTCAAGCAAAACCAAATAAATGTCTTTGTTTAAAGATGTCAAAACAAATTGTTCAGGATTTTCTAAATCTTTTATCACCCAATGCTTTTGTCCAAAACCACTCACTAATATCAAAAGAGACTCCTTTGAGTTCTTCAGGAACGTCACATTTTTTGAATAAACCCCTTTTCTGGGAACAAACCAAAATAAAACAAAACAAAGAAAAGCTCTTCAGGATTACGACATGGTCAGGTCTGCAAAGAGAATTTAAATCAACTTTGAAAGAATGATCATATTAAAACTAATTAACTGATAATTAATTGCAAATAATATTTTCAATGTCGAAATTTAGCATTTATTTTTCATATGAGTCCCAAATAAGAGAGGAGAGCGGATGAACATTTGATGCAAACAACAGAATCAAGTACACTTGAGATCCTGGTGCTTCTAGATCTGAAAATATACTTATTTCTAATTGCATCAAAAACTTCCATAAAAATCTCCCATTTTATTCAGTTATGGACTTGAAGGAGCAATGTCACAGTAGCAGACGGACATGCACAGGGTCACAGCTTCACTACCTAACCCAGCTGCAGATATGTGAACTGGCAGGGGTTCAGAGTTTGGGACTGACAGGGATTTTTGACCTTTTTTTCTTTTTTTCTTTTTTTTTCCTTTTTTTTTTTTTTTTTTTTTTTTGGTTTGTATGTCAGTTTAATGTAAATTTGAGGAGTTCAGACTTTACACAGCTCTAGTAGAAATGGAAAGTCCTAACCACAGATTAAATCATCTGTATTGTATTATGAACAGTCAGCTCTGTTGAGAAAGGACATTTGACTTTGCAATGTGGTAGATATTAGCAAACACTTAAGAGAAACCACAAAACTTCATGTATTTGCCTGGAGTAAGCCTGCAACATCTGCTTGAACCCTTCTGGGTCTACACTGCTAAGAACATAAGTCAGCTTGTTGGTCATTCCTCTGAACTTGAAGCCAGATGAGCAAATCCAAGCCATTTCATGGTACAATCACTCTAATCATTTCAGCATGGTAACTAGGGTTTTCTGCAGAGGACATGAGCTTCAGAAAAATATTAGACAGCATTTGCAACACTTCCCTCCCTTACAAAGATTAAGTTGTGTGATTTGCAGAGCTCTGAGAAAAAAACCCTTCTTATCTGTCTGTCTGGTTTATGATTCGTTTATTAGGTCACATTCCCAGGCCTCGCAGCTCAGTTTCATGTATTTAGCACCACTGACTTTCTTCTTCATGACCTGAAATTGCCCATTTTGCATTTTCACTCGAAGGACTTGCTATTATACATACATATGAATTACAATTTCTAAGGATACTTTCTTATTGTATAATATTTCCATGGCTGCTCTGGGTCTATGAAACAGACATCTCTGCTGGGCAGAACTGGATTTGTCCAGCTGGCAAGATGAATAAGGAATGTTTTCCTCGACTGTTGGTGTTTGTTGGATGCTGTTTCTAAAGTCACAAGGTATTCACAGGAGTCAGAGACCACCACCCATCACCACTGTGAATGTAGAGACAGCCATGATCATTTGGCCATGTTTGTACAGAATTACTGATATCCGTGTCAGCCTGCAGAATTTTAAAGACAGGCTCCAGCCCTACACACCTCACAAACAAGAGGTACACAGGGTGGTAAGGGATGATCATAGCCAATGATGTATGGCATGAATGAGAGATTTATAGGAGATAAAAACTGGATTTGTTTCAAATGGTTTCAGCTGTCTTTTTAGCTATTGATCAAATCCTCCCTTTTATTCTGCTTTGTTTTGGAACATTTATGTTTCTTCCTCACACAGGTATAAACTAATGGTAATGGGAACAAAATTTGTTGTCCATTAAAGACAAAAAAAATAAATCCTCTGAGTAAAGAATGATAGGTTTTTTCCAGTTCTGTGTCATTTTGGAAATATTTTCCATGCATCTGCACACAGCTTTCTGGTTTGAAGTAAGGTAGGCAAAGTGATGTTACACTTCTTGAAACCTGAGTATTGATGAATTAAAGATATATTCTTGGGGGAAATTTTAAAATCTGATCCATGCACTTTATATGGGAATTTAGTCAAGGTTTTCACAGGTGCTAAAGTCAAATTAAAATCTGATTTGTCAAGAAAAATCTTTCTGCATGAAGTAAAAATTCCTGACCTTCCTTAAGTTTTCTTCTAGTATAGAAAAATCGAAAAAAAAATTGAGAAAATTGAAACAAAATGAAATTAAAAATGTCTTTATATCTTCCAAAAAGGAAAAATTAGGAGAGGAAAAAGGAAGAAAAAAAACCCCCCTGGAAACTCCAATATATTTGAAATGTTCTCTTATAACTAAAAGAATTAAGTTAATTTATGCTTCAAAAAATGCTTTTCCTCGCAAAATGACCACTTTTGGAGCTCTGCAAGCAAGTGGGTGTCTCATACAAACAAGAGCAATGACTGGATATGAATGAAGTTGAATAAAAATTGTCTCTTCAATGTTCATCAAAATAAAAATGAGTTCTTAAAAAGAGTTGGATACCTTTCAGTAAAGTAAGAAATCTTATATTTTCCAATTATCCTTTGTCAAAAGGAGGCAGCTAAGACCATTTCCTTTCCTTTCCTTTCCTTTCCTTTCCTTTCCTTTCCTTTCCTTTCCTTTCCTTTCCTTTCCTTTCCTTTCCTTTCCTTTCCTTTCCTTTCCTTTCCTTTCCTTTCCTTTCCTTTCCTTTCCTTTCCTTTCCTTTCCTTTCCTTTCCTTTCCTTTTCCTTTCCTTTCCTTTCCTTTCCTTTCCTTTCCTTTCCTTTCCTTTCCTTTCCTTTCCTTTCCTTTCCTTTCCTTTCCTTTCCTTTCCTTTCCTTTCCTTTCCTTTCCTTTTCCTTTCCTTTCCTTTCCTTTCCTTTCCTTTCCTTTCCTTTCCTTTCCTTTCCTTTCCTTTCCTTTCCTTTCCTTTCCTTTCCTTTCCTTTTCCTTTCCCTTTCCTTTCCTTTCCTTTCCTTTCCTTTTTTTTTTCCTAGAAAAAAATGGTTTGGGCCCAAGTCTAAACAAAGGGATTTTGCTGAAAAGAAATTGAGAGAAGCTGTGGTTAAATGAATATAAATTTGAGTTAAAACAAAAGAGATCTGACAAACAATTATATCATTACACCACTGCAATTAAAGACAAAACTTGAAAATCTCAACAGGTACAAACTAATGATCAGTATGATTAAAAGAGAAGGTACAGAAAAACAGCAAAGCTCCAAATGCTGGCAGTGTTCACTTGTGCTGCAAAGAAACAGCAGCAGAACCATGTGCTGGACCCGTGGAGTTGAGTGACATCCTGCCAAGCATGAACCTTCAAGAGAATTTGCACATTGTGGAGATTCAAATGGAGTTCTGGGTGCCTTCTGGGCTGCCGCTGCCCTGGGGGTGCTCGAGGGCACCTCAGGAGTGAAGCCCTGAGGAGGTGAGGGGCGCAGTCTGTCCTTCTGTCCTTCCGCGCCGTCGGTGGGGAGCTCCCGCCAGGCTGTGCCCGACTGTGACAGAGACAGGACAGATCACCTCCTCCCTCCCTTGGGCATTCATGAAGTGCAGGAATGGAGGAAATCGGACCTAATCTGTCAATCCTGCTGGTTTTACAAGAGACTTGCATGATTTTCCCAGAGGAACAACTGACCACAAAGACACACACACATTCTGGTCAGTTTTGAGTTTGGTTAGATGTTTCCTTTTTTCACATCATGTGCCCCATTTCTGCCAACTGAGGGAGCAAATTCCAGCTATTACAATTGTTCCTTGGCCCTTCACAACTGCAGGAGTAGAAGAGGAGACCATTTGATCCCACATCATTCCCTGCAGAAGGTAATTCACCTGGAACATGCAGAAAAATCTATTCCAGATCCTTTTGATAGTTTCAGGAGACCTACACTGTTCACTTGCTATTCTTCTGCCCAGGGAAAAGATACAAAAATGTTAGTGCAGTGAATCAAATGAGCCCCTGTTAACTGTCCAGTTCTGAAGGCACCTCCCTGTTTATTGCTCATTGTTTCTGGACCACTTTTATCTGTTCTTATCACCCCTTCAACACCACAAGGGAATCATTGCAGACAGCATCCACAGCCTGTACTGTCCATATCCCTCTTACAGCTTCAAATAAAGCCAATTCCTCATCGCTTATAAAGAAACCTTACAAAGAAACATCTTCCTCTGGTGAAATGATCCTAAATGCAGATATTAGAGCTGAAGGTCTAAAACAGAAAGAAATGAAAACTTTCCCCAGGAGGCAATGCAGAACCAATGCTTGATGATAGAACAGAGTGCATGAGCAGTCTCAAAATTAGTGATTGGATCTGCTCATTGATTTCAGATAGCTACAATATGATGTGATGTTGTGCTTGAGTGAGCAGCCCGCAGCACAGCAGGTTATGAGGGAACATTGTGCACGTGTGTTTCATGCCGCAGGAGTGAGTTACAGGCCATCTAAGCATCACACAATTGCTCTAAAATTAATGGCCTTCCTGGTCTCCTAGGGGCTCCCCCACTTTGGTTGCCAGCCACCACCTCACTCAAGAGCAGCTCCTTTAGCTCCAGGAGGGGTTTTAAGGGTACAGTCCCCTTGCAGTTCAACGTGATTATCTCAGCGGGTCTCAGTTTAATTTGGCAGATCTGCTCTTTTTCAAAATAAATAAGAACGTTAACCACCAATGAACTGCTTTTCACAAAGCAGGCTATTCACTTAGAAAAAGACTGGAAATAGAGCTTACGTGCATGAGGATCAGGCACCACCTTCAGAACAGGTCTCTCTCAAATATACGACAAAATTCTGTAAGCACTCAGAGTCAATATAAGAAATTCAACACATGTTCAGTTAGTACATGTTCAGTTCTGCCTTTTGTTATATTTTGTTTTAAAAAAAGAGCCCATAAAAATCAATCACTCAAACAACCAAACAAAAACCTAAACAAAAACAAAACCACAATTTTGTTCTTCTTCACCTCCTTCAGAATGAAATTTTCAATGCCTGGTTACTAGTCACATGAGGATTCCTACCTGTGAGGCCAAGAATACAAATCCCCAGTTAAGGTTTTTCCCATTGACACATTATCCTGCAAATGCTCTTTTGTAGAGTTGGAATTGCCTGTTACAGGAAATGTGCCTTTAGACAGAGTATGTTTTCTTCCATGGATATTTCTATATACTTTCCTTTGTTTTCAGAACAAAACATAATTGGGAAGTCATAAAGACACTGCCTGAAAGGTTTCAAGGTCTTTTGCTGTAAATTAATGAGAAATCTGCTTCTCTCAGATATTTGAAAGATAAGTGTGAAGTTAGTGCCTGTGTGCCCTTCACAGCCAGCAGAGGAGGAATGGCCTGCCAGTCCCCAGATGGAGGACAAATGCCAAACTTTGGACAGATGCCAAAATTATAGATTAAGGCCAGATCCACCCTAGATTTCCAGTTTGATTTTGGTCCAGGCCAGAGAGTTCATACATTTTTAGGATACAATTGAAGTCAGAACTTATCCTTTTTTTTTAGTTTTGTGACCCATGTACTTTACCTTGCTGTAAAAGACCATTAACAAATGCATCAGCTTCCATTTAAACAGCATTAAAAGCCACCAGATTCTCAAAAAACATAATTTACTTATGCTTTAAAAGAAAAGGAAAAACCTGCTCTGAGTGGCACTGAGAAACTGTAAGCACTGAAAGTCTCTGTAACTTCATCCCTAAAGTTGCATGTCTTACAGAAAAGAATCAGAATCTTCTTAATAGTCCAGTTCCATGAATAATTCATGATAAGAAACTTGTCTGAACCCAAACTACTGTTTTCAACACATCCTAACTCTGTCTGATTTTGCAGTCCAGTTGATCTCAATATCTTTTGTCCTAATTCCAGTGGAATAAATCCAAATTTCCTTTTCCAAAAGGTTCTAGGTTACATTCTGAGGTTTAGGCTGCCTTTTACTTCTAATGCCTTTGGTAGACTGAAAAATTCCAGAGTAGAAATCAGATTTCTTTATGGGCAGACACGATGTAACCAAACGTTTTAAAGAAATTGTTACCTGAGCCCACAGCATGGGTTTCACTTAGACACTGCATTTTGCTTTCAAACATAAAAGAAATTTAAGAGAAGGTCTGAAGTGAGATTAGGGTGTCTAAAGCAGAAGCCAGGTAGACTTTTTAGGCGCAAAAAGCCAAACTGTTTACAAATGCCCTTCCTAGCTGATTGTGTGTTAGCTGCTGCCTTTGGCTGAGCTGAGAGCATCAGCTCTGGGCTGCTCTGCTGCTCCTCATTCTTTGAGTCCTCTCTGAGGGCTGTCCCCAGGCTGGGGGAGGCAGAGGGATAAGCACCTAAAAACCAGATTCCTCCAAACCAACCATCATCCAGGTTTAGTCCCTCTCCAAGTGAGAAGCAGAAAAAGCAGTAAGTAGGAATTTCTGCAATCAAGGCAGTCTTCTGCATTTGGCCAGGAAAAATGGGAATTCTCTCACTTGCAGTGTAGTGCAGTGAGCAGGCAAAGCATTTCAATCCTTTATGTGTGTCCTGATCATAAGCACTGTCTCTGAGTGCTGGTGCTGGTCAGGGCTGAGACTCAGCTTTTGAGATACTATTCATCTTCCAAATACAAAAGTCTCCAACCATTATTACTAAGTCCTGTGCCAGCAATTGAATTGGAGACACCTCTGTGCACTGAGAGCTGCAGCCAAAGGGGCAGCCAAGCCAGGCCTTTGTACCTGAAAAGAGTTTCATTAGGAATTGAATTACTCTTGGACACATTTACTTGCTTTGACTAAACACTCGTGTTGTGCAATTTCCCCTTTCCAAATGCAGTTTCCATGCCCAGCCTGTTATCAGAGAAGTGCTGACACAATTTCTGTTATCACAGAGTCAGAGGAGGATTCAGTGTTGCATATGCATAAAAGCAGTGAGCAAATTTCCAAGTGGATTGGTTGAACTTTCATGTAACAGTTAATATTTAAAAAGTGGTTCTCTTTACCCAGTCACTTGTAAATATCATAAGGGTCCTCTTGATGAGTTTTATTATTTTAGATAACCTTTTTCAGAAAGTAATTGGGTTACATATATAAGCCCTGGGAGCATGGCAAGTAAGTGGCATGTGTTCATTTTAAGGTTTTATGCTTGCTTTAGAAGAACCAAGAGAATATCCGCACATGAACCTCCTTGAGAAGGTTATATTCTTTTACCCCCAGTCTAATGAAAATCTACAAATGTTCTGACATGTTTTTTGAGCGAGAGATTATTTGTTGAGATCCAGGCAAAGATAAAACATTTATGTATTGGATCCAGTACCTGCAGTTTTGATAACCATAATGATCATTATGAGGCTTAACAAACCTTATGCTTTAGGGCTTAAATTGAGTGGCTCAATGAAACCATCTTTTAATTCATTGAAAATATTTCCAGTAGCTTCAGGTGGAGTTGTTTAAGTTCCAAGACTGGCAAAGACTTTCCTCCCAAACTAAATGATTGCTGAGAGAGCAGCTTTACCATGAGATAAAGTTTCTTCATTTACAATTACCACTACTGATTACTTGGTAAGTGTCACAGGATGAGACAACCGCCTTATTCAATAAAATATGTTTTCTAAATCAGAATAAAAAGATTTTATCTAAGGTAAGCTAAGAAAATGTGTCATGAAATAAAGCCATTTTCTATTTCATGGCTTAACTTTTTTTTGGTAAAATATTTGTTTCCCATAGATTCAGAAGAAATAATGAGTAAACAAGAAAATTGCAACTAATTTCAAATAATTTCTAGGGAAATCAAAAATTATAACCTCGTAAAAAAATCAACTACATTTTTTCACAGTATTTGGACAATATCATTGGAATGACAAATAATAGCATTTACTGGTCAAATGAAATCACATAATTTCATTAGTGGTCTGTGTTTTTTCCAAGTACACTCTGAGCTCTGTTAATGGCAATGGACCATACAAAGATGCCAAGAGTGTTGATCATGGGAATCCAGGAGTTGCTGTGGATAAGCTGTGAGGTTACAGAAGAAATAAAAGTTCTTCAACACAGAGTTGGGTTCTGGCAGTGTCAGTGTCTGGCTTATCTCTGTTTCAAGCTGATTTAAAATTTCTGTGATTGTAGCACATGTTAATAATCCAAGCACTGCTGATGTGTTTCCTTCCAAAACAGGAAAATGCTGCCTCTGACAGGTGTCAGAAGACCAGATCCTACCAGAACACAGGAGGCAGGACCCAGGCAGCTCATGACCAGCCCCGAGCAGCTCATGCTTCTTATCAACTTCTACATAGCTCTGTAATGCTAAAACTAACCTTTGGAAGACATTAAAGTGGGTTTTCCCCCTGGTTTTTCTTCTCCATTCAATGCAGCATTTTTTTTGTCTTTGCCAGATTAGAATCTGAATTCTTCATCAGCTTAAATAGACATTTAATTTCCTTACAGGCCACAGTATGTTATTAAAAAAAAACAAAACCAAAAAACCCCAAAGGAAATAGAAAATGAAAGTTACAGATGAAACTTTTCACATTAATTAAGATTCATGTTCAATTGCCCTGTATAAATAAGTTAATCATCATGGAATCTTAGATTTGTCAAAGTTGGAAGAGACCTACAAGACCATCCAACCCAACCATTCACTCAGCACTACCTCTGTAACCCCTAAACCACTAAACCATCACCCAGCACCAGACCCAGACACCTTTCAAACACTCCAGGGATGGCACCTCAACCACCTCCCTGGGCAACCTATTCTAGTGCCTGATCATGTTACATTATCCACAGAATGACAGAGTGTGCTGCAGGGGCTGTACAGTCCTCCTGATAGAGGAGGGTTTGTCATTGATGCTTGACCAAGTTTTTTTCTGGATTCTTTTAAGCAGAATATAAGATGAAATGAGTAGCATAAACTATAGGAAGCTATTTATATTTTAAAGTTTTTCTCCATAACTTAAGACAGAGTATCAAAAGAAATTGAGGCTTTCGCATGACAGTGTTTGCAGGAGCACAGGAGCCAAAACAATCCGGGTGAATCTGTGCACATATAAACCAGGATGACTTCTGAAATTGCAGCTTTTATAATCCCACAGTTTTTGCCACAATGGTATGTGAGCACCGCCTAAAGTAGTTTTACATCCAGAGAGGTAGAAAAAGGCAATCTTCGTTCCCTGTGGGGGAAACTGCAGAACAAACAGCTACCTTCTGAAAGATTCACCAAGCTGAAGCCCCCTTTTAAAATGTATATAATTTTAGGGCAATCACCTGAATATTTCCAAGAATACAGCATGTGTGACATGGACCAGGATCCATATGTTTTCATTCTTGACCCTTTCCCTAGAAATTATCTTTTATGAGGTGAGTCAAAACCATGCTCTATTAACATCTCCTAACTCTCTGTTACACAAAGTTACTGATTCAACATGATGTTTTCAAACTATAAAATTACTCATTTCATTTATGATCCCAGATGATGGTATTTCCAGCCCAAACAAGTAAGATTTCTATCAGCATTTATACCTTAAGAAGCTCATGCCTGGACAAGATGGGCAGGAACCAGGCACGTTCTCAGGAATTGCTGTTCCAAACAACCTTCACCAACACAGACCCTACTGCCTCCAGAATGGCTTTTTCTCCTTCCAGTCAGAAGGACACTTACAGTGAATTCTGAGATCCTAAATATAAAGAATATAACATTATTAAGGATTTCTTTACTATAGAAATTACTGACATCTTAAATATTAAGAATAATTCATAAGAAATCTTCAATATCAAAATTGAAGTGTAAGTCAATGATGCTGATGCACTTGGGACATTGGTCTCTGCATATGAGTGCCCCAGATAGTTTGAGAAGAAACATCTCCAAATGGGTACATGAACATATTTCAGTGCCTGACACAGATTTGTGGTGCTGCTGCCCAGTCAAGGGTCAGACCCAGAGCAAAGCATTCATTTGCACAGAATCTGAATTTGGTCTCAAAACTCTCTCAAGCACACTTTAAAAAATTGTGCAGCAGTTTACTAGAACACAATCAACAACAAAAAATACCCCAGAAAACCACAACTCTCAACCCTGTAACTAATCAAATCAAATAGAAATTCAAGAAGATGAATTACTTTCAAATGTAAGAAAAATGCAGGCAGACAAAAATCCAGACTCTTTAGCCTGAAGGCAGGGGGTTATTCATCCTCTGCATTTTAATGGTAATTTCAATGAAAAGCTAAGGAAATTATTGTTTTTTTCATTGGTACTTCTATAGTACTTTGCAAAATTAGTATAGGTTTTAGAAATCTTTTAATAAAAATCCTGCCTGCCACAGTAATAGCCACTTTAACACTCACAGTAAGTCTGGTTACTGTCAATTTAACCACTTGGAAAAACAGTCATCTAATATTAACTATGAATCACCCTCAAATCTTTGTGGTGTGAAAACAGAAACACATTTATAGTCTGTACTTGCTAATATCTGATTTTATGTTCAGAGAAAAAAGAGTCTAGGAAGTTCCCCTTGTCCCTGCTCTCAAAAAGGCAATAAACTGCACCACAGCAGAACAATTATGTGATTTTTTTCCCACTTTTAATTGAATAGTGTCATTTACCTGGATAGAGTCTGTGAAGATATTTTTGCAAAGAAGTGTCTCACCTGGTAAGAGTTTTCAAGAGGGAAATCTGTGTTGTTCTGCTTCTGTTGTACTTGTCTGTGTTAAAATTCTAATTTTGTTTCAATTTTATACCATGGTGTAAACTCTCATCAGTTTCCTGCGTGAGTAGAAAACCCAGTGATTTGGGGTTTTATAGAAATAATTATCCACAGAGAGGATTGCCTAGACATTTTAAGGGTCACACCCTGAAAATTTTTGGAGAAAAACTTTTCCTTTTATACCTATGCTATTCCAGTTTCCAAGCAGTGGTGTTGCAAACCATGGCTGATAGTATGGAGAAAAAAACCCCACACATTTTGTCAGGCCAGATGGAAGTGATATTTATCTGATTTAATATAATGTGGACTCTCTCCATCACTTTAAAATAAGTGGATAATAATTTCTTACTACAGACAATGTTTCTCAGTTGACCTTTTCCCTTCTCCTTCCAAGCTGCCTATTAAAACTCCTTTATTTGGAGTAATTAAAGTGTGTTTTTATCCCACTTAGCCACTAGGATTTATTCCTACCCACCTTAGGTGCTAAGGAGATCTTGGAACACCACTGTAAAGAAGTGGAGATGATAGAGATGACAAAATGGGGAGCTCCTCAGGTCACTGAAGAGGGAATCTTGACAATCCAAAGTGTGTAGAGAAGAGAAAGTGCAGCACAGGGGACCTTCAGAGATAACTATTAAAACCTTGGTTTTAGCTGCTCTAACTGCTTAAGAACCACAATTTCCTCTAGCAGGCATAGCCAAGGTAGATCAACTTGAGCTCAGGTGTTTCAGCATTACAGTTTGCATTGTGCCATGTAGATACAGCCAAAAAAAGGTTTGGAGATGGATTTTGAATCAGGGCCAAAGCAAAGGTAAGTCTTAATTTCATTATTCACAGTAAAACTACTGCATGAATTTGTCCAAAATTGCTGCTGGACTTGAGGAAATAGGCACTACCTAACTTTTAGCACTAGTAAGCTGCTCTGTAGGCACTGGCTATTGCTCCTTCTGGTTGTAGCTGTAACTCAGGGAGCCTTTACAAGGCCCAAGACATTCCCATATTTGATAGCACTCAGAAAAGAAATGCCTTCACCCAGCTGCACTCTGGGAACTGTCCTGCAGTTCAGGGAAACAATTTTCACTGCTTTTTGAAGGTTTTGAGCAATCCAATAATAGTCACAACTATGTATTTTTTTTTCCAAGCAAGATGCAACTTCTCGGCTCCATTTTTTTTTCAGCTTTGATCATCCCTCCCATTATTCAGTCCTTTTTCCACAGGTTCAGCTAGTGAACTACGTTAGACATAAAACTTTTTACTCTTCTTTCAGCAGATTAGTTCAGGGTTTTGTCCTTCCTTGGGTTCTCAGTCATAGAAGAAGTAAAAGTTTTATTTTTGAGCCTCATTAAAACAAAAAATCCAAAACCAGGTGCCTTAGAACCATCATGGGTTTTTTCTGAGAATTGCAGAAAAAGTCGCTGCTTTCCACAGAAAGTAGGCAATTGACATAATAATCATAATAATGCAGAACATGTTAAGTCTTGCTTGTTTTACAGAAGTATTGGTATTGAACAGCTAAGAGAATCTGTAAGAAACCTTTTCAAACATGCTGAGGCAGCTGAACACTGAGAGCATTGCACAATGCTCTTTACTTGTCAGTAAAGCCAACAAATGTGTAACATTCAATATGGAAAGGCAGGTCTCATCTTAACCAGCTGGCAAGCCAAAGCAGCAAAAAAGTCTGTTATTGCCCCAGGACACAAGCTCAGCTTTCCCCCAATACCATGCTGAAGTCAGGGAAGCATTTGAGAAAACCCCTACACCCACCCACAGCCAGTGTACTGCGATCTCTTCAATCCATGACACATCTGAGTTCTCTTTTAACTACCCTGTTATGTAGAAGCCATGGACTTTCATTCCAACAGAGAGAATATACAGTCATCAAAACATTAAGCTCACATGAAATTTCCATTTCCTTACAGGAAAGACTGTATGGGATCTGAACACTGTCCAAACCATACAGCCATTCTGGAGTCACACTTGAACATTTGAGCTCAGACCTTTCTGTCCTTGTTGAATATTTTATGTTGACACAAACCACATATGTTATGTATCTGCCTCCTTTTTCACTTTCAAATTGGTTTCTCTGATCAGTGGAACAAAGATACAAAAGGAAATTAATCTGCTGCACATGAATGTCCTTCATGGTATTTAAAGTCTTTCCCAGATCTTACTCTGAAAGGGCATGGAGATAAGCCCAACATGAATTGCAGCATACAGAATTGGGAGGATAAATTTTGAAAAAAGGAAAACATTATTTTTTTTTTCCTTATTAGCTGAAAATGAAAGTCATCATCTCAGTCTGTGAATCTTAGGACAAATTCTTCACAATATCAATTATAGTCACAAATCTCAAATTAGAGGTAATATTTATTTTGTTGGGAAATAAAAAGTCTGAACAGTCTTTTATTTACAATAAGTTAGTTTGGTTAATATTGTTTTATTCATTTCATATTTGTTAGGCTTTGAAACTTTTTTGCTTAAAGTCTATTTTCACAATAATTTTCAATTCCAAATCCAGAATGAAAAATAAATTCTGCTTTTTCCCAGGTATTTGTGAAACTGAGGGTCAAAATAATTATTTTAAAAATTGAATTATTAGACAGAAATAACTAAAAATACCAGAAATTTCTTATAATCCGCTTTTAAAGCATAGATTAGGAATGACAGATGAAGAACTGAAGCTGATATTGAAGAGTTTCAAGAACTGTTTTGATGATTTTTTTCTTAGAGTAAACATGGAGTTAAACACAGGAATGTGTGTACATGATGCTCTCATGAACACTGCTTTGAGCAATTATTGAAGGATTTGTTAAAATGTCTACAGGTAACACCTAAAATGTTTAGAGGTTGTTGAAATTTAGATGGAAGTTGCTGCAGAGATCTTATAAATATGTGGAGTCATTAAATAAGACAAAACAACGTTCCATAATTACAGATACACATCAGTGACTGGAAAGAGGTGCTTTTCCTGTAGTTTCTGAAGCAATAATTTATTTGGAGACATTTCTCTTGGGGCAGTCTGCAACTGCTTTGCTGCTAATTCATCTTTCCTATTTGTGAAAAGTGAAGGATAAAATCAGATAATAAAGGTAGAAAAGCATCACGTGTGTGATGAAATGCCTGTTCTGTAATTTTCCACTGGTGTGGGAAAAAGCAAAGCTCCAGTCTTTGGCAAGGGAGCTACTAATCACAGCACATAACTTCTATTCCAGTGTATTAATTGTAGAATCATAGAATCATTATCTTTAAAAAAGACCTCCAGGATCATCAAGTCCAGCCTCTGAACACCACCATGCCAACTAAACCCAAGTGCCATGCTCAGTCATTTCTAGAACACTTCCAGGGATGATGGCCCCACCGCCTCCGTGGGCAGCTGTTTGAATGCTTCATAATCCTTTCAGTGAAGAAATTCTTCCTGATGTCCAACCTGAACATCCCCTGTCACAGCTCTAAGGCCATTTCCTCTTGACCTGATGCTAGTTGCCTGGGAGAGGAGGTTATTTGCCTAGGAGAAGACATGGAGAGCGCAGGGGGTGCTTTGATTGATTTATTTGTTACACACGTGATGATGCTCATTGCACCCTGCATTTGCCAGTTTCCCCATGTAGGCAATAATTCCGTACCTGCACAGAAGTCTCTAGCTCCTGACTATCATGAGTGGATTTATAGAGATCCTGCAACTTTGGTCAGGTGACAGAAACAGGTTTTCAGGTAAACCACAAGCCTGGAAAATGTCTTCCATCTTCTGATTTGTGACTGCTAGATAATGAAGACTGTAGCCCTTGCTGAAACATCGCGGCTCTTTTTGACCAAGGTGGGGCAGTGTCCTTTAGGCAAACCAGGCACCTTGTCCAGAAAATGGAAGTGATGGCATTTGCTAACGCATTATCTGAAACGTCTTCAGAAAATGATATAGGATATTCTAAAGAGAGCATAAAGGCTGTTCCAAAGCTGACTTCATGGGCCATGCAATAATGAGTAAAGGGTATTAGAAGAACATAAATAGGCAGATAAAGACTCATCTGAGGTGAGAATGACAAGTATAGAGGCCTCAAAAATGTGGACTGATAACTAGACTTATAAATGTAACTACTCTTTGTTGTTGGTTTTCTTGGCACATTTTCTAGAATCTGGGTTTTTCACATTTATTACTTAACACATTGCAGATAAATCATCAGCATCAGCTATTTTTCCCCTTCAGAGGCCCTACTAAATGAACACGCTTGAAGTCAATAAAAAGCAATCTCTCTAGAACATAGAAAAATCAGTTTCTTGCTTATAAGGAACAAAACTATTTTTTACCTTCCAAGTAGTCTGTTTGCTGTTTTCAAATTGGCATGCATGAAGTTGAAATCATATCTACATAGGTTATGTTCAACTGCAGGAGTTTGGAGGTATTTTGTCAGGGAAAAGAAGACCAAAATCAACTAAAAATTTATCAAACAGACACTGTCCTTGTCTACAACAGTTAAATTTGAGACAAGTGTGAAATAAATATCTGACCTGTAAATAAGCTCATAGTCATATAGTGGGTTAAAAAAGCCACATGATAGCTCAGGCTATGAGCTTTGTTATATTCAGCTTTTCTTATTCTTGCCTTACAAGTAGGTACAAGCTCTACTCACCTTTGTACTGAAAAACAAAAAAGTATCTGTATTAAAACTAAAGGAAGGAGTAGTCCTGCAAAAAATAACTTTGCATCACTTCTTAAAAGAAGGATTTTTACAGTTTTACGCTAAGAATGGTGAACTCAGTCACTGTGGCTAGATCACTGGGTGCATAGAATTATTTATATTGGAAAACACCTGTAAGATCATCCAGTCTGATCCTGAGCCCATCGCTGCCAAATCCAGCACTAAACCTTGTCCCCAAGTGCCACATCTACATGTCTTGTGAACATTTGAAGGAATGGTGACTCTTCCACTGCCTAGGGTGGCCTGTCCCAGTGCCCGACCACCCTAACAATGATTTTCCCTAATACTGAAACTAAACCATCCTGGCACAACTGGAGGCCATTTCCTCTTGTCCCAGCAGTTGTTACCTGGGAGAAGAGACCAACTCCAACTTGGCCTCGGCCTCCTTTTGGGGAGTTGTAGAGTGCAAGAGGGTCCCTCTGAGCCTCCTTTTCTCCAGGCTAAACACCCCAGCTCCCTCAGCTGCTCCTCATCTGACCTGTGCTCCAGAATCTTCATGAGCCCCACTGCGTTTCTCTGGATTCACTCAGCACCTTTCTTTTAGTGAGGGGCCCAGAGCTGAACACAGGATTTGAGGTGTGTCCTCATCAGTGCTGAATACAGGGAAAGATCCCTGACCTGGTCCTGCTGGCCACATATTGCTGCTACAGGCCAGGATGGCATTGACCTTCTTGGCCACCTGGGCACACAAACAGCTTGTTCTCAGGTCCTTTCCTGCCAGGAAGCTTTCCTGCCACTGGGAAACCGTGCATTTGTAGATGCTGCATGTTGTACATTTGCATGTTATATAGGCAAATAGTGACAGGACAAGGGGCAATGGTTTTAAACTGAAAGAGAGCAGGTTTAGATTAAGTGTTAGAAAGAAATTCTTTACTCCAAGGGTGATGGAGCCCTGGAACAAGTTCCCCAGGGAGGTTGTGAATGCCTATCCCTGGACATGTTCAAGGCCAGGTTGGATGGGGCTCTGAGTAACCTGATATAGTGGAAGGTGCCCCTGCCCATGGCAGGGGTGTTGAAAATAGATGATCTTCAAGGTCTCTTTCAACCCAAACCATTCTATGACTCTATGGGGTTATTGTGACCCAATTTCAGGACTGGAATTAGCCCCATAAAATTGATCTCAACCCTTTAACCCAGACTGTCCAGATTCCTCCTTGGAGCCTTTCTACCCTCCAGCTGCTTAGCTTGGTGCTGGCTGCAAATTCACTAAGGGTGCCCTTCATCTCCTCATGCAGATTGTTGATAAAGATATTATGTAAGACAGTCCCAAATACTGAGACCTGGGAGACACCACTTGTGACCAGTTGCCAACTGGATTTAACTCCACTCACCACCATTCTCTGGGCTGGGCCATCCAGACAGGTTTTTACCCAGAAAACAGTGCACCCATGCAAGCTGTGAGCAGCCAGTTTCTCCAGGAAAATGCTATGGGAAACAATGAAACACTACCAAGCAACATAAGCAGCTAAAACAACCTCTGCAGATCTCGGGTTAGATGAATATCATGTCCTTTATCTGATTATTTGTATACAGTAATTAATTTTCTTATTAGTCCTCCAACATATTCATGTTCTCTTTGACATTTACAATCTTTTGTGTGTCCAGGAAATGCCCATAAAGTGTGCATTTATAGATGCTGGATAGATGATAACATTTCCATGCTATGCAGCTTTCCCTGCAACATGAACAATTGCCATCAAGTAAAAGAACAACTGTTAAACATTAACAGTGGGATTTGTCTGACGAAAAATTGATGGATTACATTTGCATTACTCTGCCAGATTGATTTTATTTAGTACCAATAATATCCAACACTAAGTAAGGGATAGTGGTTTTAAAGACAGTCAATTAAGGCTAGATATAAGGAAGAAATTTTACTGTGAGAATGGTGAAACACTGCAAAAGGTTTTCCAGAGAGGTGGTAGATGCCCCACTCCTGGAAACATTCATGGGCAGGGCTCGGAAAAACCTAATCTTGTTGAAGATTTCCCTGCCCTTGCAAGGTTTCCCTTGCAGAGTGTTGGATTAGATGAACTTTAAAGGTTCTTTTCAACTCAAACTCTTATTTGAGTCCATAATTCTAAAGCAGACACTGCAGTAGTTCAGAAGTGTTCCCTAGGAGAGTGTTGTCCCTATATGGACAGCACAGATCCCACCAGTGATAAGCCAAATGTGGAAAGATGCTTTGTAGATAACCAAAATAAAGTGAGATTAATTCTGTACTGCTGAAAGTTGTGAATCTCAAGTCAAGATTTGCATTAACAGAACTGTAAAATTAAAGTTTTGGACAAGTATAGCTTCTAGAAAATCCAGTCTGTGTCCTCCTGAGAAATCCAGCCAGTATTACTAGACACTCTTTAACTTATCAAGGGTTTAATACAGCAGTTCCTCCTTCAATACAGCAGTTCCTCCTATAAACACTACAATGGGTTCTTAATTTCTTGTGCACAAAAAAAAAAAAAAAAAAAAAAAAAAAAAAGAAAAGAAAAGAAAAGAAAAGGACAGTAATCTTTAACATGTCCAGTTAAACCTGGACATGTTTGTTCTTTGCTCAAGGTCTTTCAGGAAGTGATCCAGAGGATGACTCAAAATGTGGCAATATGACAATTACCTGTTCCCTACCAGTATCCATGTGCAGAAATTCACAGTGGCACCAGACTGGTGTGCTGGTAAAGATCAGCATGAAGGACTGACACAGAATTAAAAACTGTGTGAATGTGGTTGAGACTGCAAAATAAGATAAATGCTTATATACTTATTTAGAAGTAGACCTTTTGCAGTTTACAGTTCTGATTGAAGAGCAAAATCAGCAATTGTGGCAGTGATACAATTTTCCTGGAGCAGAGAGGCCGAAGACCAGAGACCATTTGTCTTAGCAGGGAAAAGGACTTCCCACAACTACATTCTCCATTTTCCATCTTTTACTCATGTCAGTGGACAGAAGTTGGCCCTTGGGTACTGAAAAACTGTCATGAGCACAGGCAAAAGTAATTAGTGTTCTTTCAAGGAAGGGACCCCAGAGGTGGCTGCTCCTGCCCCAGGAAAGGGACCATAGCATAGGGGAGTCCTAAAGGGGACAGCTTGCCCCTCTGGGGAGGCTGAAGACAACAACTGGTACTTCATGGACATGTCCCCTTCCACTGCAAAATGCAGATATAAAACAAAACGAGCTAAAAACCACAGCAGACTGGCATAACTTTGTTGATGCATTTTGGTGCTGCATGGTTTTGTCCTGCCCCACTGAACTTGCCAGCTCATGTTCCTTCAGTTTAAAACACTTCACAGTTATTTTATACAGTACTTTTCATCAAGGTATCATGAGTTACTTTGCAAATACTAATCATGCCTTTCAGCCTTAATGAAAAATAATCCTAGTCCAAAGTCATGAATTAGTCAATAAGAAAGAGAGAAATGTTGCCTTGGTTCCCGGCTTAATGCATTAGACACCACTTAAGATCATAATTTTGCATATTCATGATTTAGACCTGAAGGAGGTGATAAGAAAAAGTATTCTTGAACACAGCAAAGACTAATCAATGCTGACACTATATAATAGGAAAATATTTTTCAAAAGAACAAAAGCTAACTTATTAAAAGTCAAAATAATACCCTATTGCAACATATCAAATCAAGACAAATGAAACAAAGAAATGCATCTTAGTGGTTTTGTTATTGTAGCCATAGACTCATTACGTACCAGAAGTTGAAAAGAACAAGTAGGATTTGGAAAAGTAGATTAAATATTAGGGATTTTGCCACAGGAATAATTAGTGCTATCAACACAGCTGAAACAAGATAGACCTCAATGCATGTGAAGTATCTACCCTGTCTGGGCAATTAAAGTTATGTCTAAATTAATGCATTTTAAATATATTGGTGTTACTATTTAAGATTTTTATTCTAAAAAGAATTATGAGCATGCATACTTGGTGTGAATTATATAATTTCTACTTTTCTAGAAGAACAAAACTGTTACATATTGCCTTGAGTAGATGTGATTTTTCCCTTAAATGAATTAGAGGAAAGTAGGCATCATTAGAAAATGTAAAGATTTCCATCTGAACCCCAACAGACTTTTCATTCCTTGACTTCTGCTCCATAAATGAATCAAGTGCAATGTGTACCATGTCTCTAATCTCTCAATTTTAGCTTTTTACATTCACAGGGCAGTCATTCCCCTTCAACTTACAACATAACAACTTTTCATCACCATCAGGACTGCCTCTTGCGGAGGAATGTGGAATGGAGTTATTCATTTAGTTATTCAAACTAAAACTGAATTTTCCCCACCTTTCTATCAAAAATATCACTTCCTTATCACATGCCACACAATGAGCCCAATCTTTTGGGTGAGCAGCTCCCACGCTGCCCAAATTCTGTCAAAATTTGCAATCATGATGCCAGTAGGGCAGATTCCAGCTGTATGTGCCTCATGGCCAGATGTGGACTTTTGCATGCCCCTCTTGCATGTCCATGATTATCTGAGAACATGTCCTCTGAATGCCCTTGGAACACAGTTGAGGTGAGACAACTGATGAAGCAGCGTGTTTGTGTTTTCACACAATGTTGCTAAGGAATGTCAGAACTGGGACTGTTATCTAAGCACTCACTATATTTACAAGGAGAAGAACAAAATGATTGAGGTCTTTCTCCCAGGTACCCTAAAAAGACACGATAAGAAATAACAATGTCATTGTTTGCTTTCAGTACATTAATCTCTCTAATGTTACATAGCCATTAAAAAGTTTATCTTTGCTGAAATTTACCATTTCAGTTCCAACATTATGGACTTGGTGAAAATTCGGTCATGAAATTGCCATTATCTTTCAGTTACAGTTACTAATTTAAAGCAAATTAAAGTTTGCAACACATCTTTTTCAAGTACAGATACTTCAAAAAGATATATTGATTTGCAACCTGAAACATGATGGTCTGACGTCAGTATTCAGGCACTTTGCATTCCAAAGCACTCCCTTTTGTGTTTGGAGACCTCATGATGTTATCCCAAGCCACAGACTAAAGACTCAATTTGAGATTTAAAAAATAATAACACACCAATAATTTGGCAATTTTAACATATAAATCTACACATACAATCTGTAGTCCATAATGGAACAATAATCTTGTGATCTTTTGGCCTAATTCCTAAAGGCAAAGGTTTTAGTTACAGATGAGAACAATAGAGGACACAGCTCAGAGGAATTAATGAAGTTATTGTTTCGTACAGATGTGAAATCTATGAAAATCTTCGTTGCATGCCAAAATATCAATTAGTGACTTTCCTTTTCACTGGCTCCTCTTTTCCTTCCCTTCATTGTACATAATGCTTTCCCATGTTCTCACCAAGTTTTTGTCCTGGCAGAGCTAGAGAGAGGGTGGAGCACCCTGTGCAAGGAAACATCCAAACTGTAATATTGTGTGTACAGCTCGCTAACGAGCTGGTAGCGCAGAAACATTTGAGGTCACATCCAGTCCATGCATAGACAACCTCAGAGCATTAACCAAAGCCTTCTCACTGACCCCAGAGCACTGGCTGGTGAATTAAAGCATAATGTAAGTACATAAACTTCTGCCACCCACCCTTTGACCAGATTTGACTCCTTCTCTCACCCAAGTCTCACCCAAAAGTCTGGAAGCCAAGTGAAGAAACAATATAATTAAACTCACAGCGCACAAAGCTGATTCAGAAAATTTTCACTTGGATTTTTAAGAGGGAAATATAAAAATTTCTATTTGCTAACTAGCTTGCTCTGTGTACTTTACAAACAAAACCTCAATCAAACGGGTCATTTCATAGAACAATAGATAACACTGGCCAACAGGGCTCCTCTCTTGAGAAAAGAAGCACTGCCTAGATCAATCTTTTCTTACGCTGTGGAGACATGGGGTAGACAGGGAACACGTGAGATCTTTAACCTTCCCTCCTGGACAACCACTGAAAAAAAGGCACCAGGGACCTCAATTTATAATAAACAACTCCAAACTACACTGCATCTAACAATACACCACACACACACTGCTGCTGCTGCTCTGAAATGTCATTATTGGTTACAAGCCCAAATCCCTCTGAGGGACCTGACCATCTGTTCTGGAGAGCAGGACAGAGTTTGGTGCACAGTGTTACCTGCAGACAGGAAACCAAAACCAGTAACAGCAGGATGAGGTGCTGCATACACCATGCAGTGCCTAAAAAGCAGGGGTCTGCCAACTTGTTCTTTCAGTTCACCACTTTTTAACTGCAAAGGAGAGATTCTTGTCCATATCCTCAAAAGGACCCTGTGGTATCTTTCAACATTTGCACCCAAGTAATGTCAGATATCCATATGTCCAAGTTTTTCACTTGCTGTTTTCCAAATCTTTTGATGTGCAGCTGGTACTTTGAGGGCACATCCTCCTCCAGAGCTACCATAAACTCATGAAGCCAAGTGAGGTGGAAAAACATCTACATAAGTTTCAGGCAAAATTCATAACTACTTCCTTTAGATCTTTTGGGGAGGATGGAAAGGAGGCAATGGTACAGCTAAGCTTGTTGAGTCACTGAGTTGCTTTCTATAGCTTAAATTGTGAATTTTAGAAGTGACTTATAAACACGCATCTGTAACAGACTGGCAGCTTTTGAAGACAAATAGGTAACATTATTCTAATGTTAGCATAATTTACAAGAAAATTGCTCTCTTGGAAGAAGAAATGTTGACTTAACTCAGTTTCTTCATGGAAGAAGAAAGAAATCAGTTTTCCTTGATCACATTTTCAAGGATATCTCTATACAATTTTTCCAGTTCATCTAAAGCCAAAATTGCAAAACCAGAAAAGTGTTATCCAGTGCAAAGCCAAGATAATGGGATGTGGAATTGAACCCAAATTTTGTGATGATTATCACACAGTAAATGTCAAATATATGAAGTTTTACCGTCGCTAATTTGTGTCACACAACATGAAAATAAAATATACAGCTGATTCATGTGGAACAAAGAAACAGCACTTACCCCTCATTTTTATTTCATCATGTTTGAAATAACTCTGCTTTGTTCTTGGTCCATAATTGGGCTGAACTCTGTTTTCAGCTGGTTTGGGTTTTTTAATTTATTATTTTAATTGGACATTAACATGGTAGAGTTCATTTCTCAGCTAGATATGCATGTAAAAGCCACCACAGACTCTTTGATGGTGTATTTCTGAATAGACCTTCCCTAGGTAGGCTGCTAATGTTTATCAGCCCTCCAAAGGCTATCTACTAGAAAACAAAATTCATTGGCCTGCTTTACACATGCTGTGCATAGGTTTTGAAATATCTTTACTTCCTCTGTTTCAAATTTGCCCTTTATAATCTTGCCCTTTCCTATAGTTAATGGCAAGAAATGTTCAGAGTCCCTGCTGGCCAGGGAACCTGCCCTGGCTTCCGCTACCGCTGCAGGGCTCCAGCCTGTCACCCACCCCAGGAAACGCTTGTGAGGCTTAAAAACACAATCCACATCCCTCTGCCCATGTCACAGCATTCATTCACAGTCTGGCAGGGAAAGGGGCGTGGGGCTGAGCTGATAGAAACAGCAAAGTATTGCTCCCACCACGTGTGCACTTTATTCATACAGGCTGTCACAGAAGGAAAAGAGTCCTTGCTTGATCGCAGTTCTGCTCACCTTACATTTTTTTCTTTATTCTGTTTCTTTCTTCACATCCACTCAATCAAATTATTAAATATAAAATTGCAGAAAAATCAGGCAACAAAGCTGGGTGAACGTTTTCCTTCCTACATGATGTATTCAACTCAAATATCAGACATTAGAGTGAAATGACAAGTTTATTATCATTGCATTACCTTGCTGAACACTTCAAATTTATTTAGAGTCATCTGATGTCTGTCAGCTGTGTGATGTCCACCTTTTATTCAAGTAGGTTAGCTCTTATCAATCTTCATTTTTAATTCATATAATCACAGAATCATAGAGTCATAGAATCAAAAGGTTTCTAAGATCACCAAGTCCAAACATTAACCTAGCACTGCTCCTCTAAACCATGTCCCTAAATGCCGCATCTATATATGTTTTAAATGCTTTCAGCGCTGGTGACTCCATCACTTTCCTGGGCAGCCTATTCTAATGCCTGACCACCCATTCAGCAAAGAATTTTTTCCTACTATCCAACTTAAACTTCCCCTGGTGCAACCCGAGGCAATTTCCTCTGGTCCTGCCACTTGTTACTTGGAGGAAGAGTTTTAAAACCAGCTCAAAATCAAAATAAACTATTGATATATTAATGGCAGAAAGTAGCAATCATTTGAGAGAAATATAGATTAAGACTCAAGAGAGAAATCCCAGCCCTGCGTGGTTCATCCCAGCTGTTAACAACTTGCACACTGCTAAGCGCGAGCAGCAATCGATGGCACAGACGCACCCCCACCTCTGCACATACCCCCTGTGGCCCTGGAGCAGCAGGAGGAGTGAGTGCTCCTGCTCTGTGTGCCCACAGAGACCCCACAGCCTGGCAGGAGAGCCCCAAGAGGTCGTGCAGGTGGGTGCCCTGTGCAGCCCCATGCCACACTCCCATCAGCTGGGTGCACATAGCCCTGGCAGCGTCTCACAGGAGGGTGCTGTGTCTGGGCAGGGCAGCACTGTGACACTGGTGCCCCATGGCAGCATCAAACCAACTGCTGCTGCTGTTTCCTTTAGGAGGACACTCTCCTTACCAAAAAAATCATCCTTACTTCTTTTTGCACTGACTTCTCCTTTGTTAAAAAAAAAAAAAAAACAACAAAACCTAAAAAAAATTTTTGTATTTTCCTGGTTAATATTTTGTTCACCAGACAATCAGCTTCCTCTTCAGCTCTATTAGGTTTGCAAGTTAAGGTTTTGGCAACAGGAGGCTACAGGAGAGACTTACATGAGGAGCTCCTAGAAGCTTCACACATGGCCCACAGAGCATATGCCAGCAGGCTCCAAGATGGATCTGCCACTGGCCAAGGCCAAGTCCATCAGCAGCAGTGGTAGCACCTCTGGGAAAAGATATTTAAGAAGGGGGGGGGGGGGAAATCCCTGCACAATTGCAGCCAAAGAGTGGAGAACGTGTGAGAGGATCAATTCTGCAGACACCAAGGTCAGTGAGGAAGGAGCAGGAGGAGGTGCTCCAGGTGCCAGAGCAGAGATTCCCCTGCAGCCCCTGGTGCAGCCCATGGTGAGGCAGCTGTGCCCCTGCAGCCCATGGAGGATCACAGGGATGCAGAGATCCACCTGCAGCCCATGGAGAACCCACAGTGCAGGTAGATGCCCAAAGAAGGCTTTGATCCACTGGAAACCTGTCCTGAATCAGGCTCCTGGCAGGAGCTGTGATGCTGGGAAGAGAGGAGTCATGTTGGAGCAGGTTGGCTGGCAGGACTTGTGACCCTGGTGGGGTACCCATGCTGGAGCAGTTTGTCAAGAGCTGCTGCCCACAGGAAGGACTCACATTGGAGAAGTTTGTGGAGAACTGTCTCCCATGGGGGAAACTCCAAATTGGAATAAGGAAAGAAATTATAAGTCCTTCCACTGAGGAGGAAGGAGCTGCAGAGACAACACATGATAAATTAACCATTGTTCCCGTAGCCCATTCCTCTGCACCACTGGAGAGAAGATGGAGAAAATCATGAGCAAAATGGAGCCTGGGAAAGAAGAGAGGTGGGGAGCAGGGCTTTTTAAGATTTGATTTTGTTTTCTCAATACCTTACTCTGATTTGCTTGGCAAAAATTCAGTTAAATTCCCCAATTCCAAATCAAGTCTGTTTTGCCCATGATGGTAATTGTTGAGTGATCTGTCCCTGCCTTTATGTCAACTCATGAGCCCTTTGTTATATTTCCTGTCCCCTGTGCAGTAGAGGACAGGGGAGATAGAGGAGCTTCAGTGGGCACTGGGTCAATCCACCACATCAGCTTGGACAGTTATGGGTGTCCCATTCACCTGTTACATCTCCAAGCCCTTCTGCCTTGACAGCCACTGTTATCCAGGCTATTTTGCCAATGGCAGACCATAAGGCCATCCCTACCAGAATACCTAAATTCAGGAGGAGTATATTGTATTACACATACTCTTCCCAGGGCACTGCTCAAGCTAAGAACATTGCTGCCATCCTCTAAAACAGTCAGAAAGCATTTTCTGTCACTTGGTCTCCAGCATAAGCTCAGCTAGTGGGAGCAAAAGACAATTACCATGAGATTTAATGCAACAGATGCAGTTTTTGAAGTATAGGAATATTTTTAACAAGAATAACCATTGGAACAGCTTACAAACTGGTTGTGCATTATCCATCTGTTCATATTAAGACAAGCTGCTATTCTTAGAAGACACACTGTAGGTCAAACTGAAATTATAATGTAGGAAACTGATTTTTTTTGATCTTTGTTGCAGAAGCCAAATTAAAGGAGACTAAATACAATTGTCATATGTTTACATTTTCCAAATATGTGCTATTTTCCACCAGTAATTTAAGTTAAATCATATTTGTAATGAAAGGATCTGTGCCTTTTTTCTACCCTGCTGCACATGTAGAAGACTGATAACTTGAGTATGTAAAATAAACCCAAAAGACCCCATTGAAGTCTGACTACATGGCCCCAGGTCAGCAATACTTTTTTTATACAGCCCTTCCCAGACGTGTCATGTTCACATGTGTTGTAGAATGCATATTTCTTCCTAGGAAATCTCAGCTAAAGTTATGGGAATGCTGATCATAACAGCTATTTCCACCCTTGTGTAGCTGAGATTTTTTAATTCAGTCCTATCCTCGTAAAAGAAACTTCCCCGAGACTTCAGAAATTGCTGTCAGCCATAGGGAGGGACTGAAAAGCAGTTCTTTGTGAACTAAGTAGAAATTTTGAGTACAGCATGACATCATTTATATAAGCATAAACCTGAGAAGTAAGATAGCACTCAACAGTTAAAAAAAACCCAAATGGAGCCACGTTCCTTTCCAGCCCCTTGCTCAGCAGACTACATTTCTCTTAATCTGCTTATTGGTAAATCTTTAACCTGGTTACATTCCCTCTCAGCTGGTCCTGGTCAGGAAAGTGCAGAGCTCAGAAGAATAGGTGAGGGTACTCAGACAGCTCTGCTTCTCCAGAATAAGTAGACATAGCTGCCTGAGTGGGACTTCTTGTTTGCTTTTTGTGGGTTTTATTTATGCTTTCAAGTTCTTCATTCCAGATGTGCCTGAAAGTGGAGGGGACAGTTTAGTCCCATTTAAGCCAAGTTCATGTGTGGTATCCGCTCCTACTTTCTCTTCTCAAAATGGGAAGACAGCCAAGGGACATCCAATCAGTAGGAAAATGATCTTCAGGGATGCTTGAGTGAGGACCCATCAAAGTAGAGAGCCAACACAGCTGGAAAAAATAGGAGACAGCAAGACCTCACTGAAAGCCAGATGTTCAGTGCCGATTTTCCTTTCTAATTTTTTTAATCAGAAGTTTTTAACAACAACAGAAACACATCCTACTTTTTCTTAAAATACAGTCAGGAAAGGAGACTGCTTATGAGTTTAAGATCATATGTTTTATTGCTCTAATTCCTTTGAAAAAAGTTTAGACATAAAATTAATTGGAGAAGAAACATATGCTTCTTGGCTCAGCAATGCTCAGTGCAGTCAGTGTTGGATTTTTTTCTTTCTGTGTACTTACAGAAGATGTCTGTTGGTTTTGAATTAGTTGCATTGTAGAGTTAAATTTATATGATGGGATTTAGCAGACAAAACAAAGACCCTTTACAAAAAATGTTTTCAGGGAGATTTTGATGGAAGAAGAGATATAAAATAATGGGAAAGAGTGTAGCTGAAGAATAAGTCTGTAGGGAATGTTTCCCTGCACAGCTTAAAAGCTTGGTAAATCCAGCACTGAACTAATTTACAAGGGACTGTGACTGAAGCAATGCCAAGAGAAAGAAGAAGGGAGGATCAAATGTCAAAAATCCCCAAGTCCTATTGAAGAAGTCAGTTTAGGGGTAGAGTGGTAAAAGAGCTTGGAGTCAGAGATGCCTCGTTTGGGCCAGATGTCCCAGTGTCTCTGTACAGGTGTGACTAATATTTCCCCTGATACACAACAAACTTGAGAAGAAAGACCACTCAGCAGGGATTTGAGAGCTCAACTCTTGGCTTTGTTATTAACCTTTTCTGCGTGTACATCAAGTCCTGATCCTCCCTCTTTGTGTGAGCTCTCCTGGAAAGAGGCTGCGTCCTGTCGTGTTTTCAGCTACTCAGCCATTGTGTTGATAAGAAATATTTTCAGGAACATGGCTAAACAGTTGTATTCAGAAAAAAAAAAAAAGAGAAATTTCACAGTTTTTCAGTCAAGATGCAGACACATACTGGCACAACACAGGACATTTCTCATCTACATGGATGCCAGTAAGATGCTTTTAATGAGAAATTGCTAGTGGCCATAGTAACTGGGGATTGTAGATGACAGAGCTGAGGGAAAGTAAGAGACAGTTTTAAAAGCTGGGAAATATAATCTGAAATAGGCATATTTTGAATTCAGCTACAAGTATGCTTAATCACAGAATCAATTAATATTTTTAAAAAATGCTAATTAGGAATTTTCTATAAAATCTGTTGGTGCAACCTCAAAATTTTATATAAACACAGTCATAACAAACATCATACAAAAAAAATGGTTGAGAGTAAAAATTACAGATAAGGACTGAAATCAAATTAAGCAGCACACAGTGCATCATTTGGAAAGAGTTGAAGATGAGGAAATATGTACAATTTTTTATCAGCGCATGACAGTGAGGTGGTGGGCCACTGCTGTGGAAAGGAGATGCAGCCCTAGAACAAATGGAGGAACTGTTTCAGTCACACATAAGGGAATATGAACAAAACTAAGCTGCTGAAGACCTCACCATTAGGAGACTAGAGGTATGGAATCATCGAGGTTGGAAGAGACCTTCAAGATCGTCCAATCCAACCATCAGCCAGGCACCACCACTAAAACTCCTAACTAATAAAGCACATCACCCAGAACCAGATCCAGATTCCTCTTAAACACTTCCGGGGATGGTCACTCCACCATGTCCCTGGGCAGCCTAGTGCCTGACCACCCTAACAATGAACATTTCTTTTATAATATCTAATCTGAATCTCCCCTCTCTTGCCTTAAAGCCATTTCCTCTGCTCCTCTCACTGCAGGCATGGCAGAAGTGACCAGCTCCCATCTCACTGCAATCTCCTTTCAGGTGGTTGTAGGACGTGATGAGGTCCCTCCCAAGCCTCCTCTTCTCAAGGCCACTCAAGCCCAGCTCCCTCAGCCCTAAGACACATTTTCTAAACCTCTCACAATCCTTGTTACCCTTTGCTGGACATGCTCCACACTGAAGTGCTGGACAGCACTTCAGTGTCCTAAACTATCATCCACCTATTTAGAGAGAGATTTAGAGGAAAACAAAAGGAAGCAGGAAATTTTGGGATATAAAGAATATACAGCTTGGACACCAAATGGCAGCTAAAGAGTTTAAGAAATTTGCCCGTGTAAATGAAATCCCAATCAACCAAATAACCCAATTAGCACACACTGGCTGAAAAGACCTACTCTATTAAAAGCAGTGTCATTTTAAGAACATAAAGACTGGTGGAGAACTGGCAGCCAGGAATTAGAAATCAGAAGAAATAAAAGTTAGAAGGTTCTCAACTGTTAGAAAAAGGAATTTCTAGCAAGCAATTAGGTCATGGTAAAAATAAAAATTAAAAGTTCTGATACGTATATCATCTGCTTTTAAGATAGAATTCATTGCATTTATCAAATGGAATTAAGATGACAGGGCCCAGAGAAGAGAACCCAGGGGACCCCACCCCAGACTATGTTTCAGCTTCCCTCCACAGCTTCTTTTGTCTTTGAGGAAATGTTCCACTATCTTTTTATCTTCAAATCATATCCAGCTCTTAAATTATCATTGGCTTCCTTTCAGTATTTTTATAGCCCTTTCCTCAAGCTACACAATTACCATTCCAGTTGGTCCACCTTGAGATCCTCATAGTCCTCCTACTCTGGCTGAACATTTCCTACTTCAAGCCCACCACCCTTTAACCCCTTCACCAGTGAGAAGGAGCCTCCCAGCCCTTCCCCTGAGATCTCTATCCTGGCTGAGGATTTTTTCCCCTCCAGCAAGACTCAGATTAAGCTCAGATTTCCCTGAAGAGTCACTCGCCCGTTCAACAATTCAATCTGTCTTAGGTGATCTAACTCCTACAAAAGGCTTTTTTTTTTTCTGTGAGGAGGGAGGACTTTTTAAAGGCTTCAAGTCATGAAGCCTTGAAGGTTTCTTCTACTTCTAAAACCTGCCTTTTCTTCAGGAATAAATTCTTCTTTCCTAAGACTGCAATTTTTTTTCTTCAAAGACACTCCCAAAATAAGCAGTTTTGGATTTTCATGCGTCCTTCCATAACACAGGGAATGGGAATCATTGGAGTAGGACTCCTCCACTAACTTCAGAGAATCAGTATCTTCTTATGGTACATTAACTAGTTCATTTTATATGAATGCTTGATTTAATGTTAACTGAACAATATTTTTCTTGTTTCAGCCTCTGAAAATGAAAATTTGAGGTATATTTGATACAGAATCACAAAAAATATTTTATCCCTCATCTCCTGATAAACACTCTTGGCAGATTATAAGTGGTTATCCTGCTAGAAAGAGTGATGTGGTTATCCTGCTAGAAAGAGTGATATAGTTGTACTTAGAGTTTGGATTGTAATTATTTTGATTAAGTTATTTGTAGTAACTGGAGTTCTGTTTTCTGAGATTATTTTGAACCAAGTGGTCCATTTTACCCCCCAAAAAGCATTGTACATGGTGGGTACTGCGAGATTCCAGGCAAAATTATGGTGGAAAAAAATCTGAGGAAGAGCAATGGTTCTGCTGTGTCCTGCCTTGAGAAATAACCAGACTGTCCAAGGACTGATTGCAGATCCAACAGCAATGGAGAGAGTTTGCACAGATCATGGTTTCACATGCTCTGTACCGCACATGCAATTTTGTAGATATTTGTCAGAAATCTTCAGCATCTCCTTGCACAGCTCAGCCCTCTAGACAGATATTTTATGATATGAAAAGAATTTCCATCTCTACAAAGACTGATTTTGGTCCCAGAATCAGTGTTTCCAGCCAATTTCTCCAAACTTAATTTCTTGAAAACCTCCCAATCTTTTTAGTGCTACTGCCTTTTCATTACACTTGGGTCACCAGAGCTGTGATTTCATGTAGTGCTGTGATTTCTTTGTGCTGTTTTGAAACTTTGTGTTTCATTGAAAAGCATGTGCCTCACTCAATGAAAAGCTAAGTATTCCCTGGAGTAAGAGAAAGGATGGAAAAAAGAGAACAAGATAAAAGCATCAGGTCCACACCAGTAGATAGGGCATGGCACAGGGACCCTTTGTGCCATCCCAGGTAGGCTGGAACTTTGGGAAAGCCACCTCATCTCTCTGGAGCTCAGTGTTTCTAGGCCAGAAAAGAAACATAATGTTACTCATAATGAAAATACACTTTCATGACCCATTAGAGGAAAAGAAGTGTTATATAAGTGTTATTATGATGTACAGGTGTAAAAACTGAAAAAAAGGTTCATATTTTATTGGTATGACCAATGTAAAACCAGCCCTCCTTACACTGCTCTGTAAAATATGGGACACAAAGGACTTTATCAAGGACTTTATCTCTTGCTTATGTAGCAGGTATAAGGCCTAGACTTGCTGTTTTAAGGAGAAAATAAATCTTCCCCTCAAGGGGATAGGATGAAAAGGGGGATGAGAAGGGAAGGGAATCAGTGGAGCCTTTAGCAAATACGACAGCTTTTCTAGAGATAAGTAGATTATGCAGGTGAAAGAGAGATAAACAAACCATCTGTTCCACCTAGCATAAGTGTTTTCTAGAGTGCCTGCCATTTTTCCTCACTGGAAGATATACAAAATGATGAATCTCTGCTGATAAATCCCTCTTGTGCAGAGTGGGCTCCAACCCTTGCAGGATTTGAAATTTCAGGATTGTGTAATTCAATCACTTTACCAGACATAGTCTCAACTATATAGCTCATGTAAATTATTGTCAAATATAAGGCCCCATGGAAGATATCAATAATTCTGTGCAATAAGTGCACACACCTGACTTTCCTGTGCAATATCATTTTTTCATGACCAGGGCAGTCCTAGCACCTCCAACTATCCTGTGTAACTCTGAAAGCTCAGACTGGCTTTTCCTACACCTCAGTTAGCTTCCAAACCTCTTTTATTTTTTCCTTTTTTTTTTTAATTAAAAAACAAGCAAGCAAACAAACTAAAAAAAGAAAAAAAGAACTAAACTAAAAAAAAAACGCACCAAAACCAAAACCAGCCAACCAACTAAAAAAAAAAAAAACAACAACAAAAAAAAAAAAACACACAAACAAGCAGATTTTTATGTTTTCACAAATCCCAATGCTCTGTGATGACTAATTCCCAATTTCTGAGATGACTAATTCCCACATTAACAGGTCTAACACTGAACCATTTCTTCAATAATCCAGTATACTCATACACTAGCATCCTAATAATCAGGCCAGCTGGGAACTAAGGGATCACAAGATAGCTCCAAATAGATTCCAAATGGTTTAGAGATTTTTTTTTTACTGTGGAAAATATGTCAGTGGTGTTCTTTCAATGGCAAAATATTTTAGTGTAGAAAGCATAAATGTTTTCATCCTTCTAAAGCTACATGTAGTGCAATGCAGCATATGTGGGCAGTGCAATATTTCTAAAGTGCAAAATCCTGAGTCACTGCATGGAGCACATCCCCATGGATTGGCTCATTTCTCCTGCTATAAAATTCTCCCGTCCAGCATTGAAAGTTGTCACTTACCATACAGATTTGGCTCTCTTGAGTGTGATCATACAAATGTCATCTGGCATTGATTTCCTGGAATCTCTGGCAAGAACTGCTGGTGATTCCCTTAGAAACCTCTCCTTGGATGGGTAAGCAACCACAAATGGTGAAAGAGAGGGCAAAGACAGCTTTTCCTTTCAGCAGCAGTGCTTCCTGGCACATGTTTGAGGGCATGATAACATACTGTAAGCAGAGACTGCACTGCTCTGCTGGAGCTGGGACTTTAGGGAATGGGAAAAAAATTGATCAGGCAAACAACATGCTTAGTACTTGAATGTCAGTTTCTTCCATAACCTGAGTTCAGCAAACCTGTACAAGATCCAAGGTGCTTTGCTGCCCATGATGGAGCTGAGGCACAACTGAACTGCATGGACCATTTCACAGAATTCCTGCCCGAAAGCTAGAACCTTAAACCTTCCCTGGAAAGCTTTATTGTGCTGAAAGTTATACTGTGGCACATTCCCAGAGATGCCATTATCTTGGTGAAGAGGTTACACAAGCTCACCAGACTCCCAAATCCCTGTATTTTTCGGACTTTGCATCCTGCCCACCAGGGTGTTCATCTTTGCACACAAGAGGTGTCAGGAAATCCTGCACAATGTTTTACCGCATTGCCACATGGGTCTGTGTTCCTATTCTCACAAGACAGCAGCAGTTCTTTCACCATAAGAGTGTAAAAATCAACAACTATTGTCTGCAAGTGCTCATGCTGCCAAGTAATGACTAATTAGCTTTTACTGCCAGCAGCAGCTCAGCTGAGGCTGGGGGTGTCACCAAAATTTACATTAAGAGTTAATCATTGTAGCTGAGATTTGCCCTCTGCTGCTCTGGAGAAGCCAAGGTCTTCCAGTAATTATACTTGACCTGAGCTGTTTTTTAACTTAAACATGCAGATGTGGGGAAAATTGTATGAAGATACATGAGCCAAAAGAGGGTAACACTTTCAAAATCTGGAAAGAAAACTTGTGCCTTTGGTGCAGGACTGTAAAGTCCATTGCCTAAGCAACAGTGATGTAGCAGCACTGAGGTTGTCATGTCCAAATCCCTTTATGAATCTGGATTTTTTTGTGCCTAAGAATTGTCCATAACTATAAAAAAAGATATTCCTCTGTAAAAGATAAAGAAGTCTGAGATTTCACCTTATTCTATGCAAATTATGCTCTAGTCCTCATAAAAAGGGCAACTCTTTCAGGCAATCTGGTGTCAATGACCAAAATGTTTCATCATCCAAAGAAGAAAACCATATGTGGATGATAATTAGGTAAAAATAGTCATTTACTACATTAGATCAATTCAGAGGTTACCACTTATAATTTTAAACTACAATTATCAATTTATAATGGAAAGTGAAGTATGTCTAAGTTACCACATGGGAGTATCTCTTTCACAGAGGACCCATTTTTATAATTATTTTAATGTGCAATAATGAAACATGACTATAAAGTAAAAGATTCACATAATAGAATATATATGCATGGAACTTTACAAATGGCATTTTAACTCCACAATTTTCCTTGTTCTTCTTGATGTTCATTGTATCATATGCAGGGGAAAATTTTAAATAAAATTGTTAATGAGGAAATAAAGATGTACTGGGAGTTATTTTTGGCTAATATTTGAACAGAGCCATAAGGACATGTTTGCCCTTATTTCCTAAGGAAAGTTTTAGTGGGTCATAATAATGAGGTTCATTACTACAGGATTCATTTGTGCACAGGGGGTCTCACATGCCCCAAATCTAGCTGAGATCCTAATTGGACTATGTGCACATATCAAGTTTCAGAAATCTCCACAAAAAAGAGAATTTCCTTTACCCTTGAATTTTCTTTCCTCTACAACCTGCTCAGACTTCCAATCCTCCAGGTTCCTTGACTTTTGGCCTGGACTAATTTAACTCCCTGCCTGCCTCTGTTTCCAAATTTAAAAGCTGTAGGTATGATTTTCAGCTACTACCTGTGTTGAATATCTATCCTTTCCCCCACCCTTGTCTGTAAAAGATTCTCTACTTTCTGGGTTTGATCTCTACATTTTCTCTCAGGAGAGTTTCTATCCCAGCAGGAGTGCTGGTGCAGAAATAACCTAACTTTGCTAACACTGGTGTTTAGCTCTGTATTTGACTAAACAGCTCAGTGATGATTATTTCTGTCAGCATGAAATCACTTTGGAAAAGCCCATTAATACTAGTAAAGACTTCCTATAGATTCGGCAGCACGTGATATAATTACTACAATTAAAGGGCGTGAAATCTCTTATTCAGACTTAAAGCTAAACTAGAAACCAGGAAATTTTCTAAATGATAACTTATTCTCCCTCAAATCTGATGGAGGCAGGGGAGATTTATTAAGTATTCATTGATAGATACTTTTCCTGTGTTTGGAGTCTAACTGCAAGTTCTCTTGTATTTTTTCTCTGGAATACTGTGCAATTAACTAGCCTTGACATAGAATGAAGCAGTGAATTGCACTGTCCTATGAAACATGCCAGTGATAATTGCACTCCATGTTGTGCTTTCAATGAAATTCACCCCTTCAAACGCTTCTCTGAAAACAAAACAAAACAAAACAAAACAAAACAACCAAAAACACAATAAAGACTCATTTGGAAAAGGGATGCAAACAACTGTGGTCACTGAAGTTTCTTTATTATCCCAAGCTAATTCCCCAGTGGCATTTTCACAAAAGAGTCAACAGACAGAATTCATGAATGTGCAACCACAGAACCCCAACTGCATCAGAACTTTGAGAGCACCAATCTCTCTGAGTCAGAAACAAGCAGGCCTGGAGGAGCACCAAGAACACAACTTTTATTCATGACCAGAGATCACTTTTCTCCTCTTTCCTTGATTTTTCTTCTTTCAATGAAAAAAGCAGAATTTTGGGAAAAGCCGCTCTTACCTTTTTTCTTATTATTGTTCCTGGTGCATATTCTTCCTCTATTAAAGGCAAACAAAATAAATAAATCAGTTAAAAAATAATTTTAAACCAGTCTTACAGACTTGGAAAGCTTTTTTCCTCAAAACATAGGGATAATATCTCCATCAAGCAGATATACTGATTAGCTATTTATACATATCTAGGCTGAAGAAGAGATAACAGTAGGTACTTTTCTCATTATTTTGCAACACATACAGAAAATTATGTCATATTTGCCACTTCCCAAACAATTATGTTTTCTGCTTTTTGTAAATCATTCTATTATTATTTCTGGTTTTCTAAGGTTTTATACTTAGCCAATGCTCTCAGAAACAGGCAGCTACATATAATTTGCCATATTGTTTCTCCCCATGAAGCAGATGACCTCAAAGGGCATCAGTAATTCCCTACTACAGAACTCATAATGTTATGATGAATCTTTAGAAAGCATCTGGTAATTAAATTTAAGTAACTTTTTTTTTAATGCTATGTCTTTAAAAAAATCAACTTTTGTCACACATCATGATAGGGTAAGTTTGTGTCATGTTTACAGGGCTAATAGATAACAATTACACATGACATGGATATATGTGCTTAAAAGCCTGTAGTTTCCAGTTTAGGGACTCTCTTCCTGCTTGTTGCTACTTTTCTTTCTGAAGGTTTGTGGAGATTATTAGTAACACTGCAAATGGCTGATGGCTCAACTGTTGCACTGAACCTCCCCACTTGATATTGTGTAGCTCCCCTGAGCACCTTTGGTGGGTTTGGAGTCATGTTACTAAGATTAATTTGGCTCAGATAATTTGGACACTCTCTTCTGTGCTGCTGTGTTAAAGAGCTATCTCAAAAGCATGTAATGTGTGTGGTTAAACTCATATATATAACATGCAAGGAAATGTTAAAATTTGTGCACTTTCTGAGAAATGTACTTTTGCCTACCGGCCAAAACCCAAATAATGGAAGAATAAAGTTTAATAGAAATGAATATGCATATACAGTACCTTAAACACGTTGTTAGGTTTTTTCCTTCTGAAATGATTAATCAAGGGCCAGTTCATTAAATGCAATTTAGTGCTAGTCATAATTTTGGTTAGCCATAACAGCTGAAATATTTTCCTCCCAATATTTGAAGCAAACACATCAAATTCCCTGCTCTTACCTTATTATAACAATTTTTGTCTGAAAAACTGAGGAGGCAAGTAAATAATGAGCACACAGACCAAATGGTTGCAGCATGCTGAGTTACCGTGGGGCACCTTGGGATATTATCACAGCCGAAGGAAAATCTACCTCCTGAAGAACATGAAGTGTGTTGTAAAGAGGATCTGGGCACCAACACCTACAAGCACAATGCACAAAGGCCTCACTTATAGGTAATTCAAAAAGGAAAAGGCATCTGAAATGTTGCCTCAAAAATTGCATCCAGTAATTCAGCATGTTGTAAGAAAACTCTGTGCCTAACTACGGATACAGTAGCCTGAAATTTGTCTTGGAAGTTTATCAGTGATGGCCTGAGCAAGGAGTGTCTGCTGATCAGTGATGAGATTGAGCAAGGAGGGTCTGCTCTTCTTAGTGTTGAAGAGTGCTGAGACCAGCCTGACCAACCTGCCAGACCCTGCCATGAGGAATGCAAAACACTCCCCCTGACTGAGGCTGGGAGCAGCAAGGCTGTGCTGGCCCTTCAGATACTGAGAGCCAGGAGTGTTGAGCAAAATAAGCTAAAGGGCTTGTTTAGCACAAAGAGCACCCTTTTCAGCCCAAATCATACTTTTCTTATTAAGTCTAATATCACATAATCTAAAAAATTCATACAACTGACCATCCATCCCTTTATACTCCAAAAGGCCAGTCCCACTTTTGCATGTGGAGGACTTCTAAAATATCACCCCAAGTGGTGCTATGAGCCACCTGAGCAGGAATATCCCTAAAGGTTACTCCTCAAGGCTGAGCAAAAGGTGTTTGCCCGTGGTGTTGGTATGGGGGTGAGTAACATCAAGCTCTCCTTAATAATTTTCTTGCTAGCTTTAATGTAATTGCTTCAATATTGCTTAAAAAATAGTGCATTGTACTAGCAGTTATAGCTATGTATAACTGTGTAGCAAATAATTCTGATTAAGCTCTTTTTTTCTCTAATCTTTATAATTATTGTTATAAATAAAAATAAATAATATATTTATATAAATAGATTACTTTTGACATCCTTAGGCCTGTGGATAAAATTGTATAAAGGTTCAATTTCACCTGTATAATCCTTTAAACATAAACCATTGACAAAATCTGGGGCTAAGACTGGATCCAGCTGGATCCAGGCTCCTCTCTGAGAAGGAGTTTAGAAAGCAAGAGGGTCCTTTCTGCACCTTGTGACTCAAGAGGAAAATTTCTCTAATAACTTTTGCATGAAGCTCCCACTCTGCCCACAACACATGTTCAGCACAGCCACACACAGCCCTTTCTGCCATGAAGACAGATTTTACTGGCCTCTCTAGGTAGCCATCTCACTCAGGCACTATTACATCTCAGCAATCTCTTGTTTTGAGTTTCAGAATTCACTGGTTCTGTCTCCCAAAAAAGGTGCAGTAACCCGTGGGCTGAATGCAAGCCTGGAGAAAAGTGAATCCCATCCCCTCCCTTAAAGCTGTTCCTGTCCAAAAAAGAGGTTGGCTCATTTGTCCAGGAATAGAAATTTTTTAAATTAATTTTTTAAAATATTGCACTTCACAGTCAGATGGAAAATTTAAGTTCCTGATAAAGCCTGAAAAAGCCACAGACATTAAACATTATTCAACAGACTTTGAAGTAATGACAGTGGGTGTTAGATGAATTATGGAGATTACAGTTGGTTTCCTGTGTCTTCTCTGTGCTCACAACGCTCAGAGCAAATACTTTGGAAAATCTCCCCATGACACACACTGATGTCTGTGGGTCTTGTCAGAAGGGATTTTACCTAGATAGTTCCATTTCTATAAATTAATCTTTGTAATCTTTGATATGTTTTCCTGTCTGCTTGAGGAACTTCAAATACATGTGACCCTGTAGGCAGCCTGTAAAGCCATGCCAGGCACAGAGGACGCCGTGTGTCTCGGGGCCACAGGCACTTATTTGTGGGACAGTGTAGACTAAAGAGAGGGGGAAGGATTCTTTGAGGAGGTTCTGCCATTGAAAGTAGTAGTTGAAGAAATAGGACAGAGAACAAGCTTGTCCCAGACAGGGCTAAAGAGCAGCTATGCCTAAATTGTCATTGACTCAAACTGGTCTTCTTGAGTGAAAGCTGGTCTGAAACAAGAGGCAATAAAATTCTGCATAGTGTCGTTACAATTATTTCACAAACATGATTAGAAAATTCTGCCTTTATATGCAATCTACACTTTGCTCTGAGTGAAAAAATGCTACCTTGGGGTTTTTAAGTTGCCCCACCTAAGAGAGTTTGACCTCACGACTGATCAACAAGCAATTTAGATTGCAGCCAAAGAAGCAAAGCTTAGCCAAAAGGACAATGCATTTCCAACATGAAGGTGGGAGAAACAGTGCTTCAGGCCATTGTTAATTTGAGTTGGTAATAAGTAGAGGCTGAATAAGGAGGAGGAAATAAATTGTGATTCTGAAGAGATGTGCAAACATGATACTTAAAGGAAAGCATGATTCCAAGGTGACATCATCTTCTAAGAAAGCAGAGATGAAGAGGTTAGCTGAGAGGTAACTCCATGTATAGAAAGCTAAATAATATCTTAATGCTTTTCAGCTGCAATTTCTAAGGTACTCGAGGTGTTAGGGTGGGTAGGATGCATAGTTTTCTCTTCATTTGCTTTCACTCCTCCCAAGATGTTCACAACAATGTCATTTCTATTTCAATTTGTAAATGCTTTCCCTATTTTATTTTACTCCAAGTTGCCTTGGGTTAAGGGTGCTTTTATAGAAATAGGGAAGTTGGGATAATGGAAATTCCTCACAGCTAGTGAGAAAAAAAATCCCTTTAGGCAGTATGTGAGGAACAAAAGCTATTAAAAAGAAAGGGGCAAAACGTGAAATAGAAATGGCAAGGTGGGTCTGATAAAATCTAAGGAAGAATGAGGGTATCTGGAATTAAATAGACAAATTCAGTGAATCTTATTCTAGCAGTCAATTAGGCAAAAGGAAATAAGGACATTAGGAATGTTAAATGCAATTAGAGAATTAATTAAAAATTAATGACTATAATAATTATCAGTAATTATCAGGATACAGTCAACTAGATATTCCCCCATCTCTACTCTGGTTCTTTTACTCATGAGCAACTCTTTTTTCTTGCACATATTCTTTTCCCACTTGTGTATTTCTGTCATTTTGACTGAAAAGCCTTTGGGACAGAAGCCATCTTCCTCCACATTTTGACTGAAAACCCTGGGCTATGTCAGAGTAATGTATTGAATAATCCCACCAAATTAAATGTGAAAACCCTGTTCCCTCCAAGAAACAATATTTTAAAAGGCATTAAAATTATAAAAGAGAAGAAATTATTTCATTCTGATTCCTTAGCTGTCAAGACAAAAAGTACCTTGCCTTTCAGTAAAACCAGAAATTCACTTCATTTACCTGAGAAGTAACTAGCTCTGGAATCACACCTTTACGTAAAATAATACAACTGGGAAGCCTAGAAATTAGGTCACAAATCTCCTGTGTTTGTTTTCCGCAGACAGAAGGGCTGGATGAGGTTGCAGGGACCCCTCAGGGTATCCTTGTAGAAATGTGGAAGGTGCTGGGATCACTGAGCAGAGCACCTTTGGAGTCTGGCATCTGCCCTGCTTCCAGGCTCCCAAATCAGGGTGAACTGGCCAGGAAGTTTCACAAGGGAGGGAATAGAAGTAGGATAATTTGGCCAACATAACTGTGATCTTTCTGTATTCATGATCTAAATTACATTTTTAAGTGCATGAAAAGACATGATGGAATTACTGCTCCAGCAGTAAAAGTAACCTAGCTGAGTATACTTTTGCAACCCAGTCTTTTCCCTTCAAAATTTTACAAAAGTTCCTCAAAAATTTTGAAAAAAAAATTAGAAGTCAAAGTCCTAAAGAATTGGAGAAAAGTAAAGACTGAAATATTGAAAGTAACAAACCTCATAACCTCCTCCACCAGCTCACTTCTGATTTGCTGGCAATCACCAATGCAGCAGACACTGGTTGCAGAATGGTGATTTTCCAGCTACTTGAACAAGTTCCATTGACACAACAGTCAATTGTGAGCCATGAACACATCCAAAAATATCAGGATAATTTTTCTTCATGACTAAATTGGTCATGATTTTTCTCTTGTTCTCAATGCTCAGCCAGTTTCCAGATCTATAAAACAAAAGGACATCATCAGTGAATTTCCAAGTTTAGCTGCAGCTTGATTGTGGAAGAGATCCCAACAGACCATTTTGCTCATTCCTCACTGGAATAAATACATCAGTTTTCTCTTTGACTTTCCTGACACATCTAAGAATACTTAAAATCCTTGCATGATGGAAACTCCACTATCTCTTTTGGCAAGTAATCTCAGTGTGCATCTCAGAAGTTGGAACTTTCCTTTCCTTGCTCCTCCTTAACCCTTTTTTCTTCATGCTTAATAGCATTTCCCCCCATTTCTCTCATAAATTATATTTTCCAAACATTAATATCTCTGAACTTACTAAAGTGAGGAGCTTCAAACTGAGCACAACATTCCAGCTGAGGTCTTACCAGTGCTGAGTACGGCAGAAGGATTACGTCATGAGTCAACAGGCTGTTCATGCTCTTTGTACAGCCCAAGGTAGTGTTTAATGTGTTTTGCAATAGCATGGAATTTTTTGATTGTAGAAGGTATGTGGCTTTCTATAGCTTCAGATCCTTCTCCTAAGAGCTACCAGCTAATGGGCTATTCCCATCAGCTTTTTATATGCAATAGACCATTTCAACTGAAATTTACCACGTGGAAATTACCCCTCAGTTTTTCATTATTTGGAGTTTTTCTGATCATTTAAGCATCATGTCTTCTGCAGATTTATTAAGTTTAATCTTTGTTTTGTCACCTCTGTCATTAATGAAAATATCAAATTGAAACAATCGAATAAACACAGAACAGACTCCTGCAGGTACTATTTCATAGCAGCCTTGTATCCTAAAAGTGAACAATTTGCAATATTTTCTATGGTGCCATTTTATAACCAGCTTGCCATCCACTCTGTAGCTGTTTCACAAAAACCACATTTTTACATGGCTTTTGAATTAGTCAAAACTTTAGTGAATCCAACCAGGCCTGTCTATTGAGGAAACAAAAGTGAAATACTGTGTTTAAAATCTCTAGTTCCCATTGAATTGGCATAGTTGTCAATCATTCTTATTTAATATTTCTAAGAGTTTACAAATTATTGGATCGTTTTTCCCCAGAATTTTTCTAGGACATCAAGTTTAGTTGAATTGTCCACATTTTCTTGGTCTATTTTCTTTTCTGTTTTAAAGACAATTCTATATTTGGCTACATGGTTTGGATTGGGATTTTTTTTGTGTTTTCCTTACCACTATGATAAAATTTCCAATCATCTCCAGGCCTAGAATTTTCTCCCCTCCTCCTGCTTTCCTATAGGCTTTTCTATTTGCTATTCTTTGCTGTTCTTTGTTTCAGCTCTCCTCTCAGTGGTTACCATGTTTATACCTCCCATTGTAGGGTAGTGGAATTACTCTTGCTTTTCTTTCCTCTGCTCCCAAAGGGCAGGTAGAATGATTCCTCATGCCTCTTGCTAGTTAAATCTCAGCTTTGTGACTTTCTGGTTTTGTCCTTCCTTTCCCTTTTATTTTTTATTTTGTATCTTTTGCCTGATAAAGTTTTTAGATTTTATATGCTTCTGTTTTGTAACCAAGGTCAACAAAGCACTCAAGAGTCAGCAAAACTGGTCACATAAGATTATTTTGGTCCTCCCTTAAATTTGGGATAGTTTCTGTTTATGTCCTTCACTTGGGAGATTACTGCCAATAATAGGAAAAGATTAAAAGTCTCTTGCTTCTATTTAACTTTCATATTTGATCCAGTTTCTCTTACAAAGGCAGCCTCTCCTACTGAGCCTTCATTAGGGCAGATCCAGTCAGTTTTATTCCTCTAATGCATCCCTTTCCCTACATGTATTTCTGCAAGGGTTGGTTAACTTGAGAACTGTCAGCCTGTTGATTTCCCCTTTCCCATTTCTCCTTTAATTTCTTGAGGAAATATTTCAATTTTCTCTTTTTTAATCAAGCAGTTAAATATCCACTGTTCCTCCTCCCTCTGAAAAGTTGGTTTCAAGATACAGAAATTCATCCTGCTGGTATCTGGTGTTGTCCTTGAACACTCAGCAAGGCAGGCACAAACCAAATGAATATTTTTAGATGTTTACAGGGTGTGACTGTGGTTCACTGTGACAGACTTGCTAATAATTTGGTTTCCCAACATCCAAGGGCAGCAGCAAAGTGCAGCCACCCACAGCCTGCCAGGGTGCGCACAGCTCCAAAAGCTTTGGGCAGCTCATGCAGTGGAAGAACCACACCATAGCTATTGGGTTGCTGGAACCACCCAAAATCAGTCTCACCCTTTTCCACACGGGTTCTGAACTTCTCAGGAACAGAATGCTGTCCTGCTTTGTTAAGGGATAGACATGGAGCCTCCTTCCTGTGACAAGCTGAGTACTGAAATGGGCACAGATCTGGGTGCAAGATCAAGAACCTAGAAAGTATGGAGAAAAACCATCTAAAAGATATGAGGATATAAAATTAGCATATTCTGTGAGACACAAACACACTATTTATAAAAGAGAAAACTTACAGGGCTCATGAATTTGTAGTTGTATTTCTAGCTGTAGATTAAAAACAGGTTTTACTAAAACTGTAAGTATAGAAATAAATACAACAATCTCAACATTTTCGTATTTAGGATAAAAACAGTGGAATTGACATTTGGACAGGACATTTCATTTGGATTTGAGAACACCATTGGACCCTTATGTCCCTAGAAAGGACACCAAGCACATAAAATGTCCAGCCATCTTCTCTTTTCTTTGTTTCCACAGATTTTAAAGAGTGACCAGTTCCCACAGTCTTGAACTGCCTGTTTCAGGACTCTCCCTCAAAAATTCTTATTGATATAGTCATAACAAATGAGCTCATTGATTGCAGTTATACATTGGTCAGGCCAGCAGAGACTTTAGGGGGAGTTTTCAGTATTTCAACATCTCACAGACAATTTCTGTAAGACGAGTTATTATAGGAATATGCTTTTAAAACTGTTGAGGAAGCTCTGCTAGTTCTATTTAAGCATCTAGTTCTTAAAACCCCCACCTCTGTGTTGCTAAAATTGTTACCAGCAATGTCATAGAACTGTCTTTCCTGGATAAGTTAGACTTTTCTGGTCAGGCATTTTTAGAGTGCCTCTTACTTTATTTAAATGTTAATTACATAACATAGAAAAATTCTGTGTGAAACCATAGAATTTGTGAGTTGCCATCTTCTGCATTTGTGTCTTAATCAATGCACAGCGTGCTCATATCTGCCCATTAATGCTCTGTATATTGAACATATAAAAAACTCTTGCCATGTCCATATTGAGTACAATATGAAATTTGACATTCTTCCTTGTATTTTCATGAGTTAAACTACTCCCATACTGCCTTTTAAAAGCAATAGCTAAAATGGTGAATTTTCACTTTCCTTTTCCCCAAGCAGTTAACCAAAAAACATTTCCCAGCAAGTGAGAGTGCAGTATTTGCAAAGTTAAACTGCAGCTGTTTCTCATATGGGTGAGCTCCAGAGATGTTATGAGGGATTCAAACCCTGGGAGGAGTCAGGCACAGAAGGACAAAGCTCTATCTCAATTAATATCCTGCTTTCCTAATTATTATAAAATCATATGAAAATTATAAAAAAAAAATTTCAAGGTTTCTTTGAGTTTTTTGTCTGTGGTCTCAGATTTTTTAATTGAATAATTTTAAATACATGTTATTTTTTGGATTTTAAAAAAGATGACAGAAAATGTCACAGAAATATGTTAGCATATAATTTTATTACCATATAAATGATATGTACTTCATAAAATAAGAGACTTTTCAAACAATATGCAGCAATTGCCATCTGTTTGTAACATAACAAGTACTAGGAAGAAAACAGATTAGATTACTTCTTTCTTGTTCCACTGATTATGTTTTCCTAAGTGCAGTTTCCTGAGAGAAAAAGGCTGATATTGTAATACTCCTTATCTCTCTCAATTTTGAACCCATTGCCAACTTCAAATAAATTTAATAGAAACAAGAAAAGTTTCAAATGTATCTAAGTTCCTCCAGGTGGAACTGAAGTCTACAGTGAAAGAAACAATGAAATGTGTATAAAAATTTTCATGAGCTTTGCCACTGCCCTAGATTTCGCTTTTCCTTCAATTGAACACAGTGAGGAAAGTTGCAAATCTGGGCTCAGAGGAGTGAAAAATAGCAAGAAGTTGGAGTGTCAAGGGCAGCCCTTATTCCTTGGGTTACAGGGAGGAAGGAAAAGGTATCCAGGCAGGGAGATGGGGAGGGAGTTGTCTCTCTTGGCTTATGCCTCAATTTCCAGCATGGAAAGGAAACATCCCTGGGTGACACATCCAGCTTTCATCCTATAGCAATGAAACATTGGTTGAACTCTAACACAAAGCAATCAAGAATAGGACAGAGAGATCACCCCTTTGAGAGTGCATCACTTAGAATGGCCAGCTTTGTAAATTTTTATTGTAAAATATTTGTCATTATACAGAGCCATGATGGATAAAAGGTCTTTTCCACCTCCTCCCTCTCCCATGACAGAAAGTAGAATTCTTTAATGAACACTTTACATACTTTGTAACAGGACCAAAAAGCTGATCTCCCTGAAGTATGCTAATGGCCAGAGACACCATTCACCCCTACTGAAGGAAATGTTGCACTGTTTTCAGCCTTCTTTCCTTATTTATCCCCATGTATGTCTCCTTTCCCATAACTTCAATGTACTCCAAGGAATTAATTTGAGGAAAATAGTGGGGAACAAGTGTTAATGATCTCAGAATCAGATTAAAAAAAATTTATTTAATATAGAACATAATTTATGCATGGAAGACTCATAGGTGGCTGTCAGAATCTGGAGGTTACTGATATGTGAGAGATCCCAGCAGAGGCCTGTTGAGGTCTGTATTCTCTCAGTACTTGCTGACCTGTGAGGTTATGCTTTGTTGTTGCTACAACCCACTTGGCCTTTATCTCATGCGTAAGCCCAAAGAACATCAGAAGAATAATAATTCTTTTACCAGCTTTAGAATGGAGATAAATCAGATCCATGATCCATGTATTCAGCAGTTCATGCCCTTATCCAGAATATAGGAGTCAGGAAAGCAAAAATATGTGCTCTGTTGAAAAAAAATTAATTTGATGTAAATGGCTGTAGGAACTTCATGTAGGACTTTTCTCTGCCCAGGCTATTCCACTTGAACGTTCATTTGCTGAGGACTAAATATGCATCTAGGACTAAGATCATGTAGTGTTGCATTTGGCCCATTTACCAGGTGTTGTGGAAATAGTTTAGTCCCTGCTCCAGTGACTGAGTATAATATTGCAAGATTTGTGCACAAACAATCACCTTCCAGATAAATAGTTAGGAAAAAATAAGCAGAATTTTTAGAAAAAATACAAAATCACAAAACCTCACCTTCTGGTTTCCAAAATAGCTAAGCAATCCATACAAGGCTGGAACAACTTTACCAGGATTATATGATTGTCTGTAATCTCATATTTATGGGGTATTTCAGAAAGACAGGAGAAAGCTGGTTGGACAAAAGAAGGGAGAGGGAGACATTTCTAATAATTATTTAAGAAACCTGGTTCTCCTCCCATTTGTCTGCCTGCTTAAAGAAGCAGAGATTACCTTAATAAATCATGTGGTCTACTTCTAGACATGAAGGGATATCAGTGTTTTTCCTCCTGGAAGAAAGGATTGTTCGAGCTGATGGTTTGTGGCAGGATTTGGCTGCTTATTTTTTACTCCCTGCACGTAAGAGGCCCCAGCACTGGGCTGAGGAGGCAGTGGAGAGCAAGCAAGGTTGAATTGTGTCAATCAGCTCAACGTGTTACATGCTAGCCATTCTAACATTCTTCCAAAATCAATTAGGCTTCTGTACTCTCAGTTTTGGTATTTTTCCCATGCATATGTAGAAATCCCTGAAATTGCTTTTACTCTGTGTTGCTCTTTAAATATATTGCCACTTTAAATATATTGGGGTACCTAAAATTAAATGCTGTTGAGTAGCAATGCTTAAATCCTCTCTAGAGTCCAGCCCTATCTCTTTGAAACTTCTGCTCCCAAATAATGAAGACACAAAACTGCATCTCTTAAGGCAGACTGGTACTCCCTCGATTTTTCAGCCTTTTGCCAGCATGAAAAGCCCACAGGGAGAAGGGTTTTTTGTCAACTGTTTCAGAAGCCTGAACAAAAAGCAACACATAATAGCAAAAAGTTAAAAAAAAAAAAAACAACCAAAAACAAACAGAAACCAAGCCAAAATATCTCTGTAATTTTGATATTATTTAAGACAAGGAGTGATAAAGTAGAAGAAAACAGATATTATGAGGGAAGAAAATAATACATGATGGGACCAAAGAGAAAAAGGAGGGTGTCTTTGGGTGGGCAGAATTTTTCAGGATGCAAAGTTGAACGGCATTGGATTGACTGGGCAGCCACTGTCATTCCTGCCAACAGTATAAAGCATCCTTGGAAGAGAAAAATAAAATGAGTGCAGTTACAGAGTGCAGGATTGAGAAGGTTCCATTATCAAGGAGTTTGTAACCCATTTTCATAAAGTTTGTTACTGCCAGTCTCCTGGAGAGAGTTTGTACCTCTGAGCTCATGGCAGAACATGGGGGGACACAGCAGAATCCCCCACAACAGAATTGCCTCCCAGCCAGCAGTGCAGCTGTTTGCTGGTTAACAGCTGTCTGTGCAACAATGTGGTTGTTATTATTAATTAACTACAAACTCAGTGGATGGCTCCCAAACAGAGTACAATAGTCTATGAAAATGCTGAATAGTCCCAGATCCACAACACACAAAAGTCTGGAGCCTCACTGATGCACATTGACAGCAAGCTGTTGCCAATAATTTTCTGAGCACAGATTTTTATCTAAAGACATACTATGGTTTTGCCCAGATTAAGTTTCTGCAGTTTTCTTGGCAGAATAAAATACAGGGGAGCTGTCTTTAAAAAACAAAAAGCTTAATATTAATTTCTTGTTTTTTCTCATCAAGCCTGATATCAAACCAATCTTATTCATGTGGGACAGTTTGACAAATCCACATGAAAAGAAAGTATCCCTTTCCTTCTTCTTTCAGATAAGCACTGTGTTTCAGACAGCTTGAAACAGACGTGTACAGAGTACTCAGAATTATTTGTGCTATCAACCACTGCTGAAAATGCTCTGGTTTAGGTCCTGGTGGGGCTGTTTTGTGACAAGTGCTCTGCACTCACCTTCACCTTGACAATGGCTTAGCTATTTGAGCCAAGGATGGTTTTTGGAAACAAAAATCACCTTTGTACTTGAGATAAATTTTTAACTTAGACAATGAATAAAACAGATGACAAATTTCCCAGTAAATTAGAGCCCAGAGAGCTTCAGTGCAGAAGTGCAGGAAGATTTGAGTTGGATAAAACTAACAAAATAATTATTCCTTCATCTTTGGAGTACTTCCTTTGCGACAAATCAACAAAGGAAGTTGTCTCATAAGGTTGCCACATTTGAAAGGGCTCTGCCAGGGACACTTTAGGCATTTTCACTCTGAGGTTACATAGAAGAACCCCTGGGAGTTGCTCAGCCCCTTAGACAGGAACAAATATAAATAAGTACCTGGAGACATCAGTCAGTTTATGCCCCCAACTGTCCTGTGCAGGCATATGTGTCTTACAGGGAGTAGAAGGTCCCAGTGAAAAATTAAACTAGTACCACTTCCATAGAACCAGGTGGAGAAAGAAAGAGAAAAGAGCCCAGTTGGCACATTGCGATTCTGACCTTTGAAAGTTGGATTTCTTGGCTGGATGGGATGAAACTCCTGTGCCATTAGCACTGCACATACAATAGAGAGCATTGTACGGCCTAAATTATCTTGGAAATTTTGCTCCTGAGACCTGCAGGGAATATAGAAGATATGATATATATCTGTGCCTGGGAAGAGAGAAAGAATCAATAAGATTTTGCCATGTCTCATCATTTTGCCATGTCACCATTTTGCACTTCCTTGCAGCTGCAATCTGGAGCAGCCCCCTCTTCCCTGGGTAGCGTCAGCTTCTGCTGCATCCTCTGGAAGGAAAAGTATTATTGGTAGAGAAATACAGTCCAAATCAAGGAGGTAGAGACACCATAACTTCTGTTCTGATTTAATTCATGATGAGTTACTACTTCATGTTACAAAACAGATTTTTTGGCAGGAGCTTTGTAAGGGAGCAGGTGGGAGGATGTACAGGGTCAAATGTGATCATTATAATTCTCTGTCCTAAAAGGAAAAAAAAAAAGGAAAGGAAAAGAGAAGAAGAAAATTAAAAGGAAATAGAAAAATTCCTCTTCTTAAGGTAGTTTAATTTACTTCTTCTAAAAGAAGAGGGGGAACAAAAAGAAAAGAGCCCAGAGCAAATAGCCTACCATAGACTTGAAATTACAGCAAATAACCTCCATACAGATATAATATCACATAATTGCTGGGGCGACAATTAATGATTCTTTATGCAATACTTCAAAACCTATTTTCAATTAAAAACTTTTTTGGTGCAAGTTATTTTGCTTTTCCCTTTCAAATGATTTGGCTTCTCTGTGGCTCATAGTGAGAGACGTGAATCTAGTTTGTTTTCATCTGACAACAAAGAGGAGCTGAAAAAAAAGAAATCCATTCTTCTGTGAGGAGATAGGAAGGTTGCTCCTGGATAAGTTTGACAGAGAAGTGAACCAAATGCTTTAAAAACCACAAAATACAGCAAAGATTACCATTTATTCCAATGAGGTTTAGTTCAGAATCCTAATGCTGTTGAAGTCTGCTAACCTGGGGTTTGGAGCTCCTACCCAAACCCCAACAAGGGCTCCATACATGTTCTGTGAATGCTGTGAATGTGAATTCCTGTCCCTGCTCTCTCCTTTCTGTGTTCCTGCCTCCTGGAGGCACACCAGCCTGCCTCCAGGAGCTGCAGCAGGTTAGTTGGGAATCAGAGATATCCCCCAGCACCAGTTACAAAGCCTGCCAAGACCTAAACTCCTACTGATACAGGGAGATCTGCATGCTGGGAAAAGCGTGTTAGAGAGGTCAGGAAGGATGTATGTCATCCCATAGAGGCTGGATTGTGCTTTGACCTGCTCAAGAGCAGCATTATATTCACAGTTGCAATGGGTATGGAGTGAAACTGCTCTCAGCTGGTCAGGACAGTGTCTGTGTGGGAATATGGAGGTATCAGCATCAGAAGGCACGGTGTCCTGGTCATGATCAGCACCACGCAGTCCTCCCATTTGGGTAGGGATGAATCCACAGTTTGTGATTCCAAAATGCTGGTTACAGAAGGAAGAAAAAAACCAGTACATCCAGGTGACCCAAACACTGCAGCATTGGGACACATTACAGAGGAACCTGCAGATGCCTGCTTACCTGGGTACCTGTGGTCTCAAATCTGAAGAGCCAAAAACTTCCTGCTTTTGAAGATCTCCTGCCCTTTCCAAGGTGTAGAGAAAGACAATGATTATACTCCTCGTTGTGAAAAGACTTCAGTAAATAAAAAATTGTCTTAGCTCATCTTTACATTGTTTTTCCTTGATTGTCCTATGTTAATTTCAGTGGTAAAGAGCATGGCAACGTGAGCTGTTAAAGCCTTGCAAGCACCAGCAAACCACCCATGATTTTGTCAGGGACTATATGAGAACAACTGGAGCAGCCTGCCAGCTGCTCTGAATTGTATTTAGGCACAAATATCCCTAGGAAAAAAAAAAGGAGTAATCCCCTTTGCTGACCTTAGAGGGGTGTTAAAGATGGGAAAGAATATGGCTTTTAATTCTTAGTAAAACTTAATGGTATGTAGGATATGAACAAGCACATAGTCAAGGTGATACTACCCTGAAATACAAGGCTGAGACATGTCAGCTGTTTTCCTGGTGTATGGTCAACAGGCCAAGCCAGGTTTCATTTAAACTGTGTTGGAATGCAGCTTTGTGGAAAAGGACCCTTGTGGACAGTAAGATGTCCATGAGCTAACATTGTGCTCAAGAAGGTGTCCTGGGGTGCCTCAGGTGAAACATTGCCAGCAGATCAAGGCTGCCCCTCTATTCTGCCCTGGTGAGGCCACACCTGGAGTGCAGCATTCACTTGTGGGCTCTTCAGTACAAGAGAGACATGGAGCTCCTGGAGCAGGTCCAGCAGAGGCTATGGAGATTATTAAGGGGCAGGAGCATCTCTTTTACAGGGGTAGGCTGAGGGAGGTGGGCCTGCTCAGCCTCGAGAAGAAACAACCAAAAGAGGACCTTATCAATGTCTGTCAGTAGCTGAAGGGAGGGTATGAAGAGGACAGAGCCAGGCTCTGCTTGGTTGTGTCGAGCAATAGGACAAGAGGAACAGGCAAAAATTGATGCACAGAAAGTTCCACCTGAACATGTGGAAGAATTCTCCATTGTGCAAGTCGCCACACACTGGAACAGATTGCCCAGAGAGGTTGCAGTCTCTCTCTCACTGGAGATATTCAAGAGTTGTGACCATAACTGAAGTGCGGCTATTGATGGCTGCAGGCTGTTCAGGAAAAACAGAAGAGGAACTGGGGGGAGGGAGCACCTACATCAAGAGGTGGATTGAGTGTGAAGAGTTGTCTCTGAAGAACAGCCAAAAGTCAAAAGCCTGTGGGTAAGAATCAGAAACCAAAGCAGCAAAGGGAATCCAGTGGTTGGTGTCTGCTGCAGGCCACCTGGTCAAGGGGAGCCAAGTGACAAATGCTTCTTGCTCCATCTACAGGACTGCAGTGCTCATGCATTTGTGGGGTTTGCATCCCGAGGCTTGTGGGGCAGGTAAGGAGTAAGGTTAACCACTGAACCTTAGGAAAGGAAACTTCAACTCTTCGAGGACATAGTCAATGGGATCCCCTGGGAGGCTGCCCTCAGGGACAAGGGAGTGGAACAGAGGTGGGAGATCTTTAAGAAAGCCTTTCATTACAGGAGCTGGCAATCCCCTGGAGCAAGAAATCAGGCAAGAAAGGCAAGAGATGGAATGTCTGAATAGGGTACTGCTGGTCAGACTAAAGGGAAAGAAGCAAAGGCACAGGCAGTAACAGTGTGGACAGGTAACCTGGGAAGAGTACAGGGCTGAAATTCCATTGTGTAGGGATACAGCCAGGAAGGTGAAGGCAAAGCTGGAATTGAATTTGGCAAGGGATGCCGAAGAAGGCCTTCTACAGGCATGTTAACCAGAAAAGGAAGGTCAAAGAAGGTGTATCCCCTCTGACAAAAAAATGCTGGAAAACTGGTGGCAACCCATGAGGAGAAGGCTGAGGTACTCAACAACCTTTTCGCCTCAGTCTTCAATGGCAACCTCTCTCCCCACACCTCTCGAGTGGATGGACAGCAGGATGGACACTAGGGGAGAAAAGTGCTTCCCATTGTAAGAAAAGATCGGTTTTGTCACCACCTGAGGAACCTGAACATACAGAAGTCTATGGGACCCAACAAGATGCATGCTGGAGTCCCGAGGGAATTAGCTGATGTAGTTGCCAAGCCACTCTCCATGATATCTAAAAAATCATGGTGGTCAGGTGAAGTCCCGTATGGCTGGAAAAGGGGAAACATTGTAACCATCTTAAAAAATGATGGAAAGGAGGACCCTGGAAGCTAACAACCTGTCACTCTCACCTCTGTACCTGGGAATACCATGGAGCAGATCTTTCTAGAAGCTGTGCTAAAGCACAAGGAGAACAGGGAGGTGATTCAGGACAGCCAGAATGGCTTCACCAAGGACAAGTCCTGCCTGACCAACCCAGTGGCCAGAAGGTAGAAGGAGGTGATTCTGCCCCTCTACTTCATTCTGATGAGACCACATCTGAAGTCCTGTGTCCTTTTCTGGGGTCCCCAGCACAGAAGGACATGGCTCTGTTGGAGTGAATCCAGAGGAAGCCACCAAGTTGATCAGAGGGATGGAGCACCTCTCCTATGAGTAAAGGTTGAGAGAATTGGGATTGTTCTGTCTGGAAAAATAAGATACCGGGATGACCTAATTGTGGCTTTCCAGTACCTGAAGGGAGCTTGCAGGAAAGATGGAAAGAGGCTTTTTACAACGGTTTGTAGTGACTGGACAAGGGGCCGTGGGTTTAAACTGGAAAAGAGTGAGTTTAATTAGATATTAGGAAGAAAATCTTTACTGTGAGGGTGGTGAGGCACAGGAACAGGCTGCCCAGAGAGGTTATGGATGTTTCTTCCCTGGAAGTGTTCAAGGCCATGTTGGATGGGGCTCTGAGCAACCTAATCTAGTGGAAGGTGTCCATGTCTATGGCCTAGGTTGGAACTAGGTGGTCTTTAAGGTCCCTTCCAACCCAAACCATTCCATGATTACACAATCTGTGATTGTGTATTTTAATCCCTTTGGATTCTGTATCATTGTGTCCCAAAGACATTTTTCTCCAACTTGGGAAAAGCATGGCATTTTCCAACAGAGGTAAGAGGATTTCTGGTACTCTTCCATGCACTCTAGAATCTTTGAAAGTATAAAAAAGACAGACATCATATTGAAAAATGAGTGGAAAGATACCGCATTGAATATCCACAAGGTTAGGGTAATTAAAGCAAGAATTTTAAATCATGCCAGGTGTTCTGTCACACCTGTGTATTCAGGGCTTTGAGGGAGAGCAATAGGGAGTTAAAGCACAGGACACATAAATGGAATCCCTTATGTGGATATACTCCAGGTTTAGATATTTTGGAAGCATAAAGAAGAGAATTGAGATTAAAGAGTATATGCAGAAGAGTCACATTGAAATTCAGCAGCCTCCTTATAAATTTTAGATCAGAAATACAAACTTGTGTCGAGAGAAATGTTTGTCTGAGGTGTTGTTTGGACAGGATCTGAAGAATCACAGGCTGTGATGTATGAACAAAGAAACAGATTACAGAGTCACAACACTGATTGCCAAGGCCTCCGGTTACCATTCCCCATGTTTTGATGTATTCTGTAGATTTATAATGGCCAAGGGCCTGATTCCCATTTGCATCACCCGACAGTATAAAGTGAAATAACAACGGAATAAAAGGATGTGAACACAAGCAAGAATCTGGCCAAATACCTATATCTTTTGAAGTTTTGGCTGGCACCCAGAAATAATCTGGAGACTGAATCTTCCTGGTTATTATCCAGTTGTTGTAACCCAGATGTGCTCAAAGAAGGGCATAGTTCTCCAGCTGGGGGAAGGACAGCCTTCAGAGGGGTGACAAGAGCTGGCAGGGATGTGTTGATTGTGCTGGTGCTCAGCTGGTGAGGTGGGGGTGATCACAAACAGCATGGTGCTCTGCACCTTGGGTGGGTCTGCATCTCCCTTACAAGAAATCAGAAGTGATTTGAAAAACTGATCACCACATTTTCCCTGAGGATGACTGGCCTTCTGAAAGCAGTGGAATCAAGCTGTACCACAAAACAAATTTATCAAAATCACAAAATCCAGTCTACAAAGTACAGTGAGGCTTTCTCCACATTTGTGAAATGCTTCCAAGCCAAATTGCTGCATACGATCCTATGCAACAGTCTTTACAATAATTGACTGTTCAAAAGTTGCTTTTTTTCCCAGTCTTTCCTGATGAATTCAAAAATTCAATCTTCCAATCTCAAAAGTAGCTGCATATACATAGTCCTGATTACTTATCTCAGGAAAGCAGAATATTTTCTTCAAGGGAAAGTTTTATGAGCTAAAACCAAGTCTGAGCTCATAGCTCTAATTGATAAGATTCACATTACTCTTCTGCATGACCAGACAAATGCAGAAGACTTATATGCTCTACCTGGCTTGTATTTTATGTCTGAAGAAGGCCCCACATATAGAAAAAATATTTTTATGTCCAGTGTGGTGATAAAAGATCCTAACTCTTTGTATGACCTTTAATTTGAATTCTTAGATCACCACAGCAAAGTGGGGATTGAGGGCACCCTCAGTAAACTCTGGCTGATAAAGCATTTGTTTGCTCTTCTTGCATCCACTCCTGTGCGTGTTTACTTCTGTTATCATTTGCCATGGTGACACATGCTATAATGTGAAGCACTTCTTGTTGAGAACTGTGTTTCCAATTTGTCTATTTACTCATGTCCCAACTTTGGGCCCAGATGACCCTACTAATGATGAATTAATCCCAGCAGTCCCTGTAGGGAAGCAAGTATATAAATGTCTATGGACTGTATCAATCCTAATTGAATAAAAAAGTGTGAGAACCTTCATGCAGTGCCAGTGATAAATCTCATGTGGAAGGACAGCATATGGTGGCCACAATGCTTAGCTCTGGTTAAACTAAGGGAAAAAATTAATATGTGTTTATAGGAGATAATAAGACATTGATAGGAATTCCCAGCACAAGTGGTAGTGACTTCTAATGCTCAGAAAAACAAAGTCATAGCTTTTGATCAGCAAAAGGCATCTGTTATCCCTTAAAGTGGTGAGTTTCTGAGACACTCTCCATAGGCTGCACTGAAAAAACACTGTCTTGAAGGAAATGCTGCCAAATTTTTAGGAAACTAGCCTGACACTCAGCAGACCTAACATAGTGGAAGACCAGGAAAGAAACCCTCTTATAGTTCAGCAGGGGAAGGTATCTGGGGTAGTATTTTGGTATTGCTGTTGGAGCATGGCACATAATGCCAAATGCTTCCCCACACCAACAGTAGGGTGGCTGTGATGTCAAGTGTCCTACCCTGCAGTGGGGGAACTGCTGGGATCCTGCAGGCCATGCCACACCTGCTCCAGAGGAGAAGAAACACATTCTGTAATTGCTGTACTTGTCCTAGTTAAAATCTATAAAAAGAAAGCAGATCCATTGTATTGACAGTTCAACAGTTTCTTGTACAACTAAATATACATTAACAAGGTAATTATGCATAGATGGTATTTTTAAAAACTCTGTATTCATTTACATGAAAAATTATTCTTTGTATAGAAACAGATGAAATTATGGAACATGGGGTATATGAAACAGGACTTCCTTTTTGAAAATCCTGAGGATATGAATGAAAGCCTTCTTTAGTCTGTGACAATCTCTTAACTGACTGCTGTGTTTACTCAAACAGATTTCGTTTCGGGGATTGTTTTTGCATGGATTTCTGGTTTGACCAACTATACCTTATAAAAATGATGAATTGATTGAATATCATTGGGGTGGTAGACAAGTTAGTGTATACTCATATTTTTATGAGTCAGGGACCTTTTGCAAAATCCAAACATTCAATAAATAAAAGGGAAGTTCAGATCTTGGGTTTTGACCAAAGCCCAAGTGCTATTTGCATGGACCTATCACAGGCAGAGACCTCGACTCTGATCTCATGGTCAGAGGGGAAAAAGAGCAGGACTCATTTCTGCTTTAAGGTAAGAGCCATATTCCCAATAAGAGTTGCAGTTTAGCCTTGACAGGAGATGAGACACCTTGAGTTCTGGACTCCTCTATTCAGGAAGGATGTGTGTGTCCAGAGAAGGGCAAAAAGGCTGGTGGAGAGTCTGGAACATAAGTCCTATGAGGAGCAGTGGAGGGAACTGGAGTTGTTTAGCCTGGAGAAAAGGAGACTCAGGGGAGACTTTATCAATCTCTACAACTCCCTGAAAGGAGGCTGCAGCCCGTTGGGGATTGGTCTCTTTTCCCAGGCAACAGTCACAGGACAAGAAGACAGAGTCTTAAGCTGCACCAGGGGAGGTTTAGGTCGGACATTAGGAAGTTCTTCAGAGAAAGGATGATTGGGTGTTGGATTGGGCTGCCCATGGGAGCGGTGGAGTTATTGCCTCTGGAGGTGTTTAAGACTGGATGTGGCACTCAGTGCCATGGTCTGGTTAGAAAGTGGTGTTGGGTCATAGGTTGGGCTCGATGACCTCACAGGTCTTTTCCAGCCTGGCTGATTCTGTGATTCTGTGAACAGCAGTCAGTGAGCTGTCACTGAAGAAAGCTCTCCCTTGTCACAGCAGAATATCCCAGCCACTGAACGTCAGCACACTATCACCACACATTTTTTGTCCTTTATTAAAGTGAGGTCTGCTCATCTATCCGTAAGTAGTTTTGAACAAAAAAATGTGGGCTAGGATGTACAGATAGGGAGAGGCATGAGCTATTCAGAGGGCTTCAAATCCAGCAAGAAGGAAGAATTGGATCCTTGTCCTTTGTCTTTTTGTAACCAGCAGGTCTTTGTATGGGCTGCACCATGTTTTGTGGGTCACACTCGGAGGCCCCACACATACACTATATTCAGACAGAGTTCCATATTTTCCCATTACAACTAGATGTTTAAAATTTGGTGTAATCAGACTCAGAGAAGAGGCATGTTCACAACACAACACCAAAAAAAATGCTTTCAGCCTGGAGGTCAGCATTTCACATTTCCTTTTCATTTTGACTTCTCTGGTTCCCTCTGTTTCTGTCTTGAAATAAACTTTTGCTTATGGTTAACCTGGCTCTCAGTTCTGCTGCAGCATCCATCTCATTTTTTTCTCCATAACAGAAAGTAAAATCATGTTCAGTGTTCTCTCAGTGTTTATTAGCAGACCTCCCAGTGCTGTCTTTGACTCACATCCCTGATAGAAAAACTTTTCCTAGCAGCTTTGCCCTGCACACATAGCACTGTTTTATTATTCCTGATGGGTTTGCTCTTTTCTTTCTCCTTATAAATGTCATAACATCCCTGTGCTCATTTCTTTCATGTGTGGACTGGGGCCAAGGCTGGCTCAGGTGCAGCTCTCTCACAGGGCTTGCCCTTCCTCCTCCTCCAGCCTGATTCATTCAGATGTCACAATCCAATGTTTGTGAAACATTACCATGGCAGTGAGTCAAACGTCACTGACACTGCATCATGGAGTGAATCAGGCAGAAGGATATAAAAAGAGAGAGCTATTATTTATAGACAGGCATCATAAGAATCAGCAAAGATGAGAACACACATGGAAAGTGCTCACTAGGTGTCTCTTATACATCGCCTTTGGGTATTCTGCAGTGGGTACTGAGAGCAGCAGGAGAGCTCCCCTCCTGCTCACCAGACTCCCCCCACAGCTCATGTTTAGGGAGTTTGTGAAAAAGTGAAAAAAGCACTTCACTCGCTCAAATAAACACAAAAGCCACCAAGCATGGCTGAGCCCGGGGAGCAGCTCAGATGGAGGCAGGCTGTGGGAACAAGAGGGAAGAGTCCTGCTGGACTCGTAGCTGTCTTCTCTCATGGTATCTGGCTCTGAGAGGTTTGTTTCAATGTGGAGTGCTCACTGACTGTGACAGAGGGACTTTCCTCTCTTTTGTCATCAACATTGGTGGTTAAAACATGTAAGTCTGTGGAGGAAGAGGGAAATAGACATCCCTTTCAAAATTTGCTTTTCTCAATTTAACTGGTGTCATACTGGAGCAATGCCACCCGACTTCATGAAATCATCACTGAATTATACCAGGACAAGCCAGAACTGGGACAGCTGCCTGTAAAAAGTGTTGTTTCAAATTTCATTCTTCATCTGTGATACAAAATATCACAGTGTTTCTCTCACAGTGTTTGTATGGAAGGGATGTGACGGCCCAGAAGTCCACCCTGGTTCTAGGTTCCCATGCTTGTTACCAGGATTATTGATGAAGGAAAGGAGAAATTAAAGAGAAGAAACAACAGTCAGCATCACATGTAGCCAGTCTCATGTGCTCCTTTTGGGAACATCTTAAGCTCAGAACAGTCTCTCCTTCAAAACAACTTTGAAAGGGGTGATAAATCATGCTTATCAAACAAGAGTTGCCACTAGTAAAAATATCAGTTAAATAGATAAAAGCTAACATTTGTGAAAAATTTAAATAGAAGGAGATTTAGACAGCCTTTTTTTGGCTGATTTTTCCTGATACAGACACTATAGGAACTGGGTTAAAATTAAGATTTGACTTTATAATATCCTAAATCAGAAAAGGATACACTATGTAATTGTTCTTTGATTTAAAAAATAAACCACACATGACCATGAACAAACAAGAATAGTTTAGAGTTTGAAAGGAAATAATATTTTGACTCTTACATGTGCCAGCGAGCATAGGAGTGGTCTGTTCTAAATTCAAATCTTGTATTTATTTAAATAAAATCTTTTTGGATAAGTAATGCAACATTCACATGTTCAGGCAAACAATCTTTGTACTGAATTCCAGGCAGAAGACCTCATTGAGACACAGCACAAGCTAGGATTTTCTTGAATGGAGTTTTCTATGTTTAGAATAGGTCTATATATAAAGAGGCCTGTCCTCTCAAATTATATTATTTTAGGAAAAATAAGTCAGCTGGAATAAAAAGTCCTTCCTCATCAAAGATGATAGAATTAGGCCTGCTATCTTTAATGTCACTGGTTTCCCCCTTGCCCAGTCCCAACTGTAATAAACTTACATTGTTCATCCCAAAGTGGTACAGCAGGATGGATGCCAAATGGAAAGAAATCTCCCAGCAGGCAATCAAGTGCAAATGAAAGTGCCACAGATAGTTGCAAACACCCAGCTACACCTCCTGCTGTGAGCAGAGCAGGAACAAGGCCGTGCTGGTTACCTTTGAAAGAGAAGCACTAAAAAGCCACAAGGCACAGGCCCAGCAGCTCTGGCCCCTCTGCAGAGGATGTGGGACATTCCCACCTGCTCTCCCCATGCACCCCAGACTGCCCCAGCCAGCAACACTCTGGTGGGATCCTGACACACAGGGAGGGATCCTGAGGAGCCAAACAGGTCCCTGCCCATGGGCAGGGTCTGAACTTTCAGCTTCACAGCTGCCCAGTGGAGCTGCAGAGGATCTTGCCAAGGTGTGCTCTGCCGGAGGGCAGTAACTGCATGAAAGCAGACATCGTGCTGCTTTTCTTTCTATTACCTGACTTGTGTAAGGCAGAGTGATGCTTCTATGAGCAGGTTTAGGACATATCCAATGGCAATTTGCTCTGTAGGTGAGTGTGAGCCCTGACATGGAAGCCATGGGGCACAGCACTAAGCCAGGCCAGCCCTACACACACATGAGCTGGGGACCATCGCTGCTGTTGGTAAAGCTGCCACAGCATGCCAGGGCATGGGAACTCCAACTGTGCTGTTGGTGGGACTGCTTTTTGTCTCAGTTCTCTAGGTTTTTTTCCCCTAACAAAGGACAGGGACGTGCAAGAAGAAGTGGACAGGCAGAGAGAGTGAACCTGAGTCCATCCAGATATAGTTGAATACCCGCCTACAGCGAATCCTTTCATCAGCATGCATCAGCCAGGTCTCCAGCCCAAAAAGGGACATCAGTGGAATTCTGATGCCACTGCAGCCTATGGGTGTTTCCATGTACACACAAGAGCTTTCCTGTTTGCTGGGCAGCACAAGGAATGCATCTGGGAGAGACATCCTTCCTGGGAACACTTCAGTGAAGGACATCCTACTTGACAACAGAGGGTTGCAAACACTGCAGAGATCTTGATCTTGAAAGAGGACTTGCAAGGTCAGCTCCAGAGAAGGAAATGAAATAACTCTCAAGCACTCAGGAGATAAGGGACTTCAGAGTACTCAAAAAAAAAGTGAAAAGTGCACTCCAAAATAAGTAGATAAGGATATTTAGATGCGTTAAGTTCTTGTTCAATGTTTGCCTAAATAGGGAAGTTCCTACTGATATCAAAAAAACAGAGAAAAATTTTATCAGTAAAAATAAATCTCTATTTAAAATATTTGCATAGGAGTTTCAACTTTTTACAATAAAACATCAAATGTTTCAGTAGGAAATTAATCCCTCTCAGAAGCTGACAACAAAGTGCAAAAGTTTTTCACAACTTCTGAAACTTGGTCACAGCTGCAGAATATCTTCTGCAGCACCTCTGTCTTTCCACAAATTAACTTGCTCCACAAATAGAAACCCAGTCTGTCATTTAGATCTCTGAAGATAGCAATGAAGATTTTACTCAGAATTGTATTACTATTTCACCTGGGTGCTTTCTACAGTGTTGATATCTATTTTTCAGGCTTTTTTCTCCACCACATTCTGGGCTTTTGTACATTGTTCTGTGTCACCAGTTCAGAGACTGTTCAGGTGCATCAGTTAAATCATCAGCCCTTCCTCTGGCACTGGCTTTCCACTTTTTAGCATCCAAACAGAGGGAGTCCCCTGGAAACTATTGTTTTTCACTATGTGTTTGCATTTCAGGAGATCAGTTTCAAAACTTGCTTGATCTTCTCTAGCTGTCCTATCCCTGATTCTAGAGTGAATCCTCCAAGTTACCAAAAAGTCTTACTTCTTCTACATCTGTTTCAAACATACTATTTTTAGGTTTGGGGTTGTTCTTTTTTTTAAATAATGCGCTTCATATATAATTTTAGTGTCATCTTCCTTTTATTAACCTGGAATTGTTTTTCTCAGATATTGAAGAGAGATGCAATTCTAAACCATCTAAACTAATTTTATAGGTTTTTCCCTATTTTTCTCATTTAATAAATGCTGTGATGGTTTCGATGAGAAACCATTAAAGTGTTCATCACCAAGTTAGTGAACAAGTTATTATAGTACAAAGACAGTGAATATTTTGCCTGGCTCAATTTCTCACTAAAATTCAGAATTTTAAAATACTTTTATGAGAACCAGAGCCATAATCACTTTACTAAGCTGAAGATTTCATCTGCTTCCTATTTCAATTCTTCCAGTGTGGAAAACAGTCTGCACATCTGAATGTCTGTTGCTACTTTTCTTAGTACCTCTTCAACATCTCTGTCTTTCCTGGGGACAGAATAATTACAATCATTCTCTGAATCCCAAATTCTATTTTAGGCTTGCAAACAATTTCAGGTATTTTTCCCATCAATGCTTTTGCTTAAATGCTTTTGAAGCCTATTTGTCTTTAAAATTGCTTATGCTTTCAGAAAATGATCAACATTCCCTTTTTAAGTTCTTTGCCAAGCAATATTTGATGATCTCATGTTTGAATATCAGCGATGTTTTTCTAAATGTGGCTTATTTGTTTTGACATTTCCTCTGCTTGCAGACACTTATGATTGTAAGATAATTCTGCATCTTTTGACACTTTGCTTTGACTGTCCAAACCCACTTCCTAAAGTGTTTGTGTAATCATAAAACTGAAAATTGGTGGAACGATCTGCCATACTGCTTGAAATAAGAAGGTCTCAGAATTCACAGAGAATGAGCACAACTGAGACATAAAAGTCATCTAATAGCCAAACCACCAGGTTAAATTGCTACATAATAGCTATTATTTAATTCTATTTTGCTATGCCTGATGGTTCTTAATTTGTTTATTTTATATAGTTGCTCTTCCTTTCTCTTTCACATAATTACTTTTGACTGCTTTTTGCTATATTAAATGCTCAACAGGTGTTATGTTATTATGAATAGAATTTTCTATTAAAGATTTAATTGTAACTGTTCATCAGGAAGAGTAGTGTATACAAGCAATGGAAAGGAAGTTTACATTTAAGGAAAAAAAGCAAAAGTATTATATTCTCCTCATATGTAGCAGGTCATAACTGTACCCATACAGCCCAATGTTTCAGTCAGAAGATGTTTATGCACATGGAGCATTGTATTCTCCTGAGAGTATTTTCACATAAACACAGTTCATTGGATATCCACTGCCAAATTGCACACAGACAAGTATTGTATGTAAAATACTGTCGACATAATTTGGTGATCAGATAGACTCAGAGTTTCTCCTACAGAGAAGCTCAGAAAAACAACGGCTGTAACAGCACAAACCATTTCTGTCTGTCATAAAGCACCAGAGATTCTCTTGGAATTTGTCCATTTGCACGTTTTTCCCATTCCAAGGAACAGATGTAACAAGCAAACTATGGGCATCTTCTATCCATGACCGATGAAGGTGACCTTTGTCACCCTGCATTGCAACTTCAGTTTAGTCCAGTGATAAAGAATTTCTGAGAACTGCAGGTTCAGAGTCAATTAGTGAAGCTGGTATAATCTGTTGTGCTTAATTTCTGCAAGATTGGAGACGTTTCCCAGACTACCAACCTTTTCTTTACTTGTTCACTGAGCAATCACTCCCTTCAGTGCTGAAGGATCCAGAATAGGCTGAATCTTTTTTCTGTGCAGATCTGCACACAAATTGTATCCCTACAGGATTGGGGTGGGATATCCAGCACACAGAGTATGCTTCACAATGAACATGGACTTTTCTTGAACCCCACTTGGAGAAAGGAAGAATTTCAAAGCTCAGTTAACAACTCAGAGGAGGTGATGTAATTTGTTTTGGTGATATTTCTCAGTTACCACCTATTTAAGGCTGGCAGTTTTAGATGATTTGTGGCGAACAAATGGGCTTTAATCAAACTTCCTTTTTAAAAAATAACAGAATCAGGTACAGCAAGTTGACAGGGAAAATATATAAGTTTAATTCTCTGTGTATAATGCTGGCTGGAACACTAATTCACTTCTAAGCAAAAAACTATCATTTGTGCACAATGGTTCAGCACATAGAAAAGCTGCCAGAAAAAGCACATTTGAAAACATTCATTTTGGGCAAAAAAAGCCATACATGTCCAAATCTTTCAGCATTTACAAAACATAACTGATTTTTTTTTTAAGGTTCAGAACTCACAAGGAACACCAGCTGGTGGACTCAGAGCCCCAGCTGTGCCATCTCCATATTTTAGTCAACTGTGAGGAAGACAAGCTTATGAAAAACTGGTTGAAGAAGTCAACACCATTCCTGAACCAGTTGTTGAAAATCAGGGTGGTGGTCTTGAGCTCTCTGCCATCTCTCCAAGGAGCTGCACTGCTGGGTTCAGCTCAAAAGAAAGCTCCTTGCACAATTCCTCACCTGCCCCCACCTTGCTCCATGTTGGCCATTGCTCTCCACGCTTGCCTGGGGTCAGGTCATTGTGGAACACCACCACTGCCTTGTCCCCACACTGCCCCTAGCCACCTTCCACTCCTGGCCTCTCCTTGGAATGCTTCTTGGCCTTTTGGCAGGACACATCTGACAGATGTGACAGAAGAGGAACATTTTCTAACTGAAGAACTCATGACCTCCTCAAGACTTTTCAAGTCTCTGTAGAGGTGTATTCACCTCACAAAAGGACCTCTGTGTTCTTTTATTTAGGACACAGTTGTGCAACATTTAGATCTTCAGCCTCCCACTTTCCTTCCTCAACAGCTCCTCAATTCTGGAATTGCCTAAAATTTCAGATGATTCTCCCAGTAAAATTCCCCAGATACTTAAACTGTCTCTTGCCAGTCACACCCAGAATTGCTTAATTCTTGACAGAGCTGAGAAGCCAGGCACAGAATTCAAGCCTGAATTTTCTCAGAATTTATAATCTAAGCTCATCCCCCATGTGTAGCAGCAGAGCACTGCATTTTCTGGGTGCACACTGCCAGACGGGGCCTAACACAACACAGCAAGGTAGGAAGGTTCTCCATCCCTTCCTTGCTTGACCCCAGCAGTCAGGTCACTCAGCTAAGATTTCTCAGCAGACTAAAGGAGCTGTGGTTTCTCCTGCTCTGCACAAAAGTCCCCAGGGCTGCAGCACCACCCAGCACAGCGCAACAGCTTCTGTAAGAGGTGAGGCTGCCAGGGCTGGGCAGCCACCCCAGCCACGCAGGCCATGTCTGACTCAGTGCTGCAAAGGGAATCCTAAACCCCAGAGAAGTCACAAACTTCCCAAGTAACTGCACAGGGAATTCTCCCACTGGCTGGCCTCAGCCTTTCTTGCCAAGACACTAACACAGCTCCCTGCCCTGCTGCCTGGTGGCCACAGGGTTCTGGACCACTTGTCACACTTGTGCTCTTCTCTTGTCCCAATACATATTTCATGGTTTTCCCTAAAATTAAAACTGTGCAGTTATAAGACATTACTCTGACTTTAGCAGGGCAAGAGGCTCCTGGGAGCTAGGTTCTCCAAAGTCTGTCCCCTTTCATGGATCTAGGCCTCCATTCCAGTGCATTTCTGCGTTTTGAAAAGGATGTTCCTGTCTACACAGTTGCAGTTTAGAATTGGGAAATGGGGCTTAATCTCCTTAGTTCTTTTTGGAAGCCTGATTAAGCAGTCATTTGGACTTTTTGCTTTGCATTTTCACTCAAATTCTTTCAGGATCTGGCTAAGAGGCATTTTTGAACATGTTATCCATGCAATTTTTCATCCTGTGGACCAATACTCAAGCATGGTGTGACAATAAAAAGGTGCTTTTGTCTGCCTAAGTGACTTAAAGGGCATAAAGATTGCCCTGGCCAGCTTTCGCAAGAAACCTCTGCTTTCTGACACTATTATCTTACCAAGAAAGATATCCCACAGGCATCTTGCAGTTTCCTGCCTGTTTCAGACAGATGTAAGGGTTAGACTTTAAGCCTCAAAAGCAGTGAGTCTTCCATTCTGTAATGCAGATTTATGTGAAGACAAATGCATTAAATGCCAAATTAACACACAGATTTTTATACACAAAGGCGTGAAAATTGACGTGTTCAACTTTCACTTCCAGGGCTGCTGTGCAAGCTAACATGTGGACCTTCACAAGAGAAACATTTCCTGCAACGATACTGATGTTCTTAATTAACTGATTTATTGGAATGTAAATTCTTCCTCTGCCTTGTGTTTTATCTTCTTTTCTCAAGATTTCTCATCAGTGGCCAGAGGATATATTTGTTTGCAGTATGAATGAAATTGCAGTGTTAGATCTATCTCTGTACTGCTGTGTACAGGTCTGATTGTTTCTGGGTTTTAATATGTTTTTAGTTTGGTTTTATTATCCAGTGCTATGGTATCTGTAGTCATCACATAATCATAGGAGTGTTGTTTAGAAGAAATGTCTGAAGTTCATAGTCTGACTTTCCACTTGCAGCAGGAGTATCACCAACCTGATGAGGTCAGCTGTAGCTTTGCCTAACACAGTATTGAAGCACTCCTAGCACAGACTTCACAAGCTCCCTCGGTATCCTGTTCCACCTCTGCTCTACCCACACAGCAGAAGAGGACAGTAGCTCCCCTTGATCTTCCAACCAAGGTCCTGATGTTGTATCTCAATATGAAGTTTGCTCTTTTTGCAATGACAGTGCAGCCATGGCTCATGTTCAACCTGGCATCTGCCTCCTCAACCTGTCATTGAGCCAGAACCACAGCTGAGCCAGAAGTACAGCTGAGCAGAGGTTATTCCTCTATGCTGAGCCTCACAGGGGCTTTGCTGGTGCAGCCAACTTTACTGAGGTGCCTGGGCCGGGGGGCTGTGTCCATCAGCCCCTCAGCTGAGTGCCAGTGCAGGTTTGCTGTGGGTGCTGCTGTCCAGGCTGCTGGGAACACTCAACAGCCACGAGCCTCAGTAGCACCCCTGGCATGCCCTCCCCTTTCTGACACAAGATCTGCTGTGAGACTTCACCACGGTAACCCAATGAATGATCCAAAGCCTAGCGAAGCAAGAGGGAATATTTTCAATGGCTCTGCCAATTTTCCAGCATTTGGGATCCCCAGATATAATTAAGCTTTGTCTTGTTCCAAGCTTCCTGAGCACAAGCAGAAGCAGCTTCAAACAATTATTCTCATGACTGAGCCACAGACAACAGTGAATAACGTTGGGCCAGAAATTTTACTTCTCTGGGCGAAGGGCCAGGTATTTCGTGACTAGAGGCACCTTGTGCCAAAACACATCTCCACCTATTATGGAAGGTGATAGAATGAATGTTACACTAGAGCTTTGCTGTTCCTGACTGAAGTGTGGAACACTGAAAGATTACATTTTGTTCATCAACAGCATCTCTAAGAGTTTTTTCTACTCAATTAAAAGAGAGAGCAAGATCACACCATAAATTAATAAAGCAATCATATTCTAAACTGTGTTTAGAATGTTAATGCATCATATTCTAAACTGTCCTACTTTAATTTTTCTAACAAGTTCATTTTGATTCTTCATATGTATAAATAAATCTGAACTAGTATATTTTGCTTGAAGTGATAAAATTTTGCTATGAGGACATAATTTAGACATTCCTTTATATTTTCCTGAAAATAAAATGGTTTTGTGTTGTGAAAAACTTAATGCAGTAGGAACAGCTCTGTGATATGCTATGGATTGTCAGTTAGTTGTTCCACTTCCATATTCTCTACACTTAAGCTCATGTGCTTTGACAAGATGTCTAAGTTTAAAAGAACAGGGATCTGCCATTCTATACATGAAATAATTATTTATCTGTTACTCATTTGCCATTAAACAGAACATGAAGTAGAGCGCAGCAACTCAGCACAAAATTGTACCTGCCTGCTTGCATTGTGAACCCCATTTCTTGTGGCAATTGCTTGGTCTCAGTAATAACAACTTTTCCTGTTCCCCTACAGGGGAAAAGAGGGGCACAGCTGATAGTGGATTCGCAACATGAGTCCTATCAAGACCACCTTGAAACCAGACCAGTTCTGAGGACAGTGATTTGTTGGGATGGGTCCATCTGGTGGCTGAAATTCTGCTGTTTGAAAGTTCTGGGAAAAGATCAGCAAAACAGAGTTAAATTCAACAAGGGAATGTGCCTGATAAAGGAGAGCAACCAGGCCACATGCCAGAGGACCAACCTGGAGGAAGAAAAAGGAGAAGCAAACCTGCCAAGTCTCGGGTGCTCTCCAAGGAAAGACTCAGAGGAAGAATGAGGTCAGAATTGGAGCAGGGTGTGCAGAGTCTAGGAAAGGGGTCTGCAACTTTTCTAACCCTTAAAAAAAAATTAATGAAAGTGAATGTGTTTCAGTAACTATCTGGTAGTATTGTCTGCCTCATATATCTGGCACACAACCACTGCTGATCAAGAACCAGGAGATAATGAACAAATCCCTGGCCTTAGGGTTTTAGAGTCACATTCCAAAAACACCTTAGAAACCTGGACTAAGCAAATCTGACCTGGCTTTTCCCAGGCTCATTTGGCTTACAAGTACTTGGGATTCAGCAATGATTCAGAGCTTAATATTCATCCAGAGCCAAGCTGCAACTTGTGCACATCATGTTCCTTGGATGGATACACGATCTGCTCCAGTCAGTTAACAAACTGAAAGCATCATTCAGCTCATTGTAACACACAGCAAAGCTGGGTGAGGCTGCATGGACCCATGCCAGGTCACAGCCAATGCATTCTGGCCCTTCCAGGTTCACAAGGGTGGAAAATTTTATTCCATTGCTTCAAAACAGCTAAATTTTTATTATTTTCTTATTAGAAGTGGTAATTACTGTGAACATGGGACTGAAGCTAAAAAATATTAAAAATGTAACTAAACTAGAATATTTCAAACTGATACATCAGAATCACAGACAAGATTGTATGCAAAGGGGAAGAAAAATATTTCCTTCAAGTTAAATATTATTTTCTTTTCTTTTCAGGTACTTAATTTCTTTTTGTTTTTATCAGAAAAGAACTGTTAATGTCTTTGCAAGATCCTATACAGGCCATTTAGAGCTTACCAGAGATTTGCAGTGGTGAAACCAAGCAGAGCAACACCAACTTTAACATGTAGTTGCTCAGGGTCTGACACCTCTCTGGCCCGTTGTTGCAACCTGGCAGGAGGTCCAGGAATCCCTGAAAGCCCCAAGCCCCAGATGATGGAAACAGGGCCAGAAATTCAGGCACTGATGAGACCAGAAAAGCAGCTGGCAGAAATCAGACCCTTAGGGGAACCTCGATTTGTTCTTCACATACCATATTTTGGGTTTGACAAACCCAAAAACCTCCAGGGAGAAAAAATGGGTTTATTTCCCTGGACCTATTACAATTGAATAGCACTTTTAACTATGGCAAAGACACTCTGCCACAAGCAGAGAGAAGCAAGGAGAAGTCTGCTGCCTCTCTTCTGCTGCATTTTTGGCCTACGATTTTCAGCTTTCAGGGCTTTTATTACTAGGAGGTTTCCCCCACCCTGATGAGAATGTATAATATTTATCCCAAAATACTGAATGCAAATAAAACAGAAGATGACACTCATCAGTGACATTAAAAAAAATTGAAGATTCATGTCTGATACTTATAGCTTGACAATATTTTCAGGGAATCCTCAGAATTTTTTAAAAAGAGAAGACTCCTGACAAGGTTTTATTGCTGAATGGATTCAGCAGCAATGCCAGCTTAAGGAATTTCATTTTGCCTTTTACAATGTTTCTCCCAAATCTTCTGATTTCAAAGTAGTTTTGGAAGACGTGGAAATGTCAGAAATAGATTTCATTGCTAATTGTACCCCAAATATGTTTTAAAAGTGATGAACTTAATGTGAAATAGCCTGCCATATGCAGTGCTGGATACTATTCCATTATATATTCATGCATGAATCCCGTTTCATTTTGGAAAACAATTTTTCTCACAGTACTAACTGGTCAGTCAGCCACAGGGCTCCATGGGTAAGGAGCTCTTTGACGTCTTTAAACATGTAAACAAAATTAAATGTAGAATAATTCAATTTAAAACAGAAAAGAGAAGAAAGAAGAACAGGGATTTGCCACCAATGCCTGAAAGCTTTTGTTTTGTGCAGCCTCGTTGAAGTTATTGTTACTCTATTTTCATCAAGTTGCCTGACAGGTCTCTCTGCAGTGTGGAGCTGGCTTTTAAACAGGCTGTGTGGCACAGTTTTCCAAAATTCTAAACACCATGACAATCATTAGTGCAATTGTGAGTGGGTGAGGTGGTAGTTATGAAGTCACAGCCCTTCCACTCTCTAAATACAATTCAGATTTTTTTTTAATCAAGGGGATTCATTTCACCCTCTTGCAACTTTATACCTATCTGAGCAGACAGAATTAAGATCCTCTTTCCTTTAGCCTTTTATTGCTATTATACTGGCCAAAACATAAGGTATCTTTTTGTTTTTAAAATATAATGATAAAAACGGACAAAATATATATAAAATAAAATAAACTTTGCATGACAGTACTCAGACTTCTTCCATCCCATCATAATTCCCGGGCCACAGAACCACACTGGTTTTTCCAGTGCTCACACACAAAAATCTGCAGAGGTTTTCTCAGTGAAGTTTGAGGTAGGTGTGGTTGTGACATCTCCAACTGCTCCAGGAGAGCCCAAGGTGACTCCAACCATCGAAGATCATGACAATCATGACAAAGTTAACCTATGCCTTGGAACTAAAAGCAAATTTGTAGTTTCCATTGTTTTGGGGGTTTGGGTTTTCTTGTGGGTTTTTTTTTGTTTGTTTGGTTGGTTGGTTTTTCGGGTTTTCTTTAGGATTTAGAGTCTACAGAAAAAAAACCCCTGCATTTAGGAATGTATGGGAGGTGATTCAATGGTTGTTTCCTACTGAGAACTTAATCTGATTGAAAAAGTGAAGCAATAAAAAATAACATGCATCTATGGAAAAATGACAGAATCATGGAATTCATGACTTTTCTGCTCGTCTGGTTGTGGCCACTGAAAGGCAATGGTATGAAAATGTCTTACTAGAAAAACGTGGCTATGACCTCAGTGTTCTTAGAGAACATGGAATCATTTAATTTGGAAAAGACCCTGAATCTCATCAAGTGTAACTGTTAACCCAACACTGCCAAATCCACCACTAAACCACGTCTACCAGTGCCCCATCTGCACCATTCTTAAACACCTCCAGGGATGTGATTGCACTGCTTGACTGAGCAGCCTGTTCCAATGCTTGACAATGCTTTCAGTGAAGAAATTTTCCCTAATATCCAATCTAAACCTCCCCTGGTGCCACTTGAGGACATTCCCTCTGATCCTGTCACTTGTTACTTGGGAGAAGACCGACCACCACCTGGCTCCAGCCTCCTTTCAGGGAGTTGCAGAGTGACAAGGTCTCCCTGGGCCTCCTTTTCTCCAGGATAAACACCCCCAGCTCTCTCAGCTGCTCCTCATCAAACTTGTGCTCCAGACCCTTCCCCAGCTCTGTTGCCCTTCTCTGGTCACACTCCAACCTCTCAAAAGAGCTGAGGCAGCCAAGTCAGCTGGGCAGGACCCCTCAGGCACAACAGCGCTGTTTCCTCCCAAAGCCTTTGCACCTTTGTTTGTAGAGGTTCAAATATATTTCAAATTTCAATATGAGATGGTAAAATTTGATGTGTTGTGACTTATGAGCACCAGAAAAAATGCAAAAAAGTTACATTTTAAGGGCATTTTAAAAAAACTTTACGTAACAGGAAGAAAGAACTACCAGAAGATCTGCACCAAGGAAGCTTGTGTTCTCTAGTCCTGAGAGCTCTGAGGGAATGACAGAAATTGTGAGCACATTTATGAGTTCTTTTCTTGCATAATTTGGTTACATCTCACCTCTGCTTGCAAAGACCAGACTCACTCTGTCCCACACACTGTGCTCTTGCCCCTCCTGCAGCACCACATGCTGATGAGCCCTTTCTACCCTGGGGTCCTGCACTGAGGCAGAGCTGTGCTCTCTCACACTGCCAGGCACAGTCACCCTCAGAGCAGTCTGCTCCCTGCTCCTGAGTCAGCTCCATGGACAGAAAATGGATGAGGCAGATTGGCAAAATGGTGCTCACATCTGCTCCAGGGTCAACATCTGTGCAGGTGATGCTTGACTGCCATAGCATTGTGTTCCACAAGCACAGAAGAAAATATTGGTGAAACTCTTTAGCCGGATACCTGCTTATACATACATGAGGAGACAGGGTCACAAGCATCTTCTGACTTTTCAATGGGCATCTGAGAGCCTTTTGGGTTAAATTGGCAGTAATTTTGTGTTCCTAGTGGACTTCCTATAGCTGTAAAAATGTTTAGATTATCTAAAGAAGTAAAAAAACTTCCATCTGCATGAACTTGATGCTCACTATCTTTCACTGGTGGGATACACTTTGGAATTTCAAGGTGTGATTTATGCTCTGCAAAAGCTGTAGGGGTATTCACTAGTCAACAACAATTTATTGTACTCCCATATGGAAAAATAAAATTTGGAAAGAGAAAAGAGAAGGATGATCTCAGAATGGAGCCTATTAGAAGATAAGGCTCATGATTTGCCATCATCCCCCTGAGATTTCATTTAGACCTGCGTTTTGCACATAACTCACAGAATAATCATGAAATTAGGGCCAGTCGCATTGAGGAGAGGAAGAGGGAATTGGAGTTATATCCCTGGAGTAAAATTCAGTCACTCTGGGTTTACATAGCCACATTGTACATAGCAGTCCCAGCCATCATTGATCCCAGCAGGAAGGCGAGGATGAGTATTTCAGAGCAAAAGGGGAAAGAAATCAAATCCAGATAGAACAAGATCACACATTTCAATTTGCATCTGTATCATCTTTGAAGTTGTGGTTGCAATTATTGAACGAAGATGACTGGAAATGTCTTTCATACCAAAATGTCTTGGTTGCACTGATTTTCTCTTTTAGCATGTCAAATCAATTAGCTGGTGTTTGGACAATGCTTTGAAAAGAGGAAGTGAAATATTACATACACACACATAGGCACATGTGCAGCCCCACAACCTTCTGTGCAATTAGTATTTGTAAGAAATGGAAATTGATATTTTAACTAGAAGAAGAAAGATGCAAAACAGATATTTAAATCTTAAGTTACTTTGCAGATCTTATTAAACTTAACAAAGAAATCTTGTCACTTGGGAAAAAAAAAAAAACACAACAAAAGGAATGAGAGCAACATTCTGAAAAGGAAAGGATTTTAGAAGTTTTCATTTTAAGCCAAGTTTAGGACTGTATAGATACCAAACTAAATCTGCAGCTCACTACAGTATTACAGGCATTGGAAAGTAATGTTTCCATTAATGTAAGTAATCTTATTTCATCACTCCATTGTGTTCTACCAATTTCCTAGTCTGGTAATACTAAGGCAAATGTAGCATTTTCCTTCAATTATCACATCATAATAAAAAGTTAATGGCAGCATGAATAGCTATTAATCCATATGTCAGGAGAAGTCAAATAACAAAATAAGAAATATGTAACAGCTCTTGATGACACCTATATAGGTATCTCTTTTTTTCCCTTTCTGTTCTCCCAAGTTTCATTACCATTCATGGCTGGCTATGTAAGTATCAGAAGTGAGCTAGGTGAAATCTATGGTGAAAATTTGAGAGAATTAGATATTGTATTTCCAGATTGCTACAAAATACCCTATAACTCAAGAAGACTAGGCAAATCTTTGAAATCTGTTGCATTCAAGGTGTTCTTGGTTGGTACACTTTAATGCCTTCTACTGTAGGTTTAAACTAAACCTCTGACCCGAGTGTTGCTCTATCAGTTTTCCATAGTGCTCCATTCACTGGACTCTACAAAGCTACCCCCTGTCAGTGGGGTGTACAGAAGGAAATAATTTGTCTCTTCTGACAAATCTCTCTAGACTGATAACATAAATTTATAATTCGCATTCCAATCAGAAAAAAAATATTACCTTGGAGTAATATTTATACATTTTGATAATTTGATGTCATGTTGAAAAATAAGTGTGCTAAAGATACTCTGACAATGAGGGTGTGCCTACACAAGCACTTTGGTTTAGCTCAGGGGGACATGCCTGGTGTTAACATACCAATGCTCCCCCAGCACCACTTGTGTTTCACCTCACAGAGCAGTCTCAGAGCACACACTGTGTTCCCCAAATGAAACAAGACCAGACTGTGAGCTCCAGCTGCCAATGAGCTTCCAGACAGTGGGGCCAGACTAGAGCTATCTGGAACTGGCCCCCCAGCTGGTACACACCTCATGCAGCAGATCCACAGCACCAGTTCTCTGCTTATCAGCTCCTGCTAGGCATCACTAACAGTTAATGTGGAAAGCCCCAGGGTATTGCCTTAATTCCTCTCACTTCCTCATCCTTCTGCATAAGACTTTAATTCTTAATTCATATTTTATTAATTTATATTTTTGAAGAGCCTGGTATCCCCAGTGGAATCCAGTACATAACTGCATTGACTGCCAACAGAGGAACAAGAGCTTCTCCCTTGAGAGCTTCTAATAAGCTAAATACAGGACATGGGATTAGATGGAGATGGATAGACCAGTGACTGTGAAGTGACATTGCAAGAACATGAGTCAAACTGGGCTGATCAGAGAAAGAAGACACCTTCTCAGCACTGAAAATCAGATGAGTGATGGAGATTAGCCCAAGAAAAACTCTGAGAACAAAGAAAAAATTGCATTTGATGTGACAGACAAGTTGCAGAAGAGAGGACAGAAAGAGGGGTCAAAGCCATGCTTTAGAAAAATGTGTTTTACAGCACTAGTCCACATGGATATAAATGGTCTAAAGCTAAAAAAATTCCAACACTGTACCCAAAATGCTATCCAAGTTCTGCATGACCTGAACTAAGGCACCAACCTTCAGCACATGATAACAATTCTTTCTTCTATCCAGAATCACTTCAGAGATGGAAACATCCCCTTTAACACTTCCATTACCACATATATTCCATGTCAACAGCGGAAACATAATCTTAAAATAAAAATAGAAATTTCCCTTTTCACTTGAAATACTTGGACAGTGGTGCTTTCAGCTGGAGAAGTCTTGTGACAAAAAGGGACCTGTGAGTACTAAAACAAAAAGACTATGTAGCAGACAAGTGAAAGAGGATATTGATAGTGCTGTTATCACCACAGTGAAGTGATTTAGAAGGCATGAATTTAAAGTACCAGCTGTTTCATTTACTCTTCCTGCTTTCAACACAGCACACATTAGTGAGGACACTGGGGAGCTGTCTTCTCCTGCCCAGAACAGGAACATGTCCTGATCTATGGGCAAAGGAAAACAAGAACTCCGAAGACACTGAGCTAACTTGGGGTTCTTGTGGTGACTGAGCCTCCTTTAAACTCACAGCTATTCAGCCAAGGAGATCTTCAGCAGAATGAGCACTTGCTTCGAGTGCTCAGTCTACTCTGAGACACGCACACAAAAGAGCTTTAGTACAAACAAGAATCAGGACTGTAAGTGTAAAGCACTTCACTTTGTGGAGTATTTCTTATTTTCAGTGCACATTAATGAAGAACCATATTATACTATGCACAACCAGCACAGGAAACATTTTTCAGCTGGCCAGACAGCTGCCAAAAGGAAGCCACATCATTCCCCGTTTTGAATCCGGACAATATATATGGTCTATCTTTTACATCTGCAGAAAAAGATCATCAGGTTTATCAAATTGGGTTTATTGCTTTGGTTTTTGATTAGCACTTTGTGGCAAGAACTATTGAATTTAATTTATGAGTTAAGGATGAAATTCAAGTTTGTCCTGTAGTGACAGTTGTGCTGCAGCTGTTGTCAGGATGCACACTTAGGCATTTGTTCCCTGGATGATCCCAGAACTAGTTTCTGCAGGGGTAAGGGACTGAACTGAGACACAGTGATTGATCTCTCTGCCAGCCTTGAAGCAAAGCCTTTGCATGATTTCTGCAGGAGGTGTCCAGGTGGAAATTTTGGACACTCACAGAGATTTCACCAGGCAGTCCCTGCTGTTTTTAGACCATTTGACATGTACTACTCATGTGCTGCAATGTGTTAGCATCCAGGATGGAGAGTCTCTCCAGGCTGAGGGACTTCTCCAGGGAAATCCTGCTGTAGAACTAAGAAAAGAGTACACAGATATTTGTAAATGCTCAATAGAAACCACTTCTGTAGGTGCAAAAAGGCCCCACAGGGAAGTGGTCACAGCACCAAGCCTGACGGACTTCAAGAAAAGTTTGGGCAATGCTCTCAGACACATGGTGGGATTCTTGGGGCTGTCCTTGTGGGGCTGGGATTTGGGCTGCAATTATCCTTGTCAGTATATCCAACTGAGGATATTCTATGTTCCTCTGTAGCCCAGCATGGTCACATGAGCAGAGCAAAAGAGGGGCAGAGAATCTCACTCTCTAGCTGAAGATACCCTTCCAAGGACCTTCCCAGCAGAGACTTTCATCATCATCATCATCTTGGCAGGTACTGGCCTCCCTGTTAAACAGATGACTTTTAAAGAGAATGTTATGCTGTGTAAAGATCCCAGTAAATTAGTTTGGCAAATGCTTTGCCCATGGCTGCCTGTGTAGCAACTTAGTCTCTCTGGCTGTGCCCCCTCTCATCCTGGCAGCTCCAGTGATTCACAGGAATGATTGCTTTCCCTGGCCTTCAACTTTACACAGACAGGCTCTACAAGACATCTCTGGAACATGCCAAAAAAAAAAATCAGATATCTTTCTTTTGATACCCGGATGCCCGGAGGAATTTTTAATTCTTTAGTATGTACACAAAGGGTTCTACCCAATCAACTTGCTGAACCTAAATTCACACTGAAAACCACAGAAAGACATACATAGCCTGCAACTGAACTTTTAGCTCTAGTTCTGTGTTTTGGAAAAAGATAATTATTGCTCTTACTGATATTTGATTAAGGTGTTTATCTACTTTATGTTGCCATGCTGAATGAACAGGTACAGGATTACTAAGCAAGTTTGACCCAGTTCCATCCCACAAATTCAATGAAAAATGCAATAGAGAATTTCTTGGCCAAAGTCTAATTAACATTATGCTGGTTTATACCACTGTATTATTATAATTGACAAAAGGATAATGGATCAAGTTTAAAAATTAATGGGTAATGCTGACTATCTTTGGCAGCTTTAGCCGGAACATACCAAAGGTGTTTGTTGTAAACATTAGAATCACTAAGGATTGTTACTCAGGTTAGATACAGATTAATTCATTGACTCTATTTTACAGGATATGATTGTCCAAAGCAGCATTTTAGCTAAAATGATGCAGTAAGAGCCAGTTTGCCTGTGGGGTTTGCTGCAAAGCAATAGGGTGAAAGGAATTCTTTTGTGAAGTTGTATGGGAGGATTATGTTCACTGTACCCATCTCTGCCACAAAGTAAAGGCTCCCTGTACAAAAATCCATCCCTTTCCAAAGCTCCTAACAGCCCTCAGAGTCTGAAGAACATGAAGCTTTCCCAGAAATGTTTTTTTGCTGCCACCCTTGTTAATTCCAGCAGTAGTATCACGGTAGCAGTTCCACAGTTAATAGCTGTGTGTCCATTGTCCTGACAGCTCTCACCAGTAGAAGAGGTTCTGGTTTCATATTACACTGTCCAGAATGAGAAATTACCAATTTTAAATGCCAATGTCATTAAAAACAAAGAAAACAAAAAAAAAATTCACAAGTTTCTCTAATATTAAGTCTTAAAGCGAAAGTATTTGAAAACACAGTACGCAAACATGATACAAGCCCAGAAATTCCACACCAGTGGCTGAATTCCTCCTGAAATGAATTTCACAAAACCTTTATTTACCATCTGATATAAAAATGACAGGCTTAATTTTTTTTGGAAGACATCTAATTTGCTACTATGTTATTTTACATTTTAGAGGGTATTCACACAAAAAAACCCCTGTCAATTAGTAAGATGTAGCATAAACTTTTCCTGATATCTCTATACAGCATATGTATCTCATCCTTCTGACCACTGTGCATTTATTATAGGAGGTGAAAATCCATATGTCTGCAGAAGATCCATTCCTATGTCAATGTAAAGTTGCAATCTGTTCCAAAAGGAAAGTAAAAAGAATGGGGATCTGGTAAAAAATCAGGGACCAAACCAGACTTTAAGCTCTGTCCTGTGAAAAAGACAGGATTGATATCAACACAACTGCCACCACCACCCACGTACTAAGGGAGTGTACATACTTTTGTAACAATACCACTAATCTCTGGAACAGCCAGTTGACCAACAATACTGTAATTAATAACAGATGATCACACAAAACAGCTATCACAAACAAACAAAAACTCCAGGGTGCTTGATACATGTAGCTTGAAAAAAGAAGCTTTAGAATATCTACTAACATGTCACAGTTTGTTTACCATTGAACTTTTAACCCTTTAGAGACACCAAGCAAAATAAAATCTAGGAATCATCTGATTTTTTTGTTACGTTTCTGTAGGAAGTAATTTTAAAACTTTGCAAAACTAGTGAAATCTTTAATAAAAAATATATGCATTCTGCAATATGATAAAACTAGGATATTCTACAGTGATTAATGAGAACATAAATATCTGCCTAAATAGCAGGTTACAAAGGAATTCACATTGGATTTAAATTAGCAACAAATTCAAAACATGAACTTTCTTCAATTTCTCATATTTTCCCCAAGGGTCCTATTTTCACTGGACCATGCTCTGTCCTATTGTCCTCATGTTACAGTCATCTCTGGTTTGGACCAGAAATTTCATCCTGAAAACAAGCACCTTTTCTCCCAAAATCACATCTACATATTGGTCTATTCCCACACACAGAGGGGGAAAAAAGGAAAAGAGTATTGACTTTATTGATTTCACATTGCAAAGCAATTTCCTCAGAAAAATCTGACTAGTTCCTAGAATTAGTTCACAGCAGGTGATAAAATAGCGTCATCATCATTAACTCAGGGTCTTCCTCTGGGCTTAGCAAGCAATCTGGCAGAAGTACACCCTTTTATAACTAAGCTATAAATCATCAAGGCAGGCAGCTTAGTAATTGTTTACAGCTGGTCACAGAAACTAGCTGTTGCTCTGAAGAAATAGTATTTTGTATTACTAGAGAAACAAGGAAAATGAACTTTTTTCTACATGTAAGACACATGGTGTGATCCTCTGTGACTTTACAACAGTTTCATATTGGCCTAACTGTTTATGTCAGCTAGCTGACAGTGGTATGAAACTGGTGTGCTCAGACAAGGAATGGCTTGATGGAAAGGTCAAGACCAAATACGGGAGAAATTATATTTCTGATAATATAAATCAGCAAGATAAACAGTGGCATATGATAGGTAAGGGAGCTGATGTGGGCTCTACCTTCACCTCATAACTAATTTCCAACCAGAAATCACATGATTATTTACTATAGCCAGATTTCATTACAGATAAAGAGGGAGAAGGAGGGAAATGAGGACTTCTTTCACTTTGTGCACCAGGGTGCAATGTGTTCTTGTCACTGATGGTCACTTCCAGGCTAGTGTTGGTGTTGTCATTCTGCCCATTTGAACAGAGGATGGCAGCACAGTGATGAGCTTGAAGCACTGCAACCCTGCTTATGGTGCAATTCCAAGCCTCACTCAGGCCCTAGCGGCCAGATGCCCCTGCATGGCCCTCATCTTCCTCTTTCTCCCAGCCAGAGGTCTGCATCCCCTCTTTAAAGGTGCTTTCCACACCTTCATGCTCCACCACTGTTTTTTGCAAGCAAAGGTTCTGAAGAGTCTGTCTGGGAAGCACTCAATCAGATGTGACTGAGTGTGGGTCCTTGGAGTCCATTTCTCAGCTATCACATTCCTTCACTGCGTGGGAAGTACGAAACAAACAGCTCTCAGGAGCCAAAAAATAAAATTTAAGGAGCTCATCAGCCACTCCACCAAATCTTACCTTCTTTCCAATACGGGTCAAGGTGCCAAAAGGTGCCTTTGTTTGCAGTGCAATTTAAGTGAGAGGAAACACAGGAATATCTGTGTTTCACACAGATAGTTTTCATACTATGAATGTATGCTGCTGAAGAAAAGGTGTTAGATTAACTCACTGAAGATTCAAACATTCCCAGTCTCCAATTGCTAGTACAAAGAAAGTTTAAATTGGTAAGGCTCAGGAGTTCTAGATAATTGGTTAAATAAAGAATGTGAAAGACAATCTTTCTTGCTCATTGTGTCCCTGCATGGTAGAACCTTTACTCATCTTTGCTCTGCACCCCATCATTTTTTGGTGTTATTTTAGCTTGGATAAGAGTCACACAATCATCTCTGTGTCCCTAAGAAAATTTTCTCTTCACAATCTATTTGCCTCAGAAGGTTCTGAGCCCTTTTCCTGAAGGGTTTCCACTGCTCTAGGCAGTCTAAGCAATCAGGTAAAGGAAAACCCCACCAATGCATCTTTATTAGAGCATCCACAACAGGGTACCTGCACAGCAGGCTGCAAAACAACACATAAAACAGCTACAGCAAACCTTCTGTCTAATAGCTCCTTCATGTCATTTAGACTATACCCAAATACTTCAGTGGACCTACTTTCCTGGGTGCAGTCCAGAAACTGAGATAATCTTACATTTTACACAAAGATGAAGCTCGGGTATGTTGCCCATTTGCAGTGATTTAGAGGTCACCAATGGAAACCACTTCGATGTGCATGTCCAGGCTTGTCATATACAAAATAATTTGATAAAAGCTTTTATCTAAATCATGTAACTTCACAGTAATTTGTGCTACATATGCAAGAATTTTGACTCCTCAGCTGACCTGTAGTAACTTGTTTGGACCTGGTAACTTGATCATGTGTCTAAGTTCCTACACAGCGTAAGAAATATGCAGAGGCTTGATAAAAATGTGAGGAGAAACTACAGAAGTCACTAATACAAACATTCAGGAGACATAGTGCAATTTTACTCACTCTCCCATTGTTCTTCAAGCAGAAGCATTGCAATGACTACATCAGGATGAAATTAGGAATTTGGAATTCATACAGTAAGTTTTCAGGGTAAAAATGAGATGACGAGAGAGATGGATAAGATCCAGTGCTATTAGACAGTAAAATAAGATCTGGAAACATATAGCTCTGTAAAATAAACATTAAGAGTGTCTGCAAATATATGTAGCCAAATTAGACCCATTGGCTAAACACTGGAGGAAGTTTAATACACATAAATTATTCTTTTAGAAGACAAGCTTTAGTAAACATATATTTACAATGAGTTCAAAATTCATTCATTTCTCACAAAAAAAAACCAACAAAAAAAACCAAATTAAGGCCTCCCCACACACACACTAGTCACTAAGGCAGGATTTGCAGTGCTGAGAAAATGTCCATTTTGGAGACTATCTGAATGCTGTCAGTGTAAGCAGTGTAAGCAGTGTCTAAGATCCTACTGCTCCTCAGCTCCTCCTGCTTTCCAGATGTTTTCCTGACTGCTCCTTTGCTCCCTGGCAGACTCCAAGGCAACACCCACTCTCTGCACTCTGTCTCATGTGCAGCACCCCCGGTACCCTGCAGAGCTCCCTGCCCAGTCCCCCAGTGACGCAGCCAGGGGACAGTGGCTGTAAGGTCACCTTACTCAGAGGAAACTCTGGGCAGGAGGCTCAGGGGAAGCAACACTGTGTTAGCAGAATAATATTGCTCCTGGTAAAGAGGCTGGGAGGTAATTCAGAGTTGTCTGGGGTATTTATGCGTGATCTTGCGCTCAGGGGTCACAGCATGCCTCTGGGTGCAAGTTCATCTCTAAAGAGCTCTTTTCCTGAGCAAGGCTAAATGAAACTGGTAATGTCCAAGCAGAAAAGTGGACATGGATGTAGAAGAGTGGCTACTTCTTCAGTTTACTCTTTTCTTCAACTTTGAACCAAAAATGAAAACATGTACTTGTGGCAGCTTGGAAACCACTTACAGACAAGATTTCAAATAGAATGGATATATTTTAACAGCAGGAAGAACTAACACCTGCTACAACATAACAAGGCTGCTGGTGTAATGTGTAATTACACCACATGTGTAATTGTTTTGAATCTAGGCTGTGGTGAAGGCAGAGAAAAATTCAAAGAAGGATTCATTCAGAGCAGCCTGGCCCATACTGTCCTTCCTGGTCCTTGTGGGGTGTGCTGGCCATCAAATCCAAGATGCTGATTAACATACTACAGGCAGAAGTTTCAAGACTGTGGCTTGAGTGGGTGCCAGAGGAGATGGAGAGCAGTTTAGGAAAGGACAATGTGGAGCTTTCAAGGCACTCCCTGTAGAAAGGCAGGTGGGTTCAGGCTGACAGGGGGAGTGGCATGAAGAAATATTTCTTTGACCCCCCAAAACTCTACATAAAAGTTCAAGCCTTTAATCCTTCTAGCAACTCACATCACTCTGGCATTTGAGATACAGCTTTTTCTTTTCTAGGGATGTTATGAAGCTAACCTTCTCCCCTTCTTTCCTAGTTTTCGCTCTCTTTTTCTTTTCTTTTTTTCTTTTTAATTAAAAGTTCAACTTTGAGATTTTCTTTTCTCCAGGACAACAGTCCACTCCATCTGGCTGCGCCTTTTGACTACACTTCAAAATGAAGCATAGTAGGCTGAAAATTACTTCCAGGCTCTCCAAGATTCAGGTGGCCCGAGCGCATTCAGGGGACTCTGGCTAGGACTGAGTCAGCAGAAGCACCCACATGTCTTCCTGGGGGGAATGCAGCTGCAAAGCAGAACACAAAAACAAAAACACCAACAAATGAGAGCTTCCATGTCAGCCAGCTGAGTAATAGGAACATTTCCATAGCACACAGGACACTCTGCTCTTATTCACAGTGTCCAAGAAACACAATATTCAGCAGGTCTCCGTAATTACCATGTAGTATTTTTACTGCTTGATACCATTTCAAAGACAAAGTAGAAAGTTTCTGCTGTTAGAATTAAAAAGAGTTCCTTAAAAATATGGGGGAAATGGTATCTTTTTCTTTAGCATGTTAAGACCCTGAAAGCCAGCCTCTGAAAGTTACACGCAGCTCCTTTTTTACTTAACCCAGATACCTTGATAAGTCTTTAAGGAGCTTCTCAGTCTCTGAGGGGAATAGTGAGAAGCATTTGGGCCTGATGCCTTGAGCTTGGGAAGCTGATGTAAGACTTCTTCTTTCTTCCCCCTGAGCCCTGCCACTCTTGCCAGCAGAAGCATAACTCCGGACTTGCCACAGGACAGCTCCTGCCTCCAGAGACATCAGATGACACCCAGAAGTTCCTCCAAACTAAATCCATACTGATGTGTGAATAGACTGATTTTTTTGATGAAGTCCAACCTTGCTTCGTCTTTTTTTTTTTTTTTTTGCCTTTCTTTTCTTGAGGAATTCTGGGGGAAATGTGTATGCTCAGCTGTGAGTTTCTTTCCAGAAGCAGAGTAACTCCCCTAAGGCATCCCCATTTCCTTCCTCTTTCTTCATCTTCACAAACCTGGCCAGACTGTCAATCTCCAAGTACACAGATTCACCTGGGACCACCACGCCAGCATTTCATTCTCCAATGACAGTAGTCAGTAAATACTCATATAAATCCAATTATTTTTCTTCTAAAGCATCTGAAAATCCCATTACTTATTCATCAGACTAAAATTTCATATATATTTCATTATTTCTACCATGAGAAAAAAAAATGCTGTCATAATTCCTTTAATTCCCAGTGAAGATCATCAGCAAGTCAGTGAAACTTTGGAAAAATTACCTAATTAATAAAATCATTTTTATGACCAGGCTGTCAGCTCTTTCTGCTTAGATAAAAAGAGATTTCTGTGTCTGTCTTTTCACAAAAGAAGTTCGGTTCATCTGCTAACATAAAGTACAAGGTAAAGACACTACAGTCATGAGAATAAAAACCATTAGATCTAAAGGACTTACGACTCTTACGACTGCAAATATTTTGACTGCCCTGTGTATTGCTAAAAACAAACAAATTTCTGAAAGTGTCTTTTATTGTGTAATTATCAAAACTAACATTTATTGACTGTCATAGGAGTATCTACTATTCTGCATGTTCTGGGCAATAGAACTGAAAACAGTTAAGAATAAATGTATGTGGATTATATTCCGTGTAAAGTATTTCAACAAGAATATCAAAACATTTTCTCTTTGTACTATATTCTCTATGTTGCTGGCAGAATAATGGCACACATTCAGGCTCTCCTGAGCTACATGCATCCCTAAACTCCACTGACATCCCTGTGTGTTCTTTGGTGACTGAATAAATTGCTTGGTTGTAGAAATGAAGCAAGATAGCCTTTCGTGTAAGTTTGAAGTGCCTGAGAAAAAAACAAAAAAAAAAAAAACCTGCAGCGCAAATGTTTGTTCAGCTCCCATGGTTTTCAAAAACATTGGCCTAAAAACGAGGCGTTTGCGCTGGGAGCAGCAGCCAAGCCCCACGGCAGAGCACAGCATTCGCAGCGGCCGGGCTGCGCTGCCTTTTGCATAACTGCAGGCTGGGGAAGCCAACATCTGTGATGCAAGATAGAGCCCTGGAAACACAGATGCTTTGGGCATATTTTAGGAGGAGGGAGACATCTCCTGGGTGAACTGTGAATTTGCTACTCATTCCATACTTGATAACACATGAAAAAAAAGTTACAACTTTGTGCAATATCGTTATATAGCAGAGGAGTTCTCCTGGTTCCATATTTTTTTATTTCAAATGGATTTCAGACTACTTGTATTTGATATAAAGGGGAAAAACCAACATGACAACAAAAAAAAAGGTAAATTAGTTTTAGACTTCCATATGGATGCTGGCAAAGAAACACTAGGTCTGTGCCTGAATTACCTTGTCTCATAGTCAGCATTACTGCAGAACATGAAGCAAACATTAATATTGGGTCTGGAGTCAACTAAGAAGCAACTGTGAGAAGTTATTGTGCTGCATGTGGCATTCCTGCAGAATTTTCAGAGATTTCCAATGAACAAAATGAACAGGCCAAATATGTGAACAATGAATTCAGAGTCATTGCTGATTGATTGTGGATATCAAGGACTTGCAGACAGATCCCTCTCATCAGGGTTTGCCAGAAGTTACTGCACTTTAAGGACCCTCAAAATTCAAGCTATGAAGGGAGACAGAGAGGCACATCAGCCTACCTCTGTACCAGCTTGTTTCCCTGAGGTGCAGCAGCATCCTCCACTGACACCACCCCATCTTCACTATGACTGTGGCCTGGGAATCCTTCCCCTGCATTAAGATATGTAATTGTTAAGCATCTAAATAATAGTGTGAAAAATCTCAGCTTTTGCTGTCAGCCCAGAAACAAAAGCATACAAAATGGCTGCAGACAGCAAGTTATTGCACTTTCTTTGGTGTTTAGGTTTATAATAATGTTTATTTATATTCCCTAAATCCAGTGATTAGATAAAAACACAGAAAAAATGCAGTGGTATTCACACCACTCATCTGACTCAAGGGAATCTGGAGTGTAGATGAAATTGTTTGCAATAAGTTCAGAATATTAGTAGGAATAATTTATTAAGTAACAGCTTATTTTTCTGAGGGCTTTCAAATTCATGTGCACTCAAGATTGCTTTGTAATTCTCCGTCCCTCATCAAACTTCCAAACAGGTGTCACAGCCTTGCTTTATTACAATGTTTTTCAGTGAGTTTCCAAGATACTTGATGGGGTCAGTGCATTGGATATCAGTTGTCTACTTGTGGTTCAAATCTCTCCAGTTTAGTCACCCTATGCTTTGATCTTGGCAGACACTGACACTTGTCAAAAGACTATTAAAAAGTCACACATGTATTAGCTGCAGAAGATGCCTTTCTGGTATCTCTTGCCACAAAATGATCTGACAGCATCAAGGCAATTTCTGAGGGACTGATCTCAAGGTGGTGTGCTGCAGCCTCTGAAAGTTATGTCTGTGTGTTGTCAGGACAATTCCTACTCTACCTGTATCAGCATCCTTGAAAATTCTGCTCCTGAATACACCTAAGTTGGTGCACTCAAGCAAGGGACTCTGGCCAGACCCTGCTGCCTGGCTGTGACCCAGACTCATGGAAATCTCATTTCTTACAGCCATATAGGGAAAACCATGCTATGCTGGGGAACACAAATGAAACAACCTTTTTCAGAATCAGTCACAGTATGGAGCACTGGAACAGTTTCCCCAGGGAACAGGTCACAGCACCAAGTATGACAAAGTTCCAGAAGTGTTTGGACAATATTCTTGGACATGTGGTGTGTCTCTTGGGGATGGTCCTGCACAAGGCCAGGAGTAGAACTTGATTATCCCTGTGGGTCTTTTCAAACTCAGCAGATTTTGCAAGTCTGTGATTCTGTGACAGACAGTGAGGGACAGCTCTTTGTGGGCAAAGGAAAAAAACAAAAAACAAAAAACTTCTTGCCTTCCACTTCAGCATACCTCCAACCCTTCCCAAAGCCAAGATTCATAGCTCTGCAGTGCTCATTTTCCTCCTGCAATAAAGGTCCCCATTCCTAATACTGGTTGCACAAACCTTCCTGGACCTTTCTTGTTGCTGTTATTTATCAGTCAACAAAGAAAAATAAAGGTCTCACTCCTTATCCTTCTCCCTAGGACTTCAGTCCTTTTACATCTGTTTAATAGTAACAGCAGTTTTGCTAACTGAAGTAATTGTCAGTTTGGGGTTCTTTTGCTAGAAGAATAGAAGGATATTGTAGTGATGCCTGTGGTTTTCTTTCTTGCATAACCATTTATCATTTGCATTTTATGATCTTTTTTATTAGTGATTTATTCTATTTTGCTTGTAAAAAGTTGCAGCAGTTTCCAGATTTCAGTCTCTATGTGCCATTAAATGTCATTCTGGCTTTCCATTTCTCTGCCTGATAATGATGGATTATTGTAGCAAAGCCTCACTGTGAATTGATGCATTGGCCATATTGGCTTGTAATTCTTAACAGGCCCGTAAATGGAACAATCTTGGGTTTCAAGATTTCATGAATGACAGGATATTTTTAAACATCATGTAGGCTATGAGACAGTATGTATATGATTTTAATAAAGACATTATACTGGACTACAACATTTTCCTGATAGGTCCTTTCCAACTCAGCAAATTCTGTAATTCTATGATCCTGATTCTGACTAGTCAATTCAATTTCTTCTCTCTGGGAACATACAATAAAAACTCATGTTCTGAAGATTTCAGAGTCCTCAACAGCAGAGGAACTGTTACTTTTGGTGATCAAGAAGAATATTTGCTATTGCACAGAATGGAAAGAAACAAGCAGATCTCTTTCCTCAAAGCGCTGTCAGATCTCAGCCAGATGTGATAGAAGTTCAGTTATCTGGAAGCCACCTATGAACAGTAATGGCCTCATAACATTTTTGTGCCAGGAAATACATTAGTCTTGCTGTGTGGCTGTGACCCCAGTCTTTCACTCAGCTCTGCACACTGGGCTGACTGGACTCCTGTGTGCAGCTCAGCTCACCAGGTACAGCACCAAGCACCAGGGTCAGGCATTCTCAATGCTTTCGTATTTTAATCCATTTCCCACATAAACCTTCTTATCCTAGTGTCCTCTTGGAGAGCAGGTAGGGTGCTAACTGCCTTTTAACTCAGAGTTTTGGGTTCCCACTGGCTCTCCCATGAACGCTCACTGTATGTCACCTGGAGCCATCTGTCACTAGTCTGGCAGAGCAGGACAAGAGCAGGGCCACCAAGAGCCACGGGCTGGACAGTTTGCACCTACAGGCAGGTGACATCCAGAGGTAATTCCTGTCATCCACCAAGCAGCAGCAGCAGGAACAGCCCTGCTGTTGGACCCTCCAGTCTCCCTGGCAGGAGAGGCTGGCCCCAGCCCCTCATCCTTGTTAAACTCAGGAGTCTGAAGCCAGCTTCATTCTCCCCACAGGCAAGCCATGACTCATTATGTATAATTGAAACCATTATAAGAACTATAGAGTTGCCATGAGAAGAAGCCTAAAATATTTTACCAGTCACAGTAAATGCACTTTTTTGAAGTGGTCCACCCAGTAATTTTGAAATGGTGTTTGCTCTAACCGAACTGATTCTTGGGGGACAGGTTGTTCTCAAGGCTTGGCTCATTAATTTAATTTCATGGGGAAAAAATGGCATATCACATTTCATACAAAAAGAAAATGGCTTTCAAATCTACTTTTGAACCTATTGCTTAACTAAGGAAATATCTGTGGGAAAGTATTTCTTGAGACCTAGCACTTTCCCTCTAGGCCCGGCAAAATCCCATCAGAGCTGATGTCACTGTAAATTGATAAAGTGCCTGTTCAGTCATGCAGTTACAGACCCATCACTGAAGCATTCCTATCACTGGGTAGATCTCTGAACCATCTTCTTTAATCCTGTCTCATTGTAGTGAAATCTGCTTTCCAGGCAGCACTTCATTTCTAATGGCTCTTTCTTGCTTGGTGTTAGGTACAAAGGATAAAGAACAAGGGACAACATGAAGGAATCCTGCTCTGGTCAAGCATGAACTGAGAATTTGACAGGTTTTCTGGTAGATGTTAATTACTCTTATTCATTGCAAACTCAAAGAAACTGAAATAACAATCTTCTACTCTTAAAGTGCTCTCAGGGGACAGTGAAAAACAGTGTCCATATCTGTGTGTCAGTCAGTGGCTCTCTGTAATGCCTCTCCAATATCACAATCAATGGGCTATTTCAGAGCTGCAGAGCCACATGCAACAGCCCAGATGTGGGCTCACATTTCCCCAGCTACTGTGCCAAGGCAATCTTGAATTTCAGGCACAATGTATCAAGAGCTTATTCCTGGAGTTGAAAAGTCTTAGTTATTTTTTATAACTTAACATCACCTTGGAGCAGGAGCTTCTGAATACCCTTGACAAAATCTAAATAAAACCATGTGATGAAATATAGAGGAACAAATGTGATAGAAAGAAAAAAGAGAAATTACTGCAGCCTTGAATTTGGTACAAGGAAAAAATGCCAGATAATACTAAATACATCACCAGGAGTAGAAAATAAGAAGATATTTATTTATGTATTTGACATGTTTCCATATGTATTTGTCTCTATGTTATACATAAAAGGTTCCAAGATGACCAAGTCATGGAATAACCAAGCATACAGAAGTTACAAAAACATATCCAAAGAATCATATTGCAGAGCTGTATTTGTTTCTATTCTGTGCTCCCTAGTGCTCCAGGCTTTTGACTGTGCTCTAGTTCAGTTGAATGCTATATCCACACAGCCAAAGCAAATAAATCAAGCTGGGCCCAAGCTGCCTGTACAGAACCACCTGGAAGTCTCCTGAAGGTGCTCCCTTGTGGTCCTTTTCTGCTCTGGCTGTGTGCCAGGATGTAAAGGATTACTGGGCAGCTCACCTGCACTTCATGACATAGCAGCTGAATACATACCTCCTGCAGACCACACCTGACCCTGCACAAAGCCAGCTTATGTTTTCTCACCTGCAGAAAATTGAGCTGAAGACTGGATAAACTGTGTGTTAGTAATAATATCTGAACTGCATAACAAAATACAATTACATCTTCTCTGTTGATAGCCACCAGAGGCAGAGATGGAGCTATTTGGAGGGTTTAGGTTTCAAAGATGTTGGTACTTGCTAATAACAATTTTATTGCTTACTTTCCCATGCTTGCCTCTGTTGACACAAAAGTCAAAAAATAACCTTGAACCCCTGGTAGCCTGTCTTTTTCAAGGATACTGAATAGAAAGAAGCACATACTAAATCTCAGATGTAATATAGCTCTAGCCCAGGTCCTAATCTTCTGAAGAATCAAATAGTTTTGAGATGAGACATGCCACTTTCTAACTGAGCATGAAACTGCAGGTTTGAGTCCTTGATAAAATGTGACTATCCAGGTGTGTCAACATCTCCCCTCTGCCTGAGGCAGGACCTATCAGTTCACAGTATCACAGCTGCCTGACTCACTTGCCTAGACAATAATATGTGTCATATCTGATTAGTTGACATTCACAGTCACGTTTCTGCTTCACTGCTTTGGACAGGAAACAGGATACCTTTGAATAGAAATTCTGACTTGTAGTAATACATCCTTGCAGTTATTTGGCAATTTTAATACACAGTGTCAACAAAATTCTGTAGTGTACAGGACAGAAAAAATAATTTCTTGCTTTCTCAAAGTTTGAACTACATGAAATGAATCTTTCATGAGAGTTTGTAAGGTATCTCTCACCATGGTGTGTCAGCATAATTTAGGAATTACGGCACAGGAATGAGCTAAACTAAAATCATCTCACAAACTGACAACTAATGCCTTCACATTGGCAATACCAGCACCATCAGACATGTCAGACATTTAATATTATCACCAGAACAATCTCAACCAAGTTTACCAGAAATGTTGCAAACTCTCCATTCTGCCATCTGGAATTTCTCAAATAAATTAAAAAATAAAAAACAAAAACAAAAAAGCAACCAAACCTGAGCATGCAATAATTCAAAAGGGTGAATTTACATCTCATTATGAGTCAAACCTGGGTGTATTTTAACAGTTTTCTTTAAAGGAGGCACTAGTATTAATGCCCACACCATGAAAGACTTGCTCAGTCTATCTCATAGACAGAATGATGTCCACAGGATATTAGGAGCTCTGACCACTACAGAAACCTGTTAAATAATCCTATTTACAAAATTATGAAGATAACAAGGACTTTCCATTTCTTTTTCAGCTGAATGCAAATCTGGGGGCACAGGAATACTCAGATAAGATTGATCTCAAGATGCCTCAGAGCACTTGGTTTAGAAATTTTATTTTTCATTGAATTCTTTGGATTAGAAAGGGCCTTAAGGAGCACCTTGCTCCAATTCCCCTGCCATGAGCAGGGACACCTTCCACTAGACCAGGTTGCTCAAAGGCCCATCCAGTCTGGTCTTGAACAGTGACAGGGATGGGACATCCACAACTTCACTGGGTAACTTGTTCCAGTGACTCATCACCCTCAATGTAAAGAATTTCTTCCTAATATCTAATGTAAACCTACTTTCTTTCAGTGTGAAGGCATTACTCCTTTATACTACCTGTCCCTTAAGAAAGTCCCTCTCCATTTTCCTTGTTGGCCTCTTTAGGTACCTGACAGTGCTGAAAGGAGTCCCTGGAGCCTTCTCTTCTCCAGGCTGAACAGTTTCTCAGGCTGTCCACCTGTCCTCATAGGAGAGGTGCTCCAGCCTTCTGGTCATCTTCAGGACTCACTCCAACAGGTCCATGTCCTCCCTGTGCGGGGGATCCCACAGCTGGACACAGCTCTGGGGTCTCACAGGGACAGAGCAGAGGGGCAGAATCCCCTCCCCTGCCCTGCTGCTCATGCTGCTTCCATGCAGCCCAGGACAGGTTTGGCTGCCAGGACTGCAGGAGCACACTGCCAGCCCATGTTGCGCTTCTAATCCACCAACACTCCAGCCCTTCTCCTCAGGGCTGCTTTCAATCCATGCTCCACCCTGCCTGGGTTTGTATTTGTACTTGGGGCTGCCCCAGCCCAGGTGCAGGACCCTGCTCTTGGCCTTTTTGAACTTCATGGAGTTTGCACAGCCTCTCAGGTGGTGGTGCTTGGTGTCAAAGGCAAACTTGCTGCAGATGCACTGGGTCCCACTGTCCATGCCACCCACAAAGATGTTGAACAGTGCCAGTCTCAATACCAGCTGCTGAGAATAGCACTTGCCACCACCTCTATTTGGACATTGAGTAGCTTCTATCTTGTTTTTAATGTTAAGTGAACAAAACAGTCTGAGGAGAAAGGATTGGAATGAAGGTCTCCTTGACATGAACCTGATGCTGTTGGCAGCATTTCAGCATGACTTAAGCAAGACTGAATATCTAAGATGCTCATTTGAATTCAGATGATATCTGCATATTTAAACTTCTAAAGGTTGAACAAAGAATAGAAGACAAGTCTTCCTCCTCTGGGGTGTGCACCACTAGGTCAGTGCATCAGTGTCAGGCACAACCCAGCATTTTAAAAACAGTGAGTCATTCATCTGAATCCAAACCCCTGATTTTGACCTCAAAGTGCAGGAAATGCATTTGACTTACCAGTGACAGTCTCATTGAGACACCTAATCCATAATCCAGGGGACAGATGGACAACCTCTTTCCTGTCTCTTGGCCAGTTAAGATATCTGCCCATCAACTGAATTTGCTGAGACCGTTTTAGACAATTAATTTCCCAGCTAAGATATCAACATAGATGCTTGGCACTGGAAAATTCTGCTGTGAAAGCAGGACAGATACAAATCAGGAAGATCTAAGTTAAACCAACAAAAATTAGCAGAAAAAAAAAAAAGAAAGCAAGCTGCTTGGCTACTATGTAGATCTTAATGCTAAGGTTCCTTCAACCAGAAGTCATACTTAGGCCCCTGGAACACACCTCTCAAACTCACTGTCAAAATATATGTGGGCTTTTTTATTCTCCCTATACTTCTGCTCAGCATCCAAACTGGGATGCAGATGTGTTTTCATTATGTTGGACTCCTTTCCATTTGCTTTCCAACCTTTAACTTCTTTTCTGCATTGAGTTCAGCCAAAATCCACCATAAGTTACAGTGTTATCAGCTGGGGAAAAGTCGTATGGTGTAAATGTGTTGATGGTTCTGATGACTGTATCACATTACAAATCAATTTGCTTCACTCATGGAGTTGAAAAATTATAGCATCAAATCTAAAACCACTACTGTCAAACACATCCTTGAGAGGCACATAAATTTCCTATGCACTTTTACAATGTTCTTAGCCACAAAATTATTTCAAACAATGGTAAGCACATTTTGCATCTTACATGGCACTTCAGTAAGATGCTAATTATTTATCACAAACTCAGCCTTCAGACTTTTGTGCCATTTTTTGTTCACAACTGCAAACCTGATCACAGTCCACCAGCAGTGGGGCTTTGGCAGAGAATGTCACTGCAGTAAATTCATTATTTTGTATTTTCCTTCAGTCTCTGTGAGGTACTTACCTGTCATCTCCCACTGTAATCCCTACCCTGTCTAAAAAAGCAAGGAACTCTCTGCTTTGGGATCATCCTTTTGGTTTTATTACTTTGTATTTCTTCACAGTGCCTAAATTTGCTCTTGGTTGTAGACTAGGTCCTGCTCATTTTCCCACATTCTACCCAGGTTTCAGTGTCAGAAACAAATGCATACAGTGCTTTTTCTGTTTCTTTGAATTTAAGCATGTTCTGAACAAAAATATTAATCCCGTGCCTTAGAAAGTTTTGTATCTGGCATTTACAGCTGGCTCCCTCTGCAAATTTCAGTGGCACCAAGGGCTGCTGGGCTGCAGAACCAGGAAAGGGGAACAGAACCAGGAAAGGGCAACATGCATTTAGCCTGGTGTGGCTACAGTGCTAAGGAGAAGAGCTAAACAAGCTGTTTACGATAGCTGCCACTACACTTGACACTAATTCATGGAACCTCCTGAAGGCAATTAGCTTTGCTAAAACTGTGCCTCTGTTTCCCTACCACCATACTGTAAAGGAACATGAACCTTCTGAAATATCAACAATAAAAGTTTCTAGGTCTCTCCTTGCACCCCCATGGTAAATGAGGGACATGGAATTATTATAACAGATTTCCAATTAATTGTTTTACCAAAATCTCTTACATGCTTTAGAAATTCTCTTTCCACTATGGACAATATGACAAATTGACTGAAGTTTACTTCTCCCTGTTCCTATTTCTCTGCCAAATGTCAGCTGTGGGATATGTGCTGAGGACATCTGAGAAATGCTTAGCAATATTCTCATATGTTTGCATGATCCCCTAGGAAAAAAATGAAATGTATGTTATAATGTAGTGCTTTACCATTTCAGCATATTCTTTGGGGAAAATATACATCACTATGTTCACTCATTTCACTTTTTTTACTCCTATACCATTTAACAGTTGAAAGCACCACTGTTTTTTGCAGAAACTCCATTAGGACATATGTACAAACTTATCCCCAGTGTTTCCCCACAAGTGGTGAAACAGCCCTAACAAAACTTTGTTCCCTTTCCAGCTATGTCTATAAAAGTTCTCCACAGGCAGGATTAGCAGAACTGACTCAAGTTCTCCCACTTAAATCTGCCCTTTGTGCTTTGGCAGACACTTACAGTTTGGGTCTGGGTTTATCAGACAAAGGGGTTGTACATATTCCAGCCCTTTATGTGAGCCTGGTATGCCCAGACAGAAAAGGAAAATAGGAAATTTTGTGAAATTAATGTCTACATTCTTATGAAGAAATTGTGAAGTTCTAGGCAAAGTTTTTCTCCCTTCCTGTCTTGTCCGTTTATCTGGTATAACCAAATTAAGAACAACTGCACAAAGCTTGTATAACTTTCCAAATGAGGGGGGGGAAATCTCAAACTCCAGGATGAATTTGGAACATCTGCAACAATCCAAACAGGCCAGGCATAAGCTGAAAGGAAGGCCATGGAATGATTTACACTGTCACATTGTTGCTGCAGAGGGCAAAGAAAGCATGTCCCAGCAGCTGGCATCATGAAGAGACAAGGTCACAGATTTCTGCTGGCATTTTGGTGGAGTCCAGGAGGGGACTCTGCTAACAGTCTGTGTCAGGAGGGGACTCTGCTAACAGTCCATGTCAAACAGGAGATCCCAGGCAGGTCACAGAGCCCAAAATGGAAGTTTAGCAGCATTCCGGCACTGTCAGGAATCACAATAAAAGCACAGCTTTTTATAAAATCTCTGCCCCACCCTGGCAGTGAGCTGGTTGGACTCAGAATTTGTTATTTCTGCTGATAGCAGCTGTTCTCCAAGCAGCAGTGGGCAGCCTGTGGGAGCTCACTCAGGCCTCCTAGGTGGCCCTCTGAGCTGTTTGTGGTGCAGCAGTGAAGCACCAGAAAATCTTCAAGCTATGGCACTTCCCACAGGTGGAAGGTCAGGTGGGAACTGTTTTGGGGGATTCAGCAAGCCATTTGTTAACTACATTTGTCAGGAATTTCAAGGATGTAAATTTCCCCTGAGACACACTTTTTAAAAATGCCAAACTTTACAAGAAGGGATAAAGTTATCATCCAACAGAATCCAGCTGCAACAGTATGCCCATAGGTGTAGCACAGCATGGGCTGCAGGCACCAAACACAAGCAAAATACTTGGACCTGCATACTATTATAACAGTATAGTCAATAGTATAAATTAATTTAAATTAACAGCTGCAGTCATTTGTTCTAAACAAATAGATATTTCACTGCATTATTAGCTGTTTAAGTAGAAAAGCTACAGCAGCTACAAGGACAAGTTGAGAGTGATATAAAAAAATAGGCTGGAAGAAGAAGACTATCAGGATGTGGATTTTACCCTTTCCTTTATAAACATGGGTGTGTCAGAGCTGGAAAAGTGAGAATGGCACCTCTATACACAGAGTCCCACTTAGTATATGTTAGATGGGAGTGATGTTTTTTATAGCAGTACTGCAAGGCAAAAATTTAATTTGGTGGGGAAATTACAGGAAATTACTACAAGTTTTCATTCTTTATAGGTAATTATGTTTTAGTTCTAACTTCGTGATTTGGAGTAGATTTTACTTTTCGCTGGAAACTCTGTGGTTAATGTTCCCACTCTGATTAAAAAATTGGAAAGTAAATAAATAACTGGAGTCCTGTTTAACTATACACTGAAGTATCACAGGGAGACTGTTCCCTGTGATTAATGAGTTTTGGCCTGCTGAATAATTCCATTAAGCAACTTATCAGCACAATTCGCTGTCACTTTTCTCAGCACTGGTTTCAGATGCATATGCAAAGTAATTGCCATGTAGAACAACAGCTTGTGGTGCAGAAACTGAGACTGTCTAACCCAATTCAGAAATTTCCGTCTAGTTTTTACATTTAATTTTTAAAATAAAATCTCACTGTCATGAAAACCCTTCAAGTCCTATGGAAAATGTGTTTGGAAAACTATAAGGAACTTCTTAACCCATTTTTTGTGCAAGAAATAAAAAAAAATTAAAAAGTATCCTGTACCTACTATATGGAAAACAGGAAATTAAATATTGGCCACAAGATATTTTTTACAGTTTTATTGAAGAAAGAGTTTTAACAATGTGTTTAACTATGTAACACGTTCAGCAATTGTTACCATGAAGCTCCTGCTTCATGGTAAGCAATACATTTGCTACCCCCACTTTAGAGGTCTCCACATCGCAGGGGGTGTAAATGTTCTTTTTAGATTTAAATTATGCTTATTAAAAGCTTCAGAATTGCCAGGAGAGCCACTGTGATGAAAACCCTCTTATATATTTTTCCAAGAAGATTTACAACCTGCATTAGACACAGCACTCAGCCATAAAATCAAGAGAAATGTGCAGACCTGACACACTTCCTCTGTGCAACAGAAATTAAAATATATATCCCATGGATGTTGTCATAGTAACATGTGGGAAACATTAAAAGAAGTTAACATGATGAACAGGTATAATTTATATTCCTCTAAAATCTTACCCCACACATCGCTCATAAATCATCCAGGGTGAGTCTGTGTTACAGAGCTGTTCAACTTTCCATCCTCTAGTCACATTGTTCCAACTCACAAACTAAGTGCTGGAAAAAACAGCTCAGCATCAACTGTGTATTACAATCTGCTCAGTAAGAGAGATATACAAATTTAAAAGCAAAACCAAAAAGGTTGATACCAGTTTTATGGCATTCACATGTATCTGCAAGGGAGCTCCTGCAAGAGGGGAACTCAAAACCTGCAGCTCTTGAAGCCTAGGTGAGCTAATATTTCCCAAATTACTTAGCTAAATGATTGGTTCCTCTAGAAAGCCTTGGTCTAATTAGCTGTTCAAGACTTTCCTATTTCACAAAAGCCCTGTGGTTTATCCACCTGGAAAATGAAAATTAAAAATTAGTCAAATGACCTGTAGCCTCACCTTATAGGGAGTTCCATATGGTCCTGTAAGTTCAAAATCAGTACATTGACAGGATCAAGCTGTAATGGTCTGTAATGGTCCCCCTTGAAAATAAAAGTCTACTTCCTATTTTTGTGCCCAAAATAATTTAGCCCAATTTAATTTCAATGTATTTTATAGTCTATATCAACACTAAAATAACTTTAGACAGTTATTTTGCATTAAAACTACTTCCTAGACTATCAAGTGAATAAAATATTAAAAAATACCCAGCCATTATTTCCCAGGGTGTAATGGTTCTAAAAATCAGTCAAGCACTTGACACATACAGAAGTATTTAAACTACTTTGTAGTGGATACTTTGCATATTATGTGATGTGTAATAATAGCTATGGTTTTTTTTTTCAGTTTTTAAATCATGATGGGGCTGAAAAAAATGAAGAAAATAACAATACCAGAGATACAGGGAAGTATTATAAAAGTTCTTCCTTAATCCAGCTAAAGTCTGGCTGTTCAAAGGTGAGCACGAGAGTCCAAATTCAACACAACCAGTCTGAGTTAAGGTCCTTTTTCAGAAACAGAAGGGATGTGGGCAGTGGGAAAGGCTCTGGGCCAACCTCCAATGGAAGGAGTGGCACAGCTATGGAATATCTGCAACAGGGAAACGTTGTGGAGCTGCTGACCAGGCACCAGTGCAAGGGAAGGTGAGGACAGCCCAGGCAGATACGGGCTCAGGAGAGGTTGATAGTGGAGTCATACCAGTTTTGGCCCAGCGGTATTTGGGGGATTTACAGCAAGATGAGCTCAGGTATGATTTTGCAAAGAAAGGAGACACCCTGAATTTTCTTTGAAATGGGAGAGGACAGGGCAGTCCTACAAATTCATCCAGAGCAACACAGGTCATGCTGCTGCTCGCCTGTGGTGTCTGTGGCATGCAGTGTGTCCCGAATGCACAGACACCCCAAAAACCACCCCAGGGTTTTCTGAGGGTTCCTCTGAATTGGGTGGGAATATAAACACTGACCTCTTGTACAGAAATCCACAGTGGTCATATCAAGACCGGTTTCATGTAATGTCCTTTCTACAACAGTGGCCATCAGCAAATATTAAGAAATGTTTATGCATATAAGAGTTTAGGAGTATAAGAAGGGTACTCATAAAGATACTCCCTATGTTTCAGTGATCAATTTTCTGAGTAAAACCCTATTATCCTTGAAGGCATTTTGTATTATATTTAATGTGACTGAATATCTTCAGATTGCCTTAAAAGCTACTTTCTCATAGAATATAAGGATTGCAAGTAGAAGTCAAGGAATATGTTTGAAAAAATCCCAAGCAAGGTATCTCAGGCTTTTAAATGTAAGTTTAACATAACTTTGGTCTTTCCAAACACAATCTATACTAAAATAATCTGTAAAGTAATTTTCATTAAATTGCTACACCTCTCAAGAGAAGAGACCTGTATTTCTCTTCACTATCTTCTTTTGAAGTTTACAATATAAATTACTTTTACTGGCTCAGTAGAACTATTAAAAAATAAAACTAAAGTAACTGTGACCCTTCCTTATGATTTCAGTAGCATCTAATATGACTTTAATTTTGTCAAAAGTCTTTCACAAAGGATTACTTGTGCTGTGGAAGCACGCAGTTCTTCTGGGTTTTTGTCTTTTGGTTTTAATGAGTTCTTTATGCAAATGCCTCTGAAGAATATAGAACTTCACACAATGTTTCATACAAAAGTACAGGCTTTAAATGTGCTGCTTGACCTATGTTCTCTAAAAGACCCATCTTTTCCTGGCAATCCATACTGAAATAAAATTATTTCCTGTGAATTTGATTGCGTTGAAAGCAATTAGCCACAGCACTTTTCTACCTATAAAGAAGAAAATCCTCGAAGACCACATCACATATACATGATGCAAACCATTAAGCTATACTGATTTTTATCATTTAAACTGCTTTGCTCTATTTTGGATGCTTGCATCTATTTTTAACAGGTATACAGTTCTCTTTTGTTTTTCCATCAGAAAGAAACAGAATTATGAAATTCTAATTTTCATTCAATTGGATATGTTAAGAAAAAACAGTGAAATGTAAGCCATCTAATCACTGGGATCTTACTCCTTGTTGCAAAGAAACCACAGAGTTTGGAGGATGTCCAGCCTTAAAATTAATGACTGAGTGTGATCCACAGAGAAATAACTTTAACCACAATTTGGCTAGACCTTAAAGTCTGCATTTTTATTGGTTTTGGCATCTGGAACCTTATTTCTAATGGATTCACATCCCTTGAGATAAGCAGTGAAAGAAAGGTGGCTAGTCATAAACTTGAATGTTTTGTGCTTTCTCTGCTTTCTTTTCTGAGATTTCAATAGCATTAATTACAGTGTAAGCAGAAAAGTCAATTGTCTTACACTCTGACAGGACTTGGGTTTGTTCCCAAGATGAGAGTCCTTGTGTTAAGAAGAAATGATATTCAAATGGGACTTGTTCCAACACTGACAACAGCCGTGGGATCAACACTTGTAATGGCTTTTGGCTCTGCCTTCCCTTGAACGTGGCTTGTGTAAGCTCAAAGGTCCTGTTGAACACAAGACAATCAGGACCTTCAGCAGCCGTGGAAATTAATCAGATGTAAATTAAGAAATCAGGGTAGTGTAGAACAAGTAATCTGGTGAAGCCTTGACCTTCTCTTCCAGATGGGCAGCAGTGCTGAGAAGGTGATAACTGCAGGTAACCACCACGCTTTGTTTTCTACATCATTTTACATAGCAACATGACCATGAAAAGGTCAAGGAGACCTTTGGGACCAGTACCTGACCCATGAGAAATGGACTGCAACCACTGAAACAACACACAGGGAGATCAATGGACCTCTTCAGCAAACCTGGAACTGGATGGATGAAGTTTTTTCTTTCTCTACAGCAAACAGAAACATGCAAAACAAAAGGCTTGGTGCTAATGGGGCACTCCCCCGGACATATGTGTGTCATTCCCACTCTTAAGGTGGAATTCCTAAGATTCCTAGAAGCTTTTAAAGTTTTATGAGTAAATTATATACTTGGCATGGAAATTGGTATGTTAGTCCCTTATCTCCTAAAATAAGGAAATAATATAATGAACTAGCAACCCATGGTGTGCCTTATACTTTCTGGTGAGAAACAGGCACTTTTAGGGCATCATTCATTGATTCAGATGCCAGTTTAGGATGAGATGTAAAAAAAAATTACTATTTACAAGTGCTGCTTACTACAAATTCCTGCTTAATACTGCATTTAATACACAAATACATAAAGAAAATCAGACTGTTATCTGTACTTGCATTCATCTCACATACTCACATACATCGCTGTTGGGTTTAAAGAATCTCCCCCATATTTCCCAGCACTTATTGTGGGTAATTTTTAGAAAATACATCTGGAAAACAGGCTCTTTTAGATCTGCTTTTTACCAGCAGGGAAGTCATGAAAGTTGAAGGCAGGGGGTTAGAGTGACTAGGAAGGGCTAGGGGGTCTCATGTAGAAGATATATAGAATAAAATCCTTCAAAAAAATCAGCAGAATAAATTCAGGAAGCTGGCAATTGACATTCTATAGGAATACCTGTGAAGGAAAAAAAATTAGAAGCATTGGAATAAAGTATCCTGAAGCAAAGACAAAAGCAGAAAACGCAAAGGAAACAAAAGAGACATCCAGCTGAATCAATTCTCAATAACTTGAAGTATAAAGAGGAACCAAACAGCAAAGCATAATTCAAACAGCTAAAGACAAGGACAAAGCACAAGCACACAAAGACATGAAAATAAACACAGATGCAACTAGGATAAGAAGAAATATGCATCTATTAGATAGTCCAAGGAAGGTCATGGAAATGGTATTTCTGCCCTCAGTAAAAAAAAAAAGCCAGAAACAAAAGGCGTCACAAAACAACATCTGTATGGCTTGACCTGCAGCTGGCTCTCAACAGACGGCAAACTCATGGCAAACCACTGCAAACCACCTGGTGACAGATTAAAGAAAGAGCAAATCAGAGAGAACTCAGGTAACTGAAGATTACCTAGATTACTTAGGTTCACATAAGTTATGAGTGAACAGGGAGGAACACACCTGTGCCTCATCTGTGCCCTGAGCTGACTCATCACACAGAACCTGCAGGCTCAGAGGCTCCATGGGTTGATCAGCTTGAGCTGTGAGCCCAAAACTTCAGAGATCTAACCTGAGAAACACACCAACTCTCCTGCTTCTTCTTATCAAATACCCAAGTGAAAAAGTATGTTAGTTTTGGTTCTTCTTAGTTTTACCTTGGTTCAAAAATTCAGAGTCAAGTAGTGCTTAGAAATACAAAACATCTCTAAATATCTTTAGTTTCTAGTAAGCTAATAATTTATACCATCATATACATTCTAGAAAAGCTGTCTTCAAGACATTTGTGCTAACTATCAATTTCGTTATATTGTTTATTGTTCAAGGACCAAATGCTTGGTCCTTGTGCATGTTGTTTTTAAACAGGAAGCACTTTGTTGCCTGTAACCAGTTCCTACTAAAAAAAATGCAAAACAAATACTTCACCCATGTTAACTTGGTACAGTGGGGTTTTTAAAAATCATATTCTTTTCTTTTTCTAGAATGTATTTTCTGAGTCTGCACTCACCTTCTATCACATGCCCTTGCTAGAACAGGTCAGAAAAGTTTGTTGAAATTCCTTAAAAAAGCCCAGGTTTGACTTAAATCCTTGAACTGAAACACCTCAAGTTTGTTACGCTCTTGGCAGGACTCAGGCACCTCTCCCACAGGAACTTACATGGCTTCAGAAAGGAGTGGCAAGGATGCAAGGCTTCTACAGGAGGCTGCAGAGACTCAGGCAGGTGCATCTTCCCAGCCCTGCCCTCCAGAGCCAAGGCTTGGGACTGTTTGCCCTTGGAGACCTCCTTGGGGCCCCCTTGGGTCTCCAGGGCAGGTGGGAGCCCCTTGGCTCCCTGGAGTGGTGCCCCCAGGATGAGTCAGGGCAGGGCTGTGAATTTGGCTACCTGAGAACCAGGCAGTCCTGGCTCCAGCCACAGGTCTCCATGTTCCACGTTCAGATTGCAGAACCAGGGTGCTGGAACTGGAAGCAGCTGCACTCTGCTGGTCCATTCCAGGAAAGAAAACACATTTCTTGATCTTTAAAGCCTCACAGCCTACAATACCAGCTCTAAAATCAGAAGCTGGTGATCCAGGAACCAAGGAGTTTTTTATCCAGCTCAGGGAATTTGGAGGACAGTCAATCTGGAGACCTCTGGAGCCTGTGCATTCAACCAACACTCCTCTCTTGGCAGCTGGAAAAGAAGCAGAAACGACACTTTCTTCCACACCACAGGACCTCTGTGAGCAATTTTTGGTTTCAAAGTTCCAGCTCATTTGATACTTTCGAGCAATGATTATTATTTTCTGCCAACTTGAAATTCTGTAATATGTCCAATTCTGAATAAACCCAAGTACCTGATGACTGAGGATATGTAAGCGCCAAAATATGTCTAGACTGGCAATGTTGGAGTCATTGTGAAGGCAATGGATGGTGTGTATGGTGACAATCATGGCTACTAATTTTCTTAAAGCAATGGATGGCTGGTTACAATAAATTGGGGTCTTCAAAGGGCACTGAAATTATTTAGATGCCTTTTTCCCACCCCTCTTTCACTTTTAACATCTATTCACAATATTGTGTCTAAATGGAAGCAGAAACCAAATTATGTGCCAGAGTTCACCTACAGCACAAGCAGCAGGCAATTTAGATTACCAGTTTGGTTATTACTAACAGTGCAAAATTGCTGTAAATGAGGCAAAGTAAAAATACTCTCACAGACTTTCCCATTTTATTCCATTTCCTGCATTTATTTTGGAGATTAATTCGGCTGTGTTTATAGCTGAATCTTATGGATAATTGTACACTGCCAGCATTTAGTTTCATTATTTAGGCACAAATCCTTCCAGCACTTATGCATAAGCATAACTTTATTCATTTTGAAGTTCTGTGGGATAATCCATTGTACCTGAAAGCAAGCATATGAATAAATCTTCATAGGACCAGAGCCTTAAGTTGTACAAGAAGAATTAGATGTTAGAGTAATCTGCTGCTGGTTCAGTGAATGCTAAGTTCTTCCCAAAATACCAGATGTAAGGAAGAATGCCCAAAGAACAAAGCAGACATGACATCACCTAATTGCCATTGTAGAAATAACAGCATGCGTGGAACATAATCCAAAATGTGGGAGATATGGACAGTTTGTTTTAATCTTTTTGCAAAACCAAAGTAAAATGAATGTAAACTGTAGCTAAATAGACAACTCATTAGCCAGTGCACCAAGTCCATTCTTAAACAATGGCAGATTTTTTAAAATCAAAACTTGTTCTCTAAAATATGAGTTTCAATTTTCCAAGTAAAACCAGTTTATTTCAAACCAGAATGCTGACCTAGTCCAGAGTAGGTCACGCATGTTTTAGTGAACCATCAGCCCAATTGCCCCCAGACAGCACCACTTCACCTCCTGACTAGCAGCAAAGAAAAATCTTCTCATTTAGAAGTGATGGGGCACATTGATTCCTTCTACAACCAACCTCAAGTTCATCTTTATAATTTTTCCCCATCTATTAATCATTGGAAGCATCAACATTTCCTGAAGACCAAGCTGAGCCCACCATAGGGGCTGAGCCATGGATGCCTGTGAGAGTTAGCCATGCTGCAAGTCTATCTCTCTGAACAAACAGTACTGGAAAATGCTTCATCTATTTCTAAATCCTAATTGAAATGAAACTATTTTTATTTGACATTAGCCTTATCTGAGGATTTCAGAGGAGCCTGAGCAGGTTTCATCCCATTTGCTCTGAACAAGTTGACACTGAATTCATGAGTGCAAGACCTGGCCTGAGGAACTGCTGTGCTGTGAATTACAAAGGAACAATGTAGATATTACCCCCTTTTTTTTTCCAAATGCTTCTTTTTATCTTATTTTAATTAAGGAGTTGACCAACCTGTCTGGTGCACTTTTCTTAAATCCATTATTTAGTCACTTGTTTATATAGCAAAAAGGTGAATAGTGAAACTGATATTTCCCAGTTGAGATTTCAGCTCAACTTTCTTCTTTTCAAATTTTGTATAATTTGGCAATATTTCACAGCATTTTGGAGTTGAGAAATAAAAAAGACTGTATTGTTGTGATAAGGAAAATATCTGTTGATGTCTTACAGGTATCCAAAGTTGTTTGTAGCTCTTTTAAGATTTAATAACAGGCCACAGTTAAAGTAGAGATTTGAGTTATTAATATAATTAAGGCACCAAGGGTTTAGCAATAGTCCGAATAAATTTCCCCAATAAATTGTGAGCAATGCAAAACAGGTTTAAAGCTTTTATTTAAAGGATGCATTTTAAAAGATTTATTTATACCTGAAAGTTTAACCTCCATTATATTGATGTTAATTTTTTTCACTTTGGAAAACATTTATTCACTGCCATAAATATGTATATGTATGTGATTACACTGAAGGCAAAGCAAAGGTGGCGGGAGCTGGAATTACAGTTCCAGCCTATAACCTGCTGGGCAGATCTGCAGTGAGTTTGTGGTGGAAGCTTATTGTAATTTTGGCTGGGGGATTGCACCTGTATTAAGAGAAACATTTCTTCCCAGAGGTAGAGACAACCCACAGACACCATCCCAAAACCTGGTCCCAGTTTGCACCCTCCTTGGACACCTGGGTGTCTGAGCCCTCAGTCCTGATGGTCTTCCCTGCAAAACCACAACTGAGTCTCAGGGAAACTTCTTCTCAGCGAAAGTCAAATTTTGTCCATTATTTTCATTCTTGAACTTTATGTCCTCCCAGATGAATATTTTGCTGTCCAGCAGTGCCTCCCTCCTCTGAGCACACACCTGGCCATAGGTAAGAAGATGCAGCGCACACATCTGAGAGCTCACAAAAAAGTGTTGTAGCAAACAGTTTTCACAGAGTTCCTGTGCTGTCTGTCCTAGTCAAGGGCTGTCTAAAACAGCAGCCTCCCATTCTGAGAATCATCTTCATTTCTTTTTGACTTGTTTTTTAATTTCCAAAAGTTTGCAGAGGTGTTCCTGTTCTTTGGGGAGGAGGCCTGTGCACATGCAGCTGCTGTAAACCCATCACACCTGTAAAGGATTTGCTACCTCTGTTTAAATGAGCAATTTGGTTCTTTTGAGGATTCTCTGAAGTTAATAGGTGATTTATTTGTTACTTCAACAGCAGCAGGATCAGGCTCTTGTCTTCATCGGGTATGTCATCCATCTTCACATGAACACGCTGACAGGAGAGGAATTGAAATTTCACAGTCTGTGATATATTTAGAGATTGTTTAGATTGCATTAGGCTATGGAAAATACTGTGCTGACCAAGATAATCATCCTTAAGATATTGATCTAACCCCTGTCTGCTCAAATTTGTTCTTCCACATCACACCGCCTGCAGCTACCTTGCACTATCCTAAAGTAATACTGCAGTGACACTGCTGGGATCCTTGGACACTGAAACACAAGCTAATTTCAACAGTGAAGGGTTGCATGTTCTAAGATGAAATGCTGAAAATCAGACAGAAATATCCCACCTTAGCCCAATAATACATGGTTTAGATTTAGGGTGTAGGAAGAAGAATGCATCCACAGAAATCATACCTACAAGGCTATATGGCACTACCTAGACTAGCTCTGAACAAATCAGTGGGAATGATCAGGGAATATGCCAATTCCAAAAACATTGTAAGAAGGGTAACATACATCTCCCCAACAGAGCTAATATGACCCCAGGAAACACACTACTACCATGGCTATCCTGCTCCCAGCACAGCACTCACTTGCTCCAAGAAAGCTCCAGAACCTCTGGGTGGTGCTGCCTTGCCATATTTTGATTTAGACACACTTTTAGACTTTGCTGCACTGGCTCTAAATATATACAAATAAATGGAACAGCTCCCTAACTTGGATCTTCATTACAACCACGGTTTTGGAATGCAACTCTAAACACTTGGGATGGCTGAAAAGGGCACACAAAGTGAATGACTACCAGCAGCCTGGAAAACTGGGGATTTTGCCAGCAAGGCGTAAGGTGGAAGAAGACCAACAGGACTCTTAAAGCTTAGCCTTTTAGGTGTAAAACAGACCTAGTAAATAACTAATTGCAGAAAGAAATAACAAAATATTTTGTCAGCTCTGTAAGTGCACTTCCTTCAGGAACAGAGATACAGATCACAAGACCTGGAGCTAACACAGGACCTCAGTGAACAGTTCAAAGGATGCTTCAAAAATTACATTCTGTTTGATTTCCACAAATGTGCTTTGACTAAAATGTTATGTGAATTCAAAGCACCCTTTGTCCTGAATTGAGAGAATGGAATTAAGGTGAACCGAAATTTTTCTTATACCTTACACATCGCACAAAATAAATGTAAGACTCTATGAAAACTATACATATTTGGGATTTTGCAGTATTGTAAATCATTGCCCCCAGAGCAATAAGCTGCCTGATCCTTCTTCCTACAGTTTTCTGCTAATTCAAATAGCACTAATCTCCTAAGTCATGTTACTTTTTTAGAAACCAAGATTTTATGTTTAGCAGACCACATAAGAAACTAAGAAATTTTTTTTAATTTTAATTTAGTTTGTGGTAATCTCACAAACAAGACAGTTCAGAGAGGCAGCCAGGCAGCAACAGGTTTTGGTGTAATATTACTAAGTTTTTACTGAGGTCCTGTGCTAGCTCCAGATCTTGTGATCCATATTTCTTTGTTGCTGAAAGTGACAAAGTCTTTGCTGCCTTTTGGCCTCATATTCCAGTTTGTGAAGTTCAGGATCCATATCAGCAGCACACACAGTGCAGTTCAGTGCTCCAGGTTCAGTAGGGTTCATCAATAGATCATCAGTACCTTTTGCTCCAAAAGCAGCAATATTCCCCCCAAAACTCTCAGCATACTCCTACTCAGCATAACTTTTAACTATAAAACCATGTGTTCACAGTTTCTGTTTTCATGGACTCCATGGATAATATATTCTGCCAAAACAAAGGGTTTTCTCCTAAAAGCCTTGTAAATCCACACAAAGCTACCAAATTTTCTTATAAAATGTAACATTCTCTCTTGAACAATTTCTCTCCAGATTATCAATGGCTAGCCAATTTTCATCAATTCTTTTAAGAGACATCTTTTTAGCTTCTACATCTTCACAAAACAGCAGCAAGGAGGAAATATTCAGACAACCCTTTATCTAGAAAAAGCAGCAAACTGTCTCTGTTAGAACAAAGTAGATTTTAGAACACATTAATAACATTTTTTAATGAACAAAAAAAAGATCTAACTACAACACTGGCCCACATTCATTTTTGACTACTTATGCATGAAAAATTAATCCAAATCATTCATTTTGACATCAGAAAAAAATTAAAATGGAATCCCAGAAAGTAATCTTAGAAATATAAAACCTCATATCAATGATTCTGAAATTGGGGTTTAATTATATATTTTCCAAGTATACTCACTTCTAATATTTTTGGTTCTTAGATTTTGCAGTAACATAACTAATTCCAAGAATTTTCTTCATTGGTTTATGTATTATTAAGTTACATACTTGAGAAAACTGTAGCATAAAGTTTTAATTGCATTTATTAAAGAAAGTGTGTTATTGGAATGTAATTTAGGAGTTTGCTCCTGCTAAATAGATAGGATGCCTGAGGTCATCAAGCTATGACAGGAGAGGTAGATACAGACTAAGATGAGAAGAGAAGCTGAAAATATGCAAACTCCTACCAATTTAGCAATAAAGATGAAATAACAATGACAATTGTCTTTCTCCTAACTTGAGCTTTAGATGGGTTGGTTGTCGTTTTGCTTTGTTCTTGTACCACTCAGCTTCAGAGTGCTGAATAGCAAACAGGCATCATCCTTCCTCAAAGACTGCTCAGTATCAGAAATGGATCTTGGGATATCAAATAGTCTTGGGATGATCAGCATGAAAGTTTTGTGCTGGGGAGCTCTGCAAGGCTTCGGTCAAAGATTTTGGAATTGCTGTCACGCTTTGCCTGTCCCCACTCCATCGGCCGCCTTCATGCGGTTCCGTACAAAGGATCCAACATCCAGCTCCTGCCACTGCCTGCCCAGAGTAAAACCAGACCCAGCCTCTCCCTGGTTCTTCAGGCATGCTCGGGATCTAAAAGCTGTCATCTCCTGTCCCCCGATCTGACAGAAAGCAGGTGCCTGCCTAATTCTGCCTCCCTGTGGGCCCCAGCTGTGGCATCCTTCACTGCTCACAGCCAGCTCACAGCTCCTCTAAACACACAGATAACACTCCATGCCATGGTGAGGCCTCTCTTCCCTTGAAGCAAGCACGAAGAAGCAAAAAGTGTTTAAAGCCTCCAGGAAGTCACACCAGAGTCTTTCTGAGCCATGACACAAGCGGCAGAGAGGAGAGGGCATTGCAAGCAGGTGAGGCACAGAGCCACACTTGTCCTTGGTGGGAGCACAGCTGGGCCAGGGGTTGAGGAACTGTGAGCAGAAGCTGGAAGAGAGAAGGGGATGTGGCAGGTCCCCAGATCATGGCACGACCATGTCATGGACTCAACCCATCCACATATGGGTAAAGTGCCATCCCACAAGGCCTAGCTGAATGGAGAAGAGAGGTTGCGTTTAGGAGCTGGCATCCTTGGCTAGAGTAAAGAAAAAAGTACTCTGAAAAATCAGGGGCAGAGCTGAAGAGGCCAGCAGCCGCAGGCTGAAGTTTATAAATTCAACCTTATCTCGTTCCCAGGCTTGCAGGCAGGAGTCAGATTTGAGCACTGGCGAAGTTGCTGGCGCTGTCCCACACGGCGTGTCCCAGCAGTGTCCCAGCATCGCTCTCCAAAAGGCAGACAGCCCCGCGGGCGCAGAGCAGACGCGTTCCAAGCAGCAGGAATGCTGCTCTCCTCCCACCAGAGGGCCCTACAGCCTTTCTTTCCAGACTGGATTCTGGGATGTCTAAGGCTGGTGCTTCACCAGTCCCACTCTGCCTGGAAGAGCCCACCACGGGCTACACATTGTCATTTACTCAGCAGGAAACCAGTCCTGCCTGCTGTGAATGTGTAAGCCACCTCTGTGACTCCTTCTAAGGCATAGGAGCAGTATTTAAGCCACTGCAGGAAAGTAAGCTGTCGGAATTCAGGACATCCCTCTGGCTGTCCTGGAGTGCCAGGATCCCTGCCAAGGGGTTCAGAGACCCTGGCACAGAGCCCAGGATGCCTGTGGCTTTGATTATGACCCGTGGAGCAAATTACCAACCTTATATGAAGTTCTGCAAGCCACGACAGTTTAAGTAGAATGATAGTGAATTTATCACAGGGTGAAAAATAGATTTTTGGGGTTTTTAGAATGGGGGTTCAGGGGGCAAGATGGAGGAATCTGGGTATGTCCAGCCTTCCTCCTTCTTCTTCTTCTTCTTCTTGGCCTCCATCTTCTGCTGTGATGTTGGCACTTTTAGATTGGTTTAGAGTAGAAGTTCACTGTCTAACACAGTGAGCAGGTGATAGGTATTGGAAAGGAATTGTAAACATTGTACACGTAGTTTTTAGTATAAAAAGATAACACTGCCCCGGGGGAGGCAGAGTGCCTCTGACTGTCCTGCTGAGCGGACCTTGGCTGGACAGCAGAAAGAATTTTATAGAGAAGAAACAATAAACAACCTTGAGACTGAGAATTGAAGAGTTTTGACTCCTTTTTCGACCGTCAGGCTGGGAAAAGAGACTTTCTAACATATCTCAGGGTCACTCTGACCAACTAAAGTCCCTTGAGTAAAGATACAGAATTGTTTTCAGGGACCCCCATTAGAGTTAAGAGTGCAATTACACAGCACCCATTCCCCAGGCGTGAAAGGGATCTGTCCCAGCTTGTTTTGTAGAATTACAAACACAAGCAACCACAAGCTGGAGATAAAACACACAGCATAAGCAGGATTAATTTCAGCAAGGTGTGTTGCAGAAATGCATCCACTGGTGGGATGAGAAGCAGCAATGTCAGCCTTGTGGAGCAGGTGGTGGCAGCCAGGCTCATGGGCAGCTTTCCTCAGCCAGCAATGAATGAAAAGCACTGGAAGAAACTCAGATTTGCTGGTCCCTCAGCCTTGTCACTATAGGACACGAAACAACACAAGGCAAACTTGCTGCTCTTTCTAAGGTAAAAAAGGGGATTTTTCTTTCTCTGACTCCAACATTTATAGCTTTCTAAAAGTGACAGTGGATTGGAGGGTGAAAGTGCTGCCTCTCCAATGACACTGGACAAATCAACAGTCTATTAAATTTCTCCTCTTCCATGAAAGAATGCAAAACAATACATTATTTACATAAAGTGTGTGAGAAAGTTCATTACAAGAATGTAAGCATCAGAAGCCTTAGAAAATCTTAAAAAATCAGGGTGACATTGCCTCACAGGGCTCCCTTCTTCTCACATGGTCACCTTGGTGGTGAGGGCTCCTGACAAGGTTAACAGAGAAGAGCAGCCAGGCAGGGTGAGACACCCAGAAGAGACACCAGTCCCCTAGGAAAAATCACTCCCAGGTCCTTGCATATTACAGACACAAAACCTGGCTGCTGTGCAGATCCTAGGGACACCACATAGCAGTGATGTCTTAAGCAGTGTAATGCTGGTAAAAGCTTTCCATTTCCCCAAGTGCTTCTTTAAACCAAGAGTTGGGTCCAGGCCTTCCCACGGTGAGCTGTAAGTGCAAACCAGCATGATGCATTTTCACCCAGATACTTCTTCTCATTGGTGTGTTCTGGTCTTGGTTTATCTAAAAGGAAGCAGGATCAAACTTCAAAAATAAGCTCCAAACCATGTAAATACACTTATTTTTTTTCCTCCCCAGATGCACTATTTGTACTGCTTTTAATACCAACCAAGTGATTCTCCTACAACTACTTTTTTCTCTGCTGGACAGAAATAATTTTTTACAGAAAATGCGTCAAAAACATATTTTGTAATTTTTATGTCAGATTTTTCAGCTACATTCTTACTTTTTTTTCTCCTTTAATTTCAGTAAATCATTAAAAATGATTTTAAGGATGACTGCCACGATTGGAGTCATATGCAATCACCTGACATAAACCACCAAACACAGTCACACCACTAAGTCCCTGAGCCCTCTTGAACCTCAGTAACTCCTTTTCAGAAAACCCATGGGATGGCACAGCCTCAGTCACGCTATTAAATTTGTTTTGTTGCCTAACAGTTACAAAGAAGATATAAAGGGAGCAACAACTGTGCAATGGAGAGCTTTGGGGAGTTGCAGCAACTCTTAGGAGCACAGATCAGAACAGATACTTAAGAGTGTTTGCACAACAGATGAACAAGAGACTCTTGAGGAGTAAAACAAGCAAGAGAGCAGAACAGTCAGCCACGTTCAATACACATCAGTCCCTGGAAAAATAAATGTTTGTACAGAGCTGCACAACCAGCATGGTCAGTGAGAGTTTTTTTCATCAAGTGTTTTGATTGACTAATTCCAAACATACTTTTTTTGAGTTCACTTCCAAGTGCAAGGATGACCATTAACTTACCTCAAAAAGAACCAAGGGCTTACCTAAGCATGGTTGAAAATGGTTCCAATTATTGGCTTGTTCAAAGCTTGCAGAAGTAATATTGTTGCCAGACTATTTGTGTGTTGCATTTGCCAACCATCTTCTGCTGCATTGCTGCATATCAAGTATTTATTTTGATTCTAAAGATTTTTTTGTTTATCAATCGCTGAAATGTTATTGTGGACACACACTCTGGAAAGAAGTAGGCTAACAACAGCTCATAATGAAGTTATTTTAATGCACTATTTGCTTCAGACTCAGGTTCCTGTTTCTATATAGTTTTACATCAGCTACCCTCACTTTGCCAAAGGCAAATGAAAAAAAAAATGCAGTTTCCTCTTTGTATTGTAGTCCAAATTTAGGAAGCCATGTCTGAACTACCTCTCTCTGGCCAGCAATGAATTTAAGACAGCATTTGATTCTAAATGCTTGTTAATGTCTCAGTGAAAGAAAAATGTAACAGATTGTTATGCACTGAAGTGAATCATCTATATGGCTATGGAGGGATTTGGCCATTTAAAATGTAATATTGACTTTAAATTAGAGATTTCCTCAGCCATGAGGGGAGAGACATTAAACAGCTCCCTTGACCTGATCCACCTGCATCAGGCAGGCTGAGGGCTCCCTAGGTGTCCCTGCATATCCCTGGGAACAGGCAAGCCAAGGCTGTCCCCTCTCCCAGCTGTCTCCGGTGTGGGGTTATGCAGTGGCACATGTCTCTGCTCAATGCCTGCACGTGGATTTATTCTGCTCAAGACACTCCTTCTCTTAAAAAGCAGAGCAGCCACAATAGAAAAAGAACAGAAGTAGCAGCTTGTTCAGTGAAAATGTCAAAGCGATTGCTATGCCAAGTTGTGCAACTCTTAGTGTCCTCTGGAATTTGGGCATGGGGTCATTCCCATATAGGCAGTGCCTGCCACAGCCCTTCCAGCTCTCCTTCATTAGCTTCTCATAGAAATAACATGGTACAAATGATGCTACATTTGCTAGTACCAGACTGAACATATAACAGGTCAGTTTTGAGGCCACAATTTTACTTCAGAATCTTCTTCCACTTCCAATTTTGTCTTCAGCTCGTACTACTTTGACTAAGATTCAGAATCCTACTGGAATAAATGTGTTGTAAAGAGAGATTTCCCTGGCCCATGCTGATAGATTCAGAAGGTTATTAGAAGAGGTAGAATTGATTGGTATTTAGAATAAGTTTGGAAACTTTTCTGCCTACTTTGTTACCCCTAGACACCTTCTGTCTGCTTTAAGGTTCACTGTTGGTTATTTAGGTCTTTAGCTACTCTCATTTCATGCTTATCTTAAGCATCCTGTGAATTCTGTGCAGGATGCAATTTGTTAAAGATTTATGAGTCCTTCCCATTCCAGGGTCATATACATCATATGGAAATATTGTGCAATGGAGAGCTTAGAAGAAGTCTCTCCCTGGCTGTCTCCAGAAAGGTGTTCCAAACTAACAGCTTTTGAAAAGAACCACCGTAACAGTACCACAGTCTTTTTTCTTGTGGATTTTTTAAAATTGAATTTAGGCCCATTTTGTCTTTGTATCTGAATGTTTTCTAACCCAGCCCTTGAACATTGACAGGGAAGAAGGAGAGAGGAAAAAAGATAGAAACCGTTCCTTGGCTTCAGCACTGGCTCCCAGTTAGAGTAAATGGACTGAAATGTCCAGAAATTGAACTTCTGAGGTGATACTCAGTATACTGGGATGTGTGTAGTCTAGCACATTGTGTCTTTGAACAGGCACAGCACAAACATGGCTTTTCAATTATCTAATTTCTTGTAACCAAGTTGTTACCTTGTCTGTAAAGAATACAGAGTGCAAAGAAAGCAGCAGATGAACTGTATTCAATTGGAGTTTGTCCAGCACACGGGTACAAATACACAGCAGAGGGACACCCCTGTACTCAGACAGACCCACCTGGTTCAGCAGCCAGCAGTGATCACAAGCAGAAAGCACATTAGAAACAGAACAATATAAAGTGGTTATTGCCTGCTCTGCATTACAGCTTAAAGCATTCAAAAGGGTGATATTCAAACCATTGTTTTTAGTAACTGCAGACTTGTGTTTTGTAACAGTGTTTAATCCTCCTGTAATTTGTCTTTACCCATCTTCAGCATACACAAACATCTGACCTAAAGAAATGCATTTTCAAAACACAGTAAAATGTACATAAATTCTGTAGTAAGTTACATCTAAAAGGCTGAAATGTTGATTTTTCACAAGATCTGAGTTATTTTGTGTATTAGAGTACAAGTATGACTCGTGTAGGGTTTGGGGGTTTTTTTGAAGTACAACAATATCTCCTCACAATATTTTATCAGAATATTTCAGAACCTATTTTAAAAGCAGAATTAAACCTTATGAAATCACTGCAATTTTTTATGTAGATAAAATTGTTTTTTCTCATTGCCATCTCGTTCAAAGGTAAAGCAATGACTCATGCAAGAGCAGAAGAGTCAGTGTCAGAGCCAGGAATAAATATAGACATCCCATCATTCAGGACCTTGCACTAGACATTAGGCTGCATTTACTTTCCCAATTTATTACACTGCAAGATTGAAAAAAACTAGAAAGCCTTTAAATGCATCCCGCTTTTACAGCACAATGTCTTATGAATCCTCCCTTCTATTATGGCTGTGATCATGCTAACTACACAAAAAAAAAAAAAACCAACTAGTTTAATTTCTTGTGCACAAGACAGTCTTAATGAAATAGGTCCCCCATCTAGGAATTGCTTTCTTTCCTAATACCTAACACTTTTTAGTTAGGCTGACTAAAGTTTACCTCCAGTGATATCCTGACATATGGTGAATACTTTCAGTAAAGTTGCTTTTTGACTGAGACAAGGTATAAGCTTTTTTTGTCCCAGACAAAAGAAGATATGTGCCTAACCTGAAAAGTCTGGGACAAAATGGGAGACTCCCTGAGTATTAATAAATGGACTAGCAGCTCTGATTCTAATCTTGGTGCAAGAAGGGTTCTGATTAATTTCTCTCTTAACCTGGTCAGAAATGTGTTCTTACATGTGTTCAATGTACAAAGCTTATAACAAGAATTCTGTATTTGCTGAACAAGGATATTTGGCATTCTCTTGGTAATGGTGCAGAACACGTGGAACAAGAAGTGAATCAGACTGTGCATTTCTTATTAGATTCTTTTCAATTTGACATCAATGAACTATTTAGAAAATTTCCTTTGACTTGCTTCATTTGTAATTTACCCTGGAATTTCCAGATGCTCTCTGTTTTGTGACAGAAAGCTGCAGGTCTCTTCTGAGCATTCGTTTCTTTTTACCAAGCAGCAGTAAGTATTTACAACCATAGTCAAAATGGATGTATCATGGTAACTTCATACCAGCATTTCCAATTTAACATGCTGGCCCTTTCCCAAATGGTGCAGCAGAACAGATACATTTCATATCAGATTTATGGTTTGTCCACTCTTTACATTATTAACTGTCAAAATATTTTTGCCAGGAATAAGAGACTGAAGTAGCACTTGCGTAAGATTTCACATGTGATAACTTGATCCACACATTACTCTGTATGGGTTTGGCTATTTTCTTAGTGTTCAGAGTACCAGAGGAGCTGTTGCTTCCCCAGTTATTGCTACAGAAAGCCTTTCTCACAAAGAGAAGTAACGCAAAGGTGGGCAAGAGCACAAAAAGGGAAATTATACTAGCTCTGCCTGTGTACGTGCTGTACCCTGCTCCTAAAGGCTCATATTTTAAGGTCAAGAGCTGGTATGTCAAAACCTTTTAGCTTTTTCAATACTTGTAAACACTGCTCTGGTATCCCTGTAATTTATATAAGCAAAGGTTGCCAATTTTGCAATTCTATATCCAGTCTCATCATATTTCTGTAATGTCCCGCCCAAAGGCCCCAGTGGTAAAACAGAGATCTTCCCCAAAGCTTCAATTTTCACTTCTAAGGTAAATTTCCATCCCCCATGACTAGAGAAAAAACCTTTAATTGGAGAAAGAAGAGCCACCAAAGAATGGGGAGAGATTGGCAACTGAACTAAAGAATTCTGAATATGCGAATAGAAAATAATTTGTAATTCTGCCAGGCTGGGTTTGCTCATGCCCATCTGCAGAGGCCACTTGGCATCTGTCAGTCAGAGAGTGTGTCTCAAAATGTGAACAAGTCCAGAGGTGTCCATATTGTCCTTTTCAACAAAGAACATCTATCTCTACACTTATGGGGAGATAAACAGATTATCTAAAACACCATATAAGTTCAGTCAAAATTTGAAGAGCATTCAAGTTACTGGAGATAGGTAAGGAGCTACCTTCAAATGGTCCTTCTTCATTTAGGATTTTGGTTCATGTCTATCATGTAGTTGTAAAACAAACTTTTCAGTCACTCCTATTTACTGCCTGTTGGCTCAGTTGTTTTAGTGCACACAAATTAGACTCCTTCCAGGACAGATTAAACCACACATGCACCAGAGTGTGGAGGCCAGCCCCTCATGGAGGTGGGAGGTGTGACCTGCAGACAGACCAGCTTTGCCCTCCACTCAGGCCAGACCACAAGACTGAGCCCAGTTCCAAACAAAAGCCCAGAACTACAGGAAGTGCAGATAAAATCCACTGCTTTATACAGTGAACCTCTCTCACTGCTCCTAATTATTCTCCACCACTAAGAATTACTGATTTAAAAATCCATTGTATTTTTCCATTGACCATTTAACTCAAGGAAGGCAAATAAGCTAACAAGTAAACCCACAGAATCAGGCTGATCCCAGTCAAGCTTGTTCCCCTGCCCATCTGCTCCAGCCCTGGGGTCCGCAGCCTGGCAAGGGCAGCACTGAGGCACTTTTAGAAAATTATCCAAGAAACACAAATTCATCACTTGGAACCTCCAACTACTTTAGACATCTGTCTTTAGATAGCTAAGTCCAGCCCTGCCTGACTACTGTGACATTACAGCCATCTGGAAAGAAATACAACTGAGTTCTTTCTTCCTCACTTGGGACTATTAAACGAGTGGATAATATTTTGCTACAAAGCTCCTACAGCATGAGGAGTCATCTGTCCCTCTGTGCTGTATGTCCCACTCTGCTCTCCTGCTGCTTTATCCCTGCTCTGTGCAGATGCACCTGGTGCAAGGTGGGGGATATTAGAGAACCAGGCAGGAGAGCACCTGAGCCATTAACTCAGATTTTCTCTTCCAACATCAGGAGATTCAGCCAAATAATTACACCACACAGCTGGTGCCTGCTAATACACTTTAAATTTGATAATCTGTCCAGAAGCAAAAAACATTTTCATTCAGCACAGGTTGAAAAGACAAGGCAAGAGAATTGAATGAGACAAGGTGTTTTCAACAGGATCTTTTTCATTACTGTGCTTCAGCTCTTTTCACTTTAAAACTAGAGCACCAACTAGGCAAACAAAAGACTTCTCTTTCTTCCTCAGAAGTTATATAATTTAGCAATACTTTTTTTTTTTTTTTTCCCTCCAGACTGGTAGAGTCTTTGCAACTCTTCTTTGTCAAAACAGTGTCTGCTCTCAACACCAAATTTTCTTAATTGCCCCACCTGAAGCAGAAATGTGCCAATTACATTCTTGTTCTGATTATCAGACAACTCACTGGAATATGTTGTACCAAGAGAAGCTAACTTCTGAAGACAAGCCTGTGTGATTAACATTGTAAAGATATATAGATATAGATAGATATACAGATATAAGAAAAAGTGCAAAATCAACATTAATAGAAGAAACTGGGAAAGAGAAGACAAAGCAGCTCTGTTCTGGCATGGAGCTTGGTGCTCAAGGAGGGTGATATGGGCCTCCCTGCCCTTTTCACCAGATCCATACCCTGTCCTCACAGCCACCAAAGACTTCAGCCCTTAGAGAAGACACATGAACTAGAGATCCAAAAAGCCTTTGTACAAATGTTTATCCAGTGTCCGGGCATTGCTGAGAGATACAAATGGGTGCCACATTGCCCACTGTACTGATGGGCAAGCAGCAGTCAGAGAAACAGAACCAAGAACAGAAAAGGCAGCATTTCCCAAGAAGGACTCACACCTGTGTAACACACCCCACAGGATGGAGGTGCCCAGTGCTAACTCCTGGTGGTGCTGAGAGGGATCTCCTCATCCTGAATTTTCACATTTTCACAGGTTTTCAAATCAATTGACATGTGAATAAACCTTCTGGGACCCTTTTCCTTATAAAATCAGCCATCATCTGGCTGTAGTTGCATGCATAGAGCATGAACTATATTAGAGAGAGCAGAAAATACTATCCAATCATTAAGGCAGTGCTGCTAAACAACATAGTCCATATAAGAACACTGGTATCAAATTATGGAGAAGAACTAATCTTTATTTGGACATCCAGATGTAAATTAAATGTATTAATATCTCCACTTTATATGAAGTGTCATGGGTCATGCTGGGAACAGCTCAATGCAGAGTCAGTCTCATGGGAGGAACATGAACTGATAACAAACCAACACTGCCTGATGCTGATCCTCCCAGACTGACCTGCCACGTCTTCAGCTCTCCTGCTCAAAATGCCACAGGGTGAGATGAAGCTGGGGGTGACAGCACCCCCAGAGGGCTGGGCAGGAAGGGCCAGCATGGCATCTGAGGTATCTGAGGGTCCAGCAAACACACACAGGTTCCAGGCAGCCTCTGACAGTGAGCAGAGGATCTGGTGATTGTGAGCATTGCATGTGAGCATTGCCTTGCTTGTTTGGCAAGATGTTCATTTGCTGGGAACACTGTAGGAGCATTGTAAAGTATTAGCCTTTGTGTTCAGGCTTAGGAAATGTTTTAAAATAGATAACAGGATATTAAATGAAAGTAAAAAAGCCTACTAAAATACATATAATAAAACTGAATCTTCGCATGAGAAAAAGATTTGCCAAGTTGCGGTTATTTAAAAATAGACAAATTTATAGCTGCATGAAAATGCTTAAATCTGCTAAGGAAAATAAGATATTTTACTTCATTATATGATATATTTAAAGGCTGATTATTGAACAGTTATTTTAACTAGCCATGCAAAAGCACAGCATATCAGATGTCACCCTGTAGAAGGGTAAAAGACATCTTGAAGCTCCCTGGTTTTTGTTGTAATTGTTCAAGACTCAGAACTGCTCCCAGCTCAAGAGAACTGCTGATCCAGTGTTTCCCATTGTTGGAAGGTAGATCCCTCCTTAGATTAGACAATTTTTTTCCAAACACTTTCTAGAATTCTTCTCTGCAGCACCTATATTCTAAAGCCCATTTGCCAGAGACAGCCCATGTAAGGGGGCATAAACCAGCTGAGAATGTTTGTGGCACAAACCAGCTGAGATGTGAAGCCGTTCAAGCTTCTGTTGCTCTGATCAGGGATAGAAAGCCCAGTGTAGCACAAACACTCCCTGTCCTTCCTATGGCAGAACCTGCCCTGCACTTTGCCATTTATCTCCCCCACCATACAAGCCCCCAGACACACACAGAGTCCTCATTCCTCTTGCACTACAGAACTTCCATTAGCAGCAGGAGCCTAGAGAGAAATTTAAAAAATAAAACTTACAATAGCAAACACATATACACAAAAAAGGGACAAACAGATGATGGCATGGAAAAATATTTTCCGCAAAGGAGTGCTGAGACCATTTGAAACCTGAGCTAATAAAGTAGTCAAAAACATGTGAAGCAAAATTGGGGAAGTCATCTTTGCAAGGAAGGAGAAGTGAGGCTAACTTCTCTGATCTTACATGGCATGCAGAGACTAGCAAACCCCAGAAGGAATAAACATATTATATTTTAAAACCAACTTATTTCAGATCACTTTTTCCTTTGCTTATCGGTCATGATCAGAGAATGGACCTAAGGCTATCTATCACAGAACACAATATCTTTGTTAGTGTCTGAAGTAGCTCCACAGGCTCTGGAAGAGAGTGCTGCACTTCTTTAAATGTTTGTGATGGGCATGACACAGATCTTGGCAATTAACAAAAATTTTAGTTTGCCTTCAAGACATGCTTAGAAGTCAAATTATATTTATCCAGCTAAACAGACTTCAGCTCTCTTGATGGTTTCTCTGCTCCACTTTCATTATTTATCAGTGTATATTACTGGGACATAGGAATGCTTAACAGATTGAACCAAGAAGGAATTCTCATTATAAGAGGTGTTGTACAAGCATACAGCAACAGACAGCTCCTGCTCAGAGAGCTCCTGATCTGACCAGAAAAAACTGGCATGTGCTGGGAAAGGCAAATTGACACAGGGGTGGAAAGAAGTTTGTTTTGCAGCAAAGCCAGGAAAGGTGACTTAACAGTAAACATTATTTTTTACATTTAGGCACAGAGCTTTCAAGTATTTTCTGCCTTTCTGAGGCAACTTTCATGCAAAAGATCCCACATTTGTTTTCCCACCTGAGACCAACCATGATTATGAACATCATTAGTGAGTTGGCTAAATGTTTCAACATTCCTCAATGCATTTTTGGGCCAATATCCAGCTGAATTATGTCATTAATTTGTGTTTGTTGAACAGTCAGCTCCTCCCAAATATTTTCTGAATCTTTTGGCTCAGAGCAGTCAAATTTAGTAGAGGGATAAAAGTCTCAACATTGCTAAACTTCTGATGAGTTCTGTAAAAGTACTATGTAATCAGATAGAGGGGAGAGACCTCATTAATACCCCCTCCAAGACGAAGACAATACTGTGACCTCGGCTACTTTCAGAAACTGTAATTCCCAAAGGAGTTCAGCCTCAGAAGATAAACCCTTAGAAAATGTTTTGCCATTAGTTCTGCTGGTCTTAGGGCAATCTGGCTGTGCAAATGCTGATATTTGGATGATGGGGCTGACAGAAGCATAAGAAACAGAAAAAACATGTCATGCTTGTTGCAAAGATGTCATTTTGCCTTCTCTTCTAAGGGTCCCACCCTTTCTCAAAGAAGATACCATAAAAAATCCTTCCTCTGGCTGCACAGGGACAATCAGAGCTGTCTAAAGGCTATCCAGCCACGTATCAAGAGTTGATTTTTTCCCAGCCATAAGAATACAGTCCAGATCCTCAAGAAAGCACTCTAATCCCCAGGCTGTGAAGGGAAAGGAAGACTATGGAGAAGGGTATTGCAGAGCTGGAGTGGTTTAGGGTTTCCATCCTTCCCTGCTCCCCATTAAGCTCTTCCTGATCCAGCCCCTCCATCTGCAGCCAGCCCCCACTGCCCCACATGCCTCCCACCAAAGCTGGCCCTCTTTGCCTGCTCTGTAGAGGTGCTGGTGGGACAGCTGTGCCTTCCCACATTCCTTGTCTCATGCCTGCTGCCCTTTCCCTCAGCAGGGCCGGCTTTGCTGAGCACTGAACTGGTCCTGGGTGCAACCCCTGCAGGAACCCATCAAAGTATTTCAACGCATAATTCAGCCTGATGTGGAATACCTGCTCACATAGAGTTACATCCTGAATTTTGATTATTCAGTGCCATGCCTTGCTGCCTTACAGAGCACCCCAAAACACATTCTCCAGAGTGGCAGTGGATGCATCCATCAAAAAATGATGCAAACACCACGTGCAAACCACCTGCCTCCTCCTCCACAGCCAGAAGCGCTGGATACTGGAATCAAGGCTGATGAACATCTGCTCAGTGCTTCCACTATTTTCTCAGATGCTTCGTGTGCAGTGGTGAAACAGAAGAGGAATGTTTTAAAGATGAGCCAGCTACAGATGGAAACTCCTGAGGGTCACAGAGTTTTCAGCATTTCTTCTCACGGATGACTGCAGAAAGCATTTGGTGTAGGAAAGCAACAGCTCATCTCAGCCAGAAAAAGTCATGCCTTGTGGGTGAGGTACAGAAAAACTTTTATATGGGAGACTTTGGGAGGGAAATGAAGGGCTGGTGTGGCTCAGCAGAGCAACAGAGACAAACAACATGATTAAAATATGCTGATTTGTTTAAAGCTACAGCCTTAATGATCAGTGAAACTTCAGAATAAAGGCACCTTCTTTTTGCTTCACTGTCATACAATGCTCATTCTGCTCAAGCTCTCCCATCTGTAAAACTGGGAACCTGAAGTCTCTGTGACACCAGGAAGATTTTATGCCTGTTTTTCAGGAGAGTGGGATGTATTTTGCACAATTCTGAGAGCAAAATTCAGTACACACCATCACCTTTTCAGCTCAGTTGACCTTCCTCAGCAAAGTATTGTCCTCAGCAAGCAAACAACAAGTTTCATTTCTGAGGAATAATGGATTACACATAGGGAAAGGATTATGAAAAAATGAAAGGTAGATGGATTTACTTGTACAAAAGCTGGTCAGATGGGTATTATTTTTGGCTTGTTTTTTGTTTTGTTTTGGTTTCTTTTGACAGCATTTACTTTAGCTCCAGCATTTGGGCCAATCAGAGGGGCACTCTGGTAACTGAGAGATTTCAAGTTAGAAGTTCCAGCACTGACCTTTCTCCCAAAGGCAGCCAACAGCAAGTGAATCAGCCACTATACCAACAAAAATGACCAAGAATAGAAAGTAGATTTCCAGCCTTCCTGCTTTGCAGCAGTTTTGTTTTTCCTTGCAGTGGCAGTGGTGATTACCTTATCTGTACATACCAGCCAGCCACACAATACAGGAAAGTCACCATCCAAGAAATACCCATTTAATAAGCCTTGGCACCTTGCATGCAGACCTGGGAAGGCAGGATGCTGCACAAGAATATCTCCCTTCAGACAGGCTCCACAGTGACAAATACAAATCTGCAGATATGAGGTAAACCACATTACCAGAAAGGGGACATAGTGTAGGAAATCTATCCTCTCTGGGAGAGCTCTTGAAAAGTCCTCATTTCTCCAGTGGTGGAAGTTTCTTTCCAGTTCCTGTCATAGGATTTTTGTCTCCAAAACCACATCCAAGGTTGTGGCATATTTTTGAGTACCCATGGAGGCTCAGTAGATGGGTGTGTGAGGTGTATCCTCCTTTCCACGTCCCAGCTCATCAGGTGTTCCCCTGGTATGGCTATAAGAGCACTAAGTGATGTCTTCCCCTACAGACCTTCAACTACTTTTGTGTTTGGTAACCAAAATTTAGCAGTACCAAGGGACCTAGAAAAGCTTGGCCAAATAGAGACAGATATCGCATGATTGTGCTGTATAAATGCATCAGCAAGTTAATTGCCAGTGGAGGGAAAAACCTACTTAATGAAAAGAATATGTTGGTAGGAGAGAAAAAGGTTATGAACATGAATAGTTTTAGGCTGGAAATTAGATGAAGGATTCCACTGATTAAGGAAATATGGATTTGAAACAACCTCAAAAAGGGAAGACTAAGATGAAAATCCCAAGACAGTACTTGATCCATTAATGAGGGGATTACCTAAAATGAAATTCTGAAAAGGACTTGACCCAGAAGCACACAAGGTCCCTCCCTTTCCTATGCTATTATGCTCTTGATTCCATTTGGCAGGGAAAAACATAAACTCCTAACTTTCTAATCTCAGTGCCATGGATATGCCCTGAAATGCACAGACAGGACTTGCATCTCAGCAAGGAGAGCAGAGAAACAGAAGAGTCACAGTCTAAGGATGTGCTGAACCTTTTCATCTTGCTGGTTGCATCCCAAATGCACTTTGTAGTGGTCCAAGACCACTGCAAAAACACAATAGAATGAGCACTCTGATTCCTGACTACTCTGTTGTACAAGTGACTACCTATTTTATTGAGCTACAATGCCTGTTTTCCTCAAGGGGCTATTATCATATCATTGAAGTAGTCCTTTTCCTTCATTACTATTAGTTTTGGTATACACTGCACTTCTATTACTTACCATTTATATTGCAGGGTATCTAAATATCCCCATTATGTCAGAATCCCCTGTCCTGAGCTCTATATAAACACAGGTAAGAATTTTCCCTTTCCCCACAAATGTCTAAATCCTCTAGGATTTCCCATTCCTAACATTGTACTAGTTAAAGCTCAACCCTTGCAAACAGCTCTGCACCTGTGAAAACAGAAATATATCTATTTCTATTTTACAGAACAGTAGAATGGCTTGGGTTGGAAGGGACCTTAATCTAATGTATTTCATTGTGGTGTGGCCAAGCAGTCGCCTCTGCTCAGACAGTGCAGTGCTGAACAGCTCTGGGGCTTCCCATTTTTGGAGCTGCTGGTCCCAGCAAAGACACTTTATTCTGCAGTGGCTGAGTAGTATGATGTTGTCTCTCAGCAGAGCACAGCTCATGGGCAGGACAATCACGTTTCCTAATTGTTCATCTGACCTCACCACTGGAGCTGGAGCCTTCCTGAACTAAGGCACCATGTACCTGAGAGCTCAGCGCATGCACAGGGCTCCCACCTGTGCATTTATGTTTGCACTAACTAGAGTTCTACTAGCACAACTTTAATTTCTGGTTAAGTCAGAACAGACAGAATCAACAAATGCACAAATGCTGAGAGAATAGTGTGAAGGTACTGCTGGAAGTGAGATTCTCTGACACCTTGTATCTTGCTGAGTGTCTCAGGTGAAGACTGTCTGTTTCCCATCAGGCAGTGTTATGTACAGAGCTTTGCCCTGAAGAAAATGTCTGCATGAGTGGAGATCTGAAGCCACAATGCTATGGCCTAGCAGAGTGTGCCTGGAGCTTTTAATAAAGCCACTTAATCCCACCTGCTATCTCCCAGCAGCAGGTTTCCTCCCCACTTACTGCAGAGGTGAACTTTAAATCCAAGCTAAAGCTTTATTGTATTTTTACCAGTGGTGATTATACTAGGAGCCACTGTCATCAGAAATTGGCTGCCTAAAGAGAGCATCTTTGAGGAACAGTGTCTGGGACTGAAACAAAAAGCACAGATTTCTTAGTGAGAAAAAAACTTAATGCAGCTCGTCAGGGAGACAGATGGCAGCTTCCCTCCCAACAGGCACCGTGGGGGCTGAGTTTGCTCAACTCCCTCTTGCTGCACTTTGATGTATTCCAGCAGCTGTATGAAATTAATTCCAATAAATTAAACCTCTTTCAGGAACAAATGATCTGGATGAAAACTATAGTGCTAGGGGCAATCAGCCATTTGAAACCTGGTGATCTCAGAGACAGGGAAGCAGCACCCTTGTCTGTATCATAGGCATTTGCTGAGGCAGCCACAAAAGGCTCTTTCAGTATAAGAAACCAAATCAGGATCCAAAGCTCCTTCTCTAGAACCACAGTAGTGCCAAGCCAATCATTTATGGTGATAAAAAATTAGCCCAGCACATCCAGACCCTGAGAGCTGACCTTCCCTAAGCACTTTGGGAAGGCTCCATGCCATAAACCCGGTCCTTCAAAAGCCACTCCAAAACAAACCTCAGCAGAAGGAAGAGGAGCTCAACCTATTGGAAACACATGTCTAAGGCTGACATTAAGCTTAATTATTGCTTATTTAACTTGAACCCCACCATTGTCTTTCCTGGGCTTATCCAGCTGGTAGTGTCAGCTGTTTGCTTTAGCTTAAGACCATTCCAATGAATATGACAAGGTACAAAGGCTCTGGGTGTTGAACAATGAAAGAAGAGCATCTGGAGCGGGTACCCATGTGCTGCAATTTCTGTGCTGTCAGCAGCAATCTTTCCTAAGCCATGCAGCAGGTAACCCTTACACTCCACAGGAATATTGCTGGATGACTTTTCTCCTAAATTTTAGGAGTAGGATAATTTTTAAAGAAGCTTGTGCCCACTAATTTCAAACTTGTTTTTTTGTGAACATCACAGTAAGTGCCCAAGGATACCAAGTCTTCAAAACAAGCAGAAATTTCTATAGTTTTTTTCCTGGTATTACTTAGTATCAATCTTCATATTTAAACGGCCGTTCATTTTTCATCTAGATGACCATTTACAACTATAGAATTTTTTTAATCTATTGCATGAAATGCCTCAAGTGAAGAATATAATAACTTCTCAAAGCAAAACCACTTATATAGTGATAGAACACAAGGATTGGAAAACTTGAGTACTGGTTGTGTTTCACCCCAGCTCTGCTTCTGTTTGCCTGGCTATTAACTGGGAGCAAAAACCTTAAGCATCTGCTGATGGTATGTTCTGTTCCTGGTTATGATATCCTAAGGCTCCTGGACTGGTACTGAGAACTTATCACTCTTCCCTGTTCCTTTCCAGGAAGAGTGAGTCAAAGAAGCAAATTACTTCTCCCTATATCATCTTCTATACTGAGAGGATTTTAACTCTTTCCTTTCCTGTAAGAACTAAAACACAGAGTTGCAGGGAAAGCATGAGGGATGTGCGTCTCAGAGCCAAATGGCCAAATAAAGTAACCTGCCAGAGACAAATTTAGCCTAACAGACCCTTCTGGAAGCACCTAAATATAAACTCATAGGCTATTTTTGTTATAATTTATCACCAACAACCATGGCAGGAATCATAAACACAAACCTTTAAGAGATAGAAAAAGGGAGTTTGTGTATGTTAATATGAGACAGCATTTAAACCCAAGACCCTGATGAGATCCATCTCTGCTTATGGTACCATGGCCCATACTTTTCCAAAAGTCTAGTCTGCAAATTACCAATGTTTTAAATGGGTCATAACTTTAAGCACTGAAGCCTAGATTTTCTATATAGGTAAGAGTTTTGTGCTTTTAATCATCTGCTTCTGTAACTCACTCACCTACTGATGGAAGATTTTATTTATTGGTATAAAGTGGACATAACAGTCTTGTCCTCATTCAAGTGGTCAGAGATGTCACCCTGAAATGATCATCTGAACAAGTATCAGAATAGTCTAACTGTATGAGAAACGAGGCCCCTGGATTTTGAAGCCTGATTATAATCCATTTGAAGCTCTCCAGGCCAATAATTCAGCCTGGCTGCTCACTGGAGTGGATTCCTGTGATACCAAAGGAAATGACCACTCTTGGTGTGCAGAGTCACACGGTGGATGCAGCCACAGCAGAGAAAAAAGAGTCAGAGGGACAGCAAAGATGACATGTGACAATAGTCCCATCCAATGACCCCATCTACAAATGAGTGTGCAGAGATCAGTGGGTAGAGTATACTTGTGCAAACAGCCACAAATTACACAACTAATTGTCAGACAGGAAAGCTCTTGGCAGCACCAAGTCCTGTTCTGCAACTTGTCCCCTGCCCAGCAGGGAAGTGGTATGGAGCTGCAAGGGATCACATGCCTGTGTCCCAGGAGCAATGAGCTGTGGGCAAGTCTTCCTTTCAAACCTCACCTATCACCACACCATTCCTCTGCAAAAAGGAGAGGAAAAGATTTAACTCTCCTTTTTTTCTTTCTATTCTGTTTCTTTATTTTATCCTAGGAGCCACTAGAAAGGCACCACCCCAGCAGTGTGAGATTTGCTTACTGTGGGACAGATGTTTAGGGAAATATTATTTCTGATAGGCAAATCTAAAATTTGAAGCTCTCCTCAGGTCCTTTCTCTGAGAGTAGGAGTGCCTCCCAGAAGCTATTTGACAGCACATATCTCCTAGCAATGCTGAGATACATTAAAAATCCAGCTATTTAATATCCTTGACAAAGAGTGGGATCACCTGGTGGGCCAACCTGAGCTGCATTTGACCCTAAGTCTTAAAGGATTTGCTATTCCACCAAATCTTTACCCAGCCAGGGTCTTTTAATGTTGTCATTACCACCTACTTGTGTATGGATGGTAAATCAACCCAGAATGCTGATGTTCATTTTTCCATCAGTTCAAACACTGCTGATGTGATGCACTTTCCCATAAATGTTCACAAAATCTTCTTAACAAAGTAATTTGTTACTGCTTTTACTAATTATCCATCTTCCCAACAGCCTGCTAGGACCAAGTTCAATAACTGAGTCTACAGGAGGGAGATGTGAGGAGAAATTCAGAGATGGGATCCAGAGCACTAGTCCCAAAGGCCCAGCTGATGCCTCCTCTTAATTCTGCACGTGGATGGGATTTCACTGTCCTGGCCAGCCTGCTCTCACCATCAACCAGGAATTTCTCCTAGAAGGCACCACTGGTGTTGTTGTGCCATTTCTCAGTCTGAATGCATACAAAGCTGGCAGTCACTGCACCCTTCTGACAGCTGGGCACTGGAGGAGATTGTGTCACCTGTACCTCACAGCAGCCAGGTGGGCAGAGGGCTCACCAGAAAAACAGGATGTCACACAACAGTCATGTTACCCATAAAACCTATCTGCATCTTGGTTTTCAGATAAAGCCCAACATGAGACCTCAATTATTTCATGAATTGTGATATTTGAATTAAGGTACTGTGAAGAGTCTGGCACCAACACAGGTATAATTCATCCTCTGAAAAACTTCACCCTCTGCTACCAATAATTCCAGCTTGGTCTGAGGGGAGAGGTCTGAGAAAGAAATTGAAATGTTTGATAGGTTAATCACACATGAAAACAGGGAGATAGGTGGATATTGAGCAAGAAAAATTGTCTGTAATTGCCTTTATTCCATTTAATTACTTTTGGTGTGCAGGGCTATGAATATCCTTAATTTGGTCTCAATTTACTGAATTAGGTTAAACAATGAATAGCCACTCAAAAAGGTACAGTGAATGACGAAGAAGGGAGAGAAAGACAGGGGAAGGGAGGAGAAAAAAAGTCAGTTTTAAAAAGCTTACAAGGGTTCTGTAAATATATTCTTAATCTTCCTGCCTCTTTCTTGTGTTTTTGATACCTAAATTTACCAAACCCTAAGCACTGACACTGGGTGGGATTGGATGGATCCAGTGATGGATGTGGGGGAGGCAGAGAGCAAGACAGAATAAGTACAGAAAAGTGGAGTCCAGTGATCTCTAAAAGGCAAATGAAGTACAAACAGGAAACTTTAGTCAAATATTTGATAACAAGATATTTGATACAAGATTCTAGGATCTATCATTGAAATGCAGGGGAAAAATACAGAATTTATCAAATTCAGTACTAAAAAAATTTAATAATAACCATTAGGATTTTGGAACAAAAAGTGTGGTCAAGGGTTTATAAATGAACCCAAATTCAAGATTCTTTTATTTCTAACAATTCATTGTTGACCCTGTGAAAATTGAAAAATATTATTCAATTTACCAGCCTCTCCAAAATTTTTTTTTACTCATGTCTCATTTCTATACCTATATTATTTTGTCCCCCCCATCCCCTACTAGAAATACTACAACATTCAACTTACTGACGCAATCACAGAAAATATAGTGCAAATTCTACTGGAATAAAATCCTCAGGATTTAGACATTCTGACAGCCTGACTATAGCATTATAAGTTTGACATAAAAGCTAAAATTATGTGGATGTAATCCATATAAATGATGTAATAACAGATGCAGTGAAAATAAAGGCAGAAGAAGAAACAGAAAAATCTCTGGGCTGTTCTCCAAGTGAATTCACTGTGGATGAAGCTATTACAGGAAAATAAAATTATATGTGACAAATACATACTTTAAAACACTAGGAAACAGGAAGAACAGAAATGTCAAGAAAAATAATCATGAAAAGAAAACATAGAGAAGGACCTGATAAAACTGCCTGTGCTTTGCTGCAAGACCTCTTTGGTCTTCCTACACCTATTGCAACACAAAAGATAATGTTTGCTCCCTGGATGGGAGTTGCAGAAGACAGGCATGTGTGGAATTCCCAGACCATCCTCAGGGCATTAGCCTGCCTCACTGCTGCTTTTTATTTTTTATAGACAAAGTGTGGATTAATAACTTTGCATGCTTGAAATTGCCAAATTTAATCCACAGGGCCCTAAATCCATACATATTACACAGCATTACAAAGCCCTTCTTCTTTACAAGAGTATCATGGTGTTTTCATTCCAGATGACTTACAGCAAGTAATTAAAGGGATCATTAGCAAGAAGTGTACAAAAATCCTTAAGCTTCTCATGAGCAGTCTGCTTTCCCTATAAGTGGAATTGATGCTTCAACTGCCCCATTTAATGCAGGTTGTTTTGAGCATGTGCCATATTTTCTTCCTAGACTCAAAACCAAAACATCTGATTAGATCTGGGTGTCTCCACCTTGCTTGAGTAATGAGTCTGTCCTTAAAAAAATTGACAGCTCCATCAAGGACTTCCTGAGTTACAACTTTGGCTAAACTACGCTTTTTGTCATTGTTGCAGTGAAGTATGATCAGATCTGTCTGTTTAGAAGCTCTTCCAGGGAGGGACAATCTCCTTAAAAGTATGTCCTGTATATAGCAAATGGGAGTTTTGACAGAGTTTGGGTCTCAGGATGCTTCTGCAGTGCAAACAGTAACAATTGACTGATCTGCTGATGTGATAATAACAGTGTCTGCCATTTGCCTTAAAATAGAAAATTATGGCCTTGTCCTGTGTTGGTGAGAAAGGAATGAATACTCACACTATCCTTGTCCTGCAACAATGCTGCCATGAGTCCCCATGCAACGCTTCTCAGTAGCTTCCCTGACTCCTAAGGAGCTCAAAAGAAATAACCTGAGTCTACTGAAGCTATAAACCCCCTACTATTTTAGTACTTCCTTCAGGGTAGTCTCTTCTAAGTGGTTGAACTGCAGAAGCAGCTCTACCACATCTCTCCACCACTCTTCACCCCCTCAGCTGGTGACAATCACATTGTCACCAAAGCCACCAAGGAGGGACCATGGTCAGGCATCATCAAGAACTAGGCTCTTGAAGGCTTTATGGGCACAGTCCTGACCATAGCAAGGTGCCTGTTCAGGATTTATCCCTCTCTTTGAGCCAGAGCACCCCTAGTCTTGCTCTTTTTCCTGCCCTCTGCTCTAGGATCACCTCTAGTGAGCCTGTCTCACTCCCTCCACCCTTCAAACCTAATTTAAAGCCATGTCAAGCCATGGGGCTAGAACCATTTTGCCCCAGTTAGACAGGTGAACCTCATCCTGCATGCCTGATGCCACATAAACCACCCCATGACTGAAAACCCCAAAATTCCACAGTGGCACCACTTGGGTTTTCCAGTTTCTTTCGGCATTCATCCCTGGTTACCAAAGGAATCAAAAAGAACACCACCTGTGCTCCCATCTGTGCAAGCAGGCAACCTAGTGCCTGCAAATGCAAGTTCCTTTTGGCTATCCTGGTATTTCTCTCATCAGCCTCATTATTGCCAACCTGGACAACCCATAGTGGGTAATAAACAGAACAGGGGAGCTGAAAGTCAAACCCATTTTCCAAGCTGGACTCTTCTACACTGAGGGGATCTTCACTGGAGAGGGTGAAAAGGCAGGAAGGTCTGTTGCTGACTGCATGAGAGAAGGGACATTTTGCCCATGGAAATTGCCCTGTATGGTTATGATCCAGTGCTCTTTGGGACAATGTCAATGGCCACACTCCAACATCTCCCTGCAGCAGCAGCAAGGTCTGACCAATGGGATTTTGTATGGAGTTGAGGGGAAGTGAAAACTCTGAACCATGACAAAATGCACTTACTTCTTAACTCAGGCAAAACACCCACCTGCTTCCACTTGACCCTATCTGGCAAAGTCCATGTTGTCCTCACTGAGGGTTTCAGCTGAGTAAAGACTCCCTGTAAGTTTTAGCTCACAAACAGAGAGGAATTAATGACAGGCACTTTTCAATGATTAACTTGCACAGTTAATACAGTTGATAATCATCTTCCATTCCTGTAATTAAAGAGATAAAGGTGATATGGTTAATGAGTGCTTTAGCATGAGCTTAATTGCAAATCCTCTCATCAATGAAGTGATTTATTGAAACACTTGTGGAGCAGTGAATAACTTGTCTTCCCTTTGGAAGTGAGAGCTCTGAGACATAAAAGAGTTTGGAAAATTCACAACCACTGTCAATATGCAGCCATTCCATATTGTAGATCTTGCACAGCTACCCGTTGACTACTAAATATATTTCTGCAATTATCAGACTTTGCATAATGAGGCGAAGGAAAAAAAATAAAATAACTAATATTAAATTACTGGTGTTGTTTCATTCCTATTACTGTCTTTCTGCTCTTCAGTCTGAAAAAACATGGTTCAAACAAATTCAGAACAAACCTTTGAAAAATCAGTATCACCCATGTATAAGGCTTTGGGAGAAGAGCTAATCTTTTTCCCAGTTTTCACAGAACACATGAGCATCCTTAGCTGTCATATTATATCTTCAGACTATCTTCTAGAAGACTTAAAAGGTCATTTGGATGATCTACAGTCTGATGTACATTTGAAGTAACCAATAGAGTATACATTTCTCATAAGGAAAATCTGAAAATGAAGGAAAAGATCCTCCTTATTGTCACCTCACAATAAAAAACTAAGCAGGAAAGTTTAGACATATTTCTTTTCTGCAAACAGGCAGCAGTGTTTTTATTTGTTGTCTAGCAAAGGCTATTTAAATAGTTTGTCCAAGAAAATACGTTTGAGACATTCAAGCCTGTGAGCTGCTTGCAGACAGAATGTTTCTGGTTTTCAAGCTCTGTCCTTGGTCACCTAAGATACATGATATTGATTCCTTTCCTGACTGGAAAACATAAAATCCATGAACTCTTACTATTTCTATTCAAAATAGATTTGATTTTTGTCAGCAGAGTAAATAAGTACCATGATTAAACAAGTCCTGTCTGTGAGCTCAGGCTACAGGCATTCTCATGCACCCATCCACAAAAAAGCCTCTTCAAGAAATGGCCATGAAAAGTACATGGTCTGAGTGATAAGAGCCACCTGGAGCCTCCCATTAATCCTGGCCAAAGACAGGCTTCCAAAGGCCTACTGAGAAATCACAAAAATGCCAGTGATTAAACTTGTATCCCTCGTATGAGAAATCAGGATGGCACTTACCCGGAGGAATTCAACTCAGCGCAGACTGGAATTTCTGAGAAAAAACTGAGAATATATTCAGCACAGACACTGGAGCAGTTTAATACAATACTCTGTGCAAAACTCCAACTGAGGCAATATCCTTAACCCATGAAATCCTTATAGAAGGTATATATGCCCAATGACTTTTTTTTCTAAAGAGAAAGAGAAGGGACTATGACTGAACTATGCAGCGGATGCTGATCTGAAATGGAAGGGGAAAAAAGGAAAGAGTTTTAAAACAAAGCAAGGAGGAATTTCACCAAAAAGTTTCCTCTATTACAAACAGCAGAAGCAGAGCCTGCTGCCTTCAGCATCAGGGGGTGGGGTGGGCCTTGATCAGACTTAACACTGAACACAGTGCAGCAGCTGCAAACCAGGCTCAGAGCTGGGGCTGCAGGTGGAGTTTGGGGGCACAGCACCAACACCAGCCCAGCACCTCCATATTCCCTCAGGACATTTGCTTGTGGAGGACCACGAGCAACCTTCCCTGTCCCAAGTTTGTCTGTCTCTTCAACTTCTTGTGAAAGTTAGAGCCTCTCCTCCTTTAATGGAAGAAACAGCCTCTCCAAAGCATTTAATTAAATGTTTTCAATTGCTTGGATGTTGCAGCATTTTCTGGCCTGTAAAAGTATGAAAAAGGGGAAAAGAAGCATGTGACTGTCCTTTGACTAACATACATAATAGTCTGGGATAGATGTCTCAGCAAAAGGTCAAGGAGTGATATTCCTTTCACTTCACTAAAAGGCATATCACTAACCAAGGCATCCACCACTGCAAAATGTCACCAGCCACTACCCAGGGCTGAGCTGCTAGGTACAGCACAATCTGTAAGAATAACCAGAAAACAATAAACCAGGGCGAAAAAAGTCCTCTACTTTTTTTCTCTGGAGCCCATGGTTCCAGCCAGAAGCTGCTTGCTATAGAAACAGCAGCTGGCAGCTCCTACTTGATCCTGCCTCCACAGATGTTTCACTGCACAGACCTTAGCAAGATGCTCAGCCTTTCTGCACCTGCCATTTTTCTTCATCTCTTAAATTATAATTTTATTTTGTGCCCATGGTTCCCACTGCAAAAGCCCTGCACTGCCCTGCTCATCCTCATCAGAATGCCCCTCCATGGCAGATGAATGTCCTGTGTTCCTGTTTCAATAAGATGGAGAAATTGAAGCATGGAAATTAAATTACTATTCCACAGTCTCAGACCTCCCTGAATCAAAGCAATACCTTTTTGGTTTGTAGAGGTGTCCTCTCCCTACAAGATCATTTCTTTCCATCTAGTTCAGAGATAATAATATCTCTGTAACTAATCCTTATGGTTGTTGTAAGAATCCTCTGTGCATTGTGTTGAAAATGCAAAGCAGTATAAAATATATTACTGATTAAAGATATATTACTGATTAAAGTCACAGTGAAGGTGGAAAATGAGAGTTATCCCTCTTAATTTTTAGGTTTTCATCTACAGCAACATGACATGCCTCCTGGAGTCTTGCTCTCCATTCTGTTTTTGCTATAATGCTTTTCCAGAGGAACTGCACAGGTGGACAGTGCTCAAGGAGAGAATATTAAAAAACAAAGTGTTATTCAGAACAGGAGTGGACCATCACAATGAGGTAAATTATTAAGATACAGACAGAAGAAATGTAGGTCAGCAACTGGAAGAGATAGTTGTAAGTTTCCATTGATTTGAAGTAATTCAAGAACAGTGTTTCCATAGTCAAGAAAATCCATTCTAAACCTTCCTGTCCTTCCCTGCTAAGTCCTCCAAAAGTTAAACCACCAGAACAGCTCCGCCAACAGGACCAAATTCCAGGGAGCTTACGTAAAACCCTGGGGACCCGAAATATTAGAGACAATGGTTTCAAACCAAGGAGGGCTGGGCTGTACCAAAATGAAGGGGTGAGAGGAGGGACTGGAGCTTTGGCTGTTAATTTTTAGATTCCAGACTAGAAATTACCCCAGAGTTTCTCCAGATGTCAGCCAGCACCTGGAACTGCTTACAGCAGCATGCTGTCCCCATGGCCAGGGAGGGGCCAATTTTTAGCACAAAATGTGCAGAAAATCAGGCAGCTTGGTGTACAGACAGCAAGCAAGCAAACACACAGGATCCACAGAAGTAATGTGAATTTGCTTTTCTAGCCAAATAGTGTAAAAATTGGCCTTTAAGATAGATAGGTGGTGTTAAACTTGGCTCAGAGTTCAAGACAGAGTTTTGTCATGTTTATGGCTAAAGTTTTTGCGGGCAAGAACTATGTTGTCTAAAAGCATGAAGAATTCAGCACATATTTGTATAAAAGTCCTTAAATACACAAGTAATAAGTTATTTCACAGGACACTGGACTTTTTTTTCTTTTCCTCCACACTCCCCTCTCTTATTTCCCAAGCATTTCATTATGGCCAATTACTTTCTTAGAATAAGAAAGTGTACAGGGACCTTGTATGCACCAGGGGAAGTTTGCCAATCAGTTGAACCATGCAGACACGCAAATCCTCTTAGTGGAGACACAGTTTATAAAGGCAAAGGAGATGTATATCTAAATGGCCTGCTCAAAATGGCAAACTCCTTCTAAAGTAGACAAAACTACTGTTTATTTTGTTATTCTGATAAGCACTAGTGATAAAATACTGAAGTGTTAAACTTCAAGGTAATAAAGTTTGGCCTCTAGTTGCTCTGCCACTTGAGAGAGCAAATCTAAGAGATGCCAATTAGGAGGGAAAAAATCAGGCACCAAAATGAGTTAGATTCCAAACAGTTCCATCATGGATGAGATATAGCCTTTCATCATTTTTGGAAACTTCTCTTCCCAATTAGAGAATACAGCTGCTCAAATAGTGTCATGTCTGTTCAGCAAGTAGCAGGCACGATGTGTAAGCACTTGTAGCATCAATAGGGACCATTGTTCAGAAAATATTGCCATTGAAATCTTGTAAATGTGAATAGAATTAACGTCCCATTCATCTCTCGCTGTCACACTCTGTTTATTTTACTGCATTGTCTGAATGAACGTGCAGCCTCTCATATGCTCATAGGTCCCATTTCACCTAACAAATGTCTGATTGTATTCGCTGCTCTTCGCTTCCTCCCCGCTGGGTTTCCTGCAGAGATCAGAGCATTAATGAAACCCCTCCCCAAATTGTCCTTTTCCTGCCGAGAATGTTATATAAGGCCTAATTCTTCTTTATGTTATTCTGTAAAAAGCCCTTTATATTACTCTTCTACTCAAGGAACAAAAGGCAATTGTTCATCCACAGCAGAGGAGAATCAAAAGATCATATACTTTCAGGTAATGGCACATTTCTGCTGATTGGTTACTTGGTTCTTGCTACAAAAGAAAGTAACATGTCAGATCCCAGAAGCAGTTAATCACACCTGACTAACTGCACTCCGTTCTGAATTAGGACTATCATGAAAAAACACAGGTTGATAAAACAAACGTTCTTTGGTCACTTCATATCTTTTATAGCCTCAACCTTCCAGCTTTCCTACAGTGTTCTTGAAGATTTAAAACATTTTTATATGTAATGAAGAGTCTCTTTCCCTTTTTAGAGTAGATATGCATCTCTCTTTTAATTAATTTTAGCGCTGTAGGATTTACAGTACAGAACTGCAGATACCACAGAGGAGGTTGCATGTGTGAGGGAATGAGTGTGTGTGTATCTCATGGGGCACTGGGAAAGGCCAGGGGAAAGTTCTGTATGACTTCTGTCTCTAATGCTGCAGCTCTTTTAAATCCTACTGGTTTTATGGGACCTTTATCAAATCCCATTATATAGGTGGGAATCTTACAATGCACTTCAGTGGGAGGTCAATTAGATTCACATCACTAAACAGTGTTGATGGACAGTCAGTGTGGTTGTATCTATCCCTTACTCATTTTCCAGCATTTGCTAAAAATAGGAGAGACAGCTGATGTGCAGTGGAGTGTGCTCTGCTGCCCTGCAGTGTGCAGAGAACAAGCTGACATGGCTAGGAAAGCACAGGTCTTTCCTGGCTCTACCTTCCCTTCAGCTCACTCAGTCACAAAATGACAGAAACTGCTGGAGTTGTCTAGCCCAGCCTTCTGTTCAGAGCAGGGTTAGGGCCAGTGCAGCTCGCTCAGGGCTCTGTCCAGTTGATATTTGCAATATCTGCTAGGACAGAGATTCAAGATCTTTCTGGGTCACTGTTTAAATAATTGACCATCCTTGCTGGGTTTCCACTCTGCCCCCTAGAAGTCCTTATATAAATTTCCCACATTTCAAGTTGTGCCCATCACTTCCCTGAGCACCCCAAGAAGAGTCTGCATGTGTCTGCTCCCCACCCTCCTATCAGGGGGCTGTAAACGTCAGGAAGAACCCCCTGAGCCTCCTCCAGGCTGAATAAGCCCAACTCTCTCATTCTCTCCTTTCTACCATATGCTTCAGCCCCTGAATCTTAGTGAATCTCTGTGGGACTTACTCTGGCTTGTTAATGTTTTGCTTACTCCAGGGAGCCCAAAACTGGTCACACTGCTCCAGATGCAGTCTTAAAGATGCTAATTAAAGGGGCTAGAAATCACTTCCCTCCTGCTAGCTACTGTTTAGGTAACACAGCCCATGATGACATTGTTACAAGGACACATTCCACATTCCAACTAGACCCCCTGGTCTTTTCTGCAAAGCTGCTTCCACGTCAGTCAGCCCCCAGCCTGTGCTGGTGCAGTGGGTTATTCTGGCCCAGGTGCAGGAAAGTGCATTGACATTTGCTGAACTTCACAAGTAGCTGTCAGCAGCTCACCTCTCCAGCCTGTCCAGGGCCCTCTGAAAAGCAGCCCTGCCCTGCAGGTTATTGATTGCTTGTCCACAAACTCACCAAGAGTGCACTTTATCACCATGTGCCATCGATAAAGACATTAAACAACACTGGTTCCAGCATCCATCCCTGAGATACCCCACTAGTAACTGGCTGACAGTTATGAGGTCACGGATCACTAACAATCTAATTTTCCACCCTCCTTTCATCTGCTCATCCAGTCTGTATCTCAGCACTTGGGTAATTTTAGTAATAAGCTGATCATGGGCAACACAGAGAAACCTGCTGTATGCAAAGATGTATAGAGGAAAAAATTATGAGTGTTGTAGGCCAGGAAAGCACAGAAATGGAATTTGCTTTATTTATGATTTTATACTTCCTTCTGCAACACTCATATGTTGAACAGCAGTGTTCCCTTCAAAGCCCCTCAGAAGTCAAAGAAGTGTTTCAAGAAAATAAGAACCCTGAATTTTCTTTTTCTGATGGGGAAAACCTTCTGAGAATAATTCCAAGGATCAGAAGAGAAGCATAAATCCTCCATGTTTCTCAATAAGTGAGTTTCAACAACAGCTGACACATTTCTTATCCAAATGTTTCAATGCACTGGGCCCAGGTGCAATGGTAGTTCACCACAACCAAAGCTTTCAAACACAATTGAAAAGTGCTACAATGACCCCAAGGGAAACATTTATAGTCTCCCTGCTTTTCCTAACTCATTCTTAAACACACTAAATGGGTTGTCTCAAAAACAATTCCCAAGAAACTCTTGCAGCAACATGATGGAAACAGAAAGTTTTGTCTTGAATTTGCCACTAAAACTGACCTAAAAGAGAGGGCAGAGACAGAGTCCTGCTTCCAGAATCTTTGGTTCTTGTCCCAGGGCTTCATTTGGGACTTAGAAGCAGTTTAAAATGCCAAGATTTCCAGACCTCCTGCTGTGGACCCAGAAGTCTTTTGTGCTTTTGAGCAATGGAATTTAAGTTACAGACATTCTAGAGGACATAGGTGTGTCCTGTAGTTGCATCCATGGTGTTGCTGGTGTCAGGGCTGCACCTGGGTGCACACCCTGCATATTTAGACATTGGTTCCCTGGGTGGTCCCAGAGCTTTCAGCTGGTCCCTGCAGGGGCGACACAAGGGACTGATCTCGGACAAGGTGATTGCCTGAGCTCACAAACACCCTCACAGTAAAATCTTTGTCTAATTCCCTCAGGAGGAATTAGGCAGGAATACACATGGGAATTTTGAACAGACCCAGAGATTCTCCCAGGCAGTTCCTGCTGTACCTAGATCATTTTATAGACATCATTGTATGTGTCAATGTGCTTGTATATGGGATGGCAAAACTGGCTGTGCTGTGCCCCAAGCCATACCTTCTGCAGAACTGACAAACTTACACATTGATGAGCCACTTCTAACTACTCAGTATAAATTGTTCCTGCAGTAGCAAAAATGGTCATGCAGAACAGCCTTCTGCACACAGCAAAGATAAACAGGGGATGTTTTGCTCATGGTTTAAGAAAATCTACAGTAGATCATGTAGGACTGCAACACAGCTGGACTACAGGAACTGAGCAGGATGGTGGTTCAGGAAGTGTCACCTGATCCAGCAGAAGACACTGTTTAAGGGACCCTGACAACAGCCACTTAATTTGCCAAGTGGATATGGAACCAAACATCCCATCCAAGAGAAGTGATTTCCCACGCGAGCATTACCCTAGGCCAAGCCCCCGATAAATTAGGGATTTTCTTAAGGAAACAAACACTCTCCATAAGACAACAGATGTTTCACATTTGTTGTGCAGATGTGCAAGGCTTGAAGCCTTAGAGCTCTACAGTTATCCCCATGTAGACTTTCTGGTCCATCACTGCCCCAGGGGTCGTGGGAGCTCTGCAAATGTCTGTGAGGCATGAACGCTCAGAGCTGCTGGACTGTCTGCAGAAGGGCACACAAAATTCTGTGAGTCTCAGGTCTTTTGGGGCTGGGGGTGTCTGGTTTGTAAGAGAACAACAACAGCTGTTTACATCTATAAATGTTCACACTGATTTCACAACTGCTGCCACAACAGGGGGCCCAGAGAGTTTTCTGGTAGCGAATGAAACTGGAATGCAGTATTGCACGGACAAAATGTTAAAAAGGAAAAAAATATTCTGCCACCAAATAATGTTGGTTTCCAGTAAGCTGCAGCTGCTAGCCTCAGATAGGGCAGGGGAGAGCTGTGAAAGACCAGAGGAGTCAGACATTTGACTGCTGAGCAACAAGTGGATCTTCATTCTGCAGCATGGGGTGCATGTCCCCATTCAAGTCCTTCTCCAGGCCTTTACACTGTGCTTCAGGGCTCACCCTCCCCTGCCTTGGAATTGTGGTACTGATCACCACATGGGCTCTTCCATGAGGCTGGAGTTGTTTTTCTACACTGCTCGCAGCTCTGCTGGTTGCACTTCCCTACATTAATTCGAACCCAGCCTTAAAACAACATTAAAGAGTCTGGATTAAAAAAATAAATTCATTCCCATAGGCTCAAAACAGCACTATCTTTAGGAATTTTGTGTTCTCTGGCCAAGTATACGCTTCAATTACACAAGCTTATCACTGTTATCATGAATGCATTTTTACTTTTATAGTAAATGTACAATAATCTTGCTTTTATTGTTAGGTTTTAATAATGGATTGCCACCCAGAAAAAATCTGAGTTGCTGTAGGCAACTGGGAAGCAGTCCAGAGTTACCCTCCTGTGTGTTCTGGGTGCTGGATTTCAGAGGCTCATGCTTATCTGTCTCAGTTCAAATCTAGTGAGAAAGTTATTCTGTATTTGCATTAGCATAAAAAAGCATATTTTGCTAAAATCATCTCCTTCTCCCCACTGTTTTTTGTCTAATTATATGTGGTAGAACCAGATTCCCAGAGGAATACTTGGGAAGAGTACACTTGGCTAAATAACTGTGCTGACAATCTAACCAATTGTTAAATGCATTGTGCAATTTCTATTACTACCTTCAACAACCTATTTTTAATTTATACTATATAAATACTAAATAAACCCCCAATATTTCAGAAACCACCCAATCTTTGAAATTTTGTTTTCCATTGTGTTTTTCAGCACAGTCTAACTCAAATTACCTACCAAAAGACCAAACTTCTTATAAAAAGATGCAAAAAATTCACTTTCACTGTAATAACAATTTTAAAAAAGGATTCAGTCTATTCCACCCTGCCAGAAGATTAGTCAATATGTTTCAAACTAAACATGGTTTTCAATTCTGGAGTAGATATTAGTTCTGGGTTAAATATACAAAAATAAATCTGGTTAATGTCACATCTATTAGTCATGTACCAAAAAGCTCCAACCACCAAGAGCTTTCCATCTAGGCAGACTCTGGGCAGAAGCAGTGGCGGTGGCCACAGTGACAGGAACATAGAATGGACAGGGCAGGGCAGGGCAGGGTAGGGCAGGGTGGGGCAGGGTGGGGCAGCTTGTTCACTTATCACACCACCAAGAGTGTGCACAGTGTGGAAGAGCTAAAGGGGATGTGGTTTGGCAGTACTGGGTGGTGAAGAAGAGATTACATCTAGAGGTTCCTGCATACTCTGTGACGTTTTCACCTTTTAATTTCATCTTGAATACTGAGAAATTTCATTGTGTAGCTCACATGATAATTTCCATTAAAGAAAGTTAAGGTACTTTAAAAAGAAGTATTTTTGTATCCCTTTAGGGATAGAGAACTAGGAACACAAAACAAGGGTGTTGTTCATCAACAGTGGCTGTCAGAGCTTGCAGGCCAGGCCCTGTACACAGAAAAACATTGACATAAAGGCAATCCACAGCCAAACAACCAAAAGCTCTGCTTGATTAATCTGTCAGACAGGTGGGAAAAGGGTTTAAACATCTGTCCTAGAATGCATTGTGCAACAGGTGGGATTAACAAAGAATGCTTAAATGTCACATAACCAGTGCCACTTAGATTTCAGTGTCAAATACCTTCACAGTTTCTTAAAATGAAGAAAATCTTCATTAATTAATGAATTAATTAATTTCTTAATGAATTAATGAATTTCTTAAAATTCTTAAAGGAATTTGAAGCAACTTTGTCTGTGATTTGTATCTATGGTGGGTTTACCTCCAACAGAAGTATCTGGTTTAACAAAGAACTGTGGTCCATTTGACAATCGTAGCAGTGAATGGATTTATTGTGTGTAAAGGATCTGCTCCTGCTCTGCCTTGCTTGAGTCTGCCCCTACATTTCTTTCAGCTGATTACTGACAATGGAAAACCAACTCAGAGAGATTACACTAAAACAAGAACACACTTTCAACATTTCCCTCCCAGACCTGCCTCATAATTTGGTCTGTCATTATACTCCCAAATGTGATGGTTTCCACCTGAATTAATTGTAGACCCCTTGTGTCTTATTTCTAGACCACAAGAGAACCACTCAAGAATAAAAAATATAGAGAGGCTGATTCTCATTTCTCTGACATCAGTGTTCCTTTGCCCTCCCTAGATTTACACCTGATTTACAAAGCTGTCAAAAGACAACCAGCACAGATATCACCTGAAGCAAGAGATGCAACTCAGCCAGAGTTGCAGAGCTCAAAAGTGAAAAAAAAGGCAATGCCACACGCACATGTAAATTAATATAACAGTGTTTATGGAAGACCTGGAGGTGAGAATTTCAGTGACAGTTCCATACTTTCTCATCCCTTGGTGAAGCAGGCTTTCTGTGGAGCACAAGGAGTTTCTCAGGAAATCCACTACTTCCCCTCTGAACAGGTCCTGCCCTGCCGTGGGAGGGAGCAAATCTCAGTCTCTGGTTTGCAGCTCTCATTCACTGCAGAGCTCAAAGGGGCTGCCGGAGCTCCTTGCCCTCTCTGGTGATGGCAGTGAGAAAGTAAAGCACTTCTGAAGCACTGAGAACCTCTCCTACTTGGAGTATCAAGCTGCTACTCCAAGCAAGGACAGGTAGGGAGGGGAGCCTTGCTCAGGTTCTGGAGGGCTCCTAGAGAGTTCTTCTTTGGTAACCAAGAGGGACATGGCACTTTACTGTCTTGGGCTTGGGGATGCTCTTGGGAGACAAACTTGCGCTAAAGTCACAGTATGAGTGAGCTCAGCATCATCTCTGCAGGACCAGTCTTGGAGAACAGCCTGTCTCCAGATTGCAGACTCCTCTCTTCATTTCTCTTTTGTCCAAACAAACAACCTGTTTCTCACCACTGTAATAGGTTGATTTACAGCCTTGGAAGTTGCATGGAAAGAGGGACAATAACCTTATTTCACCTGTGAGAGGGTATAGCTGGAGAAAAACTAGCTTTTCTAGCTGAACTACTTTGCACAAAGGAAAAAAACCACTTCTGGCACCTACACAGCAGCCAGCTTCTCTCCTTCTGTGGGCAGCAGGCTGCAGGCACAGATGTCTTGTGAATACCACAGGAGAAGTGAATACCACAGGGGATTCCAGGACAGGAGAAGTCCAAAGACCTTGTGGACAGTGTGTTTCACAGGCATCATGGCAGGAGAGGAGTGGAAGGTGGGGCACCTCCAAGTGAGACTTGCCAGAATGTAAAGGATTTGACAGGTTGATGATGTGGGCATGAAGCCACTGTGTGGCTGGGTCAGAGTCACATGGTTGTAACACATGACACATTTCACCTCTACAACATTAAAAAAAAGGTTTAGACCAAGGTTAAGACCAAGGGGAAAGAAAAAGATGGTAAAAAATGCTTTTGTTGTTTTGACACCCAACCAGATCAATGTGTTCCTGATGAAAATGAAAACCAGAGCTGAAAGATGTTGGATGATATCTGGAGTTCCACTACCTTTTTCATTATTTATTATATGTTCAAGAATTACTGCAATGCAAACCTCTGATCTTGGCATTTAAAACATGCTGGGCTTAGCTTACAGAGTGGAGGGAGATCGGTATGCAAGAGATAAAAAACTAATTCAAGAAACTGCAGGATCAAAGTAACTTGGAATGAAAAAGTTAAGAAGCTAATGCACTGAGAGAGTTCTGCAAAGCAAGTGAAGGACACAAAACCAGGAAAAACTCTACTATAGTGTAAACAGTGTAGCTATGAAGCTTTATTTTCAGAGTCTTTTGAATTTAGTTCTTTCATAAAATTTCTTGAAGTCAAGGCAAATATTTCTAGAGTCCTGAGCTTGATCTTGTCTATTTTAAAGTAATTTTAATGGCAGAAAGAACTAGACTCAGATCTGTGTGCACAAGGAACCTGAACACTTCTGGCACCCGCTTCTGCATTAACTTGTGCCAGGGTTGTATTTGCAGGAGGGAGATGTTCATTTACATCCTGGCCCATAACTCCATGGCTGTGGGAATATTTGCTCAGTTTGTCTAGTTAACATGTGACTCAGGTAGGTGCACATACAGATTTCACACACATACTTCTTTCATGTACACACAAGTAGGTTCCTGCTTTGAAAAACTGAATGCATAAAGCATTTGCTGGCAAGCAGTTATGCATTCATTTTATTTTCAAATGCCATGACGTGTGGAAAAATCTGGATAACTTCAAACTAGGAAAAGAAAAACAAATGCTTTTGTAATTTGGAAAACAAACCATAATGCAGCCTCCAGGTTATGAAGATCTTTAGCTGCTCTTGACATCTTCATAAACCCCACCAGCACCAATGAGCAATGATTACTGAATGCTGACTTTAAAGCCTACAGCCTCCTTCAGCACTGAGGAGGGGAGGATTACTTCTGGGGATTAGGTGGGCTGCCTGCCCTGCATCAGCTATGCCTGTCGGAAGGCATGACACAGGACACGTGTGACATCCCTCCACGGTGCAACAGGGACCTCTGCATCAGCACTGGAGCTTGCCCTGCTGCATCCCAGCAGGCATAGACACAGGAGGGGCTGCCATGGGGGAACGAGTAGTGCAGGCATGTTCCTCCGAAAGGAACTTAAACTTGGCTGCTGCAGTGTCTGGGATCACTGAAGGAGCTGAACTCCCTTCCAGCTTTCTCATTACTTGTCATTTTTCCAGCACTGGCCTTCCAACACTGGACTTCCTTCCTACCCAGATCCGTCTGCTGAGCTGGTGGGTGTCAGGGTAACAAGATGGGAACGTCATTATCCAGACGTGATTTTGTCCAACCTCCGTCATCTGAAACATGTTCAAGGATCACAACCCTGTTTTTTCCAGTTTAAAGCAGTTTTGGCTTAGCTGGCTTTGAGCTGTTGTAACACTGATAATGAAAAAGGAAGAAAAATAAGATATGAGAAGGGTTTGAGCATGTCCCAGAAGTCCTTCAAAAATTACACCTCTGCTGTAGAAAAGCACAGACAGTCATAAAGAAGCCATAGCTATAGAAAGGCTCTCTTGTGTCCTTACCTTCTCTACCTGTGAGGGGAATGGGAGCTATGTTCCCTGCAACACTGAGTGGTGAACTTACATATGTGGCCTTGCAGTGATTTTTCTATCAGGAAGACAGTTTATGTACACAAGATGTGAACACAGACCTCTTTGCCTGAAAAGAGAGGGAAAAGTCCCCATTAACAGGCAATGTCCTCATTCTGTCTCCAGTAGCCTCTATAGTAAAGTGAGTGCCATACCCACAACCCTTTCTGCAAAGCTTTTCTTGTGTTTTTTTTCTTGCACACACACACAGACCCCAAATCCCTTGATCTTGCTTGTAGACCCAGGCAGTTCCTCAGACATCACTGCTGCACTTTATGACCTGGACATGCTTCGGTGCTCCTTGTCCTGGGAAGCAGCTTCTGTGTTTTTCAATGCCCTGACTTCTTCCAGTTCACTGAACTGCTTCTTCCATTTAGGCCCTTGACTGTAGCTGAGCCCATAGGCCCCTGCAGGTCAACAGCAGCTATTAGCATTATCTTGCCTAACAATTTGTTTATACAGCAGGAGTGAAAGGGACACTAATTTAGTTCAAGCATTTAAGCACTGCTAAAATACAAAAATCAAAAAATTATTATTTGGCTTGTTTGAAAGACTCCATTCTTCACAGCAAAGCCTTTCAGAAGGAAAACTGATGGAGAGATAAGCCTTGATAAGCCTTGTCTGTGCTGAGCAGCTTTCTAGTGATTAGAGATGGAAGTTTGGAAGTATCGAGTGCTTTGCCCATCCCACCACACATCCTGGCTTCCTTGAAGAGAGTCACACTGAACACTGCAATTCAGTGTGAGTAATTACAGATGCTGCCAGAAACAACATTGTCAGGAAAGGTTTGTAGTTGAAATTAGGAATTTGCTTTCTGCTATGCCCTAGAAAACATTAGGGACCAGCAGTTGACTTTGGAATTTTATAACAATTTTATCTGTGGCAAACCTGGGCGTCCAATAGCTGAACACACAATTAAACACCTGGTTCTATCTTCTGTTTCTGCTCCTGCTGCATAAACCTAAATTTCAGAAATCACACTGCAGGTGTGACTGGCAGGCCTGAGGTCAGTAATGTTGGCAGGGGAAGAGAAGTCTCAAGACACGTTTTCTTTCTCACCCTCAGTTCAGAAGCCCAAAGTTGCTCTTGGTATACACAAAGACTCAGGGTACACAAAAACAATTATGAGCCTGCACTCCCAGGACAGGGAACACACACATCAGGTATCAATTGCAGTGTCTCCAGGAGGAAAGACAATCTGGGACACTGTTTGCCTTGAGCCTGTCCCTTAGCATCTCTTACACTATCTTTATTTTCAAGACTAAAACATCATCTCTGTTTTCTTTACAGATCCAAGCTGGGCAGAGAGGGGGAGGAAGAAGCAGTGAAGGATGCTATAAAGTCTTTTCTGTACTGGGGATCCATATCTTAGATGATGGCCTTGGGAAACTTTATTATTTACCTCTGTTGGAATGGGGAAGGGAAGTACCTGGGATAAGCACAGCTTTTGGATACACACAGTGCAATTGTCTACAGGAGCATTCCATGGGAATCCCACTGGAGCATCAGACACACTCAGCAGACACAGCCCAAACACACAGTGTGTGTGAGGCATTAAACATTTATTTTCCTTTCTCTATTACCTTTGCACAACAGGACAGAAACCACTGAAACATCTCTTCATTGTAAATTTTCTGAAACTCCTTTAAAAATACACTATTCCATTAGCAGCAGCACGGATCCTTTATTAATTAATGAAGAAAAAGCATAAAATAATTGGTAAGAGCTGATCACTTGGAAACAGATGTCTGATTTTATAACTTGGCCTGGACACTTGGCCTTGAAGCTACACACGAATGTGAGTGCTATGACAACTGGCACTATAACACCTGATTTTTGCAAGCCTGTCCTTTTCCTCCCTTTTTTAGGTACCTAAAGCTGCTGTAACCAAAGGAGCACATTCATGCTTTGCACCTCGGAATGGGATCTACAACAACCTACCAACCCAAACATTCAGGGTATTGACATGAGCTACCTAAACGAGCAAGGGAGGAATCATCTGGAGAAAAGGGTGTGTTGCAGCCTCCTGCTGCACAGGGCTTAGGTGCCTTGTTCAGGTTTAGCGGGACATGCTTCTTTTCACTCTGGATTCACAGCCCTGAAAGCTTAATTACAGCTTTTCACCTTGCATTGATTAACATGAGAAACGAAGAGACCTCTCTTCGTCTGCTTTTTCTCCACCCACTCATTATCCTTGAATAACACATCGCCTGTGCATTCTCACTCTCCATGGGTGCGGGGTTGCATTCCTGCTGGGAAGGAGAGACCCGAGTGTAACCCGGATGAGGCTGCAGATGAACCAGGGCAGAGGCCTCCTTTGGGAGGGAAGGGAAAGTGTTTTGTGTAGCTTAGTGAGAGCAGCATGGTCTGAGAGTCCCTACTAAACCGTGACAAGCTTGTCTGAGGATGATCCCCTACTTAGGTCTCACCACACGCTGAGGAGGTGAGTCCCAAGTTGCCCAGCCCACATAACCCTGGGGCACATGTGTGCACCTGGAAGCAAACCCCCAGTGTCAGAAATGAATGGCATCACTCCAGAAAAGGGCAAGATGGAGCACTTAGGGAGCCACATTACTTACATGGCTGAAATGATTGGGACTAATAACGTCTCTGGCTATCCCAACCTCCACAAAGTGTTGTCCATACATACACCAAACAGTCCAGAACCACCGGAGTTTTCATTCCAGCTTAGGAAGAAGGCAGAGCTGCTCTGCAAGGAGCAGAAATAAAGGCAGTCCCGGAGGTGCTTCCTGTCTGTACCTGCTGTGGGGGAGCCCCTCTAGGCCTGCTGGGGACATTTCCGAAAGGCACCGTGAAAGCGATGCCTTCTCTGATGCCTGAGCCGGAGCTTCAAGCCCCTTGTCAGGGGCCTGCCTATTGCTTCCTAGGAGGGAAGGGGGTATGGGAAAAACTGTAAAACGGGACATGTAGCCCCCACGAATCTTTAACATGTGTAATCAAAGGGCATATAAACAACAACTAAATGTGCAGAAGTATCCGTCACAAGCACTTAATACCTCCATCCTACAAAGCCGTGAAATAACTCGTATTCTACTTCCATAGAGCTGAAATTTAAGTACCTCGGGGCCACCCGTTAGTTTTAATTCACTTTATACAAAAATCGCCAGGAATAAAACAGAGTTGGTTTTCCTTATCCCTTCCCTGCCGTTGGTTTCCTTCAGCTCCCCGCTACACCCCGCTGCAGACGGCAGCTGCCGGGGCTGGCCCCGCCGGATGCCATCACAGCCCGGGCTCGGAGGCACCGCGGCTCAGCGAGGGTGTCCCAGCCGTGTCCCCGGCAGGGGCGGGTTGTCCCGGTCCCACTCCGCCCGCGGGCGGTGCCGCCAGGTGCGCCCGCCCCAGCGCGGCCCCGGCGGGGCGGCCGCGGCTCCTCGCCCCTCCCCGCCGCGCCGGGAGCTGCCGCCCCCCGGCTGAAGTCCGGTGCCGCCGCGCTGTGCCGTGGCGAGCCGAGCCGAGCCGGGGGTGCCGTCACTCGGCGCTTCCAAGCATGCTCCTAAGATGGCGGTAGCGGCGGCGGGCGGCGGCGGGGGCGGCCGGGCGCAGCGCAGCGGCTGGCTGGAAGTTTTGGTGCGGGAGCGCTGGCACAAAGTGCTGGCCAACTTGGGCGGCGAGGCGCTGGTGCTGAGCGGCGAGGAGCGCCCCGACGGCGCGGCCCACAACGGGCTGGGCGGCGATGGGACGGCGTGCCGCGGGGCCGAGGGCGGCGGGGGGCCGGCGGCGGTGCGCACCGCCTTCACCGACCCCCCCGAGCAGGTGCCCGAGGCCATCTCCAACAAGAAGCGGTGCGTGAAGGTGCTGAAGCAGGAGATGGGCGGACTGGGCATCAGCATCAAGGGGGGCAAGGAGAATAAGATGCCCATCCTCATCAGCAAGATCTTTAAGGGGCTGGCGGCCGACCAGACCCAGGCTCTCTACGTGGGCGATGCCATCCTGGCCGTGAACGGCACGGACCTGCGGGATGCCACTCACGACGAGGCGGTGCAGGCGCTCAAACGGGCCGGCAAGGAGGTGCTGCTGGAAGGTAGGGGAGCGGGGCGGTCCGGTCGTGCGCGCCCGGCGGTGGGGGGCTCTGTGGCGGGGCGGCTCGGCTGCCCGAGGGGCGGCGGAGCTGAGCCGGGGGCGAGGGGGTGACCCCGCGCATCCCGTGCTGCTCCTCCGGGCGTCTTTCTAGCGCGGAGAGTTCACACCCTGTACCCCGCGCCAGAACCCTCGACGGCGTGTGTTGTGGACAGAGCTCCTCGGCAAGGGACCAGCGGGATGCCGGGGAGCCGGGCTTCAACTTCCCGCCCTCGTATCCGCCGGCGCGGTCCCCGCAGCCCTGTCCGTGCGCGGTCGGTGGAGGCTCCGCAGCCCCGTCTGGTCGCGGCGACGGGTCTGAGCCCTGAGCCCTCCTGAGCTGAGGTTGCCGGTGGGAGCCGGATCCCTGCAGGGTTAGGGATCTTCTGGATCTGCCGTCAGGACGTTTTCATATCTTTTCAGCCCAAGAAAGGTGGAGAGAGTTGAGTACTGTGAGAGGAGGGCTTAAAGAAGTAAAGGAAGCCCCCTCCCCCTCCTCCCCTGTCATTAGGGGAACGGCTTGGTGACTTTGCCCTAAGTCATCTCGAAACGCCCGACACCACCCTCTCTCCAGTTCCTCCTTCCACCTCCCTACTCCCGATCAGGGATGGGGCGTGAGGGCAAAGCGGTTTGAATGAGGCTGGCGGTGCCTCACGGACTCATCAGCCATCCCTGCAAAGCAGCGCCTTTTCCTTTCTCAAGGGTGACTGAAAGAGTTTTGTGAAAAGCCGCCTTAGAAATTGACCTCGGAGAAAGGAGCAGACGCTGGTGTGTGTGGAGGACACGTGGAGGAAGGGTGTCCCCCCAGAACGGGACGGAATTTGAGGGGAGCAAGTAGAAAAGCAGAGCCAGGTTCCCTCAGACCGCGAGTTCCTGAGGAGAGAGGCGTGCACAAACGTCTAATCCATGTCTTTTCACAAGGACTAATTTGCTTGCTCCACCTGAGAGAATGAGCAGCTTCAGAACTGCCCTTGGCGTGTGTGTGATAAAGTGATTACATATTTGCCCACAAGTTCATTTAACCAGAGGTCAATGGCATCTGAGGCATGCTGCAGTCTGCCTTCCCCTGTGCCGTCGCTTTCCTGCGGGCACTCCCACCTCGCTGTACCTGTAGCCCTTTCGGTACCGCAGATTTCTTCACGTGTGGTTTTTTTGGTGGCTATTTTGAGGAGCAAAGGAGGGGCTGCTGCTGCTGCCTGGGAGGTGCAGCTGAGCATCAGCCATGAGCAGCCAACTATGGCATAAAGTTACAGAAAAAGTTTGAAAGGGAGAGAAGGTCAGAAATGTATTCCATAGTAGTGTGTGCTGAGAAACTCTTGTTGTCCCTGTGACAGTGAAAACCCAGAGTTCGTGCTCCATGAGGATTTAAGAAGCTGAGGACAATTGTGTCTCCTCTCCCTTTGTGCCCTGCAATACCTGCAGGACCAAAGTGCACCTTGTCTTCCCTTGCTGCAGCTGAGTTGATTACAGATATACCTCTGAAGTATTAATATGAACTTCTCTGGGCGCTCTGAAGTGGGGCTGTTGCATCTAAATTTTATCACTGATTTCTTTATGCAGTGTAAGGGCTTTCTGGGGTGCAGCCAGGTAGTGGCTGAGCTTTGCTGTGGCCTAATGAGTAATGTATACAGTGCTTGCAAGTGTCCCTCCCTCTCTGTGGTGCCTGCAGCATCAGCACCTGAGCACGGTGCTGCTGGGCAAGCCTTAAAAACCCCTCAGTTTTCTTCTGGGCTGGGAGTGGAGATGAAGCCGTTTCACCCTCTCTCACTCCTTTTGACATCACAGCTAACTTGCATTTCTTTGCAACATGCTGAGGTGCCTCAGTAGTTGTTTCTGCAATTGAATTTGTAATTTGCAATTTGTGTATTTCAGTAGCAATCTCTATGTAGAGTTAAAATATTCCGACACTGGACTCTGTATTTTGTCCTGCCTGTCTCTTGGTATTTCAGCAGAATAACCAAACCAAATGTTGGCTCCAGCAGTGCCTGGGAGGGCTTCTCCCTTCAGTGGGGACCCACTCCACAGGAATGGCTTATGAAAACAGGCAGCTTAGAATAATTCTCTGCGATTCCATTGCCCACTTTGAAGCTCATTCTTCAGCAGCAGCGTCTAAAATGGTATTTTTATTACTAAAGGAAGGAAATGCAAAAGTTCTTTTTACTCTTTAAAGTATAGAAGGGCAGCACTTGATTTTCCTTTCCTTACAGACAATAGGATTTTGCCATTTCCTGACTTCTTAGAGAGTTATATATGGCAAAAAGCAGCCTGTGATGGGGCAGGGCAGGACCCTTGTGCAGCTCCTCTCTAGACTCTTTCTCCAATTCACAGAGCAAAGCCAGCATGTGTTTCCAGGGTCAAAATGTAGCGTTACATTTTAGGGAGATTTTGAGATTTGTTTGTGACTTCCGTCCCAGGAGAGCCAAATTTGCAAAGGCATGGCAAGGTGTAAAGCACAAGAAGCACATTTCATGGTGCAGCAGGGCTCTGAGTATTGCCCAATGCACTGTGCATTCCTGGAAAGGGTCTTACCATTGAGTGTTTCCTAGAGGTTATGGCAGGGAGGATGTGTCACAATACACCCAGTATCAGAGTGCTGGAGCCTGCCTGTTATATAGTGTCCTGCCTAAAACTGCTTGCTCAGTGGAATGAGGCATTTACCAGCTCAGCACTAAACTGTAGTCTCTCCTGCATTCCTGTGCAGGGAGGAAGGGAGTGGAAAATCCCTCCCCAGGCCTCTGCACCCTGTGTGGGAGGCAGGGCTGTCACCCGGGTGGGTGGCAGGAGAGGAAGGTCTGTGAAGAGAAGGAATCAGGCAATGCTTCATTTTAACGCTTGCCCCTTTTCCTGCCTTGATCACTGTCTCTGAGCTGGTGGAAAGAGAGATTTGCTGCAGGGTCAGGGGTGGTGTAGCTGCAGCAGCTGTGCTGGTGTGGGGGGAAGCACAGCTGTAAAGCTCAGTAGGAGAGCCCTTACTCTAAAAAATTCAATATCCATGCTGGGTTGTTCTGCCTTCTCCTTTTCTATCCCTGACACTTGTAGAATTCACCTTCTAAGCTAAAGTTCCTTCTTATAGGTGTGGTCTGTGTAGTTGGCTAGGGTGCCTTAAATCCAGTAGAATTTGGTAAATGGAAGGGAAATAAGGCAACAGGGGATACTGCCTTAGGAGGAGCTGTAAGGCAGAAGGTTCAAGAGGAGAGGGAGGTGATGAGGAGGAAGGACATGAGCCCTTAGAAATCATTCTGTCTCGTCATTTGCAGGGATGGACTGCTTCTGCCTGCAGGGTTTAATTTCCTGTGAGCTTTTCATCACAGCCTGGGTGTGGGGAGCAAAGCAGGCAGAGGGAGCAGGGGTGGGGGTAGCCCTGATGTTGGGCTTGTCAGCCCTGGGTGGCTTCCCAGGGCTTCAGAACAGCAGGATGGAGCTTCTCACCAGAATTCAGGACCAGAGAAAATTTTCCCTACATGAGAGACAAGGCACCCTCATTGTACAATACATATTTGCAGGTGTGGAAGGAAGTTAAAATTATCCTGACAGCTTTGTACATATAATTTGTACAAATAATTATATGTACAGTTTGTACATATAATTTCCTTGTGGTTCTGTTAAATTTGGGCTTCTTTGAAAAATCAGGCACTTTGAAAAATCAAGCAGCCCCTCTCGTGCTGTGTGAAGCACATTACATTCAAGTGACTCTCAAGACACCAAAGGTGTTTGTTTTTATCAAAGCATCCTGGCTAAGAGCAGTCCCTTGGCGTGCTCTGTAACCAAGCTGGTTGTGCTTTACTTGTATTCTCTATGTGTTCAGTGGAAAAAATGAAAACTTGAAGTAGCCTATGGTAATGTCAAAAAGACACCCACCCCCCCCCCCCCCCCCCCCCCCCGCAGAATGCTGCAGAAGGAAAAAGAAAGAAGGAAAAAAACCTGCATTAAGTGAATTTTGCTATCTTTCTGCAGGGTATTTTTTCCCTAACTTGTTTAATGTGTGTGGGTGAGCTAGTAGTGATGGTGGTGGAAGGCACCTAGTGGGAAAAGGAGCATCTTCTTAGTGTTGTTAGAATTTTAGTGGTTTTGAATGATTCCCAGTTAACTCAATTGCAAGGTCTGTGGAGAAATGCTTTTGGCAGCCTCCCTGGGTTTGCATAAATTTCCCCCAGAGAGGCATCCCCCTGCACAGTGTATTTTAGCATATGGATAGTAGCCTGTAGTCATCTTCTGTGGTATTCCTGGGACTAAGGCACAGCTTTGAAGCAAAGTAAGAATAAGCATGATGCAGGTTGTACTGTAGTAACATGTATTATTTTCCAAACAATATTTCTGTAAGAATTGTAAGGATTCTCCTCTTCCTACCCTTTTTTAATTTCCTCTGGGTGAAGCAAAGCAATCATATCTGTGTGAATTACATGCTGAAATAGTGTAAAATAGGTATGGGCTATTGTTGGCTGTAGTTTTCAATCTTATCTGGTTTTGTGTTTCTCTCAGTAAGGTAGTGACGACGGGAGATTTCTGAGGGATAACAAAATACAGTATTTATCCAGAAAGTGAGTCTTCTGCAAGTATAGAGGAAAAATGAGGCACAGGGCACTTAATAAGTGCATTTGTGATGTGACATAACTAGTTGCTACAGTCAGGTCAGGGCTGTAAATCTCAGTGATTGCAAATTGTATGCATAGTTATTCTTTATACTTATAAGTATGGACAAAACACTTTTTTGAGGGGGGGGGGTGTTTGTACCAACAAATATGCAGTTAGGGAAATGCCTTATATTTAGAAGCTGTACATTTCATGACTCATGTAGCTAGACTTGGCACACATCAATTTGAAAGTGAAATTGAAAGGGAAGGGAGCAGGGAATCTTATTCTAAGAGTCCCAGGTCTAAGCAGTTCCTGAGAATCTCAGTTTTGATTGTTTCAGCTGCCTGCAGCTGATGGGGAAGGTTGAGTGGCAACACTTGATGTGTTTTTCATTGATTAGATTAGATTACAGGCTAATTTAGCAGTCCAGACAGCCTGTATCACCTTTCACAGATAAAAATCAGTACATCCTCTTTGCAGTAATTCTTGTATGAGTCCTCTGTCTCAGTTACTCTAAAGAAAATAAGGCAGTTGTGGGTAACATGTTCCTGGATTTATTTGGACCAAGTGCAGGGTGTCCTGTCAATCCCTCCTGGGAATCCTATACTAAGCCCTATAGAAGCAACTTACTACCATCTCCTTAAGGGTGCTTAGAAGATTAAATATGTCTAGAGAGTTGAGATTCAATTGTGCATGCAGATTAAACATGTTAAGTATCATTAGAAAAGAAAAAAGCATGTTTTAAAATCCTGGTAGTAATTTCTTTGTGAAAATTAAATTGAAATCTTGGTATTACTCTTAAACCATGAGAATAAAACTGAAAGCTGAAGGTTTCTGCTACAGTTAATAAAACAATGTTTGTATCTTAATTTTGCTTGGGCAGGTGCCCTTTCTCTGAAGACCATTTCCACCCTCTCAGGACAGCATTTTCACACAGGTGATCCCAAGGGCACTGGCCTCTTCCCACTCGTGCTGCCCACTGGGTTTGGGTCAGAGATGCTCACTGCCTGTCTGTCCTGAGGGAGCTGATGTGGAGTGTCCAGAATTCAAACCAGTTTGGATTTGGGACAACCCAGCTGAGGCACTGATCGCAATAGATTGATGGTTTCAGGTGTTAGCTGGGAATGAGTTTTAACCTCTTTTTATTCTCTTAATCTCACTGTTTCTATAATACACGGTGTGGAACTTGCCCTGCTGGTAATGTATCTGTAAATTTGGCTGTAAGTATAGCATCTGTTTGTGTTTATTCAGAGTTCATAAGTATTGGAGAGTTTGCTCTATTTGTAACCTGTACCAGTAGTCAGTCTGCTTCCAGGCTTTAAAAACACATTATTTCCATTCCATTTTTCTAATTTAGATTTCTGATCATAGGATTATTTTGTACTTTATTCTGCAAGATTATGTTGCCATGGCTACTTGTTAGAATTGGTACAGCCACTTCAGTAGAAGGGAAATTGGAGGAAACAGTAGTTCAAGAGAGCAATAGCACAAGTGAACAAAACGTGATGAGAACAAAGCTGTCCCATACAGCATGGAAGACTCTGGCTTTCCAAGTCTGAAACAGATCCTCAAGCATCTCAGAAAAATAGTTGGTGAAGAAGGGATGGTAGCAGTATTTCTAGAATGTGCAGAAAATCCTTTAGCTACTTATCATATAGAGTTTGTGAGTAGCCCATAGAACACAGCTTTGCTGGCCTTGACATGGTGGGTGGAGGTGAGCCAGGTTCTTCTTTTAGCCCCTCCCGGTCCCACATTGGTGTCACTACAGCAGCTGTAGCTGGTGGGAAGTGGCTTCACTTGGCTCAACTATGACGCCTCTCCAAACCTTCAACTGTGAGCAGAGAAAAACACTTCTGCCAGCATAAGGTGTGCCTGTGCTAAGGGTCTTTAACAGCACATCTGCTCTTAGAGCAGTCAGGGAGAGCATTGTACTGTTATGGCAGATTGGGAAAGAGTTAGGACTTGGAATAGTAGGAATAAATTGAGTTGTTTTGGCAGAGGCACATCGTTGTAAAGACGAGAAGGAACATCAGGGGAGTGGCAGCATTTGGTACATGCCTTGAGGACACTGCAAACAAAGAGGCAGTTTGAAGATGTTCAAGGTGAGGCTGATTTGGGCTAGAGAAGTCTGTGAGAAACTACAAAGGATGTAGAAGGCATGGGGTGCTACTTGTCATTGATACTACATGTTGGAAGGTGTGTTGTGAGCCTCCTCCATTTTCCTAAATGAGCGTGTCAGCTGCTATTTTGCAGGACTAGGAAAGCTGCTCTATGAGACCATATCTCTGTGCTTTAAAAGATGGTTAAGAGCTCAGCCTTCTTTACCTCGCACTTCTGGGAGAGGATTAATTGAAATTATGACATCCAGCATCTTGCAGCATCTCAGAGTCCAGCAACACTGAGTAATGAACAGGGACACAAAAGTTTTCTTGTGGGGGAAGTTGGGTAAAGACAGAATTGGTTTGTTCATCATCTCATTAGCAATCAAAACATAATTTTTTCCAGAACATAATAAACTTGCTTTAAAAAGGTTTAATCAGCTGTGACTAGTTCATCAGATTGCTTCAACACTAGATACTGCCTCGCAGTTAGGTTAAGTTTGTTCCTTAACATAAATTCAATTAAGGGACATAATTTCCATATAAGTCTTCAACAGATTTCTGACTGCTGCTTCTGCACACTTCTGTTACAGTCTGGCTTTAATTTTGTCTGCCTAGAACTTGAACTACTGAACTGGTTACAGCTTTGTGCACATATGCTAAGGGCACAACAAAGTAGGTCACTGCCAAAGAGGCACATCTGTACTGTACTGTTGGGTAAAATGGAGTTTTTAATTGTAAGGAAATGAGCCAGAAAAGTAGATGTGGAAAAACTGCCTCTGATTAGAAATTATTAACGTACAGCACATTCCTTCTAAAAATGATACACAGGTTTTTGCTGAACTGTTGGAAGTTGTGCTTGGTGGCACAGCTCTAGAAGTCAGTAGCACTAAAGCTGTGGTTGTTTATTCCTCTCTGCTCTGGGATATTTCCTTCTGAAGATGACGTGTTTGAACAGTGAGGCAGCTTCAAGGCAGCACACAGGTGAGTAACATGTATGTGCATCTATATGAACAGCTTCTGTTCACTTTAAAGGCAGACTGAAAATTGGTAAATTCCTGGTATGGTGTAAGTACCTGAGAAACAGAATTTCTTCCCAAGTATCAGAAAGCTAGAAGTATATCATAAGATAAAAATAAAATGTAAAAAGCCAGTATTAGAATATAAATTCTTTTCTGGCAAAGGAGACACAACTTAACAGATTTGCTTCAACAGGTAATATGACCTCTTGGGAATATTTGTCAGCCTCATGTGCCTTTTCAGGGAAATGGGACCATTAGTTAAACTTTATGTTCCCTTTGCCATAGGCATGTACAGCTGGTGCAGTACCTATTTTGGCTTTTAACATAATCAAGAACTTATGAGAGAGCATGGAAAAGCTACACCATGGAAATAACGAATCTCCATTTTAGTCTGAATTATTTCAATAATAGCTATTTCCAGGATGATTTACTATACTGACATGGCTTTAAACTGCCATTAGCTCTGATTCTGCAAGAGACAGCTGTGTGAAGGTGCTGGAGAGGTTTAGAGTTATCCAGCATGTGTCTTATGAGGCTGCTCTAAGCTAATAGTTTTAACTTAGACAGTGAAAGTTTAATCTGTTTATCCCAGGGTTTGGGCTTTAGTCCCCATTATACAGCCTGGAAAGACAGAGCTAGCAGAGGGACTAGGAGATGTGGGGCAGATGTGATTTGCCTTACAGCAGGCAGCTTCCCTTTGGTCTTACTCTTCCCAGGTAGAAGCCAGAAGGATCCTTCTCTTGCTAATGTGAAGCCAAAGGAGGTATTTAAGTATTGGATGTTCAGAAGTATTTTCCAGGAATAAGGTGAGCAGGATTTGCCCTGAGTACTTGTGGCTTGATTTCTTTGTGAGGTTTTTTGTTTGATTTATTTTTTTCTGGTTTGGGGGATACTTATTCTGGTTTGGTTTTTTTGTTTGTTTGTGTGGGGGTTTTGGGTTTTTATTTGGTTAGGACTTTTTTGTGGAGGATGCTGTGAACAGAAAAAAAGGTCTCCAAATTACAATTGTTTTCCAAAGAACGCATTATTCTTGCTAACTACCTGTCCCTTTTAACCTACTTGTCCTGTTTCATTCAGTGATAGACTTTCCTGCTGCCCAGTCTCCTCCTCCATCAGTGATGGCTGGGATGAAGTGTGTGCAGAGACTCAGCAGGATTCCTACCACATAAATATATACTTGGGCAGAGAGACACAGACCATAAGACGTGTTTACATCATACATACTTGTGTAATGAACAGTCCCTTCAACAGGTATTCCTTGTTTGGTGCTTGACCTTCACACGTGCTTGGGGCCAGTGTGGCAGCTTTAGGCTGCTGGGGCTTTGCCAGGTCTGGAAGAGATGAGCTGATGCCTGTTATCCATTGGGTCTCTCTGTTTTTAGGATGCATGGTGGGCTCCTCTAGCTCAGCACTGCAGAGGTTGTGGAGTCTCCCTCACTGGAGATACTCAGGAATAGTCTGGATGTAACCCTGTGCAATGTGCTCTAGGGAGATCCTGCTTAAGGAGGTGTCAAAAGAAAAATCACCATTTAAGGAGAAATTACACCATTTAAGGAATGTCCACCATTTAAGGAAAGGCACCATTTGAGGAGGTGAAGGGGAAACATGCACATCTTAGGGGTTGATGATCATTAGTCTCCAATTTATTGATTAGGGTACATACTTTTATAATAGTGTTAATAAGCTCATGCATATTCTGTAACCTAAGCATTCTATTTGTTAAGCTAAACATCAACTCTTCTTCATTCTTTAAGTCTTGCATTCCACTTTCCCACGTCTCTCTGACTCCTTGTTATCACATTTAGAGATGTCCAAGGACACAGTATTTTCGCAGGTGCAAAAACTCAGATCAGAAGGCTAAACACAGTACTTTTCCAGCTTCTAATAATTAGCATTCCCACAAGGAGGAAGGTTGGACCAGATACCCCACCCGTGGTCCCTTCCAGTCTTAACTGTTCTGTGATTCTTTCTCTGTATCTCAACTCCGGGAAGACTTTTCCAGAGCTGGGGATGTGGCTGTTTGTGAGCTCTGTTGTATTAGAGTCAGAAAGATGTGCTTATGCAAGAGAAGGGAAGCAAGCTTCAAGCTGGAATGATTTAGATGATGACAACAGGCTCTTCATTAAGAACTCCAGGTCTTATTACTGTGTTTTGCCCAAATTAAACTCTTCTAGATTTTAGAAGTTTAGGTAAATGGCCAGTTAAACAGTTAACATAGCCCAAATTTTTGAAGTCCTGAGCACAATGGTGAGGAGTGACAAGCAATGCTTAAACCAGATGAAAGACCTAAAGGTGCTGCAGATGTCTCATCTAATAAGCTTGAAGCCACTGTTGCTCTCGTGGCTTTTGTTACCTTTTCTTTGCAGGAATAGTGGTTGGGTTGCTGGCTGATGCTCTTGGGATGTTTGTAACACAGAGCTCTCATCTAGCTCTGGGGGCAAAATCTCTATTCCAGCCTTGAAAGAGGTAAAAAAACCTCATGGTAACTTCAGTCTTGTTTGTTTGTGAAATGCTGGAGAAGTGTCAGGCCAAAAGCAGCCATAAAAGCAAATTACATTTCAATATGGGAAGAATGCAAATGAAAGCAACTAGTTTTAAGAAGCTCCCTGTTGTTCAGTGAACGGCTGTCTGTATAAATAAGCCAGACCTAGGTGATGTGTGAGAACAGGTCATAAAGAAAGCATTGAAGTAACAAACCAGTGGAATTTCCACTTAACACGTTAAAATCAACCCTGAAAGTCTCCATTAAGGAGAGTCATAAATTGAAGTTCTAAGAGATGGCATATAAAATATCCCTGAAACAAAAAATGATAATCTGACAGTTTTATGTTTCCCTTTCACTCTGTTATATCTATTTTAATAAACATGTGGGATAGATTATCAAAAGAGCAGCACTTTTTTTATGAAGTCTTGAGGAAATAAATAGTGAGTATGGGCATATTATAAATTACACCCAATAAAAATAAACTGAAATTGATTCTGGGCTTTGCCTGTGTTTGGACTGCATTGCTAGAATCATTCTGTGTTGATCTTGTTTTATATATGTATTGAACTTTTCTGCTAGGCATATTATGAAATGTTAGTATTTAATGCTTGAGTTTTTGTTCGAGTGCTGCCAGAGCTTTTTGTCTATGTGCATAAATAGTATTAAGACTTTAGAGAGGTTTCAGAGTTCACTCTCTTTACAAAAGACTGGGGAACAAATACCTTTTGGTTTTGAGGGAGGAAAGGAAGGGCAAGCTTGAAAACACACAGGTTTGTGTGGGAATTTTTATGATGTTTCAATTTGAGATAGCATTTTATATCTAAAAGTTAATCAATTTTTTTGGAAAGGCTGATTAGAACTTGCATTTAAAACCTTTTATAAGTAGAATTTTCTGTGTAGAAGAGCAGAGAATTATCCAATGTACCATCTCCTCTTAGAAAATCTTTACAGTCACACCATATTTATCACAAGAAATTCTTGTCGCCAAAAAGTTTTGGCAAACTCAATGACCAACTTTGTTCCCATTTTGTTAAAATACAGTTAGTTTCAATAAGTGCAGGTATTTATTCGGTTCTTGAAAAATTTAGATATGCTGTTCTCCTTAATCACTTTGTTTTGTTACTTTTCCATCAATATGCATGCTGTATGAAGTGGATAAGGATGTATATTTGGTATGAGCCAAGACAAATACACTTCCAGTAGAGAAGTCACAAGTGATACATTATATGAGTTCCTGTAAGACATTTACATTTAATCTTTTCACTTAGTCATACTTTTGGGGGAATGCTTCTTTGTTTCTCTGAAACTCACAGTAGAAACCTTGAATACAGGAAGAAATGAGGAAAAGACTTCTCAGGTCTCTAAAACTTGCATAAAATAGCTCTTTTAGATGTGATTTTAATATCTTCTCAATGCAGTTGTAAGTTAAGTTGGCCTCACTACCTTTTTAGCTTTTGCTGTATTAAAGACTTCATGTAGAACTCTCTATGTGAAGGAATTAAGTTCATGAAACCATAAAGGCTGGGAAATTATTTCTGTGGAGGAATATGCAATATATTATTTAGTTTCTTTTTTTTTTCTTTTTGCTTTCTTTCTGTTCACTGTTGCATTGGCTGATGTTGGTTTAGGAATGCCTTAAAGTGTAGCTGTTAAACTCCAGAGCTGACCTAGCCCTGATGTGGGCACAGCTGTAAATGTCTGTCAGCAGTATTACACAGGCACAGGGTGCAGGTGGGCACACACAGTTTGTTGTACATGCATTTGCTCATATCCAAGACAGAATTTGTTTGTAGATTAAGTTAATTGTTCTTTGAAAACAGAAATAAATAGAGTCTTGAGTATACCTGCACTGAAGGAGTCTTGGGGTGATTAATTTGCTGAAATGCTTTACAGGAGGCTGCACTTGCAATTGTGGTTTTTCTCAGGCTCTGTGTTCCCCACCCAGACCCTGCTGTCCCTGTCCAGTTGTCTGTGGCCACATTGGTGGCCAGGCTGGTGGGGACAACCTGCCCTCTGCTAGAGAGTGCCAGGAAGGGGAATGGGTGTGGAGCAGGAGGTGGGAGAGTGAAAGCCACCTTGTCTTCAAGCTGGCATGAACTTTCCCATTAATTTCCATGGGATTAGGATATTTTTTAGCAAACAATGACATTAATCACTGATGGGAAAAAAAGATGCTGATGCAGCTTTATCTTTTCCCCAATACCTACTGTATTATTTCCCCTTTAAAATGGTATGGACAGCTCTTTGGTCCTGACTGGGTGGCTCACCTGGCTGGCTTTCTGCTCCGAGCTGTCCATGGAGTCTCTGTTACCCTGGTGCTTTACTGTGCCCAGCAAACCTGGCTCCATACTCTGCCTCCCTGACCTTGTCAGACTGTCCCTCCTCCCTTCCCACTCCTTCAAACACTGATGAGAAGAAGCTTTGTAAAATACATGTGGCAGCAGTTCAGTCTCCCAAGTTCTGCCAATTTGTGCAATAATAATTGATTAAACAATTGTTGTTTCCTTATTTGCAGTTCTGTGCTGATCACAAAGGTTGACTAGCTCTGCAGTCACGTATGTACCTAAGTTGTGGGTACATGTTTCAAATTAGAAAGTATCAAAATGTTTCTTCTACAAACCTCCCTGCTTTTCCCTAAATTCCAGGGTGACACATCAACAGCTTTTCAAAGGATGTTTCAGGTCTTCTTTCTTGTTCAGAGCTAAGCCCTGACCTCTTCAAGAGCAGAAGCACACTAAAAATAATGTTTCACTGGAGCAGAAAGCGGTCACTGTTTGTGGAGACAACATAACTGTAGTTTCAGGTGGAGGCTGGTTTGTGAAGTAATATTTTTTTTTCCCCAAAAGCTGCAACCAGCAGAGATTTGACCCCTTTCCATTTGAACAGGAGGGTTTGTAAGTGCCCTCATGCCATCTCTATAGAACTATCCATGCATAGATGGTTTTCCAGGAGAAATTTGAGTTTGTAATTACCTTGGTGCCATTTCAGTATGTAGTGGCAGACTGTGACAGTCATCAGAGGTGTTCTGGGTTTGCAGAGTACACCAAGGCCAAAGTCTCTGCATGGCTTGCCCCTAACCCAACAACACAATGCCCCTCTCCCCACTGGGTTTTCTGGATATCATTTGCCTTCTTTCTGACTTCTGACTGCATCATTTAGGGTGCGAGGCAATACCAGAAAAAAAAAAAAGATATTTATCGGCCTGATTATGCAGGAAAACCTGCAGTTGTAGCTGAACAAGTAATTGCACAATCGAAACCTTGGCTTGCTGACTTTTTCCAAGCTGCTGCTTTGTGTCTGAGGGCTGGCAGAGCCCTGCTGGGATGAGCAGCGCTTCCGGGCAGGCTCCATCAGCTGCTGATGGCACCTGGCTAACAGCCAGATGTGATGGCTTTCCCTGTCTCCAAAGAGGTGCAAATTTGTGACCACAGTTCAAGAGTGATTGAAGAGTGACAGAATTGGTATCATCACAAGAAAGTTGAAGCTGCAAGTCTGTATTTTGTGCCTGAGATCTCAGGGGAATTGGGTTAGCTCAGAAGCCCTGAGGTCTCCAGGCATGGAATGAAACATGATTACCTTTTGGGTTTTTTTCTTTTAAATGCAGGCATCATTAGAAAACATGGAGATTTGAAGCTAAGCCGTAATGTTAAACCTGTAATCATAGCTTTGAAGGGTGCTGCAAAGAAATCTCTTACAGTATTACATGAAGAATACCCAGTTAAAATATAGTAACTGATTCTGAAAAGTCAAATGAGACACAGCTCTGCAATAATAGTGCCGTGTATTTTGAATGTTATTTCCTTTATAAATGATAGAACAACAAAAACTAAATCTGATTCAACAGCACTTCAGCTGCAGTGCCCCTGGCATTGACTCCTCTGGGGATCAGTTCTGGTGGAAGGACCCCTGTGGTACAGCTGGAGCCCTCTGAATAGCCCTGCTGAAGGACATCTATGTGTGAGCCACAGTGGCCAAGGAGGCTGGAGAAAAGAGGGCCTGTTAGTCTGCTTGCTCTGGGAATGGGAGTGGTTTACAGAGTCACAGAACTGTTGAGGTTGGAAAAGACTCTGAGTCCAACTGTTAACCCAGTGATGCCAAATTCACCACTAAACCATCCCTACATTTCACACCCATACATCTTTAAATATATTCAGAGATGGTGACTCCACCACTTGCCTGGGCAGCCTGTTCCAGTGCTTGATAACCCCCTTGCTGTGAAGAAATTTTCCATACTATCCAATCTAAATTTCTCCTGGCACAACCTCAAGCCATCTCTTCTTGTCCTGTTACTTGGGACCAGAGACTGGCCCCCATCTTGCTACAAACTCCTTTTAAGGAGTTATAGAGAGAAATAAGATCTCCCTTGAACTTCCTTTTCTCCAGGCTATGTACCCCCAGCTCCCTCAGTCGCTCCTCATAAGACTCCTGCTCCAGACCCTTTCCCAGCTCCTTTGCCTTTCTTTTGACATGCTTCTGTCCCAGAACCACCTTCCACCATGTCCCTGTTCAGTATAGTAGGTGGTGAAGGGGATGGAGCCTGGCGGGCACTGCCAGCCCCCCTCAGACCTGCTTTCCTTCCAGCTGCCTCGTGCTGTGGCTGGATCCATGGTTTCTATGCACAGCTACTTCCTGAAGGTAAGGGAGGCCCTACAAATAAAAATACTCCCCTCTGTAGGCTGAAGCAGGGTGGGCAGGCAGCAGGGCCAGGCAGAATGCCCCAGCCTGCTCTGCAGAGTGTGTGGAGGCTGAGGTTTAGTGTGTATAGGTTCCTCTGTCCACATCCTGATCCTGTAACTGCATAGATGAGGATGACCTTTGCATATATAATGTCTGTCATGTTGATTTGATTAAGGCTAAGTTTGGATAAGAAGAAGAGCCATGACTTTGTTTTCTTTCTCCTGTGGGCATGCAAGTGCTGATTGTACTATATAAAGCTGCTTGCTGTTGAGCCTGTTCCCGTTCAAGGTGAGGAGAAAAAGTGTTCATGTTTTTATTATCATTCTTCCCTCCCTCCCTCCCTATGCTGCACCAAAACAAACAAGCAAATGGTAGCAATAGCCAAGGAGAGAAGCAGCTTTTTGCAGATCATGGCTTTTTCTGCTAGGAAACACGTAGCCATGCTTAACTTCTTTTTAAAGAGTGGAAATGTTGAATATACAAATTAAAATCCAATTTACACAGTTGAGATTTCCATGAGCACTTCACACAAGTATGCTCAAAGTGCAGTGTTTGAAATAATGACGTTTGCTAGGAGCAGTCTTTGGGGAAGTGGGACAAGCCCTGTGTTTGTACCCTTCCCCCTTTGACGCCAGCCTGTGTCAGCCAGCTCTGAACAGATCAGCCTTTGTGTCCCCAGCACAAACAGCCCTCTTCTCTCTGAGGGAACGGGCAAAATGGGTTCTGACCAGCACAACCAGCTGTTTGCAGCTTGTTGGGCAGCAGAAGACAGACAAGTGGCTCCTCTGTGTCCCTGTTAAAATGCTGCTACAGAGCGAACTGTCGAGCAGGCAGTGAAACCGCTGAAGTCTTTACAAGCCAAAGTTTAATACTGGCTGTGAGGTACTTCAGCTGTGTCACAAGACTCCCCAGCTTGCTCTGCACAAGTTTTCTGCTCTGGTTGGAGGTCTGGAGCTGCTTCACTGCCCTAGTGCTCTGAGTGGTGCAGAGCTGCCCAGCAAAGCCGCTGCTGGTCATTTCTTTCCTTGGCAACTTAAATCTTCAAGTGTTTAGTGCGAATGCCTCTTGTGGGAACAATCTGAAACTTACAAAAGCCAGTAACAACATCTACAGTTGTTACTTCAGAAGGTGTGCCCTTGTGAAATTTCAGAGGAGATCTGGAATGATGTAAAAAGTCTAATTCTGCTCTTTTCATTTATATGATGCCTTACATTGATACTATTGAAGTCCTTGGTATTTTTACTATTCTTAAGTAAACTCGGACTTGAGTTACTTTCCCTGGCCCAAGACTTATTCACCATTCTTCCTGAGTGTGGTGTAGCTTGCAGCACATTTTGCCATCAGCAGCAGAGAGGTGGGATGTCTGGGATTGTAGTTCTAGCTTTGCCAGTGTCGTTTGTGTGGCACTTTTTCTCAAGAATGCATTAGAGGAAGGTGCTTAAAAGCCATGGCTAGCCATAGCACTGCTCAAATGCTGCACAGGTTGGGGTCTCTGCTGCTTGTCCTTGCCACTGAGCCTGGCACTTTTTGAGCTGCTGAGGTTGATGGGTCTGAGCCTCTGTGGCCAAGTGTGGAGTGCTCCTGTCACCAGGACAAATGCTTTTCACACCCTACCTGTCATGCAGGGAGTGTGGTCTGATTTCTGTGCACACTAGTTGTGCTCCACTTGCTTCTAACACAGTTAATGATGTGGAGCCAGGCCTGGCATATGGGCAGCCATGAAACTGGATCCTACAGAAAATGTGTACATCCCCTCCAAATGCCTGTCTCTGTTTGCAGCAGTGGTGATGGACTGTGAGAGGTGGGCCCAAGCATTAGTCTCCCAGGGTAGGCAGTATTATTAATGTCCAGTAACACTAATTAAAGACTGAGCGCTGAAAAAGCTTTGTTCTGGAGCCAAAGTCCATTCTTTGTTCCTCTAGCTCCCTTGTGCTGATCCTTCTCTGCTTCTCTGTGGTTTTGGGCTGGGCTGGGCTTCAGCAAATAAAGCCAAGTGAAACCTGTCTTTTTAGGCCTGATGTGTCACGTTTGCTTTTGGGTCGTGGTTTATGTTGTTCATGCTGTAGAGGTAACAACAGATCTTGATGCCTTGGTGTGTGAGGTCCTGCCATGGTCTTCCCCTGGGGCAGAGGATCACTGAGCCAGCATAGCATTAGGCTGGACTGTGGCTGGGATGCTGTCCTCATTCCCTGATGTTTTTATATCCTGTGGGGCAGGAGGGAAAATACCCCACTGCTACTGTCCCTGTACCACAACTGGCCAAGACGTCTGTCTGCTGGGTAGCTTCTGTACTTGTTGGGCAGCCAGACTGCAGCCCAGGCTTCTGGGTAGACTTTAATTTGAGGGGTAATGTCTGGAATACAGCCTTTGCTCTTAAAGGAGTGTTAAGTAGTTGCTTTAGGCTTTTGGTTGAAAGGACGAATCATTCTCCTTTTTTCCTCTTTTTTATTATCCCTTTTATTTATAAAGTATTTCATAAATAAATTGTTTGTATCTTTGAGTGTTGCCTTTATACTGTAATTTTTTACTCATTGTGTAGTGACCTTTGTGACCCCCAGAGTCTTAATTTCTAATTTTGAGCATTGGAGGTAATAGGCAGAGAAAGGTGCTTGTGATTTTGGTTTTGTTTTCCCCTTTCACAGGTGTGTTCAGACCTTTAGAGAGGATTCTTCTTAATGTAGGCATTTAGGCTATGCTGGACATCTCTTCTCTCAGGATCAGCAGCAGAGAGAAACAAACTGAGTGATTTTTGGGAGGTGCCACTCTCCTTTTCTGTTAGATACTAGCTTGGTGTCCAGTTACACATTTTAGGTGATTAAAGCTATGTGACGTATATTCCCTTCCCTATAGTGTTTTTCAAGTTTTTCCCTTGCAACCCAAGGACAATTCTGTATCTCTCTGTTTTCATTCAGTTACATGCTTCTCCAGAACTGGAATTTTGTGTCATGCAGGATATAGTCCAAAGAGCAGAAAGTGCTATATATCTTTGTTACAATAATAATACGAAAAAGGCATATATACTGTTTGAGAATATTAGCATGTAATTGGTGTGGTGTGCTGGCCTTGGCAAGAGACTTGCATGAGCAAAGCCCATCCCAGTGTTGCACTGCATCTCTTTTAGGTTGCAGTGAATTTTGTGATGCCATGCCAGAAGCAGATTATTTAAAGTTACATGTGTTAAATGTGTGCTCCAGGAAAGATGAAATCTCAAATGCTCCCTTTCTCCGTGGTGGAGCTTACAGAGCAGACTGGAAAGCAGTTGTGTCTGCAGAAGGGGGTTGTGGACTCCAGCACAAGGCAGAAGTGCTGAGGCTGGAGGAAGAACCCAGAAAGATGGTTTTGTCACTGAAGCCAATGTGCTGTGAAACTGCAGCTGAGCTGATGAGAACTTTCCTGCCATCCTCCTGGCCTTGGCAGCTCATTCCTGTTCCTCCACCTGAGCTCTTCCAACAGCTTCCCTGTGGCCATGCTGTGTGTTGTGCATTTCAGGTCCCCAGGTCGGCTCTCTGGGTGGCAGCAAGGCCATGAGAAGCTTGAGTCATTGGAGGTCCCTTTTGTGGGACACTCATATTTAAGATCCATGTAAAGCCATTGTGAAACTGCACCCATCATGCTGAGGCTTGTCTTGTTACTGTCAACATGCAGTGGATGAAATCTGGCCCTGGTGAAACCAACTTCAAACACTCATTGATGGAGCAGGGCCAGGATCTCTCTTAGTGTTGCAAGTTGTGCCACAGTTGAGAAAAAAAACACCTTTTCTCCTTTTTTTTTTTTTTTTGAAGTGCTAGACTTCTGAGTGATAATCTTGAATTTTCAGTGTTAATTGTGTCACCTACAAGTTAAAGTGTGCTTCTCACCAGCTTTGTATTCTGTATATCCCAGCTTTTATATAAACTTGTGTTGCTGTACAAAGGATGGATACAAATCTTTTATACAGAATGTTGCCTGGATTGTGTGGGGGAGTGGGAAATTCTGCAGAATTTAAAAGTACCTGTCCTCAACAAAGGCTGGGTTGGTTTGGCAGCAAGAGCAATGACGTTACAGTTGAAGTGAGGAGCAAGATCTAGAGAATTAGACATTCCCCAGGACCTTCAATGGGCAAGAAGAGAGAGAACTAAGCCTTGTGCCAGGGAGCAAAGCATAGACTCATCTGAGCCTCTGGAGCTGGGCATGTTTAAATGTTGATTTGCATCAACACAGGGAGGGAGACTAAAGTGCAGCAGCTTTGCTCGTATACACCTTTCTTAGAGAAAAAATACCTCTTGTTCATGAATGGGTTTCTGTGCCAGCCGTGCCCTAGTTTCATGTTCTTGCTAGCCATACATAGACATGTCTGAAAACCTTCAAATTCACTGTGTTCCTGGGCATGCTAAATTTGGTCCACACTTTGCAGCGGCCACACTTTGGGTGTGGGAATCCTGTGATATTTTTTTTAGTTTTTTCATGGATCTCAGTTCTAGATGACTTGTCCTGTGCTATACCCAGTCAAGCTGTGTTTACTGTGCCTGGAGGCCATTTAAATACATTGACTTTTCTACCCATTTCATAGCTGTTTGGGTTGTTTTTTGAGGTCTGTAGCCTTTCCAATTGCTCTAGTTTATTTATGTAAGGTTTTTTTACAACACTATTTCCTTCTGTGTTCAATCTCTGTTGTATTAGTAACAAATTTGATTTTTAAGACTTGTTCTTTGTCACTTCAGTTGTGTCTGCCTTCTTATTTCTGAGTTTTGGTGACTCCAGCCTGAATGTTCTGGTTCTTTGCATCTTCACTAGTAGTTTGTTCTACTGCATGCTCTTCATACTAAATTAATCTGGCAACACTATCCAGAATACCAGGTGTTTGAATATTTAAAATCTTCCTTTCTTGAAAAAATATTTTTTTAAAAACAAAAAAAAAATCAGGAAACACCTCCAGATTTGTAAGAAGCTTTTTGTTAGTAGCTAAATTAGAAAACTTTGAATGTTCCAAAGATATGAAAAAAAAAAAAAAAAACAACCCACAAAGCACTAAAAACCCCCAAACAAAATGCCAATAACAAGAAAAACAATAAACCAACCAAACAAACAAAAAACCCAAACCAAAAAAAAAAAAAAAAAACAGAAAAAAAAAGTGGGATTAGTAGGTTTGGAAAGCTCTGAAATGATCTTGGGAACTTGACTCACTTCTTGGACTGTGCAAAAGGTGGTGACCCTTAGGTTTGGTTGCAAGACTGACTGCCTCATGCCTTCAGGATGCTTTGCTTTTCCTTATTCAGACAACTTATTTCTTATTTCTTATTTTTTTCTGTTACAACTTATTCCTTAGCATGAGGCTTCTTTCCTGGTCCTTAGCATGGCTCTTCCAGAAGATTGAGTGCTGCTATGTGGAAATACAATTTTGCATGATCCAACAACTTTAGTATATTGATCTGGTGTGAGTTAATGCACATGGCAGAACTTGGGGTGTTGGTTGCCTTGCACTTAAAGCTTCTTGAGTGGTCGCTGTAGCACTGATCTCCTTCCATCCCCAGCTGTGTGTTCCTGACTCTTCTTCACATGGCTCAGGCCTCTATCTGAGTTTCTAGGGGTCTGGCTCAGAGAGTTAAGCAGCAATAGTTTGGGGTTGTTGCACTGGCCATGCAGACCTGAGCTGTCCCTCATGTGGTGTTTTTGCAATCAGGCAGGGAGTTGGTTCACACAGCTGAACATGAGGAGTGTTTGTGTTGTTTCATCAACAGGCTGAAATGATTCCCTACCTGAATATCTTTTCTGATTCCTTCACTGTCTTTGGCCCTGCTCTAGTTTCTCACCCAGGGTTTTGTCTTCAGCCCAGTAGAGGAGGTGGCAAACAGCAGTTCGTGGATAGGACCAGGAATTTGGCATGGCGCTTCTTGAACCTGCTGCAGAAATTACTATTACATGCTGAGTGGTTTCAGTTTTCAGGAGAGCATGTTTTTTGAGCAGTTGCTAAATGCAGTGCTTTTGGAGGCAGCAGCCTTCTTTACATCCTTATACATCGTTCTTATTTGGTGGGTTTTTTATTTCCCCTTAAGTGATACATTTTAGCATAATATCAGTTTATCTGAAAGTTTCATATTTTGCGAAAGTAGGAGAATAAGAACCATTGTGTCTGAAACAGTGATTATCTCCTTTTTGGAGGGTTATTTGAATTATCAACCTGACTAAAAAGCACTAGAATGGGGAGGCCATGGAAACCCCTTGCTGTGGATAGCCCAGATGACATCTCTCCAAACTCACAGCTTGGGCATACAGACTGCAATACCTCACATGTCTCTCTTCATGCTGTTGTACATTGGGTTTTGAGAAATATGCACAAAGTTTACCCTTTGGAAGAGGAGTTTACTGCATCAGCCTTTTTCTGAGGTTTGTGTGAAGACATGGTCAACAGTGAAGGCTGGAGATCAACACAGCTACATGAGTTCCTGGGTCAGATTACCTTTCAAATATCCCTAAACAGTGTTAGGTCCAGTGCCCACAAGGAAGTACACAGTGGAGGCAGTCAGAAAACCTTAAGGGACTTTTGGCTGTAGAGCGGATGAATAGTGGCACTGTGTCAGTTTATCTCAACAATTCATATGGTAGAATCACCTGGTTTTCCCCTCCTTTCCTTGTCCTCTCCTCCCCTCCTGGGTCACTGTTGTGAGCTGCCAGTGTCCCTTTTGTTCAGAAGTGCTGTGGGGTGGTGGCAGTGACGCATGGCACAGGGTGAAGTAGAAGGACCAGACTATATAGCTCTGCTTGATGCACCCATGATGGTTTTCTTTTCTTTTCTTCGGTATATGAACATCAAATCTTACACACCACATCTCTGCATGTATTCCTGTAGTTGTTCTTGCTATTTCAAGCTCTTTTAGATGGCTGTGCAGGTTAATTTTTCCAGACCTCACAAGGTCTCTCTCTCATCTCTCCCTCTCCCTTTACCTTTTTCTTTCTTTTATTTTTCCCTTTATGCTACCACCAAAGTGTCTAAGCAGCAATTTTCAATAAAATATTTGTATCTTTGCTTTCTTGAAGTTGCAGCCTTCCTGTGGCTTGGGTTGATGGAGGTCTCTGCCCTTTCCTGGAGGGGGTAAACAAAGGTCTCAGCTTTAGTGGAGGTAAACCCAGGCCTAGCTGCACATTTCTCACCTCCTTGGAGAGAATAAAGAAAGTTCAGTGGTTCAGAGCCTGTCAGTTTTGCACAGGACAGAGGAGGTAGGATTTGGTATCTTTTTGCAACAACAAAGGCAGCAAGAGGTGCAAGATGTGAGGTTGACCCAAATTTTTTTACTTCATACTGAAATTAAGCCTGCTGAATCTGGAAAGGAGCTAAAATATTAGTCTGCCTTAAATTATTTTGGCAAAAGCATGAGCCCTCTTTATGCCAGTAATGATCCTTGAGGAGCAGGATGGACATTAGAAAGTATGGTTTCATGTGCTGTAAGAATTTGAACATTTTAATTTGGGGTGAGCAAATTTAGCTGAGAAATGCTAAGAAATTATAATAAACATGCTCCATATTGAAATCTTTGTAAGTACTGACGTTTACTTCTGATAAGGCTACAAATCTCCTGAAATGGAGGTGCAAAGTAGAGAGCTGGTAAATGCATCCTTCATATAATGAAACATTTCTGTGAAAGTAAAAAGCACATCTCCAAATCCACTAAAAATTAGAGATGAAAAGTAATCTGTCATCTAATCCCAAGGACCTGCCACAGCAGTGAAGCTAACAGCCCTCACTTCACTTCAGGATTCCTGATGATGTACCTTGAAAATGCCGTCCTTAATTTCCATGACAGAAGACTACTGAGTTTCACATATGTTTCCAATTCACACATAAAAATAGATAAATGGAAATTTTTTCCATCTATTAAAGTTTCAAAGGAAGTAGTTATGTTTAGTTAATTAGCTTTGCTGTTTGAATATCTACAATCCATCCTTTACTGGCATGTAGATTTAGTAAAGAATCCATTACAGAAATGATAGCCCAGGGGGAGTGTGTCTGTCCTGTAAACCCTTTTAGCTGATGGGAATTATGAATGTGTGTGAAATGTCAGCTTTGTTCGAATGCAGGAATAAAGAATGCTTTTGTAATGTGCCTTTTTTTTTTTTTTAATCTGGTGCTTGATCAGAGGTTTTGGCTTCACAAACCAAAGCAGTAGAGAGAGTGAGGAGGAAATAGTGTAGAAAACAAAGAGGAACCAAAGCATTTGCAAATCTTTGCAAAATGTTTGAGGCTGATGCCTGGATGGAGGTGAGGGCAAAGCTTAGCACACTGTTGTTTTCATGTGGTCTGTCTGCACCTGAAGTATAGAACAAATAGACGTATTTTGTGAAGTGAAGCTTCATCCACATCAACAAGGAGCCCAGCAATTCTCTGTTTACCTTTTCTCTCTACTTTTGTGTCTTCCGTTCCGTGTATATTATTTTCTGGTTCCCACTGCTGTGCGTCACTCGTGTCCTCGCTGCTGCAAGCCCTCGTCGCCTCCTCCACACTCAGGTGGGATTCCACAGCCACTGGAGCAGGGGGAAGCTGCTTGCACAATGGCACTGGAGCTCTTGGCTTTGGGTGTTTTTTTACTCAATTTAAGTTATGAATATTCTTGCTATTAGAGGCCCTTCAATTTAAGTTATGAATCTTCTCGCTATTTCTGTTCTATGTTTGCTTCCCAGTAAATACATATGTATCTCTGCCTTTCACGAACCTACAGAAAGTGCAATTTCCAGGCTGTGTTTAAGGGTTGGGTCTTTTACAGGCTGGCTAAGAAAACTGTCCTCTTATGCAAGGCAATGGTATTTTTCTTCCCCCAAGTGTCTCAGCTGCTGAAAAAATGGGGAGAATGCCTCCATCAAAGCAGCATATGATAAAGTCAGTATGAATTGAAGGCTGAAATTGTGCATACATGTGTTTGTGCATTTCTGTGCACAGTTTAATGTCTTTGAAGCTGAGCAACAGAAATTTTCCCAATTTTAAAATCAGCAGTCACTTTCCAAAATGCCCAATTTTAGTGGAACTAAAACGCATTGGGGAGAACAAATAATTAAAAAATGAAAGCAAGAAAAAAAAAGCAGAAGTTGTTATGGCAAAGCCTTGCATCCACTGTGTTTTTAATAATGAAACTATTCTTTCTTAAATGGCAAGGGAACAAATATTATGGTTCATTTCAGCGGGATCTTTAAATATGATTAGTGTTAATGTACTTTATTTGCTGTAAGAATGACTTTTTATTGCATCATTAGCAGATCAGTTAGATTCCTTTGAATTTGCTATGTCTGTAGGAGATTATAAATGAAAGAGACCATGTGTGTTTTCTTGAGTCTCAATCACATATTGGAACCTAATCCAAGGCCTTTTTAAGTTGCTAAGTAGAAAGGAATCTTTTCATTGACTTCAGGTTTCTTTGGACGAGTCTTCAGAAGAAAAATTCATTTGGACAATTTCATTCTTGTTACAAATATGCAAATATAAGTACTGTATGAAATTGGATTTGTGCCTACATGTTTTTAAAAAAATTGGTTAATGTTTGGATGATTAGGAGATGAGTAAGATTTTTACATGTGTAAAACATGTATGTTCATCAGGTAGGTACCTTTGCTGGTGAATAGGATTTGGTACATTTATTTTTGTCGCCGCTTAATAGACTGCTGGAATGGGACACCCCATTTCCTTGGCAGGTTCAGAGCTCTGAACTTTAACTGAAAGACCTACTGAGACTGTTCCCTTATTTGTGCAGCTCTTGAACTGAAGCAAGTTTTGAACAGTTGCAAACTTCCTCTTTACTCAAGAGAATGATATTTGAAAGTAGCCCATCTTTATGTGGGACTACTAAGGGTATTGGTATTTCAATCACTATTATGGTGGCCTGGAGAATACTACTATCAGGGCAAATTTGATTGATTTTGTCAGTACTTTTTTACTCCTTGAAGTAACAGAGGCTTATTTAGAGCTGTAGGGGAACTAAGAGAAAAATGTTCTGCCTTGCAGTAGTTTCCAATGCTTCTGGGAGATGCAAAGTGTTTTGTTGACCCCCCCCCCAGCAGACAGACCAGAGATGTATTTTGTCTTGATCTTGTTATTGTGAAGGTATGAGATTACCTCCGAGAGGAGGAGAGCTAGAGAGAAAATTAGTCTTGGGGCTTACTCAGAGTCATTTATATTTGTCAGTACAGTGTTGCCTTGGGGATTTTTTTTTTTGCACTTGTTAAAAATAAAGACAAACCTCAGGGGGATGGGGAGCCTGGACAGCCTCTGATCAGGGTGTGGGAACAGTGTGGGCATTTGACTCCTTGTGACATCCTGTTTCCCCAGGTTATGGCAGCAAGTCTTTACTCTTTTTCCAGCAAGGCTTTACGAGTCCTCCTCTCACCCTGCCCTCCCATCTTTAACTCTTTTTCTTCCTGCCTTGTCTTGGAAGGAGAAGGACTTGACTGCTGTGTGCAAGAATGTTTTTGCCACTGTTTTTTGTGGAGCTGGATGATAGAGGTTGAGGAACTTTCCTGGTGTGAATCCAGAAAATAGTTGGCTGGGTGAGGCCACTGCCAAAGTGTGGGTCACTGGCAGAAGAGAGATCTGCAGCTTTGCTGGCTGTTGGAATCACATCTTTCTATAGGGACAGAGCTGGTGAGCATCCCTGGAGCACCTCTGAATGAAAGCTTCACCCCTTGCCTGGCATGGGGTGGTGAGCACACCTCCAGCTGCTGGAATGCTCTCTCAAGGGTTTATATTGGCAATGTGTAGGAAGCACACAGGACTGCTGCTCACGAGCAAGGTACTGTCCAAAGCTGTGGTGAAGATGTCCTCATCCCACAGCTCCCTCTGAGCTGGGACCACCCTTAGATATGAAGCTTTGATCCTGTGTGTGTACATAAACACCCATACAAATATGGCTGGATGACTGCCACCCCAAGATTCTCTCTTATACTGGCCAGTAACCTGGTATTTGGGGGTGTCATGGTTTAATCCCAGCCAGCAACTCATCCCCACACAGTGCTTATCCCTGTGGGATGGGGGAGAGAATCAGAAAAGTAAAACTGAGTAAACTCATGGGTTGACATAAGGACAGTTTAATAGGTAAAGCAAAAGCCACACATGCAAACAAAGCAAAACAAAACAAGGAATTAATTCACCACTTCTCATGGGCTGGTGTTCCTCCATCACACAGTGTGGTGACTTGGGAGGACAAATGCCATCACTCAGAATGTCGCCCTGTTCCTCCTTCTCCCCCCAGCTGTATGTACTGGGTGTGATGCTCCATGGTACAGAATGTCCCTTGGCTTGGTTGGGGTCAGCTGTCCTGGCTGTGTCCCCTCCAAACTCCTTGTGCACCCTCAGCCTCCTCACTGGTGGAGAGGCAGAAAAGGCCTTGGCTCTGTGTAAGCCCTGCTCAGCAATGTAAAAACATCCCTGTGTCCTCAACACTGTTTTCAGCAAAAACCTAAAACACAGGCCTCACAGCTCTTCTGGAGAAAATTGACTCTATCCCAGCCAAAACCACCGTGGTGGGGAATGTATAAAAATCTACCTGACCTTGAGGTGAGCCCTTCCTTCCCTTCATATCCTCTTCTGCTCTGGGCTGCTGGATCCAGGCATTGTGCTCCAGCCCCTACAAGTCACAGCCACCACTGGCCTAACCCCCATGAATCTGTTTGAAGTTTTCTTTAAGCTCTGGAATACCTGAAGCTATGCCTGCAGTATTTTGCAGTAAGCAAATGTAGGAGAAGAAATACTTTTCTTTTAAGCTGTCTAGCTGATAATTTCACAGCATGATCATTAGTTCTCTGGCAGGAAAAAATGATGAATAGTTGTTGTTTTCTCTGTAATTTCTATCATCAAACTATTTTTTGAACATGTTCTGATATCCTCAGTCTGCTTATATGTCTGGAAGCTGGTGCTTACAGCCATCCTTTTAATCCTCACTGCCTTTTCTTGTTTTTCTAAATCCTTTTTGAGATAGGGTGACCAGCAGAGAAGGCTGTGTTAGAGATGTGAGTGTATTGTCAATGTATTTCTCTTTCTTGCAGTCCCTCGTTCTGATGTTCCCTGAGACTTTTCCATTGTCACCTTTAGATTTCTTTACTGATTTGTAATAGCTAATGTTAATCTCATCAGTAATGCCTTATGGGAGTATCCTGATGACTGTCCAGATTGGCTTAAAGTAACCTTGGAACACTTCTTGTCTGGCATAGGATTGGGACACAGATAGCATCTCCACAAAGAACTGAAACCCCAGAGTCCCCAGCAGAGTGAAAGCAGAGGGATTAAGGTTGATGAGTGAACTTAACTGTCTCTGTTTGATAGACAGGCCACAAAAAATACATTTTGTCACTTCAACCCTGGAATAACTTCAGTGGGCATGGCATAAGGCACATGGGGAGGTTTAATGAGTTCTCTGTGACTCCCTGATGTACTTCAAGTGTCAGTGATTGTCCAGCTCAGCCCTTCTGCCCCTGACCAGATCCTTAAACCATGACATAGACCCTGTCCCTGGTGACATGGCAACACATTTGTCCTTCAGCTGTATTTGAACAGCTAAATTGCACCAAGAAGGAACTGCTCTTGGATTTGTTGAGTTGCCTGGCACAATTTAACCTTCTGGGTCTGAGTTTCTTTGGGAACAAGGATTGCAATTAGATCTGAGATGAGGTGAAGTCCTTCAGCAGGCAAATGGAAAGCCTCTGAGCTGGAGGCCAGGTTGTGGAGGGCTGCTGTGTGCTTTAACCTTGCAGCTGATTTCCAGCTACAACACCCAAGTCCAGTGGCTTTAAGAGTGTTTGCTTCAAACCTCCAATTAGTTAAGTTTTTTAATTAATCAATTAATCTAACTGGAGGGAGTTGTAGGGGAGAAGCAGGACAGCCTCTATGGGAGCCCCAGGTAAAAGTGCTGTTTGATTGGAATAAGAGTTTTTTTTCTTGTCTCTGGATCCTCAATGTCATCCAAGCCAAAAGTAATATTACAAATAATTAATTTTAGTAATTAGAATATTTATGCTGTATCTATTTATCTGGTGACAAAGAGGAATGCATGAAATGTCACAGTAATATAGGTGCATGTCCAATATATTTTGATAATTCTTTGCTCAGATAACTTCCTTTTAAGAAAGAAAGTTATAAATTTAAGGTTTAACTTTATAAAAGAATGCAAACTAGGATAAAAAATGTTAAGTTTATTTAAATCAAGGCCTTCCCACTACCTTCATTGCACCAGCCAACCTCTTCCTATGTTTTCAGCCAGTTGAGTGTAATAATCTTTAAGCTTGTGAAACAAACTGTACTTATTTATTTGCAAGCTCTCACTGGCTTGTACTGGTTTGTTTTGTAATATCTCTTAATTAATGAGTAAACCCTTTGGAGAGTCTCACTAGCTTATCCATTGACAAATCCTGATCCTGTTTAACAGCACATGCCTGCCCTGGTTATGGTGCTTGGTGAAAATTTGGGGTGTCAGCATCCAAATATAGGGAGAAGTGTCCCTTCTTCAAGGTGCCCATGGTCTAAATAAACAATACCAATGAGGCAGAGGGAGAAGGGGAACTGAATCAGTATGTGCTAACATGCTGTGTGTAAGCTCCACAATTTTTATTTCTTATTTCTTATTCTTAAGTCCTCATTTTATGGTTTTGCCTTGAAGTAGCAGACATGGGGAACCCACGTGAACAGCCAGTGCTCAGCTGCAGCTTTTCCTGGAGCAGGTAAGGCCACAGATGGTGCAGTGCTTGCAAGCTGAGAGGCAGTCACCCTTCTCTTCAGGCTGATGCATGCAGCACATCTCTGCTTGCAGTGCCTCTGCTTGCAGGAGAACCAGATACTTCCTTTTCTGCTCAAGGCATGTGGGGTTTATTACTGGGCAGACTGAATGCCAGTGATGGAATTATCTCTGGTTTATTTTTTTCTCCCCCCCTTTTCCCTTTCTAGTGATTTCACAGTAATGGTTTGAAAATTGCATCTCCTTAAAACAGCCCTTGTAGCAATGCTGTTGAGAAAAAACTTGAAAATAAGCACTCAAATCCTTGCTCCCAGACTTTCTGCAGTTGCAGCAGGTAAATACACTCTTTAGATGCATCTTAGGCACTATATAAGGTAAAACTCACAGTTCCATTCCACTTACATTTCTGTCTATACTAATCCATCTAATCTTGCTTTTTCTCACAACTGGTAATCAGTTTTTTCTTCATGGGTGTTCTACTGTGCTGGTGATTATGGCTGTTTGGCAGGGTCTGTCAAAATAAAAGTATTTGGGTGTTCTGAGGATGGTGCATTTCCTCAGCCTCATTCCCAGAAGACTTTTGGGGATGCATACAAAGCCTGGTTGAGCAGAGAACCTGGACTAAAAGGTTCTTGAGTGTCTGTGCTGGCAAACAGTACTGATTTGGCTGTCCAACAAGGATGAAGACTTTCACCCCAAAAACATTCACCCTGGACTGATATGGTACAGTCTTTAGGTTTTTTTCCTTTAGTGTACTGCAGACTTCTTGTTCCCTAACCTGGGATGTATCCCTGTTCAGTTTCCTGGTGCACCAGCAGCCTTGATAGCATTTAGTGGTTTGTTCATGAAATTGAGAACACAAGACTAAGGCTTTCCACTGCTCTTTGAAATTCAGTTCATGTCCGTAGTGATTGAATCCTGTTATCTGATGGTTGTTCAGTGACCTTTGCAAATTAATAGCTTGTTTGCTCTCCTTGTAGTTCTCAGTAGATAAATACTTACGTTACAGGACATGCTCATTGATGATACTTTTCTGATTTGTCTTGGGGGTTTGGGGTTTTTCTTTCTTCTCCCTGAAGGATTTCTTCTCTTTTGCACTTCCAGAGAGAAATGATGATTGAATCCAGTTTTAGGAATGGCTTATCTGTGTGTGCTGAGCCATAGTGAGGGCTTGCTGAAGTGCTAGTTACATTTGTAGGGAGAGGTGGGGATTTTATTAAGGATATGAATACTAAAGAAAAAAATATCATCGTGCTGAGGCACAGAAGGGATGTGGGACAGTACCAAAACTCAAGTCTTAGACTAAGGAGTGCTTAAAGTTATGGTGAAATATGCTGTGCTGGGCTTAGAGGCAAGCTGGGGGACTGTGTCACACATTGGGATTTTTTTTGTTTCTTGGGCTTTTTTGGAGACGACTGCCCTGGTGAGTTTTGAATCTCCTGCCTTTTTTCCTGCCAGTTGCAGATATGCAGCTTTTTTTCCTGTCTTTTGAATCCAGGAAGCAGCCAGATACTGAGTTCTTCTTCCAGTCCTGTTTGCAGCCTGTCTACTGCTTATACCAGCTCCTAGGACTGCTTGCTAGACTATTTAGAGCAGAAGAAAGCCCTGTTGTCAAAGTGTAACAGGTTACATAAGCATTGGAAAGCATACCCTCTGGCACTTAAAGTCTTTCAAGTGTCTTAGAAAAAAAAAAAATAAGTTATGGGCTTGCTTGCCTTTTCTGCCCCAGCCTTTTGTACATGCAAAGGTAGGATCCTTGGTAACATTTTGTTCTGCCCTCCCAAAAGGTAAGTGGCCATGCTCTTTCTGCTGCATTCATCAGTGACTTTATAAATAAAACAACCAGAGATCAGGTGAACCACTTAGAATTGGAGTGGGTTGACAGAATCGTAGGCTTTTTAGCATTTCCTTTTTGAAGACAGAACTGGAAATATGAAAATTAATAAGAACTAAGTATTCTTTCCTTTTGCCTGTGAAGTTTTGTAGGATGTTTTAACCTGAATAGAATTTAGAGTATAGAATTTAAAATGTAGTTTAATTCAGCCTTGCGGCACAAGAACTGCACGTTGTATTTCCATCTGAGAGACACAAGTTTAGGAGCAGACAGAGTACTTTGATACCACCTGCCAATAATAATAATAATAATAATAATAATAATAATAATAATAATAATTAATAATAATAATAATCCCTTCCAAACTACTTTAGTCATTTGATTACCTGCTGTGTATTAATATTTTATTCATTTTTTATGCACTGTCTTCCTATCTAAAATACCAGATGATTCTACTCATGCCTTGGCTGCAAGTAAAACTGTCGTTGGATTTTGGGTTCTTTATCAGGGTTTTTCATTAACTGAGCTGTTAATATTAAGAGAGCATCAAGCTATCTGATCTAATTCCTGCAAACTGCATTACAGTGCATTATTTTCTTAGCAGTATGAGGCCAGAAGGGCATGATGAACAGTAATCACAGAGTCAAAGTGTCTGTGGTGGCCATAGGTTTTCAAAATCCCAACTGTGCCCTGCAAATTTGTAGATCTCAGTGGATGACAAAATGTGGACTGAAAATCAAAGAAATGTCACATGGAGGTCATGTTTTTGCCTGTATCACTTGGGCATGCTTACTTCTCCCACTTTCCCCCTTTTCCCATTCATGCTCATGAAATGTAGGTTCCGAGAAGAGCCTTACCTGAATAGATTCACCATGTGTTCTGGCAATTTATTCAGTTTAGTACTTTTGTCATACTACCACCTAATGGTTGTTCTATAACCTACTATAACTTTTTTGTACCTTGAGTACCTCAATTATCTGATATCCCAAGGTTTATTTCTCATAGGATTAGAACAGCAAGTCCCAAATCCATGGTTTCTGTCCCCTAACAGTCTTGACCCCACAGTATTCAGTTGACCTCCTTGTAATCTACTTTGTGAATTTGTCTTGAGGTAAATTCATCAAGATGACTGTAATTAAGTTGATATCAGGAAGAACAATTCAGGAGATGTCAAGAATTAGACAACCAAAAGCCAACATTTTGCATGCTTTTTATCCTAAAGAATGTGTTTTGCTGTTCATATTTGCCTTACATCAAAAACCTAAGAAGTTTTCTGTAAGAATTTCATGTCACTTTCATGTCTTGGTGTAAAAAGTTTCAAGAAAGGTCTTTTGTGTATCCATTTATTTTGCACATTCTTCTGTGCTTCAGTTTCACCTGAGGGGTGAATTTGTTGACTTGTTGACATTTAAAATTACATTTTTTTTACTGACACATCTTAACCAGAAGAAGAATCTAGAGAAAGAGAGTGATACCTTTGCAGGCCAAACCAGCTTGGTAGTGTTGTGCTAGAATTGTTGAGTCTCCTCTGCATAAAGCAGCAGGTGACTTTCCTGTGGAAGAGGAAGCATCCCTATGCTGTAATGGAAGGGAGACTGTGGCCACCACTGAACTGAGTAAGAACTGGATAGGCAGCTTTTGGCCTTTAATTTTCTGTTTTGTAGGTTAATGTAGTTGTCATTTTTGTTTTGGTAGGCACATGGGATGACAGAGCTGACTGATCAGTTTAAAGGTTATTCTTAAAATGACTCTCTGGTCTGACTGATCTCTAAACAGAGGCAGCTGAAAGAGAAAAATAAGATCCTCTCAAGTGCAACCTAAATGTGTGATACATAGCATGGTGCTAGAACTTCCTGATGAAAATAAGGAAAAGGACCAACTGTCCTACATCTGATTTATACAATTTGGTATATACAGTTTGTATAGCTAGCATTTTCCTGCTTTGGGATATAGCTTCTAATACTGTTTCTTAATATTGTTTTCTTGCTTATTTTTGTGCTTATTGCAATAAAGACAAAATCTTTTTTTGTTTTTGTTGGAAATACTATTGTCAACTGGCACTGTCTTGAGATGAAAATATATTGATGTATTTTACATGGATCAATATTAAATCAGAAATTACCATCAAGCTGTACTTTCTGATATACATGTTTGCAGCCTGCATAATTCAACAAAACTTTGGAACATGTTCAGACCAACTGAAACATTTGTTCCTTGTGTTGTACTCTTGACCAGAGTTTATTTGCTTTCTTTTTAAGTCTGAGTTAAAAAAAAAAAAAAAAAAGAAATAGTTCTGCAGATGGAAAGCAGAAACATCAGGGACAAATTTAATGGTCCCAGCAATTCAGAAGCATTTCCTGAGCTATATCACTGCATTGGGTAATTCTCTGCATAATCTTCTCTTCAGAAATCTTATCTAACCAACTGTATCCAGGTGACATATTTTGAGGCTTTAATCTTCAAAATCCACAGCGTGTGAAACTTAAAAATTTCCCCCCTACTGCCTACTCCCCCCCCCTCCATTTCCTCTATACACCCACCATAAGCCCCTCCCCCCTACCCCCCCCTAACATTTCTATGAGTCCTCCCCCTAACTACCCCTAACTTACCCTACCTAAGTGTTCCTTACCCCCTCTTCCCCTTACTACCCCCTACCCCTAATCACTCCACTTAAGAGTTCTCAGTGCTGAGGAGTTGGGATTTGCCAACACTGGCCTTTCTTAAGGCTTCAAATAGCCATAGTTGGTATTTTTTTAATCTTGCAGGTTGAAACAAGGGAAATTTCAGTTCAGTACAAAGCAGAAATTCTTCAGAATGTGAGGTCAAACACTGGGACAAGTTGCCCTGAAAGTCTGTATAATCACCGTCCCCAGAGGAATTCAGAACTTGCCTGGGCAAGGCCGCGAGCAGCTGGCTCTTGGCTGGAGGTTGGTCCTGCTCTGAGCAGGGGCTGGACCAGGCAACCTCCAGAGGTCCCTTCCAACTCTACAGCTCTGTAGCTTTTGTTCAGTGGTTGATTAAATTCTTCTGAAGGCTTTCAAAATGAGTCCAAGGTAAGGAAGGTAAACACAGATTATTTGGATTCATTTATCATTACTTTCATCAAAAATTGAGCATCTGACTGCCAGTCAGAGAAGAAGTTTGCAAAGAAATATGCATGAAACATGAAAAGGGCGGAAATTGGTAGAAGGCAAAGTTTTTCTTTTGGTAATTTGCTGGTAACCACAGAATATTAGTGCAAATATTTTAAAGGGAAAAAGAGTACTTTGTCTTTCTAGAGGAAATTGTATTTGCTGGCTTTATTCAGCTTTTTCTTGTGATTAGAAGCATTTCTGTAAATAGATTGGGTATGTTCAGACTGTTCTTTATGTCTCTGATTTTGGTAAGCAAACCCATGCTTGGCAGCAGGCTACCCACAGCTGTATCAAGAGGATATTCAAAGTCAATAATCTTGTAAAGAAGTAGCTTACAAATGTATGCCCAAGAATTCCTGCATGCAACAGCAGCGTTTCCCTGCAGGCTTGTTTGTTGGTGGCAGCTAAGCTGAGTTCTCCTTTCAGCTCTGGCTGTGACAAAGTTCTTCATGTTAGAAATGTATATTGGTATTTTGTGACCTTCTCTGGGATTAGTGTTTGTTTTTTTTCTTCTGCGTACACCAGTTTCATGTTACTGCCTTTCAGAATTACAGAATCATCAGGATTGACAGAGACTTTCAAGGTTTGTCTACTCCAACCATCAACCCAGCACCACCATAGTCACCCCTAAACCTGGCTCCCCAAGTGCCACATCCAAATGCCTCTCAAACAATTCCAGAAATGGTTACTCTACCACCTCCCTCTGCAGCATTCCAATGCCTGACTCTTCTTTCAGTGGGAAAAAAATTAAATTCTAATATCTAATCTGAACCTCTCCCCACACAGCTTAAGGCCATTTCTGGCTGACCCCCATCTCACTACAGCCTCCTTATTAAATGACAGAGATTTTGATTCTTGCTAAAGTAAGGAAGGGGGTCAACAAGACCTCTGCCTTGGACTTCCAGAGGGTGGACTTTGGCCTGTCCAGGACACTGGTTCAGGGAGTGCCTTGGGAAACAATGCTAAATAACAAAGGAGTCCAGGAAGGCTGGATATCCTTTAAGAAGGAAATCTTAAAGGAATGGAAGCTGGCTGTACCTATGTGCCAAAAGATGAGCTGGAAGGGAAGAAGACCAGCCTGGCTGAGTAGGGAGCTTTCTCTAGAACTCAGGGAAAAGAAAGTGAGTTTATAACCTTTTGAAGAAGGGTCAGTCAGTTCAGGAGGAGTACAAGGATGCTGTTAGGTCATGTAGAGAGAAAATGAGAAAGGCAAAACTCATGTAGAACTCAGTCTTGCCACTGCTGTAGAAGATAACAGAGTGTTTTTATAAATACATTAATGACAAAAGGAGGACCAAAGAAAACCTCCATTCTTTACTGAGCATGGGGTGGTAAACATAGTCACCAAGGATGAGAAAAAGACTGAGGTACTAAAATGCTTTTTTTGCCTCAGTTATGCTCAGGGAAACCAACTCCTTGAGCAGGTAGACATAGATGGGGAGCAGAACAGACTCCTTGCAGTCCAGGAGGATGTAGTTAGTGACCTTCTGTGCCACATAGATACTCACAAATCTAGGGCTGGATTGGATTCACCTGAGGGTACTGAGGGAGCTGGTGGAAAAGCTTGCCAAGCAACTCTCCATCATTTATCTTTAGTCCTGGTTAACCAGGAAGGCTTTGGATGATTGAAGGTTGGCCTGTGATGCCCATCTTGCAAGAAGGGTTGGAAGGAGGATCCAGGGAACCACAGGCCTGTCAGCCAGGGAAGGACAGATCATCTTGAGTGTGATCACAGCACACATACAGGACATCCAGGGGATCAGGCCCATCCAGCATGGATTTGGGAAGGGAAAATCCTGATCTTCTATGGCCAAGTGACTCGCCTACTGGATGAGGGAAAGGATGTGGATGTTGTCTGCCTGGACTTTAGTAAAACCTTTAACACTGTCTCCCTCAGCATTTTCCTTAGAGGCTGGCAGCCCATGGCTTGGACAGGTGCACGCTTTGCTGGGTTAAAAACTGGCCAAATATCCAGGCCCAGAGTGGGGTGGTGAATGCTCTAGAGTGTCAGTCACATGAGGAGCAGCTGAGGGAGCTGGGAGTGTTTAGCCTGAAGAAAAGTAGACTCAAGGGAGACCTTAGCACTCTCTACAGCTACCAGAGAGGAGTGTGTGGCCAGGTGGGGATTGCTCCCTTCTCCCAGGTGGCAAGCAATAGGACAAAAGAAAATGGCCTCAGGCTCTGCCAGGGAGGTTCAGGCTGAGAATCAGGAAGAATTTCTTCACTGAAAGTTTGGCTAAGCACAAGAACAGGTTCCAGAAATGACTTGACTTAGTGCCATGGTTCAGGTAACAGGATTGTGTTTAGTCAAAGCTTGGACTTGATTGGTCTTGAAAGGTCTTTTCCAACCTTAATTATTCCATCTGGTTTGCAACCATGAGCAAAAAGGTGGAAAAGCCCAGAGCGGGTGAATTAGTTTTGATTGAAACTCAGCAGCCATACTGGGTCCTCCTAACTAATGCTTGGTCAGCTCTGATGTTGTCAGCAGGGCTTTAGGAGGGAGCACCAGGAAGGGCTACACGTTGTGGTCCAGCCAAGGCATGCAGCTCTCTTCTGGAGATTAACTGCAGTCTTGTTTCTATTGTAACCATAGACTGCCTCAATGGAAGGGCTGTCTGGGCACAGAGAGGATTTACTTCATTGCTGAAATAACTTTTGGCCCCTGAATGTCTCCAAATACAGCAACCAAATAAATTCCTTGGAGCTCTGTTTCTGACCATTATTTTTACCATCCATCCTTGACTGAGATTGTGGCAGAGACAGATCAGTGTCCTGTTTTTACTGCCAGGAAATAAAAAATATTTTTTATGCAAACTAAAATATATTTCTTCATGCTGTAGTCAGCTTAGACCTCTATATGTTTTTGGGTATGGACTTGGAAAACTTTGGATTTTCTTTTGGTTTTATTTCTACTTTGCCTGATTTGGGGTTGATTTCTTACATATTTTTTCCCATAGCTTTGAATTTGTTACTTGTTATACACCCATGTAACTCTGACATTTCAAAAAGTCAAGTCCTGTACTCTCTCCTTTCTACGTATACTTTTTAGCATTTGGAAATGAGGATCCCCAAAATAACTGTTGGTCAACAGTACATATTAATGTGCCTTCCATGCAGAAAACAAGTCCTGAAAGACCTCCATATATAGCTTTACTTTTAACTTGTACCTTGAAATTGTGCATATGAGATTGGAAAGCATGCAGTAATGTGAGTCTGGAGAATTTATGTGATGAAAATCTCTGGCGTTGGGACCAGTTGTTTAAAGTGGTTGTTCAGAACAAGGATCCCATGTGGACACTAGTTTTTCAGAGGGTGAGTGAATTGACCATGATTTGAGGGTACTAGTCATTATGCTTGAATATAAATGCAGTCTAAGTTCCTAAATAATTGTGTTACAGATAAAGGCTGGCATTTGGGAAAAGTAATTTATGATTGCTGAAATATTTTGGAATATGGAATAAAGTGGGTTTTTTCCTCCTGTCCAGCTAAGACTAATTATTGTAATTTTACCATAAAAAATGGAATAAGGTAGTAGTTGATTCAGTGATGGGAGAGGGTTTAGAGTGCAGTTCAGATTTTAGTTGTATAAATAAAATAATCTTTATTCTTTTAAAAGAAGAAAACATCAATTAAACATAGGCAATATGTTGTCTAATTCCTGCAACCTTCTTTCCCTTTGGCAGTACTATATTCTGAATTTAATTCTTCCCTACAGACAGTCCTCACTGTTCAATGCAAATGCATGAGTTCATTGGTTTCAAAGTAAAAATCTTCATAATAAATACTGGTGGTAATAGTAAGAGAAATTAACAGTCAAATTTGCAGGACTGTGTATAACTGCATCATGTTTTGACAGCTTGGCCTTTAGTTTTAATTCTTGTGAATGCCATTGGGAACCATCACTGAGCAGAGCAGTGGAGTGAAGGTGGTCAGAGGCTGAAAGTCTGGCATTGCCCCAGGGACTGGGGAGAATGCTCAGCAGCTGAGTTTTGCCTGTTTAGCTCAGATACTATTAGGTGTAAATAGTAAATTTCTGGTGCCTCACTTATGATCTTGGATTTATGAAGACAAAAAGCAGGACATTTGAGAACCCTCAGGCTTCCATGAGAGACTTCCAAGGAGAAGTGAGCAGCACTGCAGGGGCTGTATGTGGCAGGTGGTTCCAGAACTGTCAAGATGAATATTGAGTAGTGTAATGTATTTCTTGGTGACAGGGATGTGTAGTTGTGTAACTAGATGAAAAAGGACAATACATTTATTTATTCTTCGATTGTCATGATCTTTTAAATTTATATTTCTACTTAGTTTTGCCTCACACAGATAGTTACTTTAAAAGATTATTCAATTTCACACCTGCTGAGAAAAGTCCTTTTTTTATCATCCATTCCTCACTGTCTATACAAGATGCCGTCCAAATAAACCTGCCCAGAGGAATTCCTGAATGGCTGTTCTATCTCTGCCTATCTAAGCTTTGTATTGGAAACAGGATAATCCATACCTTTGATTCAGAATAGGTTTCAAAAGGAATGGGAAAAGGAGGGATGGATAGGTTTGAGCCTCCTTTTTTTTCAAGTCCATTAGTTTGGACTTGTAAAACTTAATGAACTGCCTTGCCACTTCTGATTATGGTGTGCAGTTAAAAGAATAATGTATATGCATGTGATTCGGGTATGGTAATGTAATCAAAAAAAACCTTATGGAAACTCCAGAGCATTTAATTTACTCTTATTTTCCTGTCTCCTAAGTCTTTGCAGTAGCGCTTCAGCATTCGCAAATTATAATTGGATGATATGACCTTGGATTTAAAATACTGAATTTGATGCAAGATCAAATACAGGTTGATCAAGTGGAGTCTCTTGGTCTTCTGGGGGAAGTTCATTCCTCTTAACTTTAGCTAAGTGGTTGACAGCTAGCTAAAATGAGATACTGACTCTTCATGCCTGTTAACAAAGAAAAGGAGAAAACCTGGCAGCTCCAAAAGCTGATTTCTTCCCACTTTACAATAACTGCTGCATGAATTGCCCTCTTGAGAGGACTATTTATCTCTGTGAATTATAGAGATTGCCAGTTTCTAACATAGTAATTTTAACTCAGTGAATTCTTCCCATTATGCCACATTGTTGGCTGTCTTCATTTTAGATTTTAAGTTGTGTTAGATCACATTAAAGGCCTCCTTCTCTTCACAGACTTCTCATTTTTAGTCATTTGATTTTGCTAACTTGATCACCAAGGGAATAGCAGCAGCATGTGTCTACCAAAAGCTAACTGTGCCAAAGCAGCAGAGACAATTAAATCATCTCCTGAAGTCTTGGGAGCTCAGCCGGGCCTGTTTTCTGTTCTACAAGATTTCCTGGTCTTTTTCATCTTGAAAGACCAATGTCACCATGCTTGGTTAAGCAGGGGTTGGTGGCTTTGGTGATTCGAATCCTCAGCAGGGCCAGGTTGCTGCTTGGATGCTGGTGGTGCCCAGGCAGTGCCATGCCTCTGAGCTGAAAAGCACGTGTAGGAAGAAGAGGGTTTATGGCTCTTCAGGCCTCAGTTCCTCACTCAGCTTCCATCAAGGATTCCATCTGGCCCAGTATGGAGCATTGCTAAGTGGGGATGACTCTTTGCTCATGGGTGCTTTTGGCAAGGACTTGATAGAAGCTGAAGGCAGCTGCATGTCTTGTGCTATTCAGGCTCTTCCCATTGCAAGGCAACAGGTTCCTGCTCAGACAGAGTGTTATTTTGGGCTTGGGCTCTCTCTGTAAATTCTTTTAGGAATCTAATGTTCTGGGTGTTTTGCTGTGCATGTAATTGGACTTCCTGGTTATTTGCAGAAAAACATGGAGTCTGACAGCCCAAGAATTAATAGAGCCTGGTTTTCAGTGAATCCTGTTTCACGGTTGATTTATTTCTTAATCTAATTAATCAACTAGAAATATTATAAGACTGTGGTGGGAACTGACGTCTTGTAAACATCGGAGTCCAGTGTCAAGAGTGAGAGTTATGATGTCCTAATGCAGGAAACATTTTGCTGCGCTTTTGTATCTCTTTACCAAAGAATCTGCAAGAGAAGAAAATATTTCATACCACTTTCCTTCTGTAGATCTTCTGGTGTCTAAGAAGGGTTTGCCTCTGGTTATTTCCTTTAGCAGGCTGCTGATAAAGTCTCTACTCTGCTGTTTGATCAGTGTTTCCAAGGAGGTACAGTATATTGTCTAAGGTTTGAGGTGTGTTTTCCTTCCTCCTGCCTCTCCAACTTTTGGCGGGACTGCTGGATGTCTGTAGTGGTAGCAACCCAAAAGCAAGACAGACTTTTTTGCGTTCTAGTGAATGTCAGAATCATATCCCTGCAGTGCTGGGCAATGCAGAAGGAAGGCAGAGGAGACAATGCACTGATTGAAGAGATCAGCATTTAAGGATAAGGTGTCACAAGTGTGTGTAAATGCTGATGAGAATAAAATAGGGATGAAAGGTGAGAATAATAGTAAAAGATGATGAGCTATTACATATTCTTAGTTTTGTGGAATTACTCTGGCCTGACTTGTCTAAATGATTGATTGTATGAAACAAATCAGATGATAAAATAGAGCTGATCTCTTTTCTTCCCTGTAGTGGTTACCAGTTGGGAAAGCCCTGTAGGTTTTTTGTCAGAAACAGAGCACAAGCACAAAGGGGTATCCATAAAAAGGAATGTAGTGAGGATATCAAAAATAGAGGATGGTAGGAAAAGGTAATTGAATGTCTGTTTGAGGCTGCAGAAGGACTGTAGAGTCGTAAACAGAGAATATGTAAGAAATAGAGAATGTGAAAGAGAATATGTAGGGGAAAAATCAGTGTGTGTGCCTTTGCTTCTGCTGATATTTCTGTGTCTGATGGATGCAAAGAACAAGCAGGATTGTGTGAGCAGCTGGGGCTTTGCTCTGTGCAGGATGGCCTGGCTGGCAGCAGGGCTGCCTGTGCACATTTCCTTTCCTTCCACTGGAGGAGCAACTGTTGAGTTTAAAGAAAAACAATGGTTCTTCTAAAAGTGATAGCCCTTGCAAAGGAGCCTGCTTTTTATCACAGCACGAGTCAGAGGCTTGGTTTCAGTCAGCTGTAGTTATAGCAGAGCTCTGCTTCAGCACGGGGGTGAGGGACAATAGACACAGCAGAAGGGATCATCTGGTCACTGTGTGCTTGGACCTGCTTTCCTCTCCTCTTCCCTGGGGAACAAAGAGGCCCTGCTGCTACACATACCCTGTAGCAGATTTGGGAAATGGTTTTAAGTAAGTGTTGGACCAAGGCAATAGCATAGCCCATCATCTTTTCCACAGCTATGTTGTTCAAGAGAGTCATCTACTACAAAAGCCCTGATCACAAATTTTGAGGTAAATATATGAGGCTCCTTCTTGAGCCTCATGGGTACATGTCATCCACTCACTCCTGAGTGTGTATTTAAAAATATAATTATTTCTGTTCACAAGTAAGAAATAGGAAGATCTGGGGTGCAATAGGACTGGTTGCACATCTGGGAGAGAAGGTGTTGGTAGCCCATTGGGTTAGTCTTGCTGGGAGGTGGAACATGACTTGATTGACTGAGGGTTTCTCTTGGTGTTTTACTTCTGAAGAATTTTTTGAGCTTTTCATCTCCTGAGCACAGCAGGCATCTGCACAATTACTGCGGGATGAGGCAAAGAAGGGGGGAGAAAATGTTGACTGTGGGATGCTGACAGACATTATTTAAACCATTGGAGAAGTGCAGCGGATTGACTCCCTGGCCGTCACTGCTGATAATGCTGCTCATAGAGCTTGTCAGCATTCCAGCTCCACATTTTTATAACCATTTAATTACTGCCTGTATTGAATATAGCTGGAATTCGCCACTGCAGCTAATGCTCTGGAAATGCACTGTAGACTATAAGATAGTGAAGAATTTCAAGGAGATAGACAGGCTGTAATGAGTTTGCTCGTCCTGTTAGGTAACATCTCTTTAACAGCCCCAATAAACAGTCTGTTTGTTTTGTGTTTTGTGTGGTTTGTGATGTTTGGTTTTGTTGGGGTTTTTTTGTTTTGTTTTTAGGATACAGTGTCCTTGATTTGATAAAGATTTCTTTTCCTTAAAATCACAATCCCTTTCTCAAAACCTAATTTTACTTTATATTATTAAATATATTTTGTCTTTTAATTTCTTCTAACTCCCCATGCCTGCCAGAAGGTGGTGGTGGCCATGCCGTGGTCCAGCATGGATACCTCATTCCTGCTTTATCCAAGGCATCCACTTGCAGAGAGCACTAAAACTCTACTGCCACAAATTGATCTGACTGATGGGTGCTGAGCTGCTGTGAAGTGACCTGAAAATACTGGTTAGAGAGTGCTATGAATGTTATAAACATATTTTGTCAGGGAGACTATCTTTCTGTGTAATGGTAGATAGAATTCCTGACATGAACATGTTGTCATCATTCACCAGAGTACAGCACGTAGCTCATGGGATGCCTCTGCCCTTGCTGCTGTGCTTTCCCACAGGGACAGCTCTGCAAGCACAGCCTGGGAGCTTCTTGCAGGCACCTGTCCCAGCACAGGGCACTGCCAGGGTGGGAGAGGTGCTCCCTGTGTGCAGCCTCTGCCCGGAGCAAAGGGGGAGAGGCAAAGGCACCCTGGCTCAGCAGCACTGGCTATCTCTGTGCCCCTTCTCTTTCCTCCTTCCCTTCCTTAGCAGAAGAGTTAGGAGGTTGCTGCTGTGGGAAGGAAAGAGTAAAGGGGAAGGTGAAGTGTTCTGGGCAGTGAGGGAAGAGACTGGTACTCAGTGGGGTGGGTGAGAGGGGTGTGCAGTGTGTGCCCGTGGGAGGGAGGCAGCAAAGGGGTTGGGGCACATGCTGGCTGAAGGGGACACTGCTGCTGCTGCTCTGTTCCTGACAGAGGAACAAATGTAGGATTGGTGCCAGGGGGTTGAGGGGTAGAACCCCAGTGATCAGGTAACAGCTGATGGAGGAATGGGGAGTCAGAAATCTCTAACAGTACCCTAGGACATGGCGTGTGTTGAAAAGATGCATGTACATCTGTGTACATTTATAAATGTCCATGTGTTACTGAATTGGCTTGTGTCTGTATAGTTGCTCTGTTGTATATCTGTTGCTACTGAATTATCTCATTAACACTTCTGTTGAAGAGGGCTTTCTGGTCATTGATCATTAGTGTCACTGCATGCTAAGTACAAATCCTATAAACCTCAGAGTGTGAGCCAGGTCTAGTGTTTGTAAGCTAAACTGAGATCCAGGGATTGTGCTGTCAATCTGCAAGAATCCTATGAGTCTCCTAGTCCTACCTCTGAAGGTGATGATGATTTGTCCCTTCAGTGGGCTAAGACAAGGCAGCACAATATAAATAGTGTGAAAAACAGTCTGGAGGAAGCTGAAGTGACCTAGAAGTACTCTGTTTACTGGCACAAACTTCAGAACTGGTCTGCCCTCTTTGCAATTGATAGGCTTGTACATTCTCTAATTTATCATGCATTTAATGAAAGAACTACAGAATAACCCTTGGTTAAACAAAGAGTGTATACAGCACTCCAGTATTCTCAGCTCTTAACTTAGGATAACTAGTGGGCCATTATTTATCCACCAGAATAAGTTTCTAACACTTTCTGTGCTGGAAGAGATGTAAATGTCACAGACATACCTCTGCCACCACCTAGCTTAAAATCCTCTCCCAGATCCTCATCTTTTTTTCTTAAGTTCAATAACCAATCAGGCAGATTCCTCAAAGGTTTTTCTTTAGGCTCTCCATCTGCCACCAGCTTTATTTCAGCCTCTTGCAGTCTGTAAGAGGGAGGCAGTTGCAAAATTGGTCTTAAAAGAGTTGTAGATGAGCATTGAATTATAGATAAATATTGAATTGTAGATAAATATTGAATTACCAGTTTCTGATATTTGCTGAAATCTAGAGTTTCAAACTTGTCCTTTAAAAACTGGAGCACAAACCCACAATAGCAGTAAGTCCAAAGGTCTGCTTATTTATGTGAGTGATCTCTTTAGAAATATATGTTGATATGATTCTCATGGTGTGCACAATGAGAGGAGAGTCACCCTGGCTGTACGGATACAGGCAGGCTGGTGTTTGCAGTCTGCACTGAGGTATGGTGTCAGCACTAAAGCTGACCTCAAAGCTCCTTTTCAGTGGTTCCATTTGGGATATCTCTTGTTGAACTGGAGTTTAACAGCTACTCATGCTGCTATATAACCTGCCAGTGTTAGTTTTCCTCCCACTTCCCATTCTTTGCTTCTTTATAGACTATTCATATATTCAGCTTTGACCATTTGACCTGAGCTAATTCCCACTGATAATGAACCCAGTGACTTTGGCAGAAATTGTAAGTGACCTTCAGATCAGAAGCTCTTTGAGGCAGAAATTATTCTTGATACATTCTTTCCCCCTCTGTGCCCATCAGTGCTGCTGCTGTTAAAAAAAAAAAAAAAAGCCAAAAAAAAAAAAAGCAGCAGCACTGATATAATCTGATTGTGCTCTCTGCAAGTAGCAGAGAGACCTGCCCTTGAGCTAAATAAAGCAAACAAGCCTCAAACAGATAGTTATCCCTGTTGTGTATCCTCAAGCCTCTGAAAAAGCACAGATGATGTGGCTGAGAAAGCCGTGCTTTCAGCTCCTCATTTCAAAGGTGCTTCCACACCAAAGCAAAGAAAACCAGTTGCACTAATGAAACATGCACATGTACTATCCTTTGCTTTCAGTCTGCAAGCCTTGCAACCTTATTTACTTTTGCAACAGGATTATCCCCAGGTCTCACAGGACAGACATACAAGCAGGGTATTTTTTCCCCCCTTTTTTGTGCATTGGCCTGAATGTGTGAGGCCAAGACAGAGATTGTGAGGTTCAGCAGGGCTGCTGTCAGTCTGCCCATGTATTGAGGACTTTTCATTCTGTGTGCCTCGAGGCTACTCTGCCTGCCCATACAGGCTTGCTGGGCATCCTCATCTGCCCAACCGCTCCCAGTCACTTCAGCTGTCCTTGCTTCAGATAAATGCTTTTATATCTATATTTATAGATATATCGATCTATATATTTATATATCTATATATTTATAGATATATATAAATAGATACATTTATTAATGTATCTATATATATTGTTATATATGTCTAACAGCAGAATTCAGGCTAGCAGTGTGAAAACCTTTTATGCTTGAGGTGGTGCTGACAGTTTATGTCTTGATGGAATTCCTTCTTCGGAAGTAGCAGTGAGAACAACGCAAAATTCCTGCCACTATTCATTGTAAAAGCATCCTAGCGACTGTGTCACCCCAGTCAGGTTTTTCAGTGTTTTACAAACAGCACCTGCTACTGCTGTCTCCGTTGCAGCGCAGCTGTAACAACACGGGGAGCTATGTGCATGATTTTTACTGTGGGCTCTTGTGCCTGCTTATTTTCTTGTCGTGTCCCTATTGTCCTTTAACTTGTTCTTGATTTCTAAGATCTTTGGGAGGGGACCAGCTTTTTGTTCGGTGTTTGAACAGCATCTGAGGCTGTCATGCCCTGGTTCCTCACTAATCCTGGTAAGTGGTCCAGTAATACAAATGGCAAATAAATTTGAGATACAGACAAATTAGCATCCTTCTCACTGATTAAACAAATGGTTTTCTCTGTGATGATTTGAATCGGTTGCATTTTATTACAGCCCTTTGAAGCTCAGTTTCTTTTCCAGCCTCTGTTATCAGCCTCTTCTACTAGTTGACCGAAAAGTACTTGGCAGGCAGTTTGCAGACTTTGAAAAACAATAGATTGTACTATTTTAACCTGGCTTTGACCTAACCTGAAACAGTCAAGACCGGTATTTAGCAAATGTGTTTTGATGTGCCGAGTGGACTTCACTTGCTGAAAGCAGCTGCTGAGAGCAGCCTGTCTTGCCCTACAGGAGATGGGGGGACTTCGCTGGCCCCAGCATCAGCCCAGGGCCAGGGCAGACTCAGATGTCTATAGTCGGGCTTGAATGATGCAGGGAATTACTTTACTCTTAAATTGAAGATTAATGTGATTTTTTTTTGCTGGGACAGAAAACACTGCTTGCTTTTTGTAAGGATAAAGTGCCCACTGAAACGGGATTATATTTACATTATTATTGCAGGGCGATCTGTAAAATAGGCTTTCTGTGCCTCAGTAAAGAGCCATGACCCCTCACAGAGTTATCTTTTAAGCTGCATGCTAAACCCAGGGGGACTTATGGCTCAAAGCTAATGGGGATTTAACTTCTCACTGAAAGGAATTTGCAGCCTAACCCTGTTTAGATGCTCTTTGCTCTCATTGATTAAATGCCCAGTCCACTGCAAGAAAACTAATAGAATCATAACTGTATACATTTTCCAGTTGACAAAATGGATGCTGGGAAACTCTATGCAATATTTATTAGAAAAGGAGTTTGATCTTAAAAAGTCATTTTAAATCAAAATGTCAATTCACAGTTCTGTTTTGTTTGTAGAGAAAGAAAAGAATTTGAATGAAGATTTATTTTTAAAGCATTTCACAAAACCATTTCATGGAAAAAAGTTTCTGAAATGAGTATTTTTGTGAGGATTCACTGTGTTTTGTGAGTTCACTGTGTTCACTCATTAGTTTTTGAGATCCTGTCTGGAGAATAGTTGTAGATGAGGCTATTTAAAAGTAATAAACCTGCCCCTCCTCCCAAGTATTTCTCACCCCAAATTGCATTATGCACTGAAGTTCCAGGAGGACCATATTCCATCACAGATCATTGGCATTTTTTAAGATACAGTAACTATAGCCCCTCAGGGATGAGAACAGTAGAGCTGCCTCATGGTGAGAGACTTTGAGATTCAAAGAGCAGCACAAGATGCCATCCATCCACAGTCCTATGGCAGCACAGTTGGGTTTCAGTCTCAGTCTCTTTCTGTGCATCAGTCTGAGAATTTCCCATGCCTGCTCCAAGTGCAGGTGGTTTTTGAAAACCTTCTGGCTGATGCTAATGACTAGTGTGTTTATTCTTTAATTGTTGATTGTTGTAGTTTGTTGATAGGATTTCAGTGGCTTATTCCTGGAGAAAACCATAATCCCTGGTAGAAAAGAGCTCCATTCAATTGGGAGCTCAAGGATGTGGTTTAATGCTTCATTGTCCAACTCTTTTCATCACTCTTCCTGAATGTACAGTCCTGTTTCCTTTACCCCTTGAAATACAAGGGGTGGTGTCATGTGAGCTCTTCTCTCCCTTCCAGTGCCTCAGTGAGCAATCTGTCTGCTTCAGGTAGTTTTCTTCTACCTGTAGATGGGCCAGGAAATAGGTGTAGAGCCAAGCCTCATTCCAGGTCTGCCGCTCTCCTGCTGGGTAGTCTTGCAAATGACTTTAGATAGAGCAGAGGCAGTGTGAGGCTGAGCTTGGGCTTCAGAACCAGGCATTCTGGATATGGCCATTGGCCTGTCCTTTGGTAAGGTTGCAAACTAAAGGATTCCCCAAAACAAAGACTTTTATGGTGATCTGATGCCTTTTGGTGCACAGCCCAGCCACAGGAGTTACAGCGAGTTCTAAGCTGAATGCGTGCCCTGAGTTTGTTCATTTTGAAAGCTCTTGGTATTGTCCAGTGAAGAATGAAAAGGGTGAACTGAAACTTTGCAAATGATTGCAGCTCTGCTCTACAAAATAAATCCTGGAGATCTTAGAAGATCCTCAAAGGTCTTCTCATAGGGAGAAGACAGTAGGCATCACAAATCCAGTTTTCACTGGCGCTAGGATCTCTTTGACTTGTTTAAAGAGAAAAAGTAATATAGGTAGAAATTGAGTGTAATGCTGAGAACTGTCTGTGACTTACTGCATGACTTTGAGGAAGGCAGTTTAACTTGCCTGTGTCAGTTTAGCCATCTGTAAAAGAGGTACAATCATACACAGCATAATAATTTCCCTCTCAGTGAGTGCCATTTTCAGTCTACCCTGTACTACTTAATGATTTGTGTGCCTGCTGAAATAACAGCATCCTCTAAAACCGTAATACCCTTATGTATTTTTCACATAATCACTAGCGGCTGAAATATTTGTTCTGACACTTGAGATTACTCATGTAAATAGAAAAATTATAGCAGGCTGGCAATGCCAGACACCTTGAATTCCATCTGAGTGTGTGGGTGATGGGAGAGGGATCTATAAATACTGACAGAGGCAGGGAAACAAGCATGAACAGCACACAAGAAATTCTGAATCAACTTATTCCTGACATATAGGTAGAAGATTTCAAATCTAGTGTCAGTTTTGGGTAGGAGAAGGCCCTTAGAAATCTGAGCACTACAGTTCCATTGAAGAAATGTATTTTGCACCATTTCTCTGCTTTACATGAAGTTACATTTTTCTGTTGTACTTTTGAGTAGGGTTACCTACTCCATTTGACTAAACTACATATTTTTTCTTCTTAATTTTTTTTCTTTTTCTTTTTTTTTTTTTTTTTTTTGTTAAACTTAGAACACATTCAGCTTTTGGGGACAAGCAGAAGCTCCAGTTTGGTTATCAGCGAGTGACTCACAGGTCCTACAATGCTTTTTCTCAAAATGTGACTGCTAATTTCCATGTTCAGCTCCCAAATTGCCAGTTTCAGATGTTTTCCACTTCCATTACGAAAGAACTGCATAGTTCTAATTGCAGAGTTCAGTGTCACATAACAATGTAGCAAATGAGCTGTGTCACGTTTTACTTAAAAGTGTAGTAGGTTTGGTAGCTACAGTCTTCAGGTTTCGGCAGTAGTTTTTTCAATTTGTAGTTTATTTGATAAGAGACACTTGTGCAATGTAGCTGCTCCCTGTTCTCCACTGAGTCCTGTTTCTTTTGAGTACAAGTTCTTCAAGATAGCATCAGTGTCTCCTAGATCAAGCTATAAGCATCTTCTTTTTACTCAAACATTGTACTTCTGAGATTTACAAGCTAAAATTTGTTTTTCAGATAATGAAGAGATGTATATGCATTTATTTTGCTGCAGTGCGTAGTTTTTGAAAGATAGATGAATAGCTTATGGGACCTTGACTCTAGAATTCATGCAATTATTGTTAGTGACATATCAAAACTCTGAACTGAATACATCCAATTGACTGAAACAGAAACTTTGAAATTTAAAATAAACTAAATTACTTGAAGGAAACTGTAGCACATTTAGTGTAGTAAGTATGAGTAATGAACATTACAATGGAAAGTATTGAAAAACACCCAGTGGAAACAGTCTGCCTTTAGTTTATTATTATTATTACTTTACCAGTTTGAAAATTTTGTGTACCAGGTTACAAACAACCTGTGACTGCTTTTAATCAATTTATCAGCTTAAGTGCTGGTGTCACATATTCAGCCTCCAGTTCCATTGTTGATTCCATTGTGTGTGTGACGCAAGTTTGTGTCTGATTAATTTCTGTTAATCTGTTTTGAACAGAAATACAGAAAATCTCACCCCAGCACTGAAATTCATCCTGCATTCCTCGAGCATGCGTGCTGTTAACTTTAAACATGAACTTTATTATTAGACCATGGAAATGCAGCTCCCAAAGGAGCTGAAGGGGGATGGTTAGCAGTGACCAGCTCCAGGTGACCTCAGAGAGCTGACTGGAGGTGAAGCTTTCAGGCTGTCTGCTGCAGGCTGGTGGGGTCCGAGTTGTGTGCTCTGCTCATGCTGCTCTATGTGCAGTACAAAACCAGGGCTTTGTGGAGGAATGAAAAGGAATTAATATTTGGAGGCTTTACAGCTGACAAAATTGATACACTGCATAAGATAAGAAGACATATAAAGCCTTCCCTTCCTAGAAATATTTATGCTGAGGAAACTCAGAAACTGTTGAAGAAGTGTTTGCTAAAGGGAGACATCAGGCCTAGGGAATCAGTGGCTGAATCAGCCCACACCACAGGCAAAGTCTCAGGAAAAGAAACTGAGGATAAGTAAGGGAGGAATTTTTGGTGTTACACAGAAGCAGGGGATGGCCTGGGAATGTTAATTTCCATTATGTGTGTAAGCTTCACAAGTGCTGAAATCAGAGTGGAAGCCCCTGGTGCAGATGGGAAGGAGGAAGTGGCCGCAGGGGCTGCTCCAGCCAAGACCTGTGCGGGGTTTTCCCCTGCCATTTCTTAACTTCTAAGACATTTTTAGTGGTGAGTTTCGCTTTTTGAAGTCTGATGTAGATAACACAGTGTGGCTAATCACTGTGACCTATTCAAGTTGTCAAACCCATGAGGTTTCACAAACTGCATGCTTGCATGGCTTCCTGAGAAGAGCTTATTTAGTCCCATTTTCTCCTGTTTGATGGGGCCAGGACTGCAAATCTCTTGCCTTGTTGACAAAAAAATTATCTTAACTATATAAAATTGCATATTGCAAGGTACTTGGAAGGTACTGCCTTCATTTGTTGAGTGCAAGTGTGTGATGGTGCTTATAGCCCTCCTTAACATAGCTTCACCTTTTCTATAAAAGCAGCTGCAAATTTAAAAGCACACTGTGAAGTATTCTTTATATTTTTAAAATGCAGTTGTTGATCTTTTTAATCCAGCCTATTTGTACACTACTGAAAACACAAACTTGAAGACTGATTGCTTACTAGCTACGTTTTAGGGCCAATTGCTAAGGTGCTCCTTTCAGGTAAACTTTATCTTAAAGATGTGTTTGTCTTCTGGATCTTTCTGAAGTTATTCTTTTGAAATATTCCTTCATGTATTCCACATAAAAAGTATAATAAGTGCAATATATTTAAAAAAGGACTTAAAAACACCTCCTTATGATTTAAATCCCAGCCTGTCTCTTTAAGAGATGAATAGACAATTCATTGAATTCACTGGAATTATTTTAAAACAGCAGAAAATGGGAAGCTGAGCGTAGTCTCACTACAGTGTGAGAAATGGTGTAAGCATTCAGGAGATTCTTATTCTCACAAGGTGTTTATTTTAACTAATTTCTATCTTCTCCCAGAGGTGGAGATCTGATGCTTTTGGCAGATCGAGAGGTTTACTATTTCACATCCATTTCAGCATGGGGGAAAGCAGATGATGTTAATGGATGATACTTGTCCGAGCGTAGTAACAGATGTTTCTGTAGGAAATGTAGTGGAAACACTGACAAGCAGGATTGTTGACTGGTTTTTTCATTTATGCCCAGATTAAAACTGCTAATAGGATCATGTGATGTGTCTTCACAGATGATCTGATTCATAAATTCTTTTCTTTGGGTCATAGTTTTGATGATGGCACCAGCAGCTCATCTCATTTTTATAGAGTTCTTCACTGTAAGGCACACAGTTGGCTTGAGTTGAGAGGAAATCTGATCTCTCACACAAAGCCTAGCAGGCAAATTCTGGTATTATGTTAGAGGACACTCTGTGCTTTTCTCCTGCAAAGGGGAATTCCTTGATCAAGTGTCTTCAGTCAGATTCGGGTATGTTGTTCCTTTTGCTTTCGTATTGTAAACCTACACATCCTGTCCTCATTCCTGTAGTAACAAAAGAGCTTTCCTCAGGCTTGCTGGTTCCCCTCAGTGGCCTTTGTCTTCCCTCCTAGGAAACAGTTTGAATGTGTCAGAAGAGTCCCAGTTCCTCAGAAAGGCGTCTGGCCAAGAACCTGACCAAGTTGGGCTGTAGTATTTCTCTCATTAAAAGCCTGCTTCTTCCCCCCAAAAAGTCATCTGTGAAGAGTAACAAAGCATTCATTGTGGAGTCTTGGGACTTGGCAGAAGCACAAATAAATGAAGTGCTTTTTTGGAAGCTATGTTGCCTGTCTTGAAGATCAAAAAATAAATCCAAACTGTTTCAATGTGTATCAGTGGATTAATTCATTTGATTGCCACTTCCCTTCCTCTTCTCTTTGGGGGGAGGGGCACTCCGGAGATTGGAATTTTAATTGCTTGACCACATTAGTGGTGCAGCAAAAGTGTATGGATCATTAATTAGTACTGAATATAAGGATCTCTGAAGTTGAGCTATAGCATCAAACAAATGAGTTTAGACAACTCCTGACTAAACTTACAGTCTATAAATAAATTGAGTTAAAATAATGAAACTATTAGATTTTTTTCCTGAGTCCCTGCATGTTGTTTTCTGTGTTTGCAGTATTATGGCGGTCTTAAAGATTGTGGCATTTTTATATAAATACATATTTAATATTTGAATATATGTTAGATATATGTATGTACTCCAAAGATACATGTGTATACATGCCTATAAAATAGTTATTCATAATTCAAAGTTGTTAAACAATGGCATGTTTTATTTATTTTTATTAAATGTTTTGAGGTTTTAATTCATTAGGTAGTTTCATTGGCAATGTTAAACCCAGTGTTTTTGATAGTGGCTTTCTTTTTCAGTCAGTACTTGAATTTGTGCCACTATATTGAAAAGAAAATCCAACTCTTGAGTGTAATGCTCTGAAAACAGAGTATTTTCCACTTTATTACTTTAATGTCCAGTAGACTGTATCATCTTTCTTCTGGTTTTAAAACTTGATGATGGAAGTGGGTTGTATAACTGCAGTTTAACTTTGCTCTATCCATGATTCTCAGATAGTGCAGCGTGGAATAGGAATATGCCTGTAATAGATACTGGTATCAACTTGTTTTCTGCTATGTGGATTAAGAAGTGGCTAGTGAACAGGCTGCAGAATGTAAAAGTGTAGGGTCATCCTAAATTGCTATGTATGTAGTAGGGTTGCTGGTGCATTGTTATAAAACAGCATGTTCTGCAGTATTTGCACCCAGAATTTAGAGGTAAATAGGAAATAATTGCTGATAAAACTTATGAGTCATCTGAACAATGTGTGCCTGATTTCAGCTAAATTCATAAACTGGGCTTTGGTTATGGACATGTAATTACAGATGCTGGTGAAGTAAATGGAAAGCAGGGGCTCTGAAGTTTAAATAATAACAAAAAATTATATAAATTGATCAAGTTCTGCCACCTGATCTGCTCCTATATTGTATTTGTGCTTTTATACGTATCCATTTGGGGGCTTTTAAAATATGAATCACACCTGAATATGCAACAGCCATAAAGTCTGGGCTGTAAAACCCAGCAGAATTCAGCCATGAATTGAGACCTGTGCTTGTGTTTAGTAGGAAGTGGGATGTTATTAATAGAAGCTAGAAAAATGCTTTTTTTTTTTTTTACAGAAAGCATATATTTACTTAATTTTTTTCATTCTGCTGTGGAATTTCATATGAAGATGGTGTTAGCAGTTTATCAGTGCATTAAGAGCTCTTTATTCGTATCCCTGGGGCTGAGGAACCATCTTCTGTTGAGATGTAGTAGAAACTAGATGTCTGTGAGTTCAGAAGTTGGAAGGAATTTTCATAGGATGTACTTCCTCAAAGTAGTTTTCTTGGCTTTTGCTGTGTTTGAGGCTCAGTTTCTGGAAAGAGAATGGTGTTTCTGCTCTCCCCCTATTCCTGCTTCCTTTTTCATGGGATTTTGTGAAAGACTGCAGCTGTCTGCCATGAATTCACCGGTACACCGCATGGAAACTTGGCTTTTGGGACATGGAAAGGCTGCCTCTTTTCTTCTGTCCCGTCTCTGGGGAATTCAATTCTCGTTTTGTGTTCTGCTTAAGTTTCCAGCCAAAGTTTTTACTTCAGCTTCCTTCCTCCCCCCTGCCCCTCTCTCCTCCTCTTAATTAAAATATGCTAGGGTTGAATGGATATAACTGCAACTGGAAAAGTACAAAAATAGCACAGATGAAATAGCTACACTATTGAGACCTGGACCTTTATTTGGAATCACATTTGCTGGCATGTCATTGTACCAGTGTTCAAAAACTGACTGGATTACTTTTTTCAACAGAGCAATCATTAATCTCAGATTTTAAAGGGAACAAAATTTTGTTTGAAGTTGAACATGATTTTCACAGCTTCAGCTGTTCCGCCCATGGAAATTAATGACAAGATTGTGTTCATTCAGTGTTAACAGGAATAGATTCACACATCTGTATTTGTTCTGTTCTTGGCTTCCCTAAGGCTATGAGTACGTCCAAACTGAGAGGGCAGCTGCTGAAACCAGGATCTCTATGACATTGCAACAACTGCTTATTCTCAGCACCTCTGAAAATTGTGTAAGTTTTGGAGTATGCAAAGATGAGACTGGTTTGTGGAATTAAGTAATACAGTTTTGTAGATAATGGACTTTAGTTAGATATCTAAAAAAATTTTTAAAAATCAGTCTCAACTCTTTTTGCTTGAAATAGTTTCTGGAAGCCTGGTGGAATTCTGCGCCAACTCTTTCCTGAGAAGGGAACAAATTAATTTAAGAAAATACTAAGAATATGATTGGACAAGGAACCAAAACCATCAGTGTTCAGTGGACAGCCTTTCTGATAAATCACAAATGGTCCTTCCTAAAAAGGAATATCTCATAACATACCTAAACAGAGAAGTCCTTGTGATTGAAGTTAACATATTTTTTTTAAAGGATAAAATGAACAATGGTAAAATGGGCACTAAGGTGTTTTAGAGAAAAAGAGCAATAGGTGCTCACAGAGCCTGGACTCTAGATTTGTAATGGTTTCTCTCTTGGTAAAATTTTTATGAAGTGCCTTGAAATAGTGCTGCTGAAGTTAATCACCTGATCTGTAGTTTTGATAGTAGGAACACTGTTGTTCTTCTCCACTCTTCTGAATACTTCTCTTGCTTTCATTTTGAACTCAAAAAATTCAGTTGGCTTTCCCTAATTTAACATCCTTCACCACAATGCCCTTTTGTAAATTACCACCTTTTTGTTATTCAGTCATTCCCAGCTTCTTCAGCTGAGCTGACGTGGTGATCTGCACCATTTCCTTGAAATGTTCTCCCACAGCATTTTAATAACTCCCCCAAGCAAGTTCACAATGCCCAGGCCCTTTCAGGTGGTGTCACTGCTGTTTGAGTTGTGGGTACAATCAAGTGGCAGCAGCCAGAGATGCAGCCACAGCTGTGTGCTGGGGGAATACTGTCTTAACCAGGGCACGTAAATGGGATGTCTTGTCTTGTCTGAGTTCCATCAAGTTTGTGAAGGGGAAGGAGGCTTTGACTGGCAGATTTGCCAAGCCCATCAATAGCAAAAGCAACTGTGAGCTTAAACTAACAAAATAATTAAAAAACAAGAGAAAAATGTTGCAGCATTTGCCTGCATAAAGAGGGGAATACGAAGCATACATGTAAAAGAAGTATAATGCAGTAAGATAGTTTAATATAGTAAGATAATTTCAGAATCCTACATTCACTTCTCTTATCCATTCTGGAAAAAAGCCTGGAAGAGGCTGAGATCTCATCTGACACCTTCACTCTCACAAAAGGCTCAAACTCCATTTTATTTCCCCAAGAGAAGGCTAAGAAGTGAGTGGTTTTTGTTTACTCCATATATATATATATATGTACAAGTAGATAAGACAAAACTGCTTCCCAGCAAACAGAAATAGTTGTTGAGATTAGTGGTGGGACACTGACGAGTGTGAACCAGAAGCAAGATGTGAGTTGGAATCACTGGAAGTATTGCTGGGATATTTTAGATAGGGGAATAATAGGTTCACTGTCACTTGGTTGAATGTCTTTCTTTAAACATCCCTGTACCTCAGACAGCTCATGGCTTCTCTGTGAAGCAATTGTTGCATGACTGCTTACCCACTGTCACAGAAAGGTGGGATGGCTCTCCTGGCCCTACACTGTATGGCTGTATGTTCATACTTTGCCAGTTCTGTTCTTTTCCCTCATTTTACTCATAGCACCATACTGACACTGGCAGCAGGCACATCTTCATCTTCTGTATTTGCACAGCTTCCCATGCTGGGATGCTTGGTGAGCAGAATTAATGGACAGCATCAAGGTTTAACACCAGTCCAGAGAACTCACAAATACATGCAACTCCAGAATATTCATTTATTTATTGTTTTCCATCTCTTTTTCTCTCTTCCATAGTGAAATACATGAGAGAAGCAACCCCCTATGTGAAGAAAGGCTCCCCCGTGTCAGAGATCGGCTGGGAGACGCCTCCCCCCGAATCTCCGCGCCTGGGCTGCGCCTCTGCTGAGCCGATGGCGCAGCTTTCGCTCTCCATCCACAGGGACAGGAAGACAATTCCCCTCAAGATGTGCTATGTGACACGCAACCTGACAGTGTCAGACCCCGAAAACAGGTGAGTGGGGATTGCCTGGGGCTGGGATTTCACTTTCACCTTGAAAGGTTGCTGTCATTTTGTGCACTGGGGTTGGTGAGCAGGAGTGGGGCACACGTAGTGACCCAGCAAGAGAAGCCAGCATCGCTTTGGGAAGGGTGGGTGGTGGTGTCTGAGCCACATGAGGCGTGGCTCAGCTTTTGGGTTATGCTAGAGGAACCTCGATGCAGTAACCCAGCACTTTTGTTGGAAATAAGATCTCGGGGGGTTGTTTTCATCATGATTGCCTGCTTTTGAAGGAAAAGACGCTGTACACATTAATTGGTTACATCCTCCGGGCTGCCTAAATCTGATTCCACTAAATTGCATTTTCTTTCCTTTTTTAAATGAATATTGTTTTAAGAATGGTCTGGTTTGAGTGTTCAGTTTTAGACATTAAAGTCAAGAAGAGGAAAAAAGTTCCACTTACAAGGCATTAATGGGGAATTTTTGTGACTTGTTTTTTTTCTTAATGTTAAAAATAGGATGAGGTTTTACCAGCCCTTATTTATAACATATGTGGAACAGCTGCACCAACACACTCCCTGATCTCTTCTCTAACAGCTGCTAATAAAAAAGGGAGCAGTCAAGTCAGTGATACACTGACTAATTCTCCATCTAAATAATGGCATTTTAATTTTTCTGCAGTGCTCAGAAGCTGGTGTAATGCCTTTGATTCTCAGCATTTACATATAGGCATAAACAAAAGTTACATTTTCATTTGCAGAAAAGGATAAGAAGTGGGGAGAGAAGAAAGTGGCTTGGGAAGGATGTAATCTCTGTAATCGTTTGCACTGCAATTCAGAAACTTTATTAGTATCTGTATTGTTTTCCATCTTTCCTTTTTATATTTGTCTGACCTTTTAATTTTCCCCCTCCATACTTTATTGTTTAGTATGGCTTTACTTTGCCTTGGCTTTTCATCTCACGTAGTGGTTGCCACCATAGTCAGTGTAACTGACTGCTACAGAAGTGCAATTGTAAACCAGAAATAACCCTAGCAGTCCTTCTCAGCATAAATCTAGATGTTCATTGATATTGGCCAGTCTTTTTTCCACATATGTCTGCATAGTTTAAGGTTTGACAGCTGTATCACTTGTCTGAGAGTTTGTCTTTCTCTCTGCCATGGTGTGTATTTTAAAAATACTCATACAGGTTGCATTTTTGGAATCAGTACAATGTAATGATACTTTGCCTGCACTGACTTTATTTTCTCATATTTTTTCCCCTTTCTTTTTTGATTTTATTGTAGTTTTCACCTTCTGTCACTCTTCTGGCCCTCCTGGTTTGAGAGCCAGGACTGACTCAGGGACACACACTCATTGCTCATGATACCTCTGCAATGGAGTTGACTTTTTTGAAGTATGCTAGATGTGTTTTCTTCAGTGTTACTAGGAAGTAATGTGTGGGAGACTTATATTGCTTGTTATCATGGTTTTCATTTTGTGTTGCTGTCATTTCCTGTGGAAAGAGTGACTTCTGATTTTTACTGTAGTCCAGCACAGTGTAGTCTAAGAGGGATTTTTCCACCCAAGTGTGCAGTATCTCACCATTGTGCTAGCTGCTGTGTTGTAGTAGCACCCCATGGAGTAGCATCTTTACTGGTTTCAGTGTTTTTTAGCAATTCTGAACTCTGGAACTCATATTTCCCAGTATTAATGCTATTACAATGCAGTGACCCTTTCTTACTGGAATGCCTTCCAAGATAGAAATCCGATTCCAGAACAATAATTTTGTCTTCGCTCACAGCAGGGCCTAAGCCATGTCCTTACATGCTTACAACACTTCTGTTTCATAACCCAGTGACCTGACACACATAGATTTTGTAACTGATGGTGTCACTTTGCTGGATGGCTTTAAGAGAGCTCTGCTGGCAGGATGCCAACGCATATGTTGGCCATTAAAGGGCTCCTTTGGATTATAACTGAGCTAATTTTCACTTAAGAGCAAGTGTGGGCATGGAAAGCCTGAGTTTTCCAGTGCAGTAATTTCTTCAGTGTGGGCTGGGGATAATGTCAGCAGCCTTCTGGGACCAGGATGAACTGATTTGATGTCCAGCATGAGAAGATACCTATGTTAAGGGACCCAAAAGGAAATACTTGCTTGTTGGCACTGGATTATCTCCAGTTCTTAGAAAGCTGCAGTGAAATGTGGATTTAATGGGCATGGAGGAATATTGTTTTTCCCATTAGAGCTGGTAGCCCTGCATAGGACTTTTTTGTTCTCATGGAAGACTGACCACAGTTGAGAGATTCTCAAGTCTGTGTCTACTCTCAGATGGTTTGGTGAACTTGTTGTTTTAGAGCAGAAGTGATGTCAGATCAGATGTCTCCTTCACCTGGTCTGCCTGTGGGTTCATTCTGGATGAGATCTGTTACCTGATAAAAAAAGCTGTAAGATATCAAGGAGAAGATCCTTAATACAAACCAATACCAAAATTAGTGTGTAGGATTTTTTTTTAATAATTAAAGCATGGCAACAGGAGAAAAGATGTAGATCATCTATGCCATTCTTCTCTAGGTGGAGGGCTTATTATATTTTAGGCTGGAAGAAACTGGTTAAAATACTTGCCACTTAAATCAATTATTTTCTGTGTTTTCACTGATAAGTGACCTTTTTGGTGGCAGCAGCAAAGGTCAGGCCTCACTGAGGAGCATCCTCTCCCAGTGAAGGAACATGTGGAAATGACCATGGCTAGTAATGCCAATAAACAGAAAATCTTCTGCAGTGTAGGAAGCTTTTCATCAATTTCTGGTGATAATATTAAGGAACAGGAGAAAAAAAAAGGTCTCTCAGGTGAAATTTTTTCTGTTGGTGCCTTTAAAATCTTGGGATATAATACAAAGGTACTTTTGTACACAACATAGGAGACACGACATTCCCTGGAGAAATGAGACAATGCTATGTGGATGGAAAAGGTTTTCTCATCTCCTCTTGAAGTCACCCTAAAATTCTGCTTGCACATCTTTCAGCCAAACCCAGGATGTGTGAGCCTCGTCCTGTCAGCACTTGGTGTGCACACATCATGTTCTTCCAGTGTCAGGAGTCCAGAGCAGTGTGATCCTCAACAGGGTCCAGCCTTAGTGATTGGGTTATTAATTGTAAGGATTTGGCCCTCTGATGGGAAAGGTTTGCTTTGGTCTGGAAGCTAGGAAAAATGGACCAAGATGGATTCCCAGCAGTGAACTTTACTTATCACTGTCCATTTCAGGATTGGACTAATTACAATTTGGAAGATAAAATTGAGCAGGTACATTTTATAGGTGTGCGTTGGGTTTGCATGACCAGGTTATGGTAGCAGAGAAGCTCCAGAGGTGGCTTCTGTGAGAAGCTGTCAGAAGCTTCCTCCGTGTCCTACAGTGCCAATGGCAGCCAGCTCCAAGATGGACCCACTGCTGGTCAAAGCTGAGCCAATTGGGAATTGTAGTAACACCTATGTGATAACATATTTTAAAAGGAAAATAAGAAAGTTGCTTTGCAGATGTAATTGTGGCCAGATAAGATTGGAGCGAGAATATGTGAGAACCAGCCCTGCAGCCATCACGGTCAGTGAGGAAGGAGGGGCAGGAGGTGCTCAAGGGGCTGTAGCAGAGATTCCCCTGCAGCTCATGGTGCAGCCCATGGGGAGGCAGCTGTGCCCCTGCAGCCCATGGAGGATCACAAGGATGCAGAGATCCACCTGCAGCCCATGGAGGATCACAGGGATGCAGAGATTCACCTGCAGCTCATGCAGGATCACAGGGATGCAGAGATCCACCTGCAGCCCATGGAGGAGCCCATGCCAGAGCAGGTGGATGCCCAAAATAGTTTGTGATTGTGTGGGAAATCTGTGCTGTAGCAGGTTCCTGGCAGGGACCTGTGGGGAGAGAGGAGCCCAGACTGGAGCAGGTTTGGTGAGAGGACTTGTGACCTCATGGGGGATCCATTCAGGAGCAGCCTGATTCTGAAGGACTGCACCCTGAGGAAAGGGAGTTACATGGAGCAGTTCATGAAGATCTGAAGCCCATGGGATGGACTCACATTGGAGAAGTTAATGAAGAACTGCATGAGAGGAACCCCACACTGGAGATAGGGAAGGACTCCTCTCCCTGAGCAGCAGCAGAAACAACCTGTGATGAACTGTGTAAACCTCAATCTCTATCTCCCTGTGCCACTGGAGAGGAGTAGGTAGAGCCTGGGAAGGAAGAGGGTGGGGGGGAGATGGTGTTTTTAAGATTTATTTTACTTTTCAGTAATTTCAGTGATTTTGTAAGTAATACATTCAGTTAATTCCCTGAAGCTGGAGCCTTTTTTGTCTGTGATGATATTTGGTGAGTGATTGCTCCTGGTCCTTATCTCAGCTTAGGAACCTGTTATATTTTCTGTTCCCTCACCACTAGTGAAGGGGAGTGATAGAGTAACTTTGCTGGGTGCCTGGAATTCAGGGTCAACCCACTACGAGATGGCAGAGGAACTGGCTGGTCATTCTGGACTCTGCACAGTGAGCTGCATCTGGGAATTGCCTGAGCTTCCCAAGACATCAAGGTGGTGCAGAACAGGACAGACTGATACCTATTTACTCCAAAGGCAGCAGTAGATTCAAGGAGCTTCATTACTTTGAGGTGTTTTTATTTGTTTGATTTTTCTTTTTTTGCATTGGGAAATACTGATGCATTGAATGAAGTATTCACAAGATCTGTTACAAAGCCATTGCTCCCCAAACTTCCTTTCGTACACGTTTTTAAATAATAATTTGTTCTTACATTATTTCATAACAGCAGTGTCAGTAATGCACATTAGTAGTGTCCATGAGATTTAACATTTTGAACTGTAGTTGGTGTATAAGTAACTTTAGCAGCATGAAATAGCAGTGTGATTCTAAAATGTCATTTCAAAATCTTAAATATAAAACATTCTAGTGAATTTGCATGTATTTACTTTTGTTACAATAAGACACGAAAACAAATGCTGAAGCTTTTTTAAGGAAAAAACTGAATTTCAAACAGATTTAATACGACATAGTAGAAACAAGTCCTTGCATCAAAAAACTTGTCATGAATGCTCACAACAAATATAAGGTGTAAGCAAAAGATTGTAAAAATGCAATAAAAAGACAAACATCTTGAAGTAGGTGAGGGAGTGAAAGACCAAGCAGACCTCTTCAAGTTCCTGCTTATATAACTTAAGGGGAACTGAGGGGATAGGGAGGCAAGTATTAGGCAGTAGAGAAGGTTCTGGATATCTCATTGATGAAAACATGGTCTGGCTCATGCCCCCAGCCTGCCTTCTCCTGTTTAGAGAACAGGACCATGCCTTGGTTCTGCCAGCTATCACCAGGCCCTGGTGTGCAGAGCAGATGCTGATTCTCCTCCAAGAGCAGTGTGCCTCAGGGGTGCACCTTTGCAGCCTGGGGTTTTTCTCTGCTGTTGGGGGAATGGTTTCCCTGAGTCACTTATGTTTGGGGCTCATAGAGGGCAGGGCTCTGCCACAGAGTGACCAGAGATGAGTTACAGCCACTCCTGGAGAGCACAGGTCACACTTACCTTGTTTTCTGCCTCTGAGGAGGTAGTTTGACAGCACTGAGCATAGTCAGTGGCACTGGCAGTGGCAAGGCCAGATGGGGTTAGTGCTGGGCAAAGGCTGAGCCCTGCACCAAGGAGGAAGGAGGTGATGCCCATTTCCAGCACTGAGCTGGCACTGCTGACACGCTGGAGCTGTGTCTCTCCTGGGTGGACATCCACAGCTCTGTGGGGCTTCCTGGGGAGGTAGGATTTTTTTTCCCTAGTGCACAGTATAGATTTGGCTGGACTGGGCTCTGGTAGAAAACTGGGGGCTTTTTTCTGTTCCTGTATGTTGTAGGTAGGCAAGGAAAGACCATAAGAATTTATGTCTGCATGGGGCATAGAGCATGGATAAAGATACAGAATGGGTGCATTACCAGTATTAAAAGTTGCCCTCCACATCTCCTCAAGGAATTTGTGCTTTGCTCCTTGTGTTGTTATTGAGCTGCTCTCTGGCTGTAGAACCTCTGTGAAATGCAGAGACCATACTTAATTCATAGTGTTGTTGTGAGCTACAGCTTGGGATCCTTGGATGAAAGGCACATAGCAGTTAATTATCATTATTGGTACAGACATGTTGTACTGTATGAATATCAGTAAGTCCTTTGAAGAAGTCATTGAGCATGCTTGAGTCAGTCTGATTTATATCAAGAATTTTTGTTAGCATTTGGGTTTTTTTTTCCTGGTGGGCTGTGTTTATTATCTCCTTAGATTACTATATCAACAATCCAACATTAAAGTAAAGCAACTTGAAAGAGTATAATCCAAATCCAGAAAAGAACAAAAGTGCTGATAATCAGGGTGAAACTCTGGTTGACTCTCCCTTCATCCTTAAATCACCTTGTTGTGCTATCACAGTGTGCTTGGTCTGTTACAGCCTTGCCTACAAAAGGCTGTGAATTTAAAGTCACAATGAAAATGTGTTTTTAACCTTAGCTTCCAACTATTTTACTGTAATGGATCCAAATCCAGCTTTTGTGTGAAGTTGGATGTCCCTTGTTGTGTTCCTGTTCTGTAACTGCTAATCTGCTTACAAAATCTGCCCTTTATGGGAAGGGATGAAGAAGTAAGCAGCACCTGAGGTTTATGTACTTTTGCCTCCTTCAAGCTGAGAGAACTTAGGTAATTTAGCTAAAAAGGCATTGGCTGCATCCCCTTCAGTACTCTGAGGGTAGGAGAGGGAAGAATGTGGGGCATGGGCAACAGGAGTGGCGTTGTGGGATGGGTCATGGGGAAGGCCTCCTCTTCCTCCTCAATAGCCTGCATGGCTGTGGGACCCTTCTCAGTAGCAGGGTCAGTGCATTCAGGGCTAGGGTTGTCTCATGAGGGACCTGTAACTTTGCATTTTTTCTCTCATAACAGTGTTTTGGGGGCAAGTCATTATCTGCTACAATTAATTCATTAACTAATAGATTTAATAATTAATGGTTCTATAATTGGTTGTCTGACAGCTCTCTGCCATCTACATCATCTGCTTTTCGGGCAGCCCTGCAATTGCTGGTGCATTTTGTAAGCTGCAGTCATCTATCTTGATTAGGGGAAATTTTCTAAACCTGTAGGAGCTGGAGCTCTGAAGTTTCTAGACAGAAATGGTGATTTTTAAATTTGTTTTTCATTATGTGAAATAGTTGTTTTCTATCATTTGTGAAAATCCCCACAAGCCAAACAGTTTTAGTCTGGGTCATACCAATTTTTCTGTTAGCCTCAGTTTTTTCTCATCTTTCTTGAAAGGCCACTGAGATCAGACACTTCTGTAGGACTATCCCTCCCATAAAGATGAGCATTTTTGCCTTTTCGAGACAAATCATGAAACTAAAGTGAACTTCATTACTTTTTTTTTCATTATTAAATTCTTGTTCTGTTAAGTCATGTTAAAATAGGTCTCTAATGTCCTAAAGGCTGGCTGTAGTCTCTGGACAATGGTGAGAGCTGAATAACTGGGAGATGCACCAGGATCTGGGGACACAGTGGAAACCCCTGAGTTTTCCTGCAGGGTGCTTGACATACCAGTGTAGAACTGGATTGTTACAGCACGTTGTGTCTGACCTTCAATCTCTGCAGGTCCTGGTGAATTTGGGACTAGGCATGTCTCATTTGCTTGAAAAAAAAAAAAAAGATGAATCTTTTCTCCTGGTGTAATGGCATGGGGCTTTCTCCCTTCCCCATCCTTCTGGGCCATACAGGTGAGCTCCTGATGTCCTTCCCATCTCCAGCATAAATGAAATAGCAATGAGTAAACCTCTTGCATGTGTAACTCAAAAGCAGTGTCCGTGCATGCATATATGTGACTATAAATAAAACTGTATGGAAGTCTGTGTGTATGTGTGAGCTGGGCTGAACATGACCTGACAGGAATAAAATGTGTCCCTGTGAGTTGGGTGGTGAGGAAGGATGTGAGTGATGAGGAGGTGGCAGTAACTAAGGCTGGAAGAAAGCTTTCAGCTGGATATTTGATTAACAAGTTTTTAATCAAAGTCTTTATTTCCTGTGAAAATATTTAAATAATGAAAAAAACCCCACCATATGCTGGTGGGTTTTAGTGTTTCATTTTGGGATTTTTCAGCCATTGCTTCAGTTAGGGGAATTTTGAAAAAGTAAAAGAATTTGAATTTTTCCAATCAGCTTCAGCTGTAGAGGGTTAAGCTGAGAAATGGAAAAAAGAGCAAAGGAACTGGAAAATAATCAGGTGAAGGGAAACAGTAAAAAAGGAACTGCCTTGAGAAATGGATGGAGGGAAGAAAGGAGCACAAATTAAGAAAAAGTGATTAAATAAGAAGCCAACCAGCAAGGCAGAGCAACAAACCCAGAGAGTGAAGACTGCAGTAGACTTTACTTAACAAACACTTTGGTAAAAAAGAAAAAAAACCCAAAGCTCTGAGAAGGTGTAGAAAATGAGAGATGCTCTAAGGAATGTGTCACAGAGTAAAGGGAAAGGAAGAGCAGTGGGAGTGCTGCAGGGAAGAGGAAAACAAATAGTTAATCATGTTTTTATGTGCATCTGTATGTAAAGGAATGTAAGTGCTGACACCCAAGCTGCTGCTAAATAACGTTGAAGAGCAGTTTAAAGACCCCTGAGATCTCCCAAATAACGAAAGTTGATGTGCAAGTGTTTCAGTTTCCTGCTATGCTCCCACAGTCCTTGTGTTATGGCTTGGAGACAGTGACAACCTCAAGACTCCTTTTCCTGCCTGGCTGTTGTCCTGTGCTCAGTGCTGGCCTTTCCCTTGCCTACCAACCCATCTGCAAATTGGATTTCAGTCTCACAGCTCTGATCTGGCCTGATCTGCCATTGATTAAGGAGCAGGATTTTCAGCTGGTGTATTTAAAGCTGCTCTCTCTTGTACCTCATGTAGTCATGGGAATGGCAGCAAATGGCAATCACAGTGTGAGCCCTGGTGCTGGGCTGCCATCAGAGGAGCCTCAGTTCAGTGTTGGTAGATGCTGAGGCTGGTCCTTAGTGCTTAGGTTGTATGTGAATACTTTACTATTTTAGTAATACCTTTTGCTCACTTCTAGCTTGCTTTGTCCTGGGTTTCTGCTGATGGAAGTTCCTGTTTTACTGTAGTATGAGTTTTGCTGAAGTTGCTACTTCTTCTCATCACTTACATACAGCTTTTCCATTAGTCTCTGTGTCTGTTCAATGGGAAGATGGGTCTGCTGCCAGTTGTGAGTGTCAGGAGGTGACCCATGCACACTGTCCCCAAAGAAGCTGGCAGTATCTCTGGAGACTGGCTCCCAGGTGGAGTCTTCCTACAGCACCCAGAGGTCAGTAATTGATCCAGAAGGAATTTGTGGCTTTGTAGTCATGGTTGTCTGGCTTTGGTTTTGCTTCACTTGGAAGTAAGCAGTGATCCCTGGGATTCTTGATCATGGAAGCCAAAAAGTAGATCTATAACATAATGAGACATTGTGACATACCCTGCTAGGTAAGGTGGACCTGCCATTTCTCTCTTCCAGCAAGACTTTCTTCTCTGACAGCTCATCCACAAGACAGAGCTGATCTGTCAGCAGCCCTACTAATTTTCCCTGTTTCCCTATCAGTTTTCACCCACACTTGTGGATCACATCCTCTTCTTTCCCCTGGGCCCTACTACAGCACTTCCTAAGAGCAAGAGTGGCATTCCTTTCACAAGACATTAATTCATCTCCAAACCCATGAACTTATGCAGCAGCATGAGACCCTCCACCCTCTTCTCAGTTGGAAGGGCTCATTTCCCACTATTACCAGCTGCAGTTATATGCTCTTTGCCAAGCCCAGATGCTGTTCCAGCTGCAGAAGATTTGCTTTGCTGCTGCTGCCTTGAGTTTGCTTCAGGGAGCTCTGGTCGGTGTGTTGAATATACCAATCACATCTTCTTAAATTTCAGCATCTTCTAATGTTAAATCAAATTCCTGACATCTCTATGAAATAATGCTGTTTGTGGGTTTTTTTTTTGCCAAATAATTTACCCCAACAGCATTACCTTGGAACAGCATTTTTGCCATTTTTTCTTGCTGAATCTGCTGTGAAGAGGGCTGAACTCTGTATTTCTGGATTACCAATATTCAGTACAATTACAACCAGAATATAAAATTAAAAAATCAAGAAAGTAAAATATAAGAGATCTTTTGGGCACTGTGGTTCAAGAGTCCTGCTCCTTAATATCCATATACATTTAAAAACTATTCAATTACTTTTGTGGTTGCTGTGGGTGGGGCAGGCAGTGTGTGATGTCTCTGCAGATTGGTCAGTATCTGCATGCAGTGGTGTGAGCAAGTCCATTGCAGAACCAAATCCTTTCTTTACTTGCATGTGGCACAACTCCTCTGATATCCCTTGTATTAAAGCCCAGCTGGTGGCAAATAGAAATGAAATCAACTGTGACAGCTCATTAGTGATATATACACCCTCTGGTTGGACATCAGTCTAGTCCAGCTCCCAGGAAAGTATCTACATCGTTTTTAGCACAGTAAGCTGAAAGTCACCAAGTAACTGTTAATACAGCAAATACTCTTTTGACAGCAAGGGGACTGAGAGCCTTTCACATAGAAAAAATTCCACTTGATTACCAAGCAGTGCTTGCTTGGTAAAATTGCTTTCACTTCCATTTAGGTTCATCAAATGAGGATGCTTTTTCAGAGAGTATGCTGGGGAATTCATTGCAAGCCTAACAGTCTCTCTCTGGAATATTTTCCTTGCAGACTAAGCCCAAAGTTTCCAGTGCTTAATTTTAATGTATTCTGTTCCTGGTTCATCTCCTGATGCAGCATGTAGAATTCAAAAGAACCTTAAGAGTTTTTTAAAATTTATTTTATAACAAAACCTACAACTTTTCAAATATAAATCAGGTTGTGTTCTTCTAAATTTCCCCTTTTCCTGGAAAGGCTCCTATGTTTGTACACTCAGAAAAACCAAAATTATTTACTGTGGTTTCATGTGCAGACAGTGATGGAGGAGAAGTGCAGAGTGAACAGTTTGGCCTTTGATTCATCTTTAAGTTTGCAAAGTCAGTGACAGACTGTTTTGCTCCTCTCTGTGCCAGTGCAAAATCAAAGTACGTGATGGACTTGAATAACTCTGGCTCCAGCTTATCATTAACTTCAAGGGATTTACTCCCCACTTTAATCAGTTACTGAATACATAATCTGACCCAGGAAGAGTCATGAAGTGTAACTCAGTGCCTGATTTGGTCCTGAGCCAATGCTGGTGGCAGAAGTACTTTCAAGAGTTTTGATAAAAGGTATTTCTTAGATAATGAACACTCCTACAGAAAGAAGCTTTATCAAAAGTGGAATGAGTATGGTCTACCAAACATTTGCTTTCAACTTCTTCTGATCCTCTGTGAAGTAGAAAATCTGATGGAGAGAGGAAGAGAGTTTTCCTCTTACGTGCCAGGTTACAGCATTTGGAAGCACTGGGTTTTGTGTCACCCCTGTGTTCTGCGGGTGGAGAAGGGGATGCTGGAAACACTTCTCAGCTCACTGAGGGTCTTTGAGAAGGAGAGAGAAAATTACTCTTTTATTATAAGGTTTGCCAAATGATCTCTGAGAAAATGTGATATCATTCATATGCATTGCCAAGCTGGAGAGATGCCGCGCATCTTGGCAGTCATCTAGAGCTAACATATAATTCCTTTGGGTTGGTATGGGCTTTATCAGAAGCAGCTCCATATGCAGTATTTACATAACTGTGGTGGAGTGTGAGAATAAACACAGCTGTGGCATTGCCCTAAATATTTCAATTCAGTGGGGAATTAAGGGAACTTTATCACTGAACTGCAGATAAACAGAAGTCAGTAAGAGGTGGTCAGTTTAGCCAAGGAACAAATCAAAACTATAATGGCTAGACTGCTGGAAACATTTAAGTGCCTTAGTCTTGGAGTTTACTAAGGTCACTGGTATTTTCTTCTTTTCAGAAAGTATGGAAATGCCGTCAGTCAGCTGCTATACAGAAAGCATCATCCAGTTGGACTGGTGAATCAAAGCAGCGTGGGCTGAAAGGCAGAAAAGGAAAGAGTTTATAGGGATGCAGCACTTTCAGCATCTGATTGCAGTCAGAGCCTATGGGCTTCCTGGAAGATTTGAAGTTTATTTTAGTATCTCCATCCCAGTTGACTGTGGAGACAGGAGTCCTGGATTTTTGGTGGAAATCTTCAAGCTTGGTTTTCTAAGGTTTTCTAGTCCAGATCTTACGGCAATCACCAGTAGCAGAATTCAGGCAGTTGAGGATTTAGACTTTGGGGTGTGTAAATAAAAGTTGGCCTATGTAGCAGCTTGCTGAGGAATGATGCCTGCAGGTGTATTTCTGGGAGTGGACAAGTGCTGTGGATAAGTAATAATTTAAGAATAATTTTCAGCGTGGTCAAAGCAGCATCCTGTTTTGAACTAAGTTTTGAGAAGTGTCAGCAGTATTGTCCAGACATCTTGTTACTCAGCTCATGGAACAAGGAAGACTTTCTGCATTGGTAGTGCATCAGCATCACACTTCGGTGACTTTGGACAAGCATTCCCAAACTAGCTCTATTACATCCCCTGAGGGATGAGTATTTTTACATGGCTCAGTGTGTGTGTACGTAAATGTATAGTAGAATTTAGACTTTGATATCACATTTGAATTATGTAGATACTAGAAAGAATATGCATGGTTTAGAACCCCTTATACAGAACTGTTGTCAACTGTCTGAATGTTCGTTATTTTAGGGGATAGAACTCTTGTAGAAATACTTAAATAGCTACCATCAAAGAAAATACACTTTGATGAAGGCCAGAGTACTAAAATACCTGTTTGTATGTTAATCCACTTGTTTGAAGGAAGAATTTACAAACTGGAGGTAAACAAGTTGCCATTTGGAAGCTCTTTCAGCTCTCAGTAATTTATTTTAAAGTCAAAACCTGCTACAACTCTAACTTATAAAGAAATCATACAAGTTTTCTGCTGTTCCTTTGCAACTGAAAAAGCACTTTCTTCTGAGCCTTCAGAGTCTGTTCAGCACTTTGTTTACTGCATGATGTGCGGTGAGTTTGTAGGTGGAAGTCCCCTGTAGAAACCACAGGCTTTGTAAAGAGCATTGTTTCACACAATCTATATGGTGTGTTAAAATTTTTCAAATGCAGCACAGTACTGCTGTGTTGTCCAAATAATTGTTGTTTTTAAAAGAAATATTAAAATGGGAGACAGAGGACTGAAAATCCTGATTGCTGCTCCTGGCCTGTTCCCTGCCTTGTCTGGGTTCTTCACTTCTCAGTTTTTTTGTTGATGAAATGAGGATGCTGTCACTGACCTCATTTGTGAAATACTGTAAGATCTCCTGCCAAAAACTGTTCTGTAAGTAATAAGCAACGTTTCACTGATTACCACAACGTATTTTGAAAATCCAAGCCTGTCTAGCTTGTTTTTGGTGGTGGCTGCCTACAAGAACACACTCCAACTGCAGTTCAGAGTCACAGTGGGACTCACCAGTGGGAGAGCTGTGTTTGTGATGGAAAGACAGACTGGAGTATGGTATCTGTGCATGATTGTTTTGATCTGTGGACACAAATCCTAACCATGAAGGAGAGGGCGGTTTCTAGCAATTCAGAAAAATGGGAGTGTGATTTGGAACATGCCTATCTATAAATATAGTTTTCTAGTTCGCAAGACTGCCATCATGTATCAAGGAATTTTACTTTGGTATTTGAAACTGAAAATTTGGAGCATCCTGGGGTGGCTAAATAAGAACATTAATTTTCAGATAGTGCTAAACTGCAGCAGCTTTACTGAGGAAACATACATTACTGTGTTGGCTCAGTGCTTCCTGAAAAATCAAGCCACTTCTTAAACTATCCAGTGATTTAAGACCCTGAACAGTTCAGCTGCTGTGTTTGGAAAATCATGACCTTTTCTATATTTAGAACGGTGTCTACGTGGAAACCTCCCCTTCTCAAAATGGACAAACATGAAACCAGGGATCCTTCCTCTCTGAGCCCCAGAGAGCTGTGCAGATCAAGTCACCCTCTGTTCTGGATTCTGCTGTGGTTTAACCAAATAATTAAAACCTCTTAATTGTTAGTTAAGCTCCAGATTGTTGGATTTTGTAATTGCACAACAAATATTTGCATTACAGTTCTGTTTTGAACTTCAACCTGAATAAATTCCACCGAACTAATTAATTTTCTGCTGCAGAAAGGAGTCATTGTGTGTCCCAGAGCCTGGGCAGGCATACACAAGACCAGAAGTACATGCTTAGGCTCAGATCCCAGGTTGAATTTGGGAGGGTAACATTTGGGGCTGTCACTGTACTTTTATAATAAAAAAGCACAAATGTGATACAAAGTTGAGTGATGGGCAATGACCAGGGCTTTGTTTTATAATTGCTACATAAAGATAAAACAGGCTATTACTTTGTGGGTTATTTACCAGATGTTCAAGTAAAATGGCCCACAAAGCTATAAAGAGCACACAAAGCCCCACTAATAACTAATAACTTCACTAAGAACAGAGCTGAAATAGCTGCAGCTGCCTGTCAAAGCACTTCTGTTGTTGTTGTTAGTGAAGGTGTTGGCACAGCTCCCATTACCGCAATGAACAGGATTCATTTTCCTGAAAACTGTGTTCAGTTGTACTTTTCAAACCGCAGTGGAAACCACAGGATAGTCCAGTAGGAATGTTTTTGAAACAGAACTCTTTTCATTTTACAGGAGTTTGAAAATCTGCGAGAGGTGCCTGCCAGCAGCAATCATATGATTGTTGTTAGCACTTTCTTGTTGCCACTGTTAACAGGCTCTAAATGGAGCATTGAGGATGCTGGTAACTCCTGGAGAAGGCCAGTTGTGCCAGGCCTGTGTTAATGTGTAGTGGTAGCACTGAAACCACAGTACCATCCTAGGAAAATCCCTGTGTTTGGGATGAGGATGATTTTCATTTTTCTCTGCATGGATAAAATAACCACACTGAAAAACTCTGGTTGTGCCATGATAACCAGCTAAGGAAAGCAGCAGCTTATCCCTGGCTTCTCCACAGTCACCTTCCATGCAGTCTGTGGTTCTGGGCAGTGTCCATGTCAGTAAATATATATTCTAAACTCCTTCTGACATGCTGTATGAGGGGTTTCATCAGCATGGGCAAATCCCCTTCTCGAGGATGTTTTTATAATGCCAATAGAGACCTGGCCTCAGTTAAGATGATCCTACTTTGTTCAGGTGTTTTAAAGGTAAGTTTTTAGTGCTAGGTCTCACTCAATATTAGTATCCTTTTTAACTCATTGCATTCACTAAATGAGGTAATAAATGTAGCTTCCTGTTAGCATATGAATGAACATAATGTTTTTCCCCCCATTTTTCTAGAATTATTGAAGTTCATTCACCTGATGCCAAGCACACCGTGGTGCTCAGGAGTAAGGATTCAGCTACAGCCCAGGCCTGGTTCAATGCCATCCACTCCAGTGTCAATGAGCTCATCCCCAGGGTGATTGCAGAGGTCAGAGACCAGCTGGGTAAAACAGGGATTGCTGGAAGTCGAGAGATTAGGCATCTAGGCTGGCTTGCAGAAAAGGTAATGAAAACACTCTTATTTTCATTTCTAAGCTCTCTATCTCTTATTCTCTGTTCCTGAATTCAAGCCTTGTCTAGAAGTAGTGACACTAAATGAAATTCTGGAGTTTGATTTACCTTTCCTTAAAGGCCTTTCTTTTCTTAACATGCCAGTTTTTTGTGCTTTAAAAAAATCAAGCAGAAAACTATAATGTCCCGATAGTCTTTACTTCTACATGCCAATTAACAAAGATTTTCCTGGGAGATCAAAAAGTCTCGTATCAGGTTCAGGGATGGGATATCAGTCACAAAGACTGACACCAGTCCTTGAGTTCACCTGCTGATACAGCTCATGTATATGAGTTGTCACCTTTGACTCCCAGCTTGGGAAGTACTTACTTGGTCCATGGGCCACCCCTCTGCTGTGCCTGGCCTCTGGAGCTGGGCATGATCTGGAGCTTCCCATAAGGGCTGCGAGATTGTTGAATTTTAACACTGCATTTGAGCTGAGCATCCTATCAGGCTGAGCTTGCAACTGTAGCTCTTGCCCATCTTTCAAAGTTTGATCCTTAAAATGTTTCATGCCCAGAGAAAAGCTGGCGTTCTGTTTGAGAGTAGTTTGGGATCTGTTGACCTGTGGAGAAACAATCCATGAATGCACAGGGGTGGTATCAGTATTAGATGATCTGATTTTAAATCAGTAGTCTCAGAATTCATTTTAGGCACTGATAACTGATGAGTGTGGATTTGCTATGGTAGCAGTGTTAGAATTGGGCCTAGAAAGAATTCCCATCCATCTGCTACCTGGGCAGCCATTCAGAGCATCTCTGCCCCTCCAGCAGGAGGGTGTGGAAAAATGGTCACTGTGTGCTCGCTGCCCTTTCAACCTGTGCATCCAGCACAGATGTGCAAAACTGACTGTAACTGCTCTGAAAAAACCCAACCTGTATGTTTGATCTCTTTCTGGGATTTTGTAGATGAAAATATGGAATCCACAGGCACAGGTGCTGTATTTCTATCTAGTGTCCTTTAAAAAGGCACACCATTAATTTTTAGCAAAACATGGGTCGTTCTACACCGCTTGCAGTGACACAAAGATTGCCAAGCCTTTCAGGCAGATTTTGTATCTTTTCCTGTCCCTCCCTCCAAGCTCGCAGAGTGGGGACAACAGCACAACTCTTCAGCATAGTGCTGTAGAAAATGTAAAAGTTTGGAGGAATAATTTGGGATTAAAACACCAAAGGATTGTTAAGTAAATTTTAGCAGTATTAAACTATACAGCCATGAGATCTTTAATCTTGTTTTTCTTTTCGTTTTTCTATACTTATAAAAGCTTATACTTATAAAACATAAGGGGCTTTCCCTGTTGCAAAATGCTTTCCTCCGAAAGGGTAACTGTTCTGTTATGGCATCATATTATGTTCTGTAGTAGATCATAGAGATCTTGAAAGTATAATATTCACAGATCATCTTAAGTGGATACATGGCTCCTGGTTTATGAATTTCCTCATCTTACAGTTAATACACAATATCCCATTCAAATGCTCCTCTCTTTTTCCTTTTTTTCTTTTCTTTTTTTTTTTTCCTTTTTTTCTCTTTCCCCTTATGGACTGAAATCTTATTTTGTATTACTCAATATGAACCATTTTGAGGTCTTTCTAAATTTAGTGGTAGAACTTGTTTTGCCTTTGTTAGGGTCTTGCTTGGCTCTGTGCATGTTCCAGTGTATTTATGGTGGCTGTTACCAAGAGTTAGCCTTGAGAGATTTGCAGTGATATTGTTACTGAAAAGACAACTTTTTTTTTTCACTAAAAACCATCCAGAACTGTGCAGTAGTAACAAAGTGATGTCAAAATTCCCACCTTTCTCTTGTCTTGGAGACCTGTTGAAAAGTAGAGAAAATCCCTACATGTGGTAAAATGTGATACGAAATTCTCTTCATTCTTACTGGACTGTGGGCTGTATAGCCTGGATGAGAGAGATGACCTGCATATACTGTGTGTATGCCAGCTGTTTGTGTATTGATTCAGAGGAGGTGGTCAGGGCAGCTGAGGGACACACAGACCAGAGATGCTCCTTGTGAAAAAACCTGAGTTTGTTAGTGGGAAGAGATTGAATCCTGCAGTGATTTGTGGAAGTGCCTGTGTGAACCAGTGTGGTTCTTTGACTCTGCCTGGATGCCAGGTGCCCAGCAAAGCTGCTGTATCACTCGCCCTCTTCAGCTGGACGGGAGAGAGAAAACAAAAGGCTTGTGACTTGAGATAAGGGTAGGGAAATATAATTCACCAAATACCATCATGAGCTAAACAGACTCAACTTGGGGAAAATTAATTGAATTTATTACCAAAAAACAGAGGAGGGTAATGAGAAAATAAACCCAAATCTCAAAAAAAAACTTTCCCCTGCCCTTCTCTTCTTCCCTCATGATTCTCTCTACCTTTCTCCCCTCCCTGTGGCATAAGTGACCAGAATGGGGTTGTGGTCAATTCATCACATCTTGTCTCTGCTCCTCCTTCCTCCTCAGGGGAGGACTCCTCACTCTGCTCCCCTGTGCCAGGGTGGGGTCCCTCCCACAGGACCCAGTCCTCCAGGAACTTCTCCAACATGAGTCCTTCTCATGGGCAGCAGTTCCTCACAAGCTGCTCCAGTGGGGGTCCCCAGCAGCATCACAGGTCCTGCCTGCTCCAGGGGGGGCTCCTCTCTCCACAGGGCCACCAGTCCTGCCAGGAGCCAGCTCCAGCATGGGCTTCCCACAGGGTCACAAAAGCATCTTAGACCGTAACTTTGGAGACAGCTTTTATTATGTTACTTACATAGCAAATCCTTAAAGTAAATTCTCAGCAAAATGGGAAGACTGTGAGCTGAATTCCTCTGCTTGTTTGGGGAATGCAAAATGTAATCCCATGGAAATTTCACTGTAATTTGCTGTGATTACTCTGAGCTTCAATTAAGCTATTTCCTGGTTTGATATTTTTTATATGACTCTGCTCTAAACTTAGCTCTAAACTTCAACTTACATGACATTACAAAAATAGATTCATTAGGGGAGCCTCCCTCAGATAGATAACATTAAAATAAATAGTAGGTTATCTAAGATACTAAGCCATTGCATGCTAACAGGATTCTGCCACCTTAACTGAACTTCCCTGTGAAGAAAGCACTAAACTTGTAGTCTTCAACATGAAACTTCCACTTTGCAATTCCACCGGTTCCTGGTGGGCAGTGAGGGTCTGTCTGCTGGATAGAGAGTAAATAGAGAGCTCTGCATCACTTTAAGAAAGCAAATGTTCTCTGTGGCCTTCTTACAGGCAAGGAGAAAAACAGCCAGAAGCAATCATTAGAGATGCCATCTTCCCTGTGTTATTAAGGAAGTAGCCTTCTCCTGACCTTGGCCTTATGAGGAAGGTTTCTAAAGCTGACCAAGGATTAGGGAGTTGTATTAGTCACCAGCCTCCTAAAACTTCTCTGTAACTAAGAGAAATACCAAGTGCTGGTTTGTAATGAGGTGTGTGCACTCCGCATCACTTTGTGTTTCCTGTATTTGTCTTTTCCCTTCAAGCAAGACCTGTGCATTTAACAGCCGTGCAAAGCATGAGGGAATATTTACATGTGGGTTTTAATCTTTCCAGGTCTTGTCTTTTTATAATGTTCCCTGTAAAGATACTTTTAGCAACCAAATAAAAAAAAAGAAGTTAGTAATGTCATCTAAATTGAGTAGCTTTTCCAAATTTGTATTGTTTCTGCTCTTCCAGAAACACTTTCAATCCTTGTAAAAATGTCTACCCCACCTTTCCTCCCCCCATCTTTTTAATACTTCCGCACATCCCATGACTTACAGGGGAGCTGAAACAGGCATGGTTGCTCTTCTCCTTACACTTACCCATCTACCACTGAGTTCCTTCATGAGGAGCAAATTCTGCTCTGAACTGAAGAGCTGAAACACTGAGGAAATGGTGGTTTATTTTATCACTCTGTAACATTTGTTGCAATAGAGAAAAATTTGTTGGCAAAAGCTTTATCTAAATTTTTTCTTCTTTAATGCAAACACAAAAAGGTTCTGGCAAAAGGGGTTTTGTGAAGGTAGCTTTTGCCAATTCAGCAGTCAGCCATACAAGCAAAAGCATGACTGGCTTCAAGGGCAGCTGAAACTGCAGCCAGGCGCCAGCATCAAGCTGCGTCAGTTAAGAAAAAACCAAAACTAAATAAAACTCTGAGCTGTGCATCCTTCTCTGTCCTCACTGTGCCAGTGATACTTTTCATGTAGGCTTGGAAGAAAGAAAAAGCACTTCTGCAGCCAGAGACTATTCTCCTTTCCGGATGTCAAATGTCTTACAGTCAGTGGACTTCTTAAAATTAACTGAAAGCTCCTTTGAGAAACTTAAAAATAGGAATTCTTGCAAGTTGTCTTTTAGAATGTTAATTTTTGAAGCTGCAGAAAAAGTGACTTTATGGGCTTTTCTCACTAGATCTTAACCCCAGCACTTGATTCCTGTTCATGTTACTCTGCCTGTGCAGGGTGAGGGTGTTGCTGCTTCCCCAAATCTGGTGTGGGTTTCAGAGGGGAGAAAAGACCTGAGGGGAAATAACCAAAGCAGCATGGTGAACCAGAGTTGTTTTTCAGTTCCTGACACTATCTCTGAAATGAAAAGTGTGTTAATATATTACAGGCTGTTCAGTCTCCTCAAACCTTAGATAACCATATCATTGTGTTAGTGCTGAAGTGCAAGGCATGTCACAGCAGAGTGATCTTCAGTATCGAGCTGTATATTGCAGTATTACATTTATCTCCCTGCTCTCACTCTAATTCACAGGAGCTAGGGATAACAGGAAAATTGTGAGACGTGCAAGCTGTCCAAACAAGATTTAGGCAGATGACATGAGAGTGTATTTGAGGTTATTTTTCTTCCCCAGTATGAAATGAAAATGTTACCATTTCCTTAGGAAGCATGTTCACAGGTTAGCAAAATAAGTAGACAGCAACAGAGCCATGTTGTTCTTCTCATCACAGACAAATGAGATTTCAAAGAAATGGAGATCTTTAGTTAAAAAAATTATGTAATTTCCAAATTGTAAAAGTGAGCTTAGGATGTCTTTGCATGAGAAATCCATCAGCCCACCATGAAGTTAAAACATTTTGCCATTGTTTAACATTATGTGTTCAATGTTATCTGATTTTATTCATTTGTATCTGACTTTTAACCACCTTCCTATGAAGCACAGCATCTGCTAGGCAGCATTTTAAAAAATGTGGCATGGCTGTGTCTGTGGTTGCAGCTGCCACTGTTCCCCTTAGCACTCCCAGCTCTTCCATCACGGTGGTGGCAGTTCTGGTAGAAAAGTCATTACTTTTGGAGGGACACCATTAATTTTCTGCAGGTTTTGGGACAGAGGCAAATCCCAGTGCAAGACAAGTAATGAGAAACTGTGGCAAGGAGGAGGGGATTGGGAAGCTGCTGCTTCATTAGGCAGTGTGTCACTGTTTCTCTGGGGTGGCTGCCTCATCAGGCTGCACAGTCTGAACCAGCAGCATTTTCAGGAATAAAATCCAGGTTATACTAATCCCCAGGTCTCTCTTCTGTGCCTGGAAAGTACCTGTGCATGTTTAGGCTGAGCCTACAGCAAGCTTTGGGTTGTACTGTGTGTTAAGTCAGTACAAATAAATATATGATTTATTCAGATAAATAAACTGAAAAATGGATGTTTGCTAAAAATACTATTACTGAAATGCCTAACTTATTTGGAAGGGATTTACAGACCAGTTTGGAAATAGTACCCACCTATAATATCCAGGAAGAAGAGCAAGGCAATTTGGTCCTGCTCTCCTGTTTTTTGTGGTTAAGGAAGGATGCAATTTCTCATATTGATAATATATATGTGGTCATAATCTTAAAACTGACCTGACCTTTTAGAGATTACACCTACCTCAAATGGAAAACCTTCTCTGTGTCCTAAATTAGAAATTGCGCTTTTAAAGTACCAGCTAATGACTTGCTGTGGAGCACTTATATCCAAATGAAGAATTCTGGTTTTGCCCTGTGTCACTTAACCTTGCGGCTTATTAATTCCGGAACTTATTTGTTTGCTTTGTAAAACAGCAGAACAGAGTTCTTAATTACATTAACAGTCTTCATTATCTGGGGTAACGATCAGCCTGTTCATAGGAAAGACGTAAACCTGAAATAGCATGAAGAGTAATTTCCTCTCCAAGCTTCAGTGAGGTTCCTCCACAGGCCATTTTTACCAGCATTGACTTCGTTCTCTCCTTGCTTTCAGTGCCTTCAGTAAATGGCTGGATTAAGGAAAACTCAGGCTGAAAACAGCCTTTTTATTCACTGTACTGTTTTAAAGGCTTTGCCTTTATCTGTAACACACATGCTATTTCTTCCCATGCCAATGAGAGATGAGCAAATGATAAAATTAAGGGAAGTGCTCATTGCAAGGGGACTGGAAAGAAGAATAGGTATAAGTAAATAATTTAAAATTATAGGAATGTGGTGGTAAATGCATGAAGGACCCGAAATCAAAAGTCTGTATTTCTGCAGTACAGTTGGTTGTTGTAGTGAAGGAAAACCCCTCTATCAGATAATTAGAGAGCACAGTTAACTAGCAAGTGAGCACTGTGTGCCTGTGGTAGCCTTCAGGTATTAAATTATTCTTGCAGAAGTTGAGCTGCAGTGTGAACTGGGCCCTGCATAGCCCCTTGCCCTTCCCTTGAGGGCTGGATTAGTTCTGGTCAGATCCCAGCAGAGGTAATCACATCCTTCCTGCTCTCCCTCTGCCTCAGCTTTGATCCGACTGTCCTTGCAGATGACTTACCTTTCTCCATAAAATACGGCATATGTCTATCAGTGTTCCTATGAACCCCAGGAATGATGAGGAAGTTCCTTTTTGTAATCATTCCTCTCCACAGAGTTTGATTAACTTCTCCCTCCCTGCATCAGGAAGAATTCTGAGCCCGAGGTGTAGCTGCTGCTCTGTCAGCTCTGCCTGCACAGGCAGGGGACACCAGCCCCAGGCAGGATCCACATGGCTCTGCTGGGACAGGGAGCTCTGCAGATCTCTGCTCAGCAAACCAGGTAGGGTTTGAGAGGGGAAATGCTGGGCTGTAGCTTGAAAGGAGGGAGAGGATGCTGAAAGGAAATAGGGAGTTCAGTGCCTTCCTGAGGTGTGGGAGCTGTTTCTCTTGGTTTCTCCAACAGAACAGGGTGGTAGCTGTGGGACCACATCCTGATGTGGTTCTGAGCACTGGCTTCTTTGCAGTGTGTCTGCTACAGCATGAATACTTAACTCTTTGTTCGAGATAACCCAAACTGGAACTGCTGTTTGGTTGGCTAGGTTGGATTTTGATGGACAAGGAGCTCTCTAGATTTTAGTAGTTGAGGTATTTCCTTCCTAGATACTGCTAAATTTTCAGGTTGTTGGGCCTTTCCATCTTTTGCCTTGGCAGTTGCTGTTGATCTGTCCAAAAGGGTCCAGCTTCCCTTGTGCATGTGCTGGGTCATCTCACCTTTTGGGGCTGTACAGGTTTGAAAGTCTCTGAACATATTTGCAGTTCATTTGAAAAAAAAATAGCAAAGATACAGGTGTGATGTGAAGGAAGACTTTGATCCCCTTTATTCAGAAGCTGGGGAAAAGGTTCCTTTTTTCTCTCAGCCTCTGACAGAAAATATTGCAAGAAAGATAGTGAAGGAATTGGAGGCAGTGATGCTCTTTGGTATTCAAATGTGATTTAAATGCAACATGAACCTCCTTTATAAAACACATTGCATAAGGAGCAGAGACCTCTTCTGAACCCATATCCAGCTCTGCTGTCAGTGGGGAGTGGAGGGTGGCCCTCCTAATTGTTTTAAGTGCTTAAGTGCCAAAACAACTGATCTGCTTCTGCCCCAGTGTTTCTGCCTCCTCTGACTGGTGCAGGCAGGGTGCCAGCAGTGGTGGGTTAGGGAAGGGGAGCGCCTGCTCTTGCCCAGCTGTGGGATGCAGGGTGGGAGAAACCAGACCAGCGCAATGGTTGAGGAAGGTGTGGAGCTCATCCTGGGCATTTGGAGATGCTGTGGAGTGGTTATTCAGGGTGAGGAAGCTGCCATTAAGGCAATAGTTTGAGGCAAACTCAGCTGAAACAAAGAGCAAGGAAAAGGCATCTGAGCAATAGGAAGGCTCTGAGCACTGACCCCATTGACCGCGCTGGGGATTCAGCCCCTGGATGCCACTTCACTTCCAGGGGACAAGCAGACATGCTTACATCCCCAGGGCTGGGCCACCCTGAGTAGACAGCCCTGCAGTGTGGGGGTGCTGGCAAACAGTTTTGCAAGAGCTGTGCCCTTGCACTCTGTCTGTTTACTCATTTCTCTGCATTTTTCTGCTTACAGGCTGCATGTTAGAAGTGTAAAAAGAAAGGGATTGTCTGTCTGAGAGAATCCTGGATTTTTCAGGCATTAAGTTCCCATCAAGCTGCATTTTCTCTGTTCAAAGTTACATGATTCTCATTTGCTGGTTTTGTCTCCTGAAGTTAAAAATCACCTTCAGGGGAATGGAGGGGGCCCGTTAGAGGAGTGTTGACCTTCAGGCTTTGCCCATTGTGAATTCCTCTCACCCCAGTCATCGTTTCTGTGAGTTTTTTTTCTAGCATAACAATACTCCTATTTCAGCTTTTTGATTAATGACATGAATAAATAGATCAGAAAGCAGCAGAACTGGCCATAAAAAAGCCTCATTGCTCTGCAGCCCTTCTTCTCCCCCCAGGCCTCTCAGCTGATCCCCAGAGAAAACTTCTGGCAAAAGTAGAGCTAGTCTTAGTAAAAATACTCTAATTTAGAGGGAAATACTTGGATTTTTTTCCTCTCTTTTTGCATATTATTGCCCCACCACACTCACCCACTCAGCTTGCAGTCAGAGGAGTGCTATCTCCCCCCACAAGTGCTTTTAGGACAGATGAGCTGGTTGATGTTGCAGGGCTGCCGTGGAAGAGCAGAGCGGCACTGCTGGTACAAGCAGGAACAATATATGCCTTGAAAGCTGCTTTGCTAAACAACTGTTAACAGAGAGAAATGAACAGATTTTCCAACTATGTCTTGAGGAGAAGTTGTGTTCTCTGTTGGAAAGAGGGATTGACCTTTAGAAGAATAAGAGAGTTTTAAAAGAACAGCGAAGAGGGAAAAGTTACATGCGTTACAATTTTCGGTGTGGCAAGACATTCACTCAGTGCCTACTCTGCAAATCCAGTTCAATTTTAATGCTCAACCTCTGGTTATGTAACAAATTCCTAAGACTGTTAATACCAGCCTTTTACCTTATTATCAAATCCTGTAAAAATAAAATTATACTCAATAATACTATGAGAACCCTTACAAAAATGTGCCATTAGACAATTATATTGCAACACAGCAACTCTGCAGACTACAGGGAAATATTTCTCATACAGTCTAATTGTTGTATCAATAATATTTTCAACACCCTTCGTTACTGAGGAAGAAAGAACATGCTGATACCAAATGTAAAATAGCATATTTTGAAGTTGTGATTTCAGGGCTTGGCTGTGGCAAAAGTGCTTGAGTATTGGTGAAATCCTTGTAAGAACTGTACTTGAAACAAATCCACAACTGAAAAGGTTTCATGTATCATTCCTCTTCTCTCTCACACTCTTAAATTAATGATTGTTTTATTTTAGTTCTTTTAAGATGGGAAATGTTATGACAACGGAGTTTTAACATTATAAAAAATATTGGTGATAAAAAAATCCTTTTATTCCCTTTATTCCAGATTCTTCAGTTCCAAAGATTTATTTCTGCCTGCAGAATTACCCTCTCTTCTTAAGTGGACAGTAATTGATAGTGCACATCACGATAATTAGTCTAACGAGTCTCCTAAACCCCAAGCCCCACAGCTATCTTTAAGCTACACATTGTCTTTACTGTAACGTAAATAAAAGCTTTAGAAAAAGACTCAAAAGAAATTTGATATTGAGGGAGCCTTGTCCTCTCCAAGGGGTTTCCTCTACTCATTTTTAATGAGGCCCATATTAGTTGTCATTTGTACCTTCCCTGATGAATAGTTTGGAAGAAAAGCTTTCTCCGTGCACAGCGAAATTTGTGCCAAGTTGCTGACCTTTGCTTTTGGTGAGACCTCATTTGAGTCTGAGTCTCAAGCCCAAACATATTGTTGGATCAATCACGTTGATTTTTGGCTCAGATAGTGATGCAGGGCTAATGAGTTGTGCTGTGTACACATTAACCTCAGACCCGGAGCGCCGGCAGCAGCCTCGGAGCAGAACGCGCCGGGGCTGCAGGAGAGACATTCCGTGCTGGCATCTTAATAGAGGGAGACAGTAACAACAGTAGGGCAGTATCACAGGTTCACTGCTTGTGGGATGTAGGATTTAATCAAAGCTGGGAAAACAAACTGCCTTCTGTTCTGCTTGGGGAAAAAAAAATCACCTCAGTACCATAAAGGTGCTTTATGAAGTGTGAAATAGAGGGGAAAGCCTGAATGTTTAAACAGTAAGACAATGATTCTACTACCAAAAGGGAATCTGCTTCGGGGAACAGCCTTTGAATAACATTAGATTTAACCTTATCAGAGCTTACCATCCAATGATTACAATGGCATTGCAAGGAATTTGGGAGCATTGAGGTATATTTTTTTATTAGTAGATACCTTATTTAGCAGTACTTAGCAAATTTCTCCTTTATTCATAAGTAAAATTCTTAAGACCGATTGTTGAGTTACCGCAAACAGCCAGCATCCCTTGTTTAGGAGGAAGGTGTTTCTGATCATTTCCAAAAACAACACTTCCCTCAAAGGACAAGATTTTGACCTCATTCTACAATTGTAAATCTAGGGAGAGACAGTATTTCACGAATCATCCTTATGGAGAGATAGACAAAAATCCCAACATGCACAATATCCTTGTACTGACTGCTTTCCTCACTTGAAAGATTAGGAAAGGAAGGAAGAGTTAATCAATGACTAGTACAAAAGCAACATTTTAAATTTTAAAATTAATGTAAGCTCCAAACAACCAGATGTAGGGGACAGAGAAATAGAGAGAGAATAAATTTGATTTCTGCAGATCACACACAGTTTTGTATCCTCCTCTTTGTGCAATGAAAACTGATCAATAAGGCTGAAAGACCATTACTGTTTCAAATAGAAAATCCAGTGAAATCAAATGGAAAAATCCAAAGTCCACAGAGATCCAGTCTTTGGTGTTAGACTTTGGAAGCAAGATGGGAAACAGCTGAAAGGGACAGGGTGAGAAGGGGGTAGAAGTATCCAAAACAGAACCTGCTAGAAGAGCAAAGCCCTCTACAGATGTGAGAAGCTGCCCCACTGTGCATTGATGTGGCACTGCTGGAAGGGCATTCTGGCTTGTACAGTGAGCCTGTTCAATAGTCAGGGTGCAAAAAGGGGATCTGGAGCCAAAGTGCATTGTGTCTGAAGGACATATGTCGGGGGGTTTGGATCTTCTGCACTCAATGTAGTCACATTGAAGACAAATGGACTTGCCAAAGGTTTTCTCAGATTTTTCTGGATTCCCTGAGTTTCAGGTGTTCCTGCAGCACCAGTAGCCCTGCTGGAAGGAAGCACCTGGGTTTTAATTACTAATGACTGTTAGCTGCAGTGAAGATTCCTGAAACTGTGTGAACACATCGTGTTATTCTTGGAGCTTTTTTTGTTTATACATTTCTGCTGAGCAAATGCTGCTGTACAAACATTCATTTGTTGATCTTGTGCTGAAAATAGTTGCAGACATTGGCCAGAGTAGCTGCCAAAGTGTAGTGTGGCTATAGCTGCTTTTTTGTACTTCATGCTGGAAATGCCAGTGATGTTTATGGAAATGCCTCTAAAAGGTTCACTTTGAGGAGAAGCCTGCTAACGGGAATAGCAGCTTACCTATTTGTTTGTGGAATGAAAAGCTTGTACATTATTATGAAATAAATAGTTTATGGTGTTGTCTCTGGCTTCTGTCACCCTGGGAAATTCAGTGCAGGGCTCTTCAGGTTGGTGCATATGTTAAAACTTCATGTTTAAACATATACATATATTCATTCCACATAAGAAATCCTTATTACTGCTATGTTCTTTGGATCCCTGAATCACAGAGCTACAGCATTACAGTAATACTCTCCCACATAAATTTTCAAAACAGAGGTTTAAATCAGTTTACCCAAAACTGTAGGCATGTGTTAACAAGGCAAAGGCAACTGGAAGAAGTGGAAGAAGCTGGAAGTGTTGCAAAGAGTAGCAGATTGGAAAGGGGTTGCACAGCTTAAATGAAGCAGTGTGAGAACCTTTTATGTGATATTTTTGACTGGTTTTGTGAGTTTTGGGAAGGCTGGCTATTGAGGATGAGCTGACACACTGTTGGATTCTTCCTTTACCGTTGCAAGAGTTTGAAATGAGAAAGAGAGCAGCTCAGGTTCTGGGGGTTGTTGTTGTGGCTAATAACATAATAATAAGAATTATTTTAGTATGAAAGTGTCCAGGGTATAGCCAAAGCTGGAGTGTCATGGTGTGAGATTGCAGCAGAAGTAGTACCAATAGGAGCAGACCCTGCTCCAAACTCTAACCACGTGAGTAGGCAAGAAGAAAAAGGAGACATGGGACAAAACATCTGATACGTCTCTGCTGTGATTTCTGTTCCTTTGGGACATAAGCCAAATGGATGCGTGCAGAAAGACAATTAGGGCTGGGGGAAAGGGAGGAGTGGGACAGCACTGGAAGAGCTTGGAAGATTCTGAGCTAGGGGAGCCTGGAAGAAGTGACAGTGGAAGGAGCAGATGATGAATAGATGAACTGCAGAGAGCTCTGGGTACAGACAGGTGTACAAAATGTTGAGTGGCTTGGTAGGTATTCAAATCTTCTCTACTGGCAAGAATAAGACCAGCCTTCTCTGAACCTTTCATAGTCACGTAAGATTAACTCTTCACAGCTGCAAGAAGACTTCAAAGAGATGAATTTTAGTTCCTCTCTCTTACTTTCCTTCAGATCGGACTCAGTTTGCACTCAGCAAAGGTCATGTACATCATCAGTTTCCGTTAGCCCGGATACATCAAGTAAAACTTCAGTCTCTGCCCTCTTCAAATAACTTGAAACAGCTGCTTGGATATTTGCAAGTGCAAGCAGAAGGAATGGGTTGTGGTTACAGGATCACATTCAAGTGAGTGAACAATTCTGAAAAACGGTGACAAGGAGGCAGCCACTAACTGATAGTGGTTACACACCTGTAGCCCTGTGTGGACCTGCAGAGCGGTTCACAGTTTTGGAAACAATAGCATTACAGGCTGTTGTGCTAAAATGTGAATTATAAGAATACCAGTCTCAGAGGTAACAGAGATCTCAGACTGCTTTTCTTCTATGGAAGCAAATAGCCACCATGTTGCCTTGTGTCAGCCCCAGACATTATCAGCTTAGTGCCCAGGATTCAGCAGCAGCAGCAGCAAAGGTTATGTGCATGTGCAGATAACAGCAAATGAAGTTTGCTCCAGATCTCTTTCTCTTCCCCTTTTATCACTCTGCAGCTCTGCCTCACCATACCCATCACTGACTGCCCCTGCCTCTGATATTGGCTGGGCTGTCTGAGCATGCCTGCTGTCTCAGGATGTGCTTTTGACTAAATTGTGCATTTAAAGGGATACTAGTTATGTGCATGAAAATGTTGTAATAGCTAGCCTGATTTCCATCTGGCATAATTTGGGGGTAAATCCACTGACGTCAGTAGAACTGAAAGGATATAAATATAATTGAAGTCAGACCCTATATTTTTAAGGTTAAGCCTAAAAAACACTGTAACTTACTCTCCCTTCTCCCCCCTCAAATCTTTTCTCTTTCAAGCTCTGTCACAAATTTAAATGTCTTAATTAGGATTTCATCTGGTTTTGCCCAGTTCAATCAAGGATCTGTCAGTAAAGAATTTTAGGAGATGCAGAGGTGAAGCTCTCCTGACCCCCTGCCTATCTTTAGAAAATCTTAATGGCTGCTGGTTCTGAAAAACCGTGGCAGCAGTTGTTCTTTTCTGCCGTGGTCAGTTGTGTCAAGCTGGGTATCTGTAGCTATGTTTAGTTCAGAGCACAAACATGAGGCAGAAACGGAAGCTTTTTGGCAAGCAAAGAACGTGATTTTCAGCCCATTCACACAGAATCATGTTAATTAATAGATTGCTTTCTGACAAATAGTTAATTGTGCCTGTTTTCCATATGGCTAAGGAAATAAAAAAGCCAAAGAGGACAGGGTATTTAAAAATCCAGAAATTTTGGTATGAAGCTGCTGATATGATAGCCAGTGCAATCCCATTTGCTCTACTTCTAAAATTGGTTATGTGAATATTAGCATGTAACTATTTAAAGAAATGCATAGTTCCCAATTTTCTTTTTGCAGTGTTACTTAACTAAATTACTTAAGATTATTTTTCTACCAATATATGAGATGCTTAGGCCAGTAGAGACTACAAAAGAAATCTCAACAAATAGACAAATATTTATCTCTGTTGTAGGAAAAAAAGCAAGAGAAATAATTTGTAAAATTTCCTAGTGAAATTTTCCTTTAGGGCAAGTATATTTCTAACACCAAGGGTGGAATTAGGTGTAGTCACTTGGTAATATCCGCACATTTTTGTCTTCTTGAAGTTTCCACTTTCTTGTAGTTGCAGAAGTTACAGCAGCTCTGTGATGTTCAAGTTATCCTCAGCCAGCTCATACTGTAAATGGCTGGCGCTTGCTGGCTGGGATGATTTATGAGACCACAGCAGGAAAGAAACTTCCATTGATCAAATCAGTTGGTTTGTGAGATCGTATGTCTCTTGTGCCAAAAATAATTTCTCTTTGGATAGGTATATGTTTGTTAAGAGATCTGAAAGTCTAATGCTGTTACCAGGAAGTTCTTCATTTTATTAAATTATGTATCCCAGGGTTATTTCTTAAATCCAAAACCTTAATTCCTTATCCTGGCTCTACAGGTAGATTACCTGTAGCATGCAATCTGGTTATACTAACTTTGGAGATTAACTTTATTCATCCTAAGTTTTTATTTTAGAAGGATGTTCAGTTCTCAGTACAATTTTCTAAAAGTAGTATAATGCTGGAATTATTTTTAAACTATGAAACACTGACAATTAGAACAGATAGAGAGCATTAGCTTTAAAAATTACATAGTTTACAGTATGTAATTTGCTGATATTTGTGGGATTTAGTTCTGTAGATTGATGGCCCTAATTGTGTATTTTAAAGTAATCTAGATGAAATAACATGGCAGAACACTAAAGCCATTTGTCCTGTGTGGCTAATTTAAAGCTCAGCATAGGTAACTTCTAAGTAGAATATTCTTTGTCTTCCTTCTGTTGAATATTCATAATTTCTATTAACACATGACCTTCAATATTTGCTTTTTTTTTTTTTTTTTTTTTTTTTTTTTTTTGTAGATAGATTAATTAAAAGAGCTGTAAATACAGCCCATTGCTGTAAATGCCTGGGCTGTGATCTTGCCTGGTCTTGTTATATAAACAGTATCAGATCTGGGAAAGTCATGCCTCTTGGGAGGTGGCAGCTCACATCCTGACTATAGGTGGCAACCTCATAGCTTAAATACTTTTACTTTAGGGATATTTATTCGACTGCATCTTCTGAAATAAATAGGGTTTATGAAAGCTGAGCTCTCGTTTTTATTTTATGTTCCTAGCCAAGGAGAAAAGCTTGAAACTATGGAATGTCAGCAAAGCAAAAAGGCTTGATGTATCAGCAAGAATTAAAAATGTATTTTAAATACCAGGCAAACCTCAGACTGATTTTCGAGCTCCAGTTGACATTCCCAAGGGAAATTTGGCTGACTACAGTTGATAACAGTGGTTTCCTATTAAAGCTGCCTTCCCAGTTATTTTTGCATCATTAGGGATGTGTGTGTTTCTTCATGTGCCACACAGCTAGTGGTGACAGCTGTCCAGCAAATCAGAGACCAGTGACAAACTGCAGTTATCCTCTAGCTCTGAACTTCCTCTCCTGCATTCTTCCCACTTACCCATTTCCTCTGTGACCATTGCTCTCCTGGAAACACTTTGGAAGGGTTACATTAAAGACCATATTAAAACTACTTTTAGCTAAAAAAGCAAATTAAAAGTTTTTGGTCAGTCTCCCAAGCATGTAAAGATACCTGAACTCACAGTAACCCCAGGACCACAGTGGATGTGCTCCAGTATGGGCACAGATTTCCTAATGGTGAAACTGGCCTGGGACTACAATAGAGTAGCTGAGGATTTGTGTCAGGGATATTTTTAAAGAGCAGGCTAGACAAATCTTGGGAACCAAGGTTGTCCTCCCCTGAGAAGTGTTCATCTTTCAGGTCATCCAGGAGGTTCCTGGAGTGACACAGCTGGTGAGGCAGCCAGCTCAGGAAGGCACCTGACTGGACCTGTTGTTTGGGAATGAAGAAGGACTGGTGCGATGTGATGTGATGTGTGATGTGATGTGATGTGATGTGATGATGTGATGGTGTGATGTGATGGCTGGAGGCTGTCTTAAGCACAGCAATCACAAAATGAATTTTCTGTTTTTGGAGAAATAAGGAGGGGGGTCAGCAAAACCAATAGGGCAGACTTTCATATGTTTGGGAGACTGGTTCAGAGAATCCCTTGGGAAGCAGCCCTGAAGGGCAGAGGAGTCCAGGAAGGCTGGACAGTGTTCAGGAAGGAAATCCTAAAGGCACAGGAGCAGACCCTCTCTGTGTGCTGAAAGATGAGCTGGTGGGGATAAAGATGAGCTTCGCTGAATGGGGAGCTTTGACTGGAACTCAGGACAAAAAGTAGAGTTTATGACCTTTGGAAGATGGGATGGGGAACTCAGGAAGACTAAAGGATGTTGGGAGGTTATGCAGGGAGAAAACTACAAGGGTGAAAATCTGTGTAGAACCTAACCTGGGTGCTGTGGTAAAAGACAAAAAAATTGTTCCTATAAATACATCAGCAAAAAAAGGAAGACTAAGGAGAATCTCCAGCCCTTTTTGGAGGTTGGGGGACACACAGTAACAAAGAATGAGGAAACAGCTGAGGTATTTAAAGCCTTCTTTGTCTCAGTCTTTAATGGTAAGACCAGTTGTTCTTTGAGTACCAAGCCCCCTGAACTGGATTAACAGTTGGAACTGATGCTCTTAGAGGTCTTTTCCAACTAAAGCAATTCTGTGTTTCTGTGGTTCTATGATTCTATCTTCAGCTCTCTTTCTGTGAATCTAAGCATTCATATTTCTGAACCAGTGACTGGCTTGGATTGATTTCTGCCTTCCTTCTGGAAGACAGAAAAATTCCATTCTCAGTTTTTCAGTGGGGAAAGTGGCACTTCTGGTTAGATACCATTTGTCTTCTGTACAGATTCCTTAGAAAACGAACAAATCATAAATCAAACAGAACTCTCTGAAAGGGCAAAGATTTGAAATTCAGTTTTGTCTTCATTAAGTAGTGAAAGAAAGTGAATTGGATATTAAATGGAATAGCTGTTCATTTCTTACTGGCACCCTGGAATCCACTCGTGCCAAGATCCACCAGGAAGACCTGCTGGATGTTCTCCCAGCTCTCCATACTGTCTGCCAAGGTGCAGCAAACTGAATACCTCTTGGTGAACAGAAGTCTCTCAGAGCCAGCTCAGCTGGCTTTCTGGGAAAAAAAAATAATCCTGTCCATCAGAAAATGTTGGATATGATAAATCAAAATGAAAAGTGCATGTTTAAGTTTCTCCCCGTCCCTCCCCCCCACAAAAAAGCCCCAAAACCAGGTATCTGGCTTGAGTTTCTTAGATAGACCTCCAAAAGCTGTCCTGATGATGGAGGTACAGACTTTGTAACCATTTTTGAAAAAGGTTTCAAATAATCAAATGGTTTTGAAGCTGACAACTAGGTAAATAAATAGATCAGAAAAAAGACAAGTAGAAATTTTTTTTGGTGATAAATCTTAATAAGTAGATTTGGATTCCAAATTGTGACTAATTTTCACCAAATTTTTCAGACATCTGCGGCTGCTCCACATTCTTTCAAAATTAAGTGAAATTTTTAAGTATTCTAATTGAATTTTTGGTTTTTTTAATAAGGCTTCCAAATATTTCTCAACATGCTCTAAACTCCAGTTGATTAAGCACAGCATACAGATTTTAATTGTTTTTTGAATTCACTCATTTGCTCGAGGTCATTAGTTGCATTGCAGCCTATCAGTATTACTGATTATTGATCAATGACACACAGACTGAAATGACACAGTATTCTGGATTGTCCTCCAGACAACATAATAACAATGAGAACAAAACATGTTGTTCTCTCTCTATTGCTCCCCTACTATTTTTTCTTCCAGCACTTGTGATTTATTATGACCCTTGAGTAAAGTAGTCAAATCTGTCAGTCTTCAAAAGGTACCAATCATGATGGGCCATTTCTCAGACTGAATATTAGGGAAGACGATGTGGTAGACAAAGGCACAGAACATCTCCTGGGACAGATTTCAGTCACTATAGTTTTAATGTAGACATTGATGATTACCTGTCCTTCACCAAATAGAAACTGTAATAATTTCAAATTGCATTTTTCGTGTTTCAGCCATCGTTAAGAACTGAAAGCTGCTTTCAAATCAAAAGTCCACCTCCAGCATTCACATTTGATTGGAGGCTGTTGAAAAGTGTTCTTGAGCTGATATTTAGAAATCCACACACTTTTACTGGATTGAAAGATGACATGCTTGTATCTTTTGAGGCAATGGGTATTATTACTCATTTATCTTAATGTGGAACCCATTTGATCAGCAGAGGTCAGATTCAATTGCAAATTATAAACCCTTCAGGGACAGTGAGTTGAGACTATTGTGTCTACACATGGATTCTGTTCTTGTACAATTACTATTATGCCCCACTGATGATGATGTACTCCCTCAGAAAGTGCTTCACCTTGGCTTGAACAGAGCACTCTGCTCACAGCACAGCTCCAGCACGCAGCAGGGCATGGCAGGGGTCAGTGGCTGTTCCTGATATCCTGGAGCATACCTGTTTCCCCCACCACTAAGTAACCATATCTGCTCTTGGGCACTTGCACAGGAGAGGTGGTAGAGCTTCCACAGCCTCCAACACAAAGTAGAATCCCTTTCCTTCTATGGCTGGCCCTGATGTGCAAAATGGTTCCATGGACTGAAGCAGAAGACACCCAGATGTGCTGTGTTCCTCCCTGGGTTTTCACAGGGCAAGCCTGGTTTACTGGAGGAAGGAGACTGCTCCATTTTTACGAGAAGTACAAGCTTTTCTCCTAGCACTAGGCTTTTAGTGCTTTGGGGTCCAGTGATTATTTTGGAGATGATACAGCTGCTCACCTCTCCCAAAACTAAGCTGCATTTCTGTTTCTACCACATTTTAATTCTGTGATTTTTATTTAAATATTTATTAAACTTCAAATAGCTGCTTCAGCAGCTTTTTGGTGATATGTTTATGAGACTTGTTCCAGAAAGCAAGTTTACAGCCACTCTCACGTGCAGTCTGAAGAGCCCACAGATAAGACACCTCACACATAAGTTATGCATGCACACACAACAGATTCAAAGGTATCTATTCTAATAGCACCTTCACTTCTATCCTGAATGTGTGCTTTTGAGCATGCTGGAAGAGAGGTATGTTGCTGTGTGAAACACTGGTGCTGGCAGATCAAACAGTTGCTGACAGGTCATGGAGGTAGGTACTTGTGATTGCCTCCCCTTTTGCAGAGTTTTTTGCTTATAAATAGCAGGTTTGTGCTCACCCCCACTCTTCAGGCTTTCTATTCCATTCATTTGTTCAATCAGTATAAATGATTAGAAAAGCCTGGGGTTAATGGTCTTTCCCTCCCTTTAGTCCTCCCTGCCCTGTGCCTCTTTTACAAGCAGTACTAAAAATGTGACCTCTTCCAGTCCAGGTTTGTTCCCAGCCAAGTTGTCTTTGAAGGGCAGTTGAACTTTGGCTGTCCACTATCTCCTGATGAGCCTCAGTGGCCAGTGGAGCTGTGCTGACCTTCCTGTGTGTCTGACTGCATCTGTCTCTGTCCTTGTGACTTACAGGTTGGCCACTGCCCTTGAGCAATGAAATTACTTACCTTCTCTGCTCTCCCCTGGCAATTTCTGAGAAGCAATAAAAATGAAAACAAGAAAAGATAGCAAAGTGTAGGTTTTCCTGCAGAACTAATTTGGTTCAACACTATAATTTCAGGAGTGGACCTTTGCTATTTGCAAATTTTTGCTATCATAAATTACTGCTATTCTAATTTCACACCGTGCTGTCATGTTCTGAAGTGAACGTGAAGAAGAAAATGTGTTTTACCCAGGAAGCACCAGCATATTTCTTAAGTCACAATGGTCAGCTTAACTAAGATGAAAAGCAATCAGTGTCTTAAGAAATGGTGTGGGACATTTGCCATCTCCTGTGCATACTGCATGTTTGGTTTTCCCTGGAAAGAATCCTGAGATTATCAGGAAGATAAAATCTTCTGTCTCACTGAAGAATAGCTCTTACGTATGGACCTTCAAATCCCAACTTCAGGCATAGCAGAAGGATTTTGGGTCATGGTTGAGATGTCAAAAATAGATGAATTGCCATTTTTTCCCTTTTTGAGTCCCCTGGACTTGGATTTCTGTGTATTTAGTTAATCAGTTTCTGTGGATGTCAAGACAACACATCAGGATTTTAAAATTTTCTCATATTGTTGTGTAATATATTTTTACTTCAGGTAAAGGGAATAAAGTTTGTGTGATGCTGGGATTTTAACTCCCTTATGTTTCTTATCTTTAATCTGCTGCAATGGAAACGCAGAGTGTTAGACTCCATCAAGATAGAAGGATCAAGGATGCACTTCTTATACAACTCTAGAGGATTTAAGGCTCAAGGCAAATCATCCTGTAAACCCTTTAGGAGTGATAACTATTTTGTATTACTACTGCATTCATATTGGTGCAACATTCATGGAACACATGCATGAAAAACTATGTGAACAGAATAATTATACAACCAACTTTAACTCAGGGGAAATACGTATGATGACTCTGATCCAAATCTGGACTTCAGTTTTTTTCTGGTATTTCATAGACTCACTCATAGAAGAAAAAACTTCTTCAGGTTTTTCTGGTGTTTCATATAGGTTGTAAGGATTTCAGCCTCCCTGCTCTAAGTAGACCCAACTACACTAGCTTGCTCAGGCCCTTGCATAGTCACGCTGTAACTTGAGGGGTGGCCATTCACTCTCTCTCCCAGTGTCTGACCACCATGACACACAGAAGAGGTTTTCCTGAGTATCAAATCAAAATTCCCCTTGTTCCAATTTGTGTATATTGAATGCCATCCTTTTCCAGTGCACCATCTTCTCTGTAGTGTGGAAGACATGGAACCCTCCAGGCATATTTCCCAAGGGCATGGTCTAAAGAGTTATTAGGAAAATTCCAGCTGACTTCACCAAACTTTGCAACAAACTTCTATTGCAAAATGGGGATCAGGCATTCCTGTTTGGCTGTAGGAAAGGTCTCAGATCACCTACCATTCTTGCATGGATGAGTTCACAGCACTTAGGTACTTTCTTGCATTTAGAGGTCTTTGGATATGAGCCAGAGCTGTTTGAAAATCCCATTAGTCTAGAGAGTAAGGGCATTGTTTGAAATATTGCTGTGTTGATGTGTTTGTGTTCATTTTGGCAAACGTTGGCTTGTGTGCTTTCATTTTAAATGATAATGAGAAGGAGCTCAGACTTGAACAGACCTGTCTTGAGAATGAGTGTCTTGTCCATGCTCAGCAGCGCCTATAACTGAGGCTGTCAGTGTATTCCTGGGCTCTGGGGTTGGATCAGTGCAAGGCTTGGATCAGTGAGGTCCCTGCTGTGGCTCCCACCTGACCTGTGTGGCTCTGGCTGCTTGCACTGCACTGGTGCCAACGTGTGCATCGCTCACTCACTGCTCTCTGCTCACAGGAGCAAATATTGTGCCCTTTGGGGGATTTTCATCTCTGCATTGACTTTAATCCAGATCTGATAACAGCACAAGCCACCTTTGAGCCACTGCTGAGGTCAAAAAGAGAGAAAAACAAAACCAGGCACGTTTTCATTAGCTTTTTTTAAAATCCTAAACAAGGTGCACATTATTTCCTGTTTAAAACTACAAAGTTTAGCAGCAAAGCATATCTCATCTGCACGTGGTAAGGGAGGTGTTGCTGTCCCCTGCCTAGGCTGTCACTCACACCCACTCCCACATCGCAATTTGCCTCCCATCAGATGAGCTCGTGCAAAGATCAGCGTTGTTGCATATGCTGGGGTGTGCAGGATGTATTTCTGCATCCCTGCTGTTCATCTTGCAAAAACCCTTTCAGTCCCAGCTGTTATTTTCAGGAACTGACAAGCGGGTTTCTGTAAATTAATCAAATTTATTCTGAACATGGATGTAACCGTTCATCAAAAGACAATGAAAAGGCAAGAAATACGTAGCAGAACATATCCCAGCCTGTGTCAAATCTGGCTTGTCAGCACAGAGAGATTTTAAGGAAGAAGTAAAATAGAAAGAAAATTCTTTCCTGATTGCTCCTCCTGTGATCAGTTTGAGAGGATAGTGTAAGTCTGGGATTTGGGAGGAGGTGTTGGAAAAGGGGGTTTAAAAAACCACTTAGTGTAAACATACACTTCCTAACTTCACAGTGGTCTCTGAAAAGATACATTTTGGATACTCGCTGCAGTGGAGTCTGCTGGCAGTTCATAATTTGTTTACTAAACAGGGAATGTAATTGAAATGTCCCTTTTGAGGTTACAAAAATATAAAACAGCTTCTCAGAGTAGACCAAGGCTTCTAATTTAATTATCTGTAAGCCTCACAGATTAAAAGTATTTTTTCATCCATTCCTGACAGCCTGAAGTGGATAAATAACCAAAATTTAAAGAAAAACCTTTTTAAAAGGAGACCTGGCAGATGAAAGAGCAAAGGTCCAAACAGTTGTAGAACGATTTATCTCCACTGAGATCCCCACTGTCTTTATGGCAACTAATTATATGTGAAAACTGTTAAAGGTTTGGAAGCTATGACACCCATTGGAAGAGACAGGGGTCCCCAGCACTTCAGGCACAACAAGCTGGCTCCTTTGAAACAGTGCTGTGTGCCAGGAGAGTTACTCCTTAAGGGTACACTGTGAGCAATGGCCAGAGAAGCAGCAGGAGCAGCCATACAGGTAGTGTTGAGCTTGTGTCATCACTTGCAGTCAGTCCTTGACGCCACAGATCTGGTCCCAAAGCAAAGCCAGGCACTGCAAAGGCACCCAAAGGCAGCCAGAGCGCAGGCATGTCCTGGGTGTGTGGGATCTGGTGTGTCCCAGCCCTGTGTGTGCCACTGTGTCCTGCACTGGAGCGGGTTGTGGGCCAAGGGCTGACGGGCAAGGCTAGCTACTGGTGTGGCTACTGGAATTCAGCAGCTGTTCTTGCACACCTTTTGTCTGCCCCCACATTCCTGTCTGTTCCCACTGTGTGTGCCACAGGAGTGTTTGCCACCCCAGCAGAGAGTGCAGTGTCCGTGTGGGAGCAGAACTTTTAACCTGACTCTGCGGGGGAAGGCTGTGTCTGAGCATGTTGTGAACACAGGTCTCCTCTGGTGTCATCCCAAGCCCCAGCCATCATGTTACCATGCATTAAAAAAAAAATTGGATTTCATCCCTGCAGCACATTAAATATTTTCTGTATTTGGAAAGGTAAACCAGAGAAGTGCATCAGGGAAAAAGTGGTGTTTCCATGTAATGGGGTGAGTAAATCAGGAGCAAAGAGGTTTGGAGTAGCAAAAACTATTCTTCACAGCGTTTATTTTCTTAGAAAATGTTCTCCCTTTTCAAGTTTGCACTTTAAGACTTTGATCTAGGGGCATAGTATGTCTAGGACACCAAAAAAAAAAATCAAGTTTGCTTCTGGTATAAACATTTACAGCTTCATTGACTTGAGGTGAATTTCACCTGGGAATATAAGTGGTGACCCCAGTGACACATAGAGGGAACACTGGTACCTGTTGCTTGGAGGTACTTGAGCAGTGGCCAGAACACCAGGAAAATATTTGCTGATTCATTTTGTTGTGGAGAACCTACTTTTCTGTAGTTCATCTAGAGTTGATCTAACAATTTTGACTTTGAAAAAGGGCTGAGTTTGAAAAGTTTTTTAGAGTGGATGGTGATTTTATTTGTCTGCAGCACAGATCAATGCACTTTGAATTGTACATGTGCAAGTGGGAACTGGAGCGAAGAAACTGTAGTGCAAGTGCCAGAATTCTGCAAATTCTGGCTAAGGAGTTAGCCCTAATCATTATTTAAAACCATGGCTCTAAAATGTATCTCAAATTATATTTAAATTTACTCTTACACAGACATTTCATGTTATCTTTATGGTATGCCAGATACTAAAACCTTTAAAACTTGAATAAATCCTTCACTTAGCTGCTCATAAGCAGCATGTTTTTTGCTTTTCTTTAGTAATTTGCTATTACGCCAGTGCTTGGTATGACACTTGTAGATCTGGATTCATTTCCCATGCTGATTTGTGATGAATGTGCCCTGTAGGCAAATGGTATCTTTTCAGCCTCTCTTCCTCCTTTGTAAAATTTGCTATTACCATTTATAGGACAGCATGTTCTCTTTGACATCCTCCAGAAGTGCCAACTGCCTGTTGAACAGCATGGTATCAGCTGCTACAGCCTGATCCAAATCCTACAAAATAAGGGAACAGTGATGCAGTCAAGGTTTTTAAGGAAAGGCAGTATCTTTTATTAGATCAGCTGTTACAGTTGGGGAAAACAGACAGGCTTTCAGGCACACAAATCCTTCTTCAGGTCTGAAATAGCAGCAGTGTTGCTTACACCAGCATTTCTCATCAGTGAGGCAGCTATGGTCCCTGTAAGGTTTAAAAACTGTATTTAGAAGTGTGTGCGTTGCATGGCCCTGCTCACTGGGGAGGGCTTCAGAGCAGAACACAGGCAAACGTCATTCACCTCCTCACCTCTTCCCAGTGCACACCCCACAAACCAGGGGTACATCCTACAAGAGAGGTAGTGCAAGGTCTCTTGTTCTTGAGAAAAATCTTCAATACTTATGTCCAAGCCACATCTTCTCCACAGTCACCCTGCTGTTGGGAAGGACTGAGGCAAAGCTGTGGGCTTCACAGTGCAGGTCTTCAACTTCAGGATTCATGCTGGACATTCTGTCTCCTAATATTTACAGCTGTCCAGCAAAGAGTTGTGGGACCAGCTGGCAAAATCAGTTTTATTCTCTTGTAATTGCTTTACAGGGAACAGTGTTTCCTAGAGTTTCTGAAGTCACTGTTGACTGACCAGCCACCTGATAGCAAAACATGTGATTGAAAATCCTACACAGACAGGATGGTTCTGCAGAAAAGCTGACCAGCTTCCCATAGTCTTTAAATTGCTTGTGGTCACGGAAATTTCATATTTATCTTCCTTTTTCTTTTCTAGAAATCTTCAAAAGTATGTACTAAAGTCTTTCTAGTTAAAGAACACAGGTGAGGTGGTCCAATTAAACAGTAACACTAACATTTACTGAATGTTAACATTACCTGTGATACTCATTTCTGTATTACCATGCTAGGACCTGGGATGTGAACTGTAGTTAAAAGCTGTGGTTTTTAGAAGCTGAGGATGCTTTTTGCTCATGTGAATATTTTCATGGTACATGGAGACTGTGAGAACTCTGGATTTTGCATTCTTTCCTGAGTGTAGTAACAGGTGTGTTAATTATGTGGCTTCTCTATTCAGCCCTATTCAAAAATGAACAATTGCATTTCAAGAAACTGTCACCACAAGAAAACTGTGAATAAGTATTAATGCTTCTGTAGAACTTGAAAGGATGAACTGTTTATGACTTCAAGAGACATGAAAAACCAATGAGCAAGTAATGCTGTAAACAGGAATATGATTATTGGAAAAGTGTAGTTCAGAGGGAGAAATACATATTAAAAATCTTAGTTTAAGATCTGGTTTTGGGCATTGTGTTCTGATGTAAAGGTGTGTTACATTGCTCTTGAAAGCCTTTAAAAGTTTAAAAATTTGTGGGAGCCTGTCTTTGTATAAAGTACAAGTGTTTCAAATGTGGTTCTGAATTATCATACCTGGGTGTGTCTTTCCCAGCCTGGCCAAACTTTGATCCCTTTTATATGTTTCCCCACCCAACAATGTGCCCAGTGACACATGCCCATGGCAAGTAGACTGGCATCAACCACAGAACAGCACAGGCAGCTGCTTCTTTATCCCAGAAGAGGTTTTAGTGGAGGAATCATAAAGACAAGCAGATTCTCTGGTGAATTTCAGAATTGTTTCATTCCTCTTAGTACCTGGCCAAGATGTTTGTGTTTGAAAGCATGGCTGTGGGTGTTACTGTGGACCAGGGTTTCTTTTTCTTTATGTGCACCAAAAGGAAAATGATTAGTTTGTCCATGAAAGAGTTTCATTCTTACTTGAAATAAAAGTCCTTTCATATTCCCAACTATTTTAAGACACTTCTGTACTGCCAGAGTAGAAGTAAAAACCAGGATCCATACTTGGTCCCCATAACTATAATTGTCTTGCCTTGTGGACATCACACATCTCACTTGCAAAATATAATTCCAGATCTGGATTCTGAAGCCAGTAAAAGGCTCTGATGCTCTGGTCTTTGGACATCTTTGCCAGAAAGGTTTGAAATGAGAAGGCAGATCCATTACCAAGTCAATGCTTGAGATGAACCCCACATTTACATCGGATCTCCTTATTTCTACAACTGGAAGAATAGTATGAAGGAAGGAGAAGCAAAAAAAAAAAAAAAAAAAAAAAAAAAAAAAAAAAAAAAAGTGAGCTGCTGAGGAAAAAAGTATCTACTCCCAAACCACTAGTTTTTGCTGTCTGTTCTTTAATAGTGATGATGTTGCAGCTTTTTTAAACAGAAACAGCAGCAGCAGTGTTCAGGGCTAAGGTTAATGTGCCAGCTACACATGAATGGTGCATATTATAAATATACATTTAAGGTCTTTTCATGCATACCACAGCTAACTAACAGCCAGCTCCATCTCAGTGTTCTTCCAATACTGCATTTATGGAGTAGCCTGTAGTAAAGGAAGGCTGGAAATGGCAGTGCTAATGGTAGCAGCAGATGACTTTGCACATTATTCCATTTCTGCTGCATCTGATTATAAATTCAGGTGGGAGATGTCAAAAAGCCAGAGAAGTGAAACTCTCTTGTGTTCATTTTCTCACCCAGAACTCTACACGTTTGTGTCATCTGGCTTTGCATGCTGGCAGCTTTGTCTCTTGGTGTTTCACTGAGACTTTGCTCTTTTCCAGGTGCCAGGAGACAACGAGAAGCACTGGAAGCCAGTGTTGGTGGTTTTGACAGAGAAAGACCTTTTAATATATGAGAGCATGCCACGGATAAAGGAAGCCTGGTTCAGCCCTGTGCATACCTACCCCCTGCTCGCCACCAGGTACCTTTGCTTTTCAATCATGACAGCTTTCAGGAGCAGTGGGAGCAGCTGAGTCAGCCAGGAGCAGGTATAGCTGATACACAGCTGCAGTCACACTTGAAATGTTGTGGTTGGAGAAGCAGGTTCTTCTTCATTGGGCTGATGTGCTGAGCTTAACTCCTCTCTTCTCCTCCATTTCAAGTTCTGGCTGAAGCTGACAACCAGAAACTCACTGGGATTTTGGATGTGGCAATTTAGCTTGGATTACAGAGGCAGGAGTGATGAAAAAGCTGAAAGCTCAATCTCCTGAGATTCCTATCTCAGTATGCCGACCTGTGAGCTAGGCAGAAACACCCTGACTTCCAACTGCTCCTCCAGGCTGAAAAAAGTGAACTTGTTGCCCTGAGTTGAATGTTGTGGTGTAGCAGTTCTGCACCACCAGTTTGGGCCTTTTGGAGGGCTCCACATGTGATGGAGACACAGCTTTCAGCACAGCTTCTGTTCCTGCTCTAGCAGATTAATTCCTGGCTTTTTTTAGCTTAAAATGGTAAGCTTGGAAGACACATTCTTGAATCTAGGTTAGCGATAAGCATTTGCATTATTTTGAAGGTATCCATTAACACTAGTTCAGAGGGAGCTTTCCCATGGTTGCCTTTATGCACTGGAAACTGTCTGTGCTTCTTGATGTGAATCTTAATCATGTTTCTCTGCCAGTATGGTCAAAAGGCTTGAGAAAGAGCTGTTGTTCCTTGTTTCAGGCTTGCTACAGGCGCCTATTATACCATTTTCAATGAGTTCTCATTCAGAAGGGCTGGTTGCCCTGGCCAGAAGCAGTGGGGCTCTTACTGCACTCTCATTACTTAATTTTTCTTCTCTGTGTCTCCCCAAATGACCTGACACTTTGCTGCTAAGTCATTATGTTAAAAAAAATCAAAATAGAACTCACTGATTTACACTGATGGTGTGTTCCATCAGTGGGAGGCCACCTTCTGACTCCCCCTTTGTTACCCTAACGTGGGTGAGAGACACCAGCTTAGCAGCTGGCAGCCTGCTGCATGGTATGGTGCTGGATGCCATTGACAATTCTAGGTGACAAGTCCCAGTGAAAGCTGGGTGAAGTATTGCAGCCTGTGTCCAGCTGTGCCACCACACCTTAGAGATTGAGAAGCAGTAGCACCCCAGCAGAAGGTGATGCATTTCCTCCCCTTTTTTTTAAGGTTTCATTTTTACATGAGCTCAAATCCTCCCTAAAGGGACTGGGTATCCTGTAGTGTACCCTGCCCCTTCCTGCCCACATGCTGTCATGTGTAAAGACAACTCCTTGCTGAGTGTCACCAGCTCCCATCATCAGTGAGACCAATTTACTGCATCAAATAATCTAAGTCCACATCTTGGCCCTGTTACTTAATAATTTTTTCTCAAGAGGCCACATTGGATAGCAGACAGCCTTGCCTTGGGTGGGGATGGTCATCTCCTTGTCTGATGGCGTGCTTTCCTGAGTGGTAAAACATTGGCCTTCATGCTGGAGGGGAATGAGAAGTTGCACAGCACATGTGTCAGGCTGCTGAAGGGTCTTTACAGACTGGGAAGAAAGAAAGCCAGAATGATCTGCAAGAATACCAAGGTGCAGTTCAGAAAGGACAGGTGCCAAGTTCAGTGCTGGAGAATAATCACCTCTGCTGTTTTAGGGTGTAAATGAGCAACAAAGTAGTTGCTCTGCCAGGAAGCACCCAAGCACTGTGATAAAATTGCTTCAGTCTAAGGTGTTGTGTTTTTGAGAGGGGAAAATGAAGACAATCATCTTGGGTTATAGCAGAAGTGTTGCATTTTGGACAGATGTAGTAATCATAACTATAGAGAAGGAGTAAAGCCTTGGATGATACTCCATGAGAGGCACTGCACTTCCAAAAAGATGCCAGATAACTGTGGAAGGTCTAGAAGAAAGCAATGCAAATATGGAACATAGAAACACTATTAGGAGGGGAATACTCGAGAAACCTTAGTAGCTTAATCTAGAGAAGTCCATGGAAAACATGTCAATAGTTTTCAGATGTGAAGATAAAACACAAGGAGGACAGGGGACTTTCTTTTCCAGATCCCTCCTGAACACAACAGGACATAGTTGACTGCACTTCTGGCAGGGAATTGGTGAGGTACTGGTTTAGATTCTCTGGGAAAGGTGTGTGATCCTCATCACTGGGGACATTGAAGGATGGGTGACACACAGCACAGTTAGCCCTGCTCTGTGAAGGGGAATCTGCTGGGTGATCTGACAACCATTCCAGCCCTATTTGTGTGATTTGTTTCTACTATCACTGAATGTAACACCCAGATAAAAAGACAGCAATTATACAGAATTTGGAGTTCAGAAGAGTCTCAGTGTGATAAATACACATATACAGCAGATTCCATAAATTGACAGATTCCCTAAATTATTGCACTTCCTGTTTCGGATGATTTTGATTAAAACTCTGCAGGGTCCTGCTTTTTTGATCTGCCACACTGAGTACAGTTATAGCAAAAAAGTAGAGCAGGTTTTCTGTTGGTATTGACTGCTGTGTTCATTCTCGGTCAGTGATTCCCCTCCTCGTGATGAGTTTTTTAATCCCCTCTGTGCATTGATCAGTGCAATTTAGAACTTTTCACCTGGAAAGTTTGCAGAGCACATGTTGTAATCTTAGCTGCTCCCATCTTTCAGATTTTTATGAGTCCTTGGGAAAACATTTTTGCTTAGCTAATGCATATTTGAAAAGCTGCTGAAACTGGAAAACTTCAGTGCCAGATACTGTACAGAGTCATGGTTAATCTACCCAAGACATAATGAGCAGAGAAAATTGGAAATTGGTAGAAGGATTACAATCTTCTCACAGTCCTTTAACAGCAAAATTTCTACATGCCCTTCTTGTTTGTTGATAAGTTTGCCTACAACCTATGGATGCCATTAGGACCTAAAAATATTTTCCAGTCAGTCTTTTCTAGCTTTGCATGGAATATAAATAATAGCCCAAATAAAACTGAGATCAGATTTAAGTTGTTCCTTTAAATCTCTGCTCACGGAGGCACGGCAGCTGGCACACAGCCCTGACTCCAAGGACCTTTTTGTCATAATCTCTGTTTCAGTGTTTCCTTATGCCTGAATAACAGTGCCTCCCTCTAGCATGGGAATGGGGCTTAAGTAATTACATCTTATATGTTTGCAATCAAATTCCATTATCTATCATAGCCAGATATGAAAGGAAAGGAAAAAAAAAAAAGCAGCCCATGTTGGGCTCTGATTAAAGATCAGGTAAGAAGCTTTTGTGTACAGCTGAGGTCTGTAACCAGAAAGTATTAAAGCAGTTTGATAGCTAATGACATAGAAAAAATGGGGAAGGAGTTTGGGCACTGATTGGTCACCTGGGCAGGTGGGCAGAGCGACAGGCAGAGAGCACTGGGTGCCCTGAGAGCCCCAGGAAGTGTATGGGGTGCAGTGCAAGTTCCCTGCTGGTCTTCCCAAGGCAGTGAGGCGGGCTCTGGGTGCCTCCATGCAGATGAATTGAGAGAATGTGCGCAGGTTTCCGAGGAGCACAGCCATTCCAGGGCAGGTTTCACATGCTAAGTCAGGGTGCCATAGGAAAGGTCAGATGGCAGTGGTGTTCTAACCACAGTGTTGATGCACTTGTACAGGGTCTCTTTGAGCTAAATCTCAAGTGAGCAGCTGAAGGCTTCCTTTGAATGTCAGTGCTGGTTTCACTGTCCTTTCTGCAGAGACTATTAGATCTGGCTGTTGCAGTAAATTGTTGACACTCTTCCCATAGCATTAGGATGAGACGCAGGTCCCAGTGCTTCTCACCCTGCACCAGCACCCCACGTTAGAACACATCCATCTTGCTATCACACGTTCGCAAAGCATAAGGTTAAAAAGGTCGCCGAAATATATAGAGAGAAGGGAGAAATGAGAGAAGATCAGAAGTGTCTCCCTGGCCCCGGAGCGCGCCCGGGATTGGTTTTCAGCCGCTGCGCTCCGTGAGGGGTGAGGGCCTCCCGGCCGTGCCCGGCCTTCTCCCGCCCTCTGGCGGCGCTGCCTGAGCCGTGAGGAGCCCTCGGCGCTCGGCTCTCGGGCTCCGGTGCTCACAGATTTCCCCTGAAACCTCCACAGAGCACAGGAACCTCCAAGGGCTTGGGTGAATATTGCCAGAGCCGGGCCTGGGGTGCTTCTTCAGCTCTGGGGTGCGGCACACACCACACAGCCCCTCCCTCCCCTGCGGTTACGGTGATGGGAGGCAGGAGCGAGGGGAAGCCTTCTAAGGCTTTTTTTTTTTTTTTTTTTTTTTTTTTTTTTTGCCTTTTAAGGTATCTCTGTGGTCTTTAGGATGAAATACATACTATGTAAATTAAATGGCCCACATTAATGCAACTTTCTTAAAGCATCCTTTGACCTGTACCCAAATACATGAGTACTGACAGCTGGTACATAAATACTATCAAATGTCCTCCTGCGTGTTTGTCTAGTTCATGTTTAAGGGCATGACTTTCCAAAGCATGATCCGGAGTTGCTTGATGGAAAAGCATTTTTAAATAGTGAGACTGGATTTTTAATAAGACGATAATAAGAAAAGGCAGGCAAGAATCAATGTTCATGTTGGATGTGCTCACATACTTTATCTTGTAAAGTACATCTCCATTCTATCCATATGCTGAAAACCCTACAATACAGTACTATGGACACAGCATGAAGGTATGGGGGAGTGGGTGGTGGTGCTGTGTGTTTTTGAAGGAAATCAAACATTGGAACCATCTGTTTGTTATGTATTCAGTAACATAAGTAATAGAAAATGATTTTTAGTACAGCTGATGAGTGCTGCATAAAGGTGACGGCCCAGGAAAAAAGTGGAATAGCTTTATTTCTAATGACAAACTTGGTGTGATTTTCCAGGCTGCTTTTCCACAGCCCAGTAGCCAAAGGGCAGCAGGAGAGCAGTGGCCGTGCCTGTGCCTGGGTGACCACCCAGGGACAAGACAGCAGCAGATGTCACTGGGGATTTCAGCTCTCTGATTCCTGCCTTAATTATCAAGATGTAGCTTTCCCTCTGAGTTTGCACCCTCTCACGCCAAATGAAAGGGAATTAAAGTTTTTAGGCTGTTTGTTTGCCACTCAGTCCCTGATTGCAAAATCTGCCAATAGTAGAGATAAGAGGCCCTGAGTGTCAAAGCTGAGTGAGGCAGTAACTCAGCTTTTCCAGAGGGACAAAGCCCTTCTTGTCCTGCCCAGACAGAGGGCAGGGCATCTCTGACCAGGATATTCTGAGTCTCACTTCCCAGGAGCTCTTGGGACGATCAAGGAGGATGCTCAAAATCAAAAGAAAGTTTCCATGAACTTGAGCATGAACAAATCTTGCAAACCTTCTAGTGGGGTATGAAAGGGGGATGCATCTGTTTGCCAAAGGGTGCATCCCAAGTGTCAGCACAGACTGTCAGGGAATTGGGGAAGATTTCAGATGCCCTGTGGCTGGTGTTTCAATAATTGAAAAGCTAAAGTTGTGCTTTTTCTTTCCTTTCTGCTTTTTTCTTTTCTACTAAAACATCCCTGTTTGGTGGCATACCCACCAAACTACAGTGTCAGCCAGCTCCAGTGTCAGCTAACAGGTAACTGTTCTTGCTGATGCCAAACAATAATTTGAGGGTAAATTAGTATTCAGTTAGATTAGTTTAATCTAATGTTTTCTCCTTTAGCACAAGTGTTCTACTACCATGCCACATGCTTTGTAGACTACTATGAAGTATATTGTTTGGCTATAGAAAGAAAACAGAAGGCACAAGACAGAAATAAACTTTTCAGACAAATTTCATTTTGTGATTGCCTCTGAGGGTTGGTCTCTGAATCTCAAAGAGTGATGAGCTCCCCTAGATTATTTTTTTCAGATGTATCAGTGTTGTGTCCCTAAGTGAATCCTGTGTTGAGTGTCCATACTTTTAGAGGGACAAAAACAACATAAAAGGGCAGATTTAAAGAAGAATTAATTTTTATGAGATATTGATTTTCTCACTCAAAAATATTCCCTGCTATTTTTGTTTGCCCAGATGAACAAACCTTTCCTGGCCACAGGAGATCAGCTGTTGATGCTGGGCAAAAAAATGTTAATTGCAGACAAATGTGAGAGAATTTCAGATTACAAGTAGCTGCAACATTTTGCATTTTACAGGTTTCTTATGGGAAAAGTAAGTACAAGACAGTACTTTGGCATCTACATATTTTACAGAGCTTCATACTTTATTCAACAGTATTTATCATTGAATTTGACAGCAGATGTTTAAACTTTAGAGCAAATACTGCTTCACCATGGAAGCTGGATTCAGCTGCCTCATCTGAGCCAGCACTTGTATCTGTGGACCAGATTCCATCACCACAGACCAGTCAGGGATTTCTCTCAGTTCCTCATCCAAAGGGATGTTTTGTACAATTCATTAAGTAATTTTGGGACATCCATGTCATTACCTGTGTGTCCAGCTGCTTCTGTGCTCACTGTCTTGGACCTTCACTCTTCTGAGAGAGAACATAGAGGAGATGTGAGTTCTCATGCTCCCAACCACGTGTATTAGAAATGTGCAGAGCAGAGCTGTGCTCAGGTGGGGATGTTGGGGCAGTGCACTGTTGTTAGAATTTCCTGATGTGTTTTCAAATCCAATTGCAGGTTGGTTCATTCTGGCCCAGGAAAAGGCTCACCCAAGTCAGGGGTGGATTTGTCTTTTGCAACCCGTACCGGTACAAGACAAGGGATTGAAACTCACCTGTTCAGGACTGAGACCAGTCGAGACCTCTCACTGTGGACAAGGAGTGTAGTGCAGGGCTGCCACAACTCTGCAGAGCTCATCACAGAAATCACCACATGTGAGTAACACCTGCAGGATTTCCACACCTCCACACCCTTCCTGTGACACTCGTGGCAGTTCAAGTTCCTTCTGCTGGAGGTGATTTACTTCAAAAATGTGCATGTTTAGGATTCTACTTGTTTAAAATACTGTCAGGTTCTGAGCCAGTCCCAGCTGCTGTGGTACCTGTGTCCAGTGACACACTCATTGTCATGCTGACTTTTGGGTTTGTTTTCAGCATGTTGTTTCAGAAACAACTCTGTTGTCAGCCATGTAGGCCTGCATGTCACAGAGGAGTGATTGTCAGAGGTTTGTCCAGAGACCCACAGAAAAGAGCATTTTTCTGAGATTCAGGAAACTCCTGTGAGCCTAGCAGGAGTTTCTCCTGCAGACGGAGGAGACAGAAGAGGACTGGCACATTCACAAGAACGAATTGGTCATTTATTGACCCAGCTCTACACAAGAGAGGAGAGTAAAAAACCACAAACCAGTCTAATAACCACATTTTGATGGGTAGTAATTTCCTTCCCTGAACATCAGGGTGTCACTTCTCAGCGCTTCTGTACATGCAAAATCAATTGAAATATAAATACTTGGCTCAGATGCTCTGGAGTGATGCCCTGTTTGGCCGGGTAGCTGCAAGCCTGGCATGGCTCTGGGGTTTGAGGCTGGGCCTTTCTCTTGAGTGCCCCCAGGATTTGCAATCCTTCCCCTGCTAGTCCTACAGTTGGCAGGGCTGTTAATGTTGAATTTTATCCCCCCTCATTTCCTGAAATGTGAGAGCAGGAGCCAAAGCACAAATCCAGCCATGACAAAGGGCAGTTCTTGTTTCTCAAAGCTCAGGTAGAGCCTGTGGCTGCTTGTCAGCTACTGGGCCCCTGGCCCCACAGGGAGCTCAGGATGCTCTGTGAGGCCTCTGATGTGCAAACCAGCCAGAGAGCTCAGGGGGAACCAGCTCCATCTCCTCAGCACCATAACACAGATACCATTCTTTCCAAAAGAAGAAGGGCATCTGCCCCTTCTTTTATCACCGTGCTTTTGTCCCTCTGCCAAGGATCCTTCTTGGTAGAATTGCTCCAAGAAGGTGATGGAATAGTGAATTTGGGATGTGAACTCCAAAACTCTTCATTCCGTAATTTGGATCATGGCCTCTGTTTCAGAGCTGAGGGGAAGATGCAGACTTCCTGCTGCAGTAGCTATTATATACAATTATCTGGGCCCTTTTTCAATTACCATGACACTAATGAGGACTCAGGAGTGTCTTCATCTTTGTCAAAATACTTTAGGGAAACCCTTTACAGCTCCTAATTTTCTCATGCATTGTGCGCTGTGTTTATTGATTCTGGCTGTGTCTGTCAGATGCAAGAAGAGTAGTTGTGACTTTGTCAAGGTTTGGAAGGAGGAAACACCAGTCTGAGCCTTCTTAAACTTCAGTACACTGGTTTTTGTCAGCATGTAGATGTATGATGGAACATGAAGAACTGCTTTTAAGAATGTGAGAGACTAAATTTTGATTTCTTCTCCAGCTTGCACATACAAAAGCCAGGAGTGCCGCTTGACCATCCATTATGAACATGGATTCTCTCTTACAACCGAACCACAAGATGGTGCCTTCTCCAAGATAATTGCACAATATCCCTACGAAAAACTGAAAATGTCCTCAGATGATGGGATAAGGATGCTTTATTTAGACTTCGGAGAAAAAGATGGAGAAATTGTAAGTACTGTGTTGAGCAAAGGGATGCATGTTACCATCTCTTTGGCTGTGCTACAGGCTATGGGGGTGGAGAAACACTAAAGGAAGTTGGACTTAGATGAGCACTGTAGGTCCTTTCCAACTGAAATACTTTATTTCATTCTGTTCCATTCCAACAGTTGGCCTGTGCCAGGTTCCAGTACCGGTGTATAGACACTGTGTTTTCTAGCACAGCACAATGATCAGGCTTTAGAAGGAGATAAACTAAAAAGACAGTTAAAATTGTAAAACCATACAGAGATTAAAGATTTGTCATACTTTAGAACAAACTGTACCTCTAAATAGCCAGATGTTAAGTTTTTTTGCATGTATCCATTTCACTTTTTAAAATTATTGAGCGTGAAAGAACCTAAGGATGAGACCTTATTAATTCCAGTGTACACGTAGGGGACTTCATGTTGTGACAACAAGCTATGTTTTAGGTGGTTTTGAACATGTAGTTGCTGAAAAAAAAAAAGTTACAGATGGTGTGCAAACTGTCTGCATAGGCCTCTAAGCTGTCACAATGCCTGAAAATAAGGTGCATATTCCAATGAGCAGTTTAAATCCATTAATTATGAATGTAAACATCATTTTTCCTCCCAGATTTTTTTTCAGCAGTTCCTAAACATGGTGGGCACTTAATTCTAAACATCATCTTTGTTAACATATACTCTGCAAACTGCTTATTGTCAGGCTTTGAAGGGAATTTCTTACTAGCTGTCAATAAAGTTGATTCATGACTGCTGGAAAGCTGATACAAATGAGTGTTTGAGATTGCTTAAAAAATCACCAGCAAGGGTATCAGCAAAAAACAGATTTAATATTTAGCAACAGATGACAGAGTTTGTTGGCAAGATTCACTTTACTGCCTACAGGACAATTAAGGCACACCACGGAAACAAAGCAGCAACAAAACCAGGCAATCAAAATCCAGGCAATCAAAACAGAAATGAACTGAGAACCATCTAGGGGGCTTGTGTGTGTGTGTTAAGGTGTGCATATCAAAAGGATATTGAAGGCAAGGATAAAAAGGAACATGGCCTAAAAAACTTAAGAGCACTCACTTACAGTACTTTACCTTAACTTATACCTTAAACTTAACAATTCAAAAAAGGAACGACACTTAACTTATACCTAACTTAACTTATAACTTAACAATTTAACAGAGGAATAGCAGCATTTAACCCAATTTATGACTTCAAAATTCAACTTGGCAGCTCAATAGAAGAATAACATTCAGCAGCCTTTAACTTAGCTTACAACTTAAGACTTAACCTTACTTACAGGCCTAATTTACTGAGATATGGAAGGTTCTTAAACGTCTAAGAAAACAGCATGTCTCCCAGATTTGCTAAAGCATAAAGCATATACACAGGTGCATGCACACAGAAGGAAGGAGTCAGTGCAAGCAAGGTACCTGTGAAAAATTCCCCTCAGAGGTCAGGGAAGCACTCATTTTGGATGCTTTTGCGTCTCCCAACAGGAAAGGGTCAGGCCTCAGGAAGTGAGGGTACCAGCCCAGGACTTGTTGTTTGGTGATCCAAGTACAGCAAACCTGAGAGTTCATTAGCTCTGAGAGGCCCAGCTCAGAGAGAGATGCTGGTCACAGCCTGCTGCAGTTCAGGAGAGCTCAAAGGGTCTCATTTTGGACGGCTGTTTATAGAGTCAGCTTTAGGGCTTTTGTCATAACAATGTTTCATCCTGACCACAGTTTGGGTCGGGACTTTCTTTGAAAGTGTGGGAACAGGAATGTTGTGCCATCCAGGCAGGGAAAACAGTTACCAAGGTTATTCATAAGGAAAACAGGAACTCCTTAGACAGCAGAAGTTCCTGGGAGCAGACAGTATTTCTGATAAGCTCAAGAAGGGATGAGCCCAGGTGCTGCTTTTCAAGGCATTTCTCAGATTGCAGTGGAGCCTGGAAAAGGGAGGGAGCAGGGCAGAATGCACCGCCATGAAAGGCAAATGTGGTTTGTGTTGATGTGACCCTGTTGTTGGTCCTCTGTACAGTGACTAGCCTGTCATGCTTAGCAAGTGCATTGTGAGATCAGCTGAACCATGGCTATGGAAAACAAAGTCTGAGTTCAGTCTCACTGCTGGCTGGGAGAACAGAGAAACAGCTGCGCAGCAGTGGCTGAAGGTACTTCAGCTGCACCAACAGCAGATGCACTGGGCATCAGACAGAGCAATCCTACCACCATCCCAGGTAGAAATGGCCAAAAAAGATGGGGTTAAGCCTCTTGAAAAAGTGCTTGCAGAATCTGACTGAGTTTTCTGCTGCTCACTGAGGTGATAAAAAGCCAGAGGTACCAGAATCTCACCTGCTTCCAAGATGCTTATTAGTTTTAGTAACCTAAATATTTGCAGCTGAATGCAAGGGAAAACCAATATGGTGTAGAGAAGAGCTGTTATTAATAGAAGCCTTTTCAAAATACCAGACAGCAGTTTGAGTACTCAGTAAATGATTTCTTGTTTGAGGTATAATTCTCAGCTTGATTTTTTTTTTCTGTACTTTCAGCAACTGGACCTTCATTCCTGTCCAAAACCAATTGTTTTCATCATTCATTCCTTCCTGTCAGCAAAGATCACGAGACTGGGCTTGGTGGCATAAGTGGGATCCATCTGTTTCTTCAGAGAGAGACGGGGTAACCACACTAATCTGAAGTACAGTCAACAGCAGCAACCTGTCCTAGCTGGCAGCAGACACCAGCCTGGGACTCAGCACTGGCCGTTGGTCATTTCTGCAGTCCTCCGAGGCCCAGGTTTCTTTTTGACCAGCTAAAGAGATGGCATGACAAGGAAGATGGGGGATTTCATTGTAAATAATGGGATTTTAAAATCCCATCTGAGATCATAAAAGTGTGTAGTACCATACATGTAAATGTTTCAGAAGCAGAAATTGTGCCTATATCAATGTACTTGTCTATATAAAGTAAAGGGCTATGCAGTCAAGCACTTGTTGGTTGTGATGCAAGCCAAGGTTGGTTGGGGAGAAATCCTCTAAAGATTGTCCCATCACCTGAAGGTAAAAGGTTCTTTCAGTTATAATCTGTGCAGCTCTTACAGATTTTTCTTTTGGAGCACTGCCAGAACCTGTTGCATGAATACCCAGCAGAGCCTGCAAATACAAACCTTACAAACCTTTGAGTTGGACACTCTGAAGCAATCCAGCTGTGGACAGCTAACAGCTGGAGGCCTCCCCCCCCCCACACACACACAGGGGCAGTTTCACATTAGGCAGTAACCACACATCACCCACATTCCCAGTGATGGAGCCAAAGCAGGACCAGCCACGGGGATGGTACTGAGAGCCAGCTGTCAGGGGGGCACAGGCAGGAGGGCCCTTTGTTAATGAACACAGGATGCATTTTTATAGTGACTTCCCACAACAGCTTAATGAGTTTCAGCTATCTGGGAGCCCCAACTCAGGTAAAAGCTACCTGAATCCATTCTGAGGCAGGATGATGCTCCTGCCAGCTTATCTCCATGGCAGTTTCCAGTAGAAAGCCATACTAAGATTCTTTCCTCCTACCCCTACTGAGTCCCCCCCGTGCTCAGACAAGGCTGGTTGTGTGGTCTTCATAGAATAACAAACATAGGGAAGGAGGAAAACTTGATTTTATGAGTTTATGAAAAAAATTATTGTAGCAGCTCCACAACAGTGAGAAACATATACCAAGGCAGGAACATGAGCTGCACTCCTTGATATGGAACTGCTCCTATGGGCATGACTTGGCAGGACCAGGTTTCTTGCTGGGGAAATACAAGATATTCATCTCCATGCCCACACCTTACTGGTGACTGTTTTGCACCACAGCTTACTGTTGTGATTCAAAACATGATTCACTGAATTTCAGCCTTGGTCACAGCTAGCAAAAAGCAGTGACTTGCAGCACCAGAGATGACGCTCAGAGCTCATACCTGGAAAGAATAAACTGGCATGACATGATCTGGTGGGAATAAGAAGAAGCAAAACAGGGATGCCACTTACATTGTTCTTCCTTTTTAAAAAGAACAGCTTAACAGAGGGGTGGGCTTTTGTCTGTTTTTAGAGTTTTGCCCTAAATTCACAGTTTGAAGGACAGAAAGTAATATATTCAGTGTTTGTGGATGTTCAGTTTTCATATTACAACATTTCTTTTATTCCTGAGAAAGCACATAGATTTCAACTCAGCATCACTTGGCTGGCAAAGGAGAAAATTAAAAAGACATTTTGGTTCCATGTTTTTGAGCTAAGTTTGAGAGTTAAGCATAAGTCATGTTGTCTATTCAAAGCAGAAAAACATGGGGATTTCCACTGGTATCTTAATCATCAAAACAAATCAAAATATTAGGATGATGGGCGGAATTCATAAATACAGAAAATAATCACTGAAGAACAGCTCAGTGCCATATTGGAAGAGCAGCCCCACTCCCAGGACCTCTCACCAGTCAAAGGCATGCCAGGGAGAGATCCCCCCAGCTCTGCATTTTCATTTTATTGTCATGGTACTTGCACTTAAAAATTAATTCCTCATGTAAATTTACAAGGAGGTAACATGTTACCTAACTTACCAGTAGTTTCCAGATGGACATTCTCATTTAGTGACCACTGCCAGTCACACAACTTTCTGTGGCAGTTCCTTGGGGCTCCTTGGGCTTGGGAGCTTCTGGGAGAGCTCTGAGAAGCTGAGAGCAGTTGGTACGCTGGGGGACAGGACTCTGAGAGGAGCTCGTGTCACCTTACCAAGGAAACTCTTGTGACAAGTCTTTAAAAACCAGTTCAGGACATTTTTATTGCTGTTCCAAAGTATAACTTAAAAATTTGGAGACAGGCTCCCATAAAAGAGCTGGAGGAGTAGGTTAAATCCATATGTAAACTATACTGCACTATTTCCTTATACCTTTTAACACTTACAAATCACTGGAATGTTATATCTAACATGTATGTGCATTGTAAATATTACAAATTCCTATGTTAGTGCCAACAATTAAATTACACAAAATGTAATCTGAGGTGCTCAGTACTATATGAAGTCTAAGTGAATAACTAAGCAGTTTGCAAAGAAAATTCATATTATATATATTTATAGAAAAAAATTAATGATGATTACAGATGTGATTTCTTCATTTTCAGATTTTGGACTGATTCATATTTGGGTGGGATAGACAAATGAAATATGAACCTACTCCACATTTATAAGAGTACAGTGAATATTTATATTTTAGAGGAAAAGAATATATTTAATAAAGTCATTTATTGGATTTTTGTGACGTGAGCTTACTTTGTATCCAGACAAACTATCTGGAAGGCTGACCTTTGGTTTTGGGCTGGGAGAAATTCATTTAAACTTCAGTGCTTCTGTTAAGAATTCTGTTACTGGAGGGAACTGTTAATTGCATTGGTGGAATGACTTAAAAATTTAAATTAAAAAAAAACCTGAAATCCCACAGGGATGTTTCAGGGCAGGTCATTCAGACATCTCTGCTGAAGTTGCAGTGCTTTCTCTTGTTGCTTATACTGGACTAGGTGGTAACAGAAGACTTACAAAAAATTAAGAAAAAGCAGAAATTTCTGCTTAATCTTCTGCATTCAAGGACTGAGGCCAACATGTGCCTTTTTTCTCTTATGAATGGTTATGGGAAAACAATTTTTTCTTTCTCCTTTGATTTAATTCTTAACTTAGTGGCCCAAGCAGAAAAGCTAACTGTGGGAATTTAAGCCTTTTCTTTCAGTCTGACCCAAGTTATGACAGAACAGCCTCATGGAAAGCCTAAAAAGGGACATTCCACAGTTTCACTCTTTTCACAAAATAATTACTATAAAAGAAATGGTCTTATCAGAAAGTTTGTATAGCAGCTTTGCCATGAGAAAGATTGGGATACATATTGGAGCAAAAATGTTATTGGAAAAATGTGATGTAAAGTGTTTGTTAAAAAGAAAATAAAGCTGATCTGATTGTGTTCAGGGAATCATACTGGTGTTTCTAATAGTCCTGCCCTTCAAATAGAACCAGCATCTCTCTTAAGGTACTTTAGAAATCAAAACAAAACTCTTGACATGCTACCATGCAAACCACCACCACAAACACCATTAGAATTAATCCTTTGCAAATAACAAAACAAGTGTTTTCCTTCTGCAGAATGTTAGAATTTCTTCCTCCCACGGGACATGGCAGCACCCTCCACCCAGCTCTTTGCATTGGGAAGTTCAGCTGATTGGAAGGGGAGATTGATCTGATTTCCACCTGAGAGCATTCTCAGTGTCCTCTTACCCATGCTTAAAAGTTAATTGGAGCTTCTTTGGTTTCAGTGGAAGCAGAATCAGAGCCTAAAGGAATGATGTGCTTCAGATCATTACACTACCACTGATTTCTAAATTTATGTTATTTTCCATAAAAGTCAAACTGGCAGATTGATAACTAGCTATTTACTGAATCTATTTACTATATAGAGAGACCGTTAATACTGTATATATTACATATTTTTTTATATATATACACACACACTGTATATTACGGACACTTTAGAATTCAGTGGTGACTTCAGTTTTAAAGAGCAGATATTAATAATATGCTCACAAAATTTTGAGAAACTCAGCCTGCTTGCTTAAAGTGAACCCCCAGACTAACCAGGGTTAAAAGAATGAGGGGAAAAACATTTTAAATATTTAACAGAGATGATAACCTCCTGTTGAACATAATCACCTGCTTTTCCCACATGGGATTAGCTATTAATTTTTTTTTATTCACTAGAATTTCTGTGCTTGTGTAAATGATTAGAGGCATTAGGAAACAAATTCAGAAAACAAATTCCAAGGGAGAACTGTGAACTGGGACAAATAAGTTTGTGGATTTGGACAATTGTTAGTACCCAAGCTAAGTTCTGTGGTAGCCCAGTGATACTCACCATATAATTAAAATTAATTGCTGTAACATTACAAGTGATTATATCACCAAGTAATTGCAACCACATCAGTGCTGTCTTACCCCAATCCTGTGGGGAATATAAGCACATAACATAGATGGATAATGTGCTTTTACATATAATGCATAATGTTATCATGCTATGTTATGTGCTTATTATATAGGATGGATGAATTATGGATAAACCAGAAATGTGTGAATATGATTTATATCCTGATTTGCAAAAACATGAAAGCAAGTACCCAAAATATGCATAGGGCAGACTGGATTTGGGGTTCAGCAGCCACAAACAAGAAAATAGTTTGAAGTTCAGAGGCAAAGGGTGACGTTACATTCTGCATCACCTAAGTTACAGCATATCAGCCAAGCTGCAGGAACTCTCAGTGTGGGGTTTTGGAACTACAGCAGATGTAAAATAATTTGGTTTAGTGCTGTTGCAGTGGACCAGATCAAATTATTGTGCCTACATTTGTATGTTAAGAGCATGGACAGGGACAGTTACACAGCTCAAATGAGGCACAGTGTAATTAAGCCACAATAATAAACCAGCTACCATTTGTCCTAAAAAGCCACCACCACAAAGAGCAAATGAGACATGGGTTGTAGTGTATTAGTTCTGCACTGGGAATTGTGCAGAAAACCAATATATCAAAATGCTTATGCTTCTCTAACTGCTTTCCTGCTGATTATTTCAGACCAGTCTTTGAGTCTACAGAATTAATTACACCAATAACCACTGGGTTCTACTTGAAGTACAAGAAAAGCAGTTCAAAGTATTAATTACTTTCCTGAAGGTATTTTCTTTGCTCATGACAGCTAGCCTCAATGACTTATGAAATGTAGAGCTTCTGTACTTACCAACTTATGTATTATTATTAACTACAAAGTTTTTCTAATTACAAATATATAAGCTTCCCAAAATTAAGTTGAAAATGCAACTTTCAGTGGCTTGCTTTAGTATTCAGACAAAAGTATCAGCATTCAAGCTGAAGAGATAAGGCTACAGCTTACAGCTTTTCTCTCTAGAAGTAGAGACTTTCCTGATTCACTATAAGATGTTAAGAAAGGTTAATATCTTGATTACTTTCTTCTTTTTATATTGAATGCAAAGAAATGTGAGCCATACAGAGTAATCATTACGTTGGAGCAATTTTGTGCATGCACTTATTAAATGATTATTTAAATAACTCTCTTCATTTCATTTCTATTTCACCAAATCAGTAAAACTGGGATGCTGTGGATGTGTGGCATTCTGCAGACAAATGTAATCCATCTGACAAGTAGTTATGTTTGTCCTGGGCTTAGATGCACACTGGAGCCCACTGTCACAGCAGAACTGCAGAGCTCTCCTGTTGTAGCTCAGTTAAACCAAGTACACACCCACCCAGGAAAGGTCTTGCAGAGTTCAGGACAAGGGCAAACTTGGGAACAAAGGAACAGAACAGTTGAACTCAAGATCCTTTTAGATGTGGAAAACCTCCTTAGGGCTTAGCTTTACACAAAATAGAATTAAGCAAAGAATAATGTCCCAAAATCAGGAAGGCTCTTTAAAGAAAGCATAGATTTTACAGTATTAAATCTAACCTCCACATGGTTTAGTTCGATTATTTTTTCACAACATTAGGTTTCATTTATATTTGTATTGCTTAATCTATTTTCCTACTGGGATAATATAGCAAACAATAGGCCTGCATCTCTATCAGTTTTAATCCTGTTAGTTTATATGATAAATAGGAAATCTTTAATACAGAAAGCTTAGTAGGAACTCCTCATCTCAACAAAATACTCATTACATTAGTCCCAGCCAGGTACATGCCAGAGAATTAAACTAACTGAGGCCAAATTTAGTATTTTACTGTGTTTGCAACACAGCTAGAAACTCTTTTTTTCCTTACATTTCAACATAGCACACCAGCTCTTTTCCAGCTCTCACCATCCTCATTACCACTATTGCTTTGATTTTCTCCTCTTCCGGGAAAACAAATCTCAGACCTCTCCTTAGATATTTTTTCTAAGGAGTGTTACAAAGAGCATGCAGGAAATTATACTGAAAAGTCAGCTTGTAAAACAAAGAAACTTTCTTTAATGGGACCTTGCACCAAGTTTCAAGCCATGCTTTTTTCTTCCTTATATTACAACACAGAGATAATTATGATTCAAATTCTGATTGTGTTTGTTTTCACCTGCAGAATAGGAACTGTTCTTAATTAGTATATAAACTGCTAATGGTTGATGCTGTAACCAGCTGTTTATACAAGAGTAAGCTGAAGTAGAATAGAGATCTTCACACAAAAAGGTAAAACAAAGTAGTAGTTATCAAAATTAAATATGTAGGGGTTTTATTAATATAAAAACCAAATACACTGGTTGAAAAATATACAAAGCTTTATAAATCAAGTCAAGCCAGATTCCTTTTAACAAACACAATAAATACAAATATAAAATACAACCTCTTCTCATTTGAATTTAAAAAATTAAAAACTTGCAGTATAAAAAGTTTCCAGCTTTGCCCCTGTGTTTGAAGAATGAGTCTATATAACTCCACTGACCAAAGTCTTCCCAGAGTGCAGATCTGTGTGTGCATTGGGCAGCATAATGCTTCTCAAGTCAGAAGTGCTTTGTCTCCACAGCTCCTGGGAAGATGTGAATAAAATCCACACAGTGCCTCTACTTGCCAGTCTTCTCCAAAACCCATTCAATCACCTGGGCAAATAAATGACAAAGCAAACAATTTACATACCTCCTGGTTTTGAAAACAAATTGAGAACAGCTCATAGTTATCAATTCTTTCTTTAGTCCTTTGTCAGCATCTCTGTAGTATTTACTAAACAGGATTTTAAAGCAAACTACTCAGGAGAAGAAGGTATTGTTAATAATCTGAGAGGAAACAGCATTACCCTAGAATTGTATTTAATCTTACAGAATACTTTGTCTTTAGGAAAATGCATTTTTAGAACCCCTGAATTGAAATACTTCACCCCATTCTCTCCATATACCAGCAAGAAGGTGCACATAATGCCAAACAGCTCATGCTTCCAGCAGTAAAAGTTCCTAATGCCAGAGAAGAATGAAGGATGATAATTTGTGCACTGCTGTCTCTACCTCCATTATCACTGCTGCTTTCCAAACAGGGCAGTTGTTCAGACCACTGACTAGTCCTTGGCAATTATATTTTTGTAAAGTAATTTCAAAATACTCTCTTAATACAGGGAGATGTAAGCAGTTTAGGAGAACACCAATTTTAATGCCTTTTGCCAACAGCAAATATACAAAAACTGACCAATTTTCTGCCCAAAGATGGAGATGAGAGGCTGTGTATCAGCACAATAGCCCAGTTCAACACCAAACATCACAATCCATATAGTTTTTGAAACCTTATAATACATACGAAGCAATCCACAGAGGAATACAGCACAGAACACAGCAAATACTGCTCTCATAGAATAAATTCTCTGGGATCTAGCAGCTTTCTTGAAAGTGTGTTCTGTTACTTGCCTACCTCAGTTCAAATTCTTCCATTTAATTTATGATCATGAAAACTGCACTGTAATTCTGCATTACACTTTTTTTTTTCCAAATCATGGAGTCACTTCAGTATATGTCTCAAAACTCAGTACCAGAGTTATTTAATTTCTGGAGGAATATTCACTTCTGTCATTTGCTCCGTGCTGCTGTGCAAATGAGTCCCACATTATGCACAAATAACCCCACCTGATATCCCTTGTGCTTACAGTTACTCACAAGCCTAAAATTACTCATTTTCATTGCTTCTTTTAAAAAATTTATTTCCTTTCATAGACCTGCTTGTTACTTCCTAACCTTTGAAATGTTATTTCCTTCAACACAAGAAAAGAAGAACTCCCTAATGATCCTAATTAAAGAAAAATCTCATCTCTCTCTTTTTTTCCCGTTTGTTTGTTTCAGTGATGTAGAAACGTTTATTATCTTCATTTCTGTTTCTCACTGTGGCACATCATCTTGACATCTGTAACTAAAATACCATCCAAAACCTGGGAATTTTGCCTTGGAACTACTGCCTGAGAGTGAGATCAGAGTGAAATGAGACCCACATGCACTTCTTCATCTCTTAAAGCTGTGGACTAAACCATCCTGTGGTTATGTACAGGAACAAATAAACACATGGTCTTACCTGTTTAGCATTGCTATTTGCTGTTTTCTTCATTTCATCAAGAAGTCCTCTAGAAGTCTTTAGGTCCTAAATATGTAACAAAAAGCCACACAAGTCAGCATACAGTCATTCTAATTTGGGTTATATGAGCCCTGAGCAGTGTTACACTTCTATCACCTTGTTCAGAACAAAAGAAAAACTATTTGCCTTTGTTTTTTTAATTAAGAAAAAGGAAAATAATTTAAATATATTCCAATGGGTTGCAGGTTTTCTTACAGCAGTCCAAACCTAGCACTCAATTATGATTGAATCTTCCTAAATTTCTGCATATTTCTGCACAATTTCCAGAATTTTTTTCTTCAATGATATTCAAAGTTCTCACAGTCTTGACTAAAATCCTGTTTCTATGTAAACATGGAAATCAGCTATGAGCTTACCCTGTAATACAGAGTTCTGGCAAAGAACAGAGAGAGGCATCAGAAAAGAAAACCAGTGCAGAAAAGGGAAAAATCAAGAATGACTTTTCTGTTTTGCAGTCCATTTAATGAGTCCAACCTCATCTACTCTTTTAAACATAGCAAGAACAAAACCTTGCCTGGAGAGAAAGAAAATGCATTTACTACTTGTCTCCAGAGGAAAATGATACCTATGTTACCATGCTTTTGAATTATGCAGCACACAAAAGGATTCAAAGGACTCCCACAGACTTGGAGCTGCAAGACAGTTCAGGAGAAGGCAATCCTGTGACACCTCTCTAGAAAGGACAGGATCACTGGTATAGTCTTCCTTTTCTACTTGAAATGGAGCTACAAACCCTGATTTGCTCTACTTACACATCCCTTCCTGCAGCCCTTTCTGATTTTGGATTAGATCTTCCTTCAGGGCATATTTCTGGGAGATTTTGGGAGCACTTACAGAATGACTGCACAACTGTGTTCCAATTATTTAAGAAATTGGTGCTTATCAGCAAGATGGTCTGATTGTGTAAACATCCAGCCCTGCTCAACTTTCTTTTAGCTTAAAGCACCATTACTGAAGTTGACTAAACTGAGCTGGTTCACCCACAGTGGAAAGTTAAACACATGCAAATGAACAGAACAGCAGCTCAGCTGGTGAGCAACAGCTTTTAATCACTCTATACTGTAATTAACTTGATTTTGTGCTCAGACCAAGTAACATGGGCTTCAGCATTGACTCACAGTCTCCTAGGTATTGTGGAAAGAATTCTCCCCCTAAACATGAGGTTGATGCAATTCTACAGGGTGCTGCTGAGCCAGTATGTGTTAGATAATAGAGAACATCATGTCAGGGAACTGCAATTCTGAATATCCCACATGCTATCTCAAGTTTTATTTAGGAGTGGCTTCACTTAACTAATAATAATAAAGAATAAAGAACTGTGAGAGTGTGTCTTCTGGTTACCTTTAAGTAGAATTTTGATATCTCAAATAGACGCTGGCTGCATGATGCAAAGCACTTATGATCTTCTGCAATTCCATGTTTTTGAAGAGTCTTAGCAACCACCTCCTTCAGCATCTTGGAAACAGAAGAAAACACACTCAGAAGTTCATCCCAACTACAGACATGAAAAATTGTCCATGGGAAGCAAAAAAGCCCAACACAGAAAACCTGATCTTTTGTGATCTTGCCTGCCTTTAATCTATTGCCAAACATGATCAGCTCACTGCCTGAATCTGAGCAGTTATTTAACAATCTATTTCCATTTCCTTCATTTTAAAATATTAAGAAAATGCTTACATATCAAGGATCAGTGAACAGTCACATTGAACTTGGAAGATAAAAAAGAAGTCAATATTATCTTGGATTTTGTCTTCTCCAAAATAATATATATAAAATTATCACTTTTTGCTGTACTGATATTCCCTTGTTTGATGCATACATATTAAAAAAAAATTAAAATCTGACACTAAAGTCTCATTAGCTAATTTCCTCTGACATTCTTTACATCAGAGATGTTTAAACTCTGCTGTAGGTCTGAATGAGTCACATCAATTTATGCTTCTTTGGACCATTCCAACTTGCCTTTGACAGTACCTTAAGATTCTTGCAGTGTTCTCCTTGTACCCTGGGATTAATTTAGAATTTGTATCACCAAGCCAGAAACAGTTTTGTGTATTGTATTTTAGAAGAGGCATTCCTAATATACACAGCTAATAATTAGACATTATTCCACTAAATTATTTAACTGCTATTTCAATATAAAACTACAGAAATCTCTTTATTCACAGACTAGTCTGTTCCTCTACAATGCCTTTGACCCTTCCAGTTTGGTGTCTTTAGGTTTTACATTAATCATCTATATTTTGTAACTCCTATTAATTGCTATTCATTTCCACCTTTTTTTATTCCTCATCGTTATCTCTCTCAGCCTTAATTTTCTGGGCATGATAAAATTTTCTTTGCAGACTTCTTCATTCTTTGCTTCTGCAGCACCCTCCTCAGTGATTCACTTACACAAGTGAACAGAATGAAATTCAATAACAAATACAGATGAACATAATTCACCTTGAGTGAAAAAACTTTTACAAATCAAGTCCCATGGAAAAGTCAAACAGCTCTTCTCCACTAAGAGAACAAGGCAGATTTTTACCCTTGTGTGTTTCTGGGATCTCGACTCCTTCTCTGGCTTGGCAGCCTCAGGCTGTGCAGCTGGGCCAGCCCTGGTGGCAGCTCGGTGGCCGTGGCCGGGCGGTTTCGATGGCGCTGCAGCCACACAGGGGGACCCGTCCGAGCGCTTCCTCGGCACAGCCACTGCACAGTGACTCCTGCTGCTGCTCCCCCCTGCCTGCCACAGCAGCGACTCTGTGCTCTCACTTTTGGTCAGCCTACAAAGAACAGGAAAAAACCCTATAAAAGTAACTTTCAGGTTTTGTACCGACTCTTTTAGTGCCATTGTTTCTGCTCGAGAGGCTGCTGCTTCAGAGCAGTAAGTACTGAGCATTCCTGCAAACAACATCTGAAAACAGCAGACAGGAAGGCAGGATTCTATTCCATAAAATTTTTTGTATTAGAAGAGCACTCTGCTGGCTGGATTGGGCTGTGATATGTAGACCCATTGCAGCTCTGATTAAAAAGGTCTAGAAACAAATTGAAGAAATCAGGTAACTAAGAAAATAAAACTCTTGGGAAGAGAATTGGCCTCCAGTTTTCAGATAAGACAACACTTCTTGAAAATATCTAATTTCTTTTGGCCCTATAGGAATGTCATAACTCAACTACAGGAAGTTGGGCATTATAATTATACAGAAACATTGTAATCCTTGATCCTTCAACTGTAAGAGCATCAGTAATTCCAAAGTCCAATTTACAAAATACAGTATAATCAAATCTTGATTTTTAACTATTCCGTAAGCTGCAAAAGATATACTTATTTCTAAAACTAGACCATTGTTAAAGGCTTATTGTGATTAGAATGCAAAGGGTATCAACCTGGAAATAAGGAAAAAGTGAAGTATTGCAGTAAAAAAGTGAATTTGGAAATAGTGTTACCTAACAGTTATTATTCAGAAATAGAGTTTGCATCTTCAGAGTGAGGACAAGATACAAAGGTAAATCTTAAAAACTAAACTTCCAGAAAAGACTTTAATAAACAAGCTGACAATAAGATTGGATTTTGGTAGGTCATCTTATGCCAGCAGTCCTTTGGATTAGAAATACAATTATTCTGTTTGTACAGTCTTTGGCTTTCTAAATCTTTAGTTGTTTATTTGTAGTACAGGAGCCCTGACTATTTCAATCCTAGATGAGGCTGTCATCTTTTCAAAGGCACTTGAGACTGCAGGATATAACCCCAAATCTGTTAAACAAAGTGTGTCTGTGCTGCATGGTTTTGATTAATCTAATGCCATCGATGAGAGATCACACTTGAGAAAAAAAATTGAACCTACAGAAGAGGATTAAACAACTAGAACGTTTGTCTAGATAGCTTCACTAAAACATTTTGAAATGAAAAGATGCAGTTCACAAGAGACCACTGAAACATTTCATGCTAAAGATTCATTTTATTCAGTGCATTACCTTTTCTTGGGATAAAAGTAATCCAGGTCTTTTGATCTGCGTTTTAGCCTTGATGTCTCTGTTTTAAATTCACTTTGCAAAGTCTCTCCATCAGGGACACTTCCAGGCTCTGACAAGACTGCAGGAGATGGGAGAGGACTCAGGACAAATGGCACAGGGCAGCACTCTTTGGTGCAAGTAGTCTGAGTTTCATAGCGAATAAGACGAGTTTGAAGTTCAGCATATGCCACGTCTCTCTCTAAGGCTCTTCTGTCATCAAGACAGTATCTGAAATGGAAATTGGGTGAGAAACCTGTGAGAGAAAGTCTCCGTTTTATTACAATCAGAAAAACTTACTTTTGACAGTCATGTGAACTCCAAAACCCTTTTTTTTGTTTCAACTGGTATACTGTTCTGAAAGACAATTTTAACAGCCCAGTAAATTAATACTTGCCTGATGAATTTTGCTCTACTTAAGTCCAACTCCAACAGAGAAGCTGAATTATATACTATTTTTAACTCTTTACCCTGTTCTTATAAGATTTCCATGGACGTTAGCAGAATTTTTTCCTTGAACAAATTCTTTGAATTAGCTTTGTTTGAGATAAACACTGCTGTATGAGAGATTCACATTTTTTTAAGTACTAAAAATACAAAAAAAGTATCACTGAACAAGCACAAGCTTCCTATTGACTACAATGAATAAGTGGTTTGATCAACCAAATCAACAGAACAAACTGTAATAACTACAGTGGGGCTGGAAGATAATAAATGAACAAGTGCTAACTCAGTGAAACATACATATGAGGTAACACAAAATGCATCTTAACTAACTTTTCCCTGGTGTAAATAATTTCCAGGATTCCTTGCAAGAGAACAGTGTTTCATCACCCAGTAACTTACAGTAGTGCAGGGAAAGGTAACAGCAAACTCTGTCTTATTCCAGCCTCTTTGTTACTACTCAAATTGTTTTGAGCAGTGTGAGCTCTTGCTCAGCTCACCCTTCAAACTGCTCAGCAATGTTTCCTACTCTCAGGAATGCAAGATACATTCTTTATTTTTATCTCTTCACATGAAGTCATGTTGAATTGCTAGTTCTGATGTTTGCATTTTCTTCAGAGTATTTTCATATTCAGGGAGAAATTAATTTTTCTAATAACTGGCTGATGAATCAAATTTCTACAGCTGAGGAAGACTTTCCACTAGAAATAAATTCATTATCTGATAAGAGAGTAAGTTGTCTGAACTTAAAAATTTCAAGGTATTTAATTTTTCTTATTTATTTTCTCAGTATCCTGAGTAGTCACATACCCTACAAAGATAAAAAAATTCATTTAACTTCAGAAGTTAAATTGCCATTTTACTCACTGCTTTAATGGCAATTACTTTCTCTTTGCAAAACAGCATTCAAGTGACTGGCACATGTTCATTACACCAAAAATTTTATTTAATCATAAATAGGAACGGCCTCATGTCCACAAGTCCTTGTCTTCATGGGGGACTTCAGCCATCCCAATAATCTGTTGGAGGGCCAATATGTAGGACAGAGGAAATCCAGGAGGCTCCTGGAATGCCCTGGTAACTTCCTTCTCTGAGTGAGGCAAGGTGCTAAGCTGGACCTTGTGCCCACCAAGAAGGAAGGGGTGGTGGCAATGTGAAGCTCAAGGGCAGCCTTGGCTGCAGTGACCATTAAATAGCAGAGTTTGGGATCCTCAGGGCAGCAAGGAGAGCACACAGGAAGCTCACTCCTGGATTTCAGGAAAGCAGTTTGCCATTGACACCGAGCTCTGTGGCATGGTCAACACTAGAGGGAAGGGATCCCATCCAGAGGTTTGAGAGGTGGCCCTGTGCAAACTTGATGGGGTTCAACAAGGCCAAGTGCAAGGTCCTGCACCTGGGTAAGGGCAATGCCAGCACAAATACAGGCTGAGTGAAAAATGAATTAAGAGCAGCTCTGGGGAAAAAGATGTGAGATATTGGTGTCCCTGTCCATGGCATGGAGGCTGCAACTAGATGATCTTTAAGGTCCCTTCCAACTCAAACCATTCTATGATAACTGCTACTCCTTGTTTTTTTGACAAGACTTTACCTCCAAATATAAATACAGCAGCTGGGCAGATGAAAACTGCATAGTACCAAACACATCTGCCACATAACCACAATACTCTCGTTACAATATGTTCTGGTCCTACACTACCTCCCACTCTCCTGCTTCCCTCCCATTCTGCTAAGCACATTGACCCTGCAATATTAATATGCCAGGGTCTTGCTCCTCTCCACAATACCAGGCCTCTCTGTGGTCTTTATCTGTCACATTTTGCTAGGAGAAGAGGCAGCACAAGCTGTGCTGTGCCTAATGTGAAACCTCAGGCACACTCCTTGCTGAGGTCAGGCAGGGCAGCAAGATACCACATAGCAACAGACAACAGACCAAGTGGTTTCTTCCCACACCTACCATATACATTTCTCTTTTCTACCCAGTTGCCTCTCTGTGCCGCTTATTACAAATCTAAAAAGGCTAACAGGGTCATGAATTACTGCTTAGAAAAAGAGATAACTAAAGAGATAGGAGTGCTCCATTGCCCTAGAGAACCTGGCTAAAATTGCCAGATATTAAACACAGACTTAATCAAACTATTTATAAAATGGATAGGGAAAAAATACCAGCAGCATTGTTAGTCAATTCTGATAATCTGAAAATGTGATTTTAGAAGGCAGCAGAAGCTTGCACAAAAACTGAACTAACTATGCTTGGTATCCACTGCATTTCTTAATATATGCTGCAATAAGACTGTCTGTATGGAAGAGTTATGCTTAATTATTTACTCAAGCATTTCTATAGCCTTTTTCCTTTTCTCCTCAATGTCAATATTTGCATTTTTCTAAACTATTTTTATACAGCCACCTTATGTGACAGTTTGCCCATTTGTTTGCTTTGACAAATAACTATTGCTGGCTGGCTGAGATTAACAGTCCTAGCCACATGGCTCCTTTTGAACATCCTTACCACTAACATTTGCCTGCTGTGTTTTCAGGCTCCCTGAATATACAGGTAGCAGCATGTCTCAGCAGGTCTCATTAAATCTTTTGACTCTCAGCCTTAAAGTGTTTACAATTAAATATCAAAGCAGAAGCTATGTATGTACTTAAAACATGTCCTTCACTAGGAACTTGATATGTATTAATTCCCTTGCCATTTTTAGCTCTGAATTAAAATTTTCAAACACTGAGAAGAGACACAGCAGTACAACTGAGAAAAAAGACCTTCAATGTTTCGATATTACCATCAAGGCAGCAATGCTGCAATTGAAACCAGTGACATTTAATCCATAATTAACATACCCTTAACATGTTGCTTGAAACATTTCTAATTACACTTAGACTGGAAACTAAAAAATAAATCTGAGAAAATAAGCCAGGAAACTTACTCAAGTCCATGATAATGGCATCCAGCTGCTTTTTCAAAAGGCAAACTTCTGAGTTTTCGAGGAGTAAGCTCTGGTGTCAAAAGAAATGCATTTTCACTGAAAGGAGAAAAATAAAGATCTATTTTAACCAGTTACCATCAGGATAAATTATACTTCCAAATATCAGAAAAAAATGCCTTCACCTATGAAGAAAAAAACAGCATGTCTTGCAGCTAAGCCCCTAGGATAAAGCATCAATGGAAAATTAAATCTGTATTGAAGTGAGAATTTAAGTTCAACTAATTCCTACTGAGCTATTATTGTTACAGAAGCTCTTAGACATTTCTTAGATGGTTAAGGTCACTGTTCCAAACAAGTTACCAATAAAACTAGGCAATTATCACAATGGGACACCTGAGTAGTAGAATAAACTGAGAGGAACTGGGAAGTGACCTCCCATTTCTTAATCACACACTGTAAGTAGCGAATTCCTTCAACTTCAAATTGTTGTCTCACCTAACACTCATCTTTCCCGGCCTTCAGAACTAATGGCTTGTTTCCTGGGATATTTCAATTCCAGCTAGTAACTCTCTACAGCTAAATCATAAGAGTGTATTCGTTTGAGGGTATTTCAAGGGAATAAGCCATAGCAAGGCAGATACAAAGATCCAGCTGCCAGACCTTAACATACCCTGACATTTATCTCTAAAGAAGGGAAGACACAAAGGCAAGATGTAACAGAATCGGAAACATACACATTGCTTCAAATTTAATTCATATACTCTGCCTCTGCACCATTTCCACTGGAATAATCAGAGAAAAACATCCAGGAAAGATGTGATACTGAATCTAGCAAAATGATAATTTGGAAAGACTGTCAGCCAAAACTGTAATCTATCAAACTTCAATCTAAGCTCAAACACAGAAAACAAGTGAACATGCCTTTAATTTTCTCTCAAAATCTCTTCAATCCTTCACTTGGTCAGGAAGATCCTTAGGTCCATATTCACTGTTCTTGATCACTTACTATGCAAAGCTCCTCATAATTCCAGAGAATTTAGTCAAAGCAAGTGCTAGAGAGTGAGAAGCTCAGAGTACAGTGTTCTGCTGGACTCAATTCAAATTCAGAGTTCACTCATCTGTAGCTCAAAGCAAATCATTCAAGACCCTCAAGGTATTCTATGTTATAGTGCTTCTCTGGAGGCTTTGAAATAAGTGAAGGACTAAAAAAATAGATTTATTTTTAGTGAAAAATTATTCACTTCTTTCCCACACAACTAGTTGGAAGGAAAATATTTTAGCCAAAATTCTAAACCTTCTCCACTCATTAACAACCCAGTAGGAGATTCTAAATCTTTACTGTGTATTTTCTAATTTGCTTGAATTGTCTGCTCAGAACATATTCAGTTTAGTTTCAAAACTTCAGTAACTATTTTACAGAAGTCTCAAATATCCTACAGAAAATCCAAAATATTACAGAACCTTTCCCTCATACTCTTATTACATATCATGAAGACTGAAAAAGGATCAAGGGCTGTATCAAATAATTGCATCATAGTTTCTATTATTCAGTATTAAAAAGGTCAACAAATATAATTGTAGTGACTGTAAAGACTGTCTTGCCTACCGAGCACAAATAGTACAGGTTCTGCTTCCACAAACACTGACTCTTACAGAGTCTGGCCTTTACTCTAACAGATGTACAGATCCTGAAAATTATACCAGTAACTCCATGTAACTATAAAAAGCATGACAGGAGATAAACACAGTTAAATAGGCTCAGATATTTTCTTGGTTAGTCTTCCCACCAGGCTCCCCTCCACTGAAAGAAATCACACCAAAAAATTAAAGCTCTACCACAGTAGCTTCTGCTTTACTAGAAATACTCTTTTGGAAATGGACACATAGGGCAGCAGCAGTTGTCAGGGCTCTACCAGTAACATGTTTGTGCTTCAGGTGATTATTTTATTATTTAAATGCCTAGGACCAAGATCATCATCTCCCGCCATTTCAGATTCTGAAAGAACTAAATAGCAACACTGACTGGAGACCAAAACAGTTGATTTCACTGGTAGGCATGTGACATAAGGATGTTGCAAGTTATAAACTCAAATCCAGTTAGGCCATTCTGTCACTCTCATTCCACCCTTGTTTACATCAGCTGTGAGTTTGGTGTTCAGTAGCTCTAAGATGATCATACCGCTTGGGAACTTGGAGGGGCTGGAGCTCCCCCACGGGCAGCCCTTCTGGGGTGAAGTACTTGAGCAGCTCTTTGGCATCCAGCAACGTCAGGGACTCCCTCTGGCTGTCCTTGTGTCCCAGCAGCTGCTCAGGTGAATGTGCAAACAGAGGAACCCTGCAAAAAAGGCAGCGAGCAAAGACCAATCTAAGATTTTTATTTTTTTTTTATAAACTCATAAACTCATTTAATATTTAAAAAAATATTTAATCATTGCTACTCTGGAGCAATTAAACTATTACCAAAGTAAATGAACAAAGTTGCTCCTTGAGAACATTGACACAGATGTTCATGATAAAGAACATATTGGTGCAAATTCTCTAAAAATTCAACTAAGAAAGCAGTTTCTTCAAGAATTTAGAGCATGGTTATGAAATACATCATGGGAAGAAGATTTTTTCTGTTTTTTGACCAAGAATTGGTTCCCATTAAAAAAAATTAAAACTATACAATATACAGGAAAGGAACAATAGTCACTACTGCACGCAACCCTCCACTCTTTTTTAGTGTCTTCAATCAAGTATATCAAAGTTTTGCCTTTTCTCACTTTTTAAGCAACACATTGTATCCTGATGCAGGATAAAAAAATTCAGATGATGAACAATAAAACAAACACTGGCTATGTAACAGAAAGGTCCTTCAGGAATCTTTTTGACAGCTAATTAAAAGGAAGAACTTTGTCTGTTTGAGAAACAAAAGTCAATAATAATAACAATAACGATAATGATAACAATACCACCATGAGAAAGCTAACGTGAGAATTTATCACATGGAGAACTCCAATCTAAGCCATGGCCACCTATGGTACTTGAAAGAGAGAAATGGGATGAAGTGACTCAGAAAAGGACAGTTGGACACTTGCCTCTACAAGTCTGTCAGCAAGAACGTTACCACCACCAAAGACCATTAAGCCACAGAATCCCAGCACAGGCTGAGTTGGAAGGGACCACAAGGATCATTGAGTCCAACACCTGGCCCTGCACAGCACCACACCCAAGAGTCATACCATGTGTCTGAGAGCACTGTCCAAACTCCTGAGCTCTGTCAGGCTGGTGCTGTGACCACTGCCCTGGGGAGCCTGTTCAGTGCCCAGCCACACCCTGAGTAAAGAATCTTTTTCTAATACCCAACCTAAACATTCCTTGACAAGTCTTATATAAAAGTGAGAGCTCAACTGAAATCAACAGGCTGCCTTAAGTGACACAAACATCTATGGGTTTCATTTGAACAGTACTGAAGCCCAAAGCGTAACTAAATATAAATTTCAGACATAAAACCAATAGGCTCTTTGACTTCAAAATTACTTGATATATGATATTAAGTACTGACTATTTAGGAAATATGAGGAGATTAGAACACGTTGCACATGTTGACAAAACCAGCTAAATTATCTGTATTAATTAGGGTATGTTGGGAGAAAGGAAAACATACAAAAGGTTTTCTACCATGGCTACTATTTTCTAGAAGTACCATTTGGGTAATTAAGTTTTAGAACTATTATACTTTTAGCTAGCTTCCAGTTGCATTTAGTCAATAAAAATCAAAACAATACTTCCTTAAATACCAATGAAATACACCTTTGGAAATTGACCAAAAAATTAGTTTTAGGCTTAAGCAATATTTTCTTTGAAAGATTATCAACATGTGAAAACAGTTAACACTACGGTTATCAACATATATAGTTCCTCTATGGTGAAGTTTAATGGCTACTCCAAAGAAAATCACCAGTACTTCATTATTACCTCATTTTTTGTTTGTTTTTTTCAAAGTTTTCCAAATTCTGAAGAACATGTCTTTCTGGCCACTCCAATGGATTTGGCTCTATTAAATCAGGCTCTGCAAGAAATACACGTTGGACAACCCTGAATAAAGAATCTTATTCCTTAAAGAAATATATATATACAGTCCTTTATATATAGATATTCTTCAATGCATCTCTCTAAAAGTATGTAAATAAAATATATAACATTGGTGATGCAATCAGAAATGTTTTTTGGACATTTTTTTCGTCAAGGAAGAAAAAGGAAATAGGTAATGCAAGGGTAATTTCAGTTTGCAAAATAAGCCTAGAAAGCCACTTTACTTTTTCTTCTATGTTTTCCCCTTTCAGTAAAAAGACTTTACTCCTTTTAGTAAAAAACTGATGACCAGTATGAGAAAACACCCAAGGAAAATAAGCAGTGTATTTGTAAATAAAAATACTTACCACGAGTCTCAGTGCATGACCTGGTTTTATTGCAGACCTTCTGTAGAACAGGTTTAGGAAGACTAGTGCTGCACAGGTCCAAAAAACACTCTCTTGTGAGTTTTAATAAGCTTTTAAATTCATTGGTAGAAATAACTACAGGCTGCTTGGTCAATTCCTTTCTCTCTATAAAAGAAAAAATAAAAGGTACTACATCTGCTAAGTAACAAAGAACAGCAGGAGCCTGCTAAAAAACAATTAAACAAGAAAATCCCCACCCAAAACCCATAACACAAGTAAGTTACCTTGACACTTACTATTGTACCAGTAAGACATGGGTGGTTTATTCCAAAGACAAGTGAATAAACAGCAGTGAGAATAGCTGAATTCACATGTGATTCATGTTTTTACAGTCCTTTAACTTCTGGATATATGCATTTCTCAGTGTATCCAGGTTTGAATCCCCCAGAGACAAACACCTGGACTTGCTGAGTCACTGATAGCCTGTTCTGGTCTCTTTGGTCACAATATCAAGAGTCAGGTACTTCTGGTATGACTTAGGACAATTGTTACTTGAATCCCAACTGCTCCTATTCAGCCTCTTAATGGAAATGGGTGACCCACTCAAAAGAAACTAAAACACAAGCTCTAAAGCAAGCCCAGCCTCAGGGCTGAAGCAGACAGGAATGTGAGAATGACTAAGTTAGCAGGGGGTGTGGGGTGGGAGACCAGACTACTTACAGAAATCTTATTTTCTTTAAGCTGCTATTCTGTTAATGATAATACACTTAAATTACCTCTAAGCATTCCATTTTCAATAAGCCAGACAATCTCTCTGAAGCATTTTTTCTTTAATTGAGCCTCTTTTAGCAATGGACTTAAGATGGGAAAAAATCAGGACACTCAAATGGACTTCTCTGCAAAGTCATAAAAATCTGAGCAGGGTGATCTTTCAAGTTTATATTATGAATGATGCATCATGATAAATCTAACAAATCTTGAATGCATGGTTTTCCTCTGCTGCTTAAGACTTTTCAAAGAAAGACTAAAATTTTAAAAAGCCGAAAAACCTAAACAGAATTCCTATTTTTTCTAGAAGGCATATCCAGCAGTAAAGGATTTTGGGGAAATCATCACAGAATTGTGTAGAATTATTTCAACACTATGCTCAAAATTCAGAGTATTCATGTAACAACCACCAGCACTAATAGCGTGTTCTCTTTTCCATTATCTGACAGATAAACATGGATGTACTTCAAAGTTGTTTTTTTTTTTAACTTCTGCTATTTCTTCACAAAGTGATCAACATACTTTTGTTGTCAAACAACATCAGTTTTGTAAGGTGACCCAACCCATCCAATTTGAAATAAAGACCTTTTAAATACTAGTTTGAGAATTACCAGAGCTTTCCCATTACTTACTGAGATACTCCTTCAAGGCAAAGACTTGGAGACGTGACAGTTTTGTTTCTCTCTGTACAATATCCTCTCCACAATAGCATGGCAGAGACTTGATAAAGTCAGAAATATGAAAGCCTGTACAGATTAGGAGAAATTTTTATTACAAATCTCTCTTTGGAGTAATTACTTAATAGAAGATAGAAACATAGGAAACATAAAAATCTCATATTCAAAAGAAACAACCAGACTTTCAAATACGGCTAATCATTGAAAAAGCAAACTAATTAATTCCAATTGAACATCAGGAGGATAATTTCAAAGAGATGCCTGACTATTTTTGAATTTCTGTAGAAAACCTGTACAATGACAACACAACATGACTAACATTTAAAGAAGGTAAAAAGATCCTAAGTTTGATACCAGGAAAGAAAAGTTTTCTCCCAACACATGGCCAAGGACTTTCAGTCTTCTGACACTTTACTAATGGGATTTTAATTAGGATAAATGGTTGAGTAGTCAGTCATATCACACACAGATTTATTTCAATAATAAGGAATTAAGTAGATAAGATGCAGGTCACTGTGCTCCTTTTCTCTGCCAGTGTTATTGAAACAGATACAGGAGTTAGTGGAGTTATCTGGTAGGTGTAGTTGTAACATGACAACTACTCCATGATAAATGGCCGCACACCTGCTCTTCCCTAGTGCAGCAGTTAGGACAGAGTGCCAGCTCATACCCTAAACACTCTGCAGTAACATGGACTCAGCAAAGGGACTGAGGTTATAACAAAACTCAACTTGTCTATTGGCCTTGCAGTTTTTATTTTAAATCATCAGTGAAACAGGACTTTCAAGAGATATTTACACAAATTTCTGGCATGGGCTGGTCAGTCTTTACGCCAACAACACACACTTTCTGAACTTTAAGCTTTCACAAATTTGCTCTGCATTAATATTACCTGTACGTCCCTTTACAATAAACAATTTTCAATTTATCTCAATTATGAGAAATAACTGACAATAACTTTGCATAGTTAATTTTAAAAATATGGTAGCAGTGAACTCTGTGAATAAATAAGCTCTTACTATATTTTCTTATGGATCTGGAAAAATATTCTTAAAAGACACTTTCATAAAAGATGTAATATTTCTCCTTGTTTTCCTTCTTTTAATACTAACTGGAGTGAATAAAAGGAACTTACGAAATTCAGAACTTACCATTTGCCTGCATTCAGATACTCATTAATAAATAAGTGATTACTCTTACCTGACTCTGTTTCTTCTGCTTCTGCCTTCAGCCTTCCATTTACTGCAGCAAGAGTGGCCATCCCATTGATCTGGCCAGCTGAATGAATCAAGGTTGCTTTACATCCTCCAGAGCCATTGCCTTGTAGCAAGAAATAATATCGGCAAGATTCTCCTTTCAGTTCAATTTCTGGAACTTAACAAACATCAAGACATAACTGTGAAACACCCTCAGGAAAACATCTTTAAAACAAACTATAATCCACCATCAAATTTTTTTCATTTGCTTTCTTCTGTTCTGTGAGAAATCTTACTAATCACCAGCCAAGAGTTCTTTAACTGGGCCAAGTAACAGGCAAGCCTTTAACTGGCAAAGTTACATTTTTACAGGAAATAACAAAGAGAAGTTTCTGTTCTGCTGGGGAAAACCAGGCCTTTCTGCATATGTGCATCAAAATAATGTAAGTGTTAACAGACAAACATACAACCCTAGAAGAAAAGGAAGTATTGTACACATTCTTCCCAAGGACACTGCATTATTCATTAATAAAAGCTGCACTCCCTGCTTTACCCTTGTGCCTGGATGAAAGATAAAGACATTCTATTTTTGAACACTGGCATATAGTATGCAGTTGTGAAAGTAAATTAATGTGGGACCTGACAGTAACAGTGAAAGGATGGGTTTGCTATCTTTTCACACAGAAAACATTTTATAGCACCTTGGAAGACATGGCAATCAAGATAATGAATACTTCTTGATGTACTAAGTTTCAAAAGTCAAATATTTTAATTTCATAAGGTATTTGCAGTACTGTCTCAATAATTAACTGTACGGGAACTTAACATTTATTAGTATCATAAATTTTTGTTAGCAACAAATAACATATTCCTGTGTTTGTTGAAAATTTATAGCTGGACATGGGAAAAGAGGGGAAACCCCACTACCTCAATACGTAAATTCAGAGAAAGAAAAAAGAACAATAAAGAAAAAATGTTCCAGAAACGTTGTCATATTGTCCTGTGTCCCATGTCATTTGAAATATATTCCTTTTCCAGTTTATCTTGGCATCTCAAAGCTGATTCCTGATGGGTAAACTTTTATTTCACATTCTAATCTTAGCATTTAAGAACTACCAATACCAAGAATTATACCTTCCCCAGAGATGGGAGAGATTAAGGATTCACAAATCCTTAGTACAGTAAGATTAGTGTTAGCCACTAAAAAAACCAACAGTTTTCAACTAAACAAAAAATACATTTAAAAAGCAATGTTTCTCCTCCTATTGTAAATTTTACTCAAGAAGCTTAGTAAGAACCTATTGTGTATTACTGATCACACAATAATTAATACTTGTACAAAACCTTTCCACCAGAGCACAGGACAAATATCCTGCAGACACTGGGGATCTTATGCTCAAGGCCCAGAACAACTCTGGACATTTTAATGGACAAAGTACAACTAGTGCTGAAGGGTGGGCTCCAAAGAAGGGGTTTGACCTGGGGGGGGGAGGAATTACATCACCATTTGTCCTCCTAATTGTGCTTTTTATCAATTAGGCTAATTTCCTAAAACCCATAAAAGTACTCACCCCCGGGCCGGGGGGGGGCTTTTGTGGACATCTTTCCATAACTGCCTCTGAAGGCCTTCATTAAAGATCCTCTTTTATATTACCTCCTCACTAAAATTATCTCAAGTTCCATTTCCAGGTTGGGAAAAAGGCAACACTGCCAGCACCCATTCCATAATTCCTCTCATTTTTTTCCTGCCCCTAAACCTGAAAAAAATATCAGTCACAAATATGAGACATCCTGATCTGCATAATTGTTTAAAAAAATTGTCTTAAATTTGCAACAGAAATAGTCACTGTTCCTTGGAATCTACATTAATTATTTTTTAGACCACATATAAATGACAGGATTATGAAAGAAGGCAGAATCCAGCACTTCACTGTGTCCTAGGTAAGTACTTTAAGCACTGGGTTATCACCAAGTTCCTTTCAGCCTGATGCTTTCATGTGCCTACAAACCTCAGTCACTGTTTGTACAGTGCCTCCACTTGCAGGGCACATTTACTGGCTGACTGAAAAACTTCCCCCAGCCTTGGTCTGCACTGATTCTCTTCTCCCACCTTCTGAATCAGATTTCTAAGCACTGGCACAGGGTGTGAGAGTCAGCTGCCATCACTGCAGCCCTACAGGGAGCACATTCTCAACCACAGGTTTAGCACACTGGCTCCCAGGTGAATGGAGGCATTCAGCATTTCTTAACAGTCTGTATTTTCCCAAGAAGAGATTGAAATTAAATGCAAGTGCACTGAAGAACCTCTGGAAACACTTAAACAAGAAGGGAAGCACCTCAGTGAAGCAGACTGGAATTCCATCTGCAGAAGTAAACCTCTCCACCATGGATTTTACAATCACCTTACAAAGATATGTGGAAATTGGATCTTAATTGACAGACAGGACACAAAAATGGTTTAAAGGAGATGCCTTCTTTCCCCAAAGCTTGCCATGATGTTACCATTTTTCTTCCTACAAGTCTGCATAGCTGAACTTGCATTCACCAAATCTTCTCATGTCAATGAAGATTACAATCACTGATTTCATTAAAGTTAGAAAGAGAATCCCAAATGTACAGAAAAAACTCACCATGTATACACACACACACGTATAACCAAACAAAATACACATACCAGAGATGACCTTGGGTTTCTTAGCCATATATTCCTTCCATTTCTTGGTGCTCAGCTGGGCAGGAGATGGGATCACTACACTGCTTACATTACACGGCAATGTAAATAAAGCTCCCACCTAAATAAGGAGAGCAAATAGAACACATGCAATATTAGTGAAACCTGTTTTACACTTCATCCTTGAGCTACTGTTTTGACATTATTTCAAATCTAGCTGAACTGAAGAAAAACATCTCAACATACCTGTCATTCACATCAATCAAAATGGAACTGCATTTGACACAAAAGCTGTAAAAATTGTGTTTACTTTTTGGTCCAGTTGAGGGATCATTAACTGCCAAATTTCCATTTAATACATAACAAGGTATTTATTAGATATTTCAAGTGTCTCCATAGCCTGGCTACAAACATTTTTGTAGAGCAGTATCCAGAATGAAAAGAGAATTGGAGGATAATAGTTGGTATCAATGACTCTGCATTCCTATGAAAAATATTTTTTTTTTATTTTCCTTCCAACATATTACCCTTGTCTCTTAACCAGATACTGGACTATGTCTATGTTTCTACATAGACTTCAGACCAATAAGCACTAACACAAAAATTGCAGATATATTTGAATACTCAAGCAATAAAGCAATGCTATTACAGGTATTAGAAAAGCCTACAAACGTGCAGTATTTCCAGTAGGAGACTGAAAAAAATCCCTATGAGAAACTGTTATTTGCAAAATACATTCAATTCAACATATGCAGACTCTAAAAAGTAACCTGAGAATGTGTTTTCACTGTTCGGACACCTTCTGTAGAAACACTAGAAAAAACGTGAGTCCTTTGATTGTAAAAGGTGTGTGACCAAGTGTTCAGTGTTCTTAAGTAAGAAGAAGATCACCTGGGATATTTACCAATATAAAACCATTTTAAAAGATACTTTTGGTACAGCATTAGAAAAAGGACCTTCTCCTTTTCTGGCTAAGCTAATGGAGAATGGAGTAGCAGGGGAGAAAAAGAGTTACTAAAAACCCAAATAACAAACTAAAAAAGAAACATACAGCCTGATAATGGGATACCATCTCCACAGTAAACAAAAAACATATGTTATTAATAATAATTTTCAAAGTGCAGGTTTTGTTTTGAATAGCATAGATTTATTTTATAAAAACTTTCCTAAAAAAGATGTATTACCTTGTATGTAAAGGTAATAGAATGTTCAGGAAAAACATCTTCAAACTAATACTCTGGCTATGAATAATCTCACCATCATTCCAAGGCAGAGGAAGGAGGGAAAAAGTAGGACTGTAAATGTTTAATGAACTCTTTTTAGCCAAAATCAGAATATGCACATATAAAATAAAAAAGCCTAGCATTTCACAGTATCTAGATACCTTTTGTGGGCTGCACACATGCCTGCCTTTTGCTAAAAAAATCAAAAGCTCAATTACGAAAGCACAGAAATTATCTGTTAGGATAGAATTAGAAAATGTTTTAGGAGATTGAAACTTAGCTGAGATAAAGAGAAAAATTTTCAGTGAGTTATGTGTAGCCTGCACCTTTGAAATCCATGTTTGTTTTAGAAATAAATATTGAAGCTTAGACAGAGACCAGATTTAAAAATATTATTCCCATATCTTTCATGGGCAATATACATACCTTCATTTTTCTGCTATACATATATAAAAAGGTTTTACCTTCCCAGAGAGAAAAGAAATCTGGTCCAAAAGCAGTGTAGATGTCTTCCTGTTATTCTTTCTTGATAGGCTCCTGAACAGAACAGTTTAAGGAACCTCATCTTCACAAAGAATTATGCACCTCTATTTTCCAAATCAAGTTACCATCATATTTGAAAGAAGCATTGCAAGCATCTAATTTTTGATACTACAATATCACAAAACATAAAAAACTCACCTTTTACAGGTAAAGTGATACACTTGAAAATGTCATATGACAAAATACTCCACTGACATCTGTATTATAGCCTGAGAAACAGGTATTTATATAATAGAAATCGTAGCAGGCTTTTACATCCTACAGTATTACTGGTACACCAAGACTAGAACCAAAAGTACATACTTTTAAAAACTAATAGCAATATATCTTGAGATCTCTGCAGCACACACACTCAAGAGAGAACTCCTCTGCTAAACCTTGCCAGGTTTTGCTGCTGCACAATAAAAACAGTTTGTAAACAAATGTTCCTATATTGTGAAGCATGCTACATTCATTCATTAGAAAGGCTTGAGGTTTTTTTTAAACTTACACAGAATAAACATTTCTCTATTCTTTTCCCACAAAGCACATGCACATCAACAGACAAATTATATGTGCAATAGTATCAACAATACATGGTTACTGCTAATGTAACTTAAATTTCAAAATTAAAAAATCCAGTTGTGAAGAATCACTATGACTATTTTGGCAGGTGAGTGTGGAATGAGCCCTTGCCTATCCTCGTCTGCCTGTTGCTTGCATGGGTAGATGCTGATCTTTTTCTTTCTGCTATAGACAATTATCAGTAGTAGTTTAGATCTTTAAAAAAAGGATACAGCTCAAACTCCAGATCTGATATAAAAATGGAAGGTAGATCAGAGAGCACCACCATCTGCAAAAATTCCAGCGCAGGACCATAGTAATGAAAAACCTGAAAAGAGATCAAATAAAAACCTATATATATAACACTATATATGATGTATCACCAGAAGTTCCTCAAGTGTTTTGCTGAAGGTATTAGCCTTGCAGATAACATCTGAAAGAGGTATAAAGGAATACAAAAACATTTCACAACATCATACTAAATTATATAAAAAAGGAAGGTATTTAATTTTTTTTTGATAAATCTGACTTTATAGAACATCAACAGTGTGCATCAAATGAGTTCTCTTACCCAAAATAAAATATGATTTGCCAGGAAGAGACAAATGCAATAGAAAATGCACATGTTTTAACAATGAAAATAACAAACTCCAAACCAATTTTCTTAACGCTCATTTTTGTTTTCATCAACACATTTGATTCTGGAGTTCCTATAAAGTATCCACTTTCAGTAGAAAACATGAAACACCAAGAGTATAAAAAAAAACAAACTCAAACTTTCAAAATTAAGTGGGAAGTTAGATAAATACAGAATTCATAATTTAACTACTTTGGGTATTAAACGGAACAAAGTCTCAATTTCTACTTGAAAAAAAATCTGGTGTTGCATTTGTAAGAACAAACAGATGAAGTTTTAAGGATCTGTTTTGACAACACAGGTGTACAAAAGAAGTATGTCAATTTTATCCAATAATTACTTATCTACTTAACTCAGTTCTGACTAAGGTTTCCCCAATTACTAATTCTCTCCGGAAAGTAAAACAGATGAAATCTAAAACTCAAAGAAAGATCAAGAATAATACTTGCTTCTGGCAAAGTATCAGTATTCCTCAATTGGCATTCTTTTTTAGCAGCAAAACAAGAACTTAAATTTGCAGTCCTGAATGTCTTGGCTGAAGTGCTCTTTATACAAAATTCTGGAAAATCTACTCCCGATTCAAACTGGAAAGAAAAAAAAAGGAAGACAATAAATGTGTCAGAAAGAGATAAAATTTATTTCTCTTCAGCCAGTTGGATGTGTTATTTTAAACAATATTATTTTTTATCAGATCTGTAAAACTAAGAAAAAGATTATACTTAGATAACCAACTATTAAATCCAAAATCATAATACTGAAAATGTAAACAACATCACAAAGGTCTCAGGTTTTGCAGAAACATTAGAACATATTCTTGCAACAATGAGTTATGTGACAATGATTTGTGATAGATACAAAACAATCTAATTTTCAACAGTAAGTTTAAAAAAAATTCAAAGGGAAGCATCTGAATTTCTGAAGTTCAGACCTTGATGCATTGATCTGATTTATCATTTCATCCTGCCACCCACCCAGACACATTGCACATTACCTTTGAATTACATAGTTGAAACTAAATGTGGCTTAAAGCATAAAATGCACTGCATAATAAATGCTTTAAATGAAGTATACAGATGCTTTAAAAAATAACCACCACAATAATAAAATACAAGTTATTTTACCTTTCTTTCCCATATCTGAATCTTTCCTCTCCAGAGTTCATTTAAATCAATAATATTCATTATATCATCTGAAGATACGAAGTCTGCTGACAGATAGTCTGCAATCTTTTGCCAGCTACTGTAAAAATAACAAAGAATTAATCTCACTGAATTTTACATTACAATAAACATGCAGTGCAGTTTGACTGAATTTACCTATGACCTCTTAGCACAGAACAATCTTGTGTATGTCAAGACAGAAAATAGCTTCATAAAAGCCGTACATTCCACAAAGTAAAAAAGATTATAGAATTGCTTGTTCAGGACCTGTAAAGGAAGTAGTTCATATGTTCCACGAAAGTGACAGCAAAGAACTTTGACATCAAATAAGGCTGGCAGTGGCAAGCTGCAAGCACAGCATAGTAATGCTGGGTGCTAGAAGGTGCAGCAAAGCCTGGCAGCCATCAGTGGGGCCATCACTGGTCTGTCCAGATGGTTTGTAGTTAACCTGCTAAATGGAGATATGACTGCAGCGCACGCATTACGCAAATTCAACAAGAGAGAACACCCAGTAGCTGTGGGTTCTGCTGGCAGTCTGTCTTCCAAGGGAAATCAGCACCATCAACAGAACAGGAAGAGTAAGTGAAATAATTAATCAGAGATCTTCTACACTCAAATAACCTCACTTTATATAAAAGGCAGCAGAAAAATTTATTCAATCAAAAGCTGGTTCCACAGGATGGTATCAATGAGCACTGAGATCAAGCGTTCATGAAAGTCGCTGAGTAACTGTCTTGTCCTCCACACACCTCAGGAGATACTGTATAGTAGGTATATTGCTTATGCTATCCAAGGACTGAACATTCACCTTTTTAAACAGTTTTATTAATTTAGGATTAAGTTTAACCATGTGTTCTATGAAGCAATTTTCAATCTTTTGGGCATGGAGGTGAAGGAAAGTGGAGACCTTGCCAAGTTGTTCAGTATCCACACAATCATTCACTTAATAGGATAAAAACCCCAAATCACTGTGGTTTATATGGCAAAATATATCATGGCCTTTACATGTCAATTAGAGGAGGACAGTAAGTAAAATACTGGAATTGATTTCAACTTGAACTTATAGTCTCAGTAACTCTTCATACTAACAGAATCTTGAAAAACATACAGGAAGTAATAGAGTGTTTATACTCCTTTTTCAAAAGGGACAAATGAGGCACTCTACTTTTCTCCCTGAAATGTAATACCAATGGTAATATAAAATTTAAAGTAAAACCAGCAGTAGCATGGATTTACTAAAAAAATCTGGAAAACTACAATCAATATACAAGTTATCCAATGAAACAAGTTACAATATGAAAACATTGTATGCACACTGAACCCATGGGAAGGGAAGAGAAAATATTTTACTCTTTGTTCCCACAGAAAACAAGAAGTGCAGAGGATTGGCTTTTTTGCCAGCTTCTCTGGTTAGGACATGCATTGACAATAAATCAGAATGAGTAATTCCTCCCGTCATACAACAACAGACAACTAATTAATGTATTTTCAAAATATACATGTAAAGTACCCAACAAGCTGGTTTTATTTCAACCCACTGATCTATGCTAACACAAAGCAGAAGTGACCTTGTTTTAGCCCTGAAATAAATGCCATACCCTTTAGCATCACTTGCAGCAATAGTGATTTGTGCAGAGTGCCACTCTCTCAGGTGTTTCAGGGCACCAATAGCAGGTAAGCAGTCCTTCAACTTGGGTCCATCACATTCAACAGCCTGCAGGATTACATCAACCATTGCTCTGCCTATAAAACAGTTGTGTATGACTTCAAGTGTCATGATTCAGTACATTTTCAGTCATTTAAAGATAGAATAGTATTGGTTATCATTGATTGCACTAAAACCAGCAAAAAGATCAAGTAACTTCAAGATTTAAAACACTTTTCACACATTTTAGCTCATCACTTGCTTTTCCTCTTAGATGAACACAAAATATTTCACCATTCTTGCAGTGACAGTGAAAAGTTCTGTCCCTTTCTCCTCTCTCACTCAGCACTGATGAGATTTGTCTTCCCTACAACTAAGCTAAGTCCTTTTCCTGCTTTTAACACTCTAAGCTGGTATTTTTCATTCTTCTTGAATTCCTTTGTTATCCCAAATCAACTTCTACATCATTATATAACCCTAACATGCAAGGTGATAGGTATCTCCAGTTTACAAAATCCCAATCCAATAGTTGTGATGTATTTTCCTCCTCATCTTCTTGGCTCACAAACTGTTAAATCAGATGTAAGCCTGATATCAACATCTTTCTTTTTTTAATAAGAAATTTCCTGTGTTGTTTTGTATTGCTTACTGTCTATGATTACTTTGGTGCCATTTCAGATGGTTAAAGTTATTATATAAATAGCTATTTTAAACTCTTCTGAACTACAGCCTGCCAAAGAAACAAGCAGCAAACTTGTCCTCAAGCTGATCTGCAATGCCAACCATGCTCAAGTTCCTAAACTACCTTCTGGAGTTATATTAAATTAATTCAGCTACCAAACTAAGGTTCTCTGAACTTTTCCATTCACTATCCTTTTACCAAATGAGTTTTTAGATCAGTAACTAACAAGATAAACTCCAATGAGATTGGTTTTTAAAGATAGATTACCTGGGGCAGGCAATTTATCAGTTAATTGATGCAGACTTTCAGCAGCTTCATCATAGATACTAAAAATGAAGAACAAAAAGTTACAGCTAATGAATGGTACCTGATGTAAGTCTCTTACATCTTTACAACTCTGCACAAACATACCTAGGCTATGAGCAATCGTCTCCTCTTTTACTAAGACAGAAGTAGGACTAATGACATCAAAATAATCTGAAGTAAAACTGTAATTAGGATTCAAAAGGAATTAGCAAGAAATTTTTGTATATATAATGTTGGCTGTTAAGAAACTATTCAGTTATCCTATAAAAATCATCTGTAAAAAAATTAAAGCTATGCTAAACAAAATAAAAGTATTTTCAGTGCTAGTAGGGAATAGTTCATAGTTAACTCTTGCTTTGGTAATAACTCTCACTTGTTAAACTTTCTTGATCACCTTGGGTCATTGCTAACAGATGTCAGACAACTGTTCTTTAAATAAAAATAATAATACACATACTCAGCCAGAGACAGTGATTCCTGACTGTTACTGTCATCCTCCTCAAAACTTTGTGTGGTTCCCAGGTTCTCATCAATGCTTGCTTGGTAAGAGTCTTCATTTTTCTGTGTGTCAACATTTATTTCCTCCCAGTCAGAACTGCAGAACTAATAAAAAAAAATACTTAAATAAGCAAGAAGGGTTTTGAACATCACAGTTTTAGCTTGTTCTACAGTCAGGCAGATGGTTGAGGAACTTATATTCTAAAAGAGTTTGTCTTACTTGATAATAACCACAGATGACATGACTTGCAAAATACCATTTCTTTGCACCTGGAATACCAGCCACTGAGCAAGCTGCAAAGAGATAAAACAATTATTTAAATTAATAAATTCACTGCAATCTTTCTTCCTATTGTAATGAACATCTCTGTTACAAGACTCTGTAAGTCATTTAATGTGCAACAATTACTTGAGTTCTACTTTCCTTTGGCACTGTAATTAAGCTCTAAACATATTAAAGTGTAGGTAAGTGTCTTGGCAAGTGTCTATTACTGACCCTCTGACTGTTAGTGAGTAAGAAAACATTTGACCTCTTCTCTGTTCTGGGTAATGTTGCTTTCTCTTTTCACAATCTGTATCAGACCTGAACTACACAACACCTTTCATAAATATGATTTAGAGTTCACAAAATGAGATGCTCTATCAACATTTCTATGCAATAAAAAGCACAGAACTTGAAAACAGCTTAACATTCCCATCTCCATGAATTTTAAGAGCTTATAGTGGTTTTCCCACATAAATCCCAATTATATGACATCTGTGACAAAATGAGCTTATAACAGCAGATATACAAACCAAGTAAAGAACTAAGGAAGTATTTTTTGATTAAAAAAAACCCAAAACAACAAAACACAAACACGCAGCCCCTAAAAGTACTAAAGCAGACCTTAAGACATCTATTCTAAGGTTAAAAAATTATTTCATATTCATGGATTAAAGTTCTGACTTGCTACCCAACAAACAAGTATTGTTTCTACTATAAAAATTACAAGACATTTTAAGAGTATCTAAAATATCATGCTTCCCACTGACTTGAGAAACACGCCCTTTCCTACTCTTCCTTGCTCAAATGGACTGAAATTTGTCAACTCTTCAAAACCCTTCCCCTTCATTTCTCACAACCAGTCAATCTAATCATCTCCTAACACCTTAGCTGCTGAAATGATGTCAGACTCTCCACAGAAACAGGAGCAGCAGGAACAGGCCCACACCACAGCAGTTGGGTTTACATAAATTTCTGACTTGTCTCCCCTAACAAAACATGCATAGGCCAATTCCTCAATAGCATTTGCCGTACCTCACTGTGCATTGCCGTATTTACCTGGGAATGTGCTCACATCTGCATTCACAGATGCATTACAACTTTCTTTCAGGAACTGATACATGTCTGCAGCAATTCCAGCTGGAAAAAGAAAAAAAATCTTAAAACTACTTATGGAAGTTAAATCTTACCTTCTTGCAAATACAGTATAAAGTTCAGTATGATATTAGAAAGTAAATTTAGGGAAGAAGCAGGAAAGGGGTTGGTCGGGGTTTTTAACAGAACTATCACCTGCAGACATGCAGTTTAAAAAGACAAATTTTCCTATATTCTCGTTTAAGTCACGGTCCAGATCGCATTACAGAGTTACAGGGCACCATCGCAATAGAACAGGAACCCCCCTGATGTTTCTGCAGGTTAAAGGCCCCAAAGACTTTCAGTCCGAAAGCAAAGGGGAGTTTAGGGAGGCAGGAGCCGGAGAGCCCCGCGGACACCGGAGCACCGCCCATTCGCCCCGGCCCGGCACCCGCCGGGCCCGCGGCCCCAGCGCCGTCCCCGGCGGTACCTGCGGCGGTCGCTGCCGCGGGCCCGCCCTGGGCCCTGCGCTCGGCCCAGCTCAGCAGCAGCACGTAGCGGTCCATGGCCGGCCGGGCCGCGGCGGGCGCCGCTCCGAAGGTCCCGCGCTGCCGCCCGGCACCGCCCTCCGCAGGGCAGCGCTTCCGCTTCCCGCGGCCCCGGCGCCCCGCGCGGCATGGCGAGTTACAGCCGGGCGGCCCAGGTGAGCGCGGCCTCCCCGCGGGCCTGCGGCGCCTTCGCTGCCGCCGCGACGGGGCCCCGGGGCCGTGGGGGAGCGGGCGGGCACCGAGGATCCGCAGGCCCCCAGTGGAACGCCCCGGGGCTGCTCCCGGTGTCACCTGAGGGTGCCGCTGGCAGGAACCGCTGTGTGCGGCACGGCTGGGGACGGGGACCCGCGGCTCAGGCTGTGCGCGGTCTGATAGCTGCGTGTGGGGGAGCTGTGCCCTTCACCGCCAGGGAAGGAGACCTTGGGCGTCCAGTGTCCTGCAGCGATGTTACGGCTCATGTAGCCATAATGGAAGCTTGCAGCAGGAGATCTGCGTTTTTGAAACAAAGCCCTCGGTGCCGGTAACCTGTCAGTGGTGTTACCCATGTACATCACACTGCGGTGGGTGTATCGCACTGCTCCGTCCATTTAAAGATTGTTTGAAGGGGGTGGTGCTGCATGTCAATATTCCTTCTAGTGTTTTTTGAATGTAAAAGAAGTGTTGATTTAATTGAGGAAGATAGATTACGGTAGTATGAGCTTTCCCTATGATAAGTACTGACCCTCTTTCTTTTCAGCAATGGGCTACTTTTGGTAGAGCCTGGTACCTCCTCGATGCGAAGATGCAGCCCCCAGGAAAAATAGCAGCTGCCACTGTAATCAGACTTGAAGGCAGACATAAACCTATTTATCACGCACTAAGTGAGTATTGCAATGGATGAAAGCACATTTGCTTTTCTTCAACATGCATGTTTCTTCAAATTTCCAATAGTTTTAACATCAAGCCTGATACAAAAGATTATGTTCCTCAATTGTTTATAAACTACAAATTAATTGGTTTTCTTTCTCATCTTTTTCTATCATATCCCTCCACAACCTAATGTTGTTTCTTCACCAATACATATGAAGGTAATACATGTCTTTACCAATACATATTTGTAATTCATTTTGAGTAACTGAATTACAGTAGGATCTTCTTTCATTTTTTAAAAACCTCACAACGTTTTGTTGATCTTAAATATAAAGATTTAGTTCACAGTGCACATAAAGAAACATCTGAGTACTTCATTTCAGTCGATCCCCAGGACCACAGTCTTGGAGTGCTTCATTCTGCATAAGGTGCCAAGCAGTCCTGTTTTCATGAGGCAGTGGGCACAAACTGAAACACAGGATACTCTGAACATCGGAGATTTTTTACTGTGAGAGTAATGGGAAGTCATTGCCCAGGAGGTGGTGAAGTCTCCATCTGTGGAGACTTTCAGAAGCTGGTCCTGCTTTGAGCACTGGATTTGGATGACATGACCTTCAAAGGCCTTCCTCCCTCACACATTCTGTGAAGAGGAGGCTGGGACCTGTCCTTAAATGGGTGACAATCATTGTTGAAAGGTGTCTTGTTGAAACAAAACCATCATTTTGTTTTTCTGCAAATTAGAGATTTGGCTATAAAGATGCATCTGTAATCCTGTTCATTACTTGTAATGCTGTAGTGCCTGTCTCATAAGGATAAGCATTTTATAAATAGTAAAAAGTTGATCTTTTACACCACTGGTACAATGTTTCCTGTAGTACCCAGGCAAATTTTTCCAGAGATATTACTGTAACACAAAGGAAGCCTTGAATTTGGCTCATACATGTTGAAGGGTATGTAGTAAAATTATACTTGATCTATTTCACAATAGGAGGTAGGATTTGTAGTGTTGTCAAGACTACAAATGTTTAAATGTCAGTTCCGCTGTTGTAAAATTTGCTGTATCCACAAGATGTCACTGGAGACTTAAGGCTGTCTTGAGAAATAAAGCACATGCTGAGAGGAAAATGTTTTGGTTACCCTGTGCAAAAGAACTTTGATACTTTTATGTTTGTGAAGTTACAAAGTCTTGAGAAGTATTTCAAGGATAACTTCATTTAGTTTAAAATGTTGTGTAAATCAGTACTAATTGCTTTACTCATGTTGACACCAGTTGGTTACTGCTACTGAGACATTTAGGAGAGCAAAGTATGCAGGAATTTGTGCTTTATGTACTTGATGCTTCTTTTGCTTCTTTTTATGAACTAACATATTTTAGTGTCTGCGAGATAACAGCTCCCCAGACAGAGAAACATCAGGAAGATTTTTTTTATTGTTTTCTTTTTAATTTGGTAATTGTTAATTCAGTGTTCATGCAAGTGGAAAACTGTTGGCAGAAATTTCCTGAAGATGAACTTACTGTGTCATCTTCCCAACCAAAAGACCAAAAAGTCACACAAAGTCCAGTGTCAGTTCCCTGGTGTTCATGAAGTCATGCAGTGTTTTTAGAACTGAACTGTCAGCAGTGAAGGGCTGCAGCAGCAAAGATGTGTAAATTGCATTTGCACTTCAACTGTAATTGAAAGTGGAGCATTAAAAGAATACAAGATTAAAAATTAATAAAACCCTTAAGGTGTGAAACTTGCTTTGATTAATTACGTGCTCCTATAAAAATGCATGGTCAATTTAAGCCTTGCTTTGTTACCTACTCAAAAATGTTTTAATCAAGTGAGCCTCTTCAAATACTTGTGTTCTAATATGGTGATGCAAATGAAGCTGAACTTTTGAGAAATCCATTTTCACTTTAGTTGAATGGCTGATTACAGGTTATACAGCTGATCAGGATCATTTCTTCTAAAATTAAAAACTAAATCTTTTCTCCTATTTATATTTATATTTATGTGATATTTTTGAGATAATAGAGGTTCTGTTAGCACTTCATTACTACTGAAGCCTTATTAAATCAACTGTTTCTGGCAGGGTGTTGGTAATAGATTATAAACCTTGCACTTAAAGAACTTTTGATGTTAAAGTTGCTGGTATAACTCTAAATGTGTATATGCTGTAACATTTTCTTCTGTTGGATAGATGAAATTGTGGGGGTTTTGCCAACAGAGCTGTAAGGGGTGGTGCTTTTGGGGCTTTTTCCATCTGCCCCTTCCTCGATGCAATATTTTTGTTTGTTTTATATATTTAGCCTGAGAATGTAAGTACTTAATAGAAGTATTTTATTTACCCAAAATGTTCAGTCCTTCAGTAAACACAGTTACTGTTTTTCTGAGAAAGTAAAATAAAAAAAAATATTTAGGATTATTGGAACTAACCTTTTTTTCCTGTTTTGTTGTCTTGTTTTTTTGTTTTTTTTTTTAATATAGGTTCATATGCAGCATAATGTGTTGAATAGAATAGAAATTTGCCTGTAAGCCAGATTTCCAAATCTTAGCTGAATATTTGCAATGGTTTAGGCATCTGGTCTGATGGTATTTTACCTGCTTACCTACCTTCTAACCTGGTAGTACTAAAAACAGTGTTAAGGTTGGTATTTAAGTGCTGATTTGGATGGTGTGACTCAAAAAGCTGAGATCTTTAAATTTCAGTTTTATGGAACGTGTATTTATATGCTGCTATGTAGGTATTGCACACATAATAGTTGTTACTTTGATTGATTCCTCTGTGGTTTTCTTTAATATCTTCCACTTCTACCTTGCAGATGACTGTGGAGATCATGTTGTCATAATAAACACAAGACATATTGCCTTCTCTGGTAACAAATGGGAACAGAAAGTATATTCTTCACATACTGGGTAAGCTTTATAGTAAATAAAGCTTGTGGTAATGAGCTTGTGGTAAATTTTATGTCATATATTCTTAATAATTGAAGTCTTTTTTTAGCATATTGCTTTAAAAGGGAGTTCCTGCTTTTAACTTTTAGGGTGGTTTTGTTTGTTTGTTTGTTATGTGTTTAACATAACAAAACACCATTTTAAACATTATGTGTTATGATGTTTAAAATGGTGTAAACCTTTTTCCTTCTTTCTTTTCTTTCTTTTTGTGTGTTTTTTTTTGTTGTTTTGTTTGTTTGTTTGTTTTTTATACCCAGTGTATGTTGCTAGGGAAATAATTGATTTAAAAGTAGTCAGAACAATTGAATAAGTTAACAGATTTGGTGAGCTGTGTCGTGTGTTAACCTCTGACCCAATAATCTGGACTATACTGTTTACTGTGTAATAGAAGATATTTCCATTGGCACATTTAAGATATATATATATATATATATATATATTCACCAAGTTTAATTATTTTACCCTACTGGGACCTATTTGAGTAGATACTGAATCAGAGGATGAAAAGAAAGTTGGAAAAACAATTTAAAAATGAAATGCTCTCAAGCTGTAGTGATGTACAGTATATTGTTAAACACAGTAGTGTAAAATATATTATTCTGGTAGACATAACTTGTTTACAATGGAGAGTTCAATAATCAACCACAGACAGGGTGTCCATGATCAGTTCAGTGCTCCTATTTTATGCAGTGATACTAATTCATAATAATCTCTGAGTGCCACAGTGTATCAAATTGAGAGATGAATAAATTACACCGAGAAAGCTAATTTTGTAGTGCTAATGGTGCAATCCTGAAATTGCTGAATTGCTGAGAAATTCTTGTTCAAAGGTGATGAAAATTATTGTGTGCTTTTTTTGTCTCCATCTCCCCTATGACCTAAAATTTTCTCTGAAAACTTAACATGTATGTTAAATCACTGGCTTAAGTACCTAAGTTGGTTTTGATTAAGTAAAAAGAGCTGTACACTTAAAACTAATACTTAAGTCCATGCAGCTCAGTGGACATGTCTTCATGATGCTGGGCCTATTTTCATTTCACTTAGGCTGATTCCTAATAATGTAATTGAATCAAAACGAAATGCAGCATTACCTGACTTCGATGTAATTCTTACTCCATGCTATCATTCATTTAAAGCTTGTGCAGAGATCTGAATTAGTGCAGCTTCAACTTGTCATATAGGCTTTGGAAAGATGGAGCCATTGCAGTAAAATTAAAATTTTATTACTGTAGATATGCCAAGTCTTGCTAAAATTTATTTAGAGTAACAAGAAAATAATAAACACAGTTCAAAATGGTTGTCTCTTAGGTCAGCCACAAACTGATTGTGAGTCTTGATCATCTGGAAATATTTCAGAGTTCTGCATATCTTATTTCTGTTGTATTCTATAGCTGTTATGGTATATTTAATAAGCAGTTTTAAAAGCATATCCATCTGCTTGTGAAGTACAAGGTTTATCATACTCAAGTGAATAAACAAGAAAGCACAAATGGTGTTGAAATTAGATAGTTGACAAGATAAATAAAATACAGGTTTTGAGCTCATAGGAACAACTTCCTTTTTTGAGGGCCTGTAATACCATCACACCATTGTTAAGATTCAGTGATACTTTTATTAACATCAGGCTTCAGCATGTAGAATAAAGCTTGTATGTTTGTTTCATTTTTCTAGTTATCCTGGTGGTTTCAAGCAAGTGACAGCAACTCAGCTCCATTTGAAGGATCCTACTGCTGTAAGTGTTTTTCCCTTCTCCACTTTCATTTGTGAAACTAGTTAGTTTCCAGTTAATTAGTTCCCCTAACAAATGGGATCAATTACCTGCATATCTAAAGTTAAATTATAAACATTCTACTGGTGGTTCATAGAAGCTTTGCTTGTGACACCATTTTTGTAAGCAGTGATTTCAGGGTTAGAGTGTAAATTGTGTATTTTTGTCATTCTTCTGTCATTATACTGTCCAAAGGAGCAAATCAAACTTGTTTACTTCACTAAATTTTCACTTATTTACTTCCTTTTAGTTTCAGGGGTCTGACCTTTCTCATAAGTGAACTGCCTCCAGTTTGACTGAGCTAAGCTGTATTTGAGCTTAATGACCCTACTGCTTTTTTAAGAGTCAGCAAGAATAATGCTAATCTTAAAAAAGTTAGAAAGTGCATCTGCCTCTTTTTTCCAGTGAAATTCAATGGTAGGTTTTAAGTTATGATGGTTTTTTAAATCTTTTCTGCAATACTGTGTGTTCATGGTCTGTGAAAGAAATGGAAAAGTTGATTATGTTGAACATAAGCCTATTTACTGTCTCTGTTAGACCATTGTATATTCTGAAATGCAGTGTTCATGTGTTTGTAGTGGTTAAAAAAATAAGGAGCCAGATATTAACATTTTGAAATAGAAGTAGAATAGAATAGAATGAAATAACTTCTACTAGAGGTTTGGACAGCACTGGAGGACTGAATTATCTAAGTACTAATGTTTCAGAGCGTGATACAAGACCCACAGAGATTAATAGGCATTTATGTTTGGTTTTGACTTTGAAATGCTTTCATTTGGGTCACTTTATAGAAAAATATTCAAGGGGGTTTTTTTAACCTGGAGAAATCTTGTCTGCTGTAAAATTCATGGGTTTTATCAATTATTTGGAAATTCTGGTTTGGTCTGCCTTATTCAAGTGCAAGTACTCAATGAAAAAGTAGTCCACCATATGAATTTGCCTGGCTTCTGTTTTTACTGTCACAACATCTTTAAAAAAAAACTAAATCCTACCTTTCCGTATAATGTTCTGTCTAGAATTTTTCAAAACAAATGCTTTTGTAAACAGCCTCTAAGATAGTTGTCATTCCTTTGAGAATTACTGATAGTTCCATGTCTAAAATAGATTCTTCAATCAGTTTCATTTGAGCTTCAGGCAGATGCTGAGCACTGGGAGGCAGTGTAACACAACTTGTTAGGGCATGAGACGTGGATGTTCTCTAAATTACCTTCTGGCATTCGTTCTGAAATACCTCTTTTATTGCCAGACTCACAGATTAATTTCTCTGCAAACAGAAGAGGATTAAATGCACTGCCAAAAACCAAAGCATGTTGCACAAAGGCTCAGCAAATGGTGATGTGGCTCAAGCCTTGGTCTAATTTAGCAGCAGACACTATTTTTTTAACACAATGGTGGAGAATCTTCAGCAATTAACTCTGTCATTCTATTGAAGATGAAACATTCAGTTGCCTCTCTCATAAAAATATCTCAGACGTGTTTTTGTCATAATTAGTAGTAGTGGGTGGTAATTTGGCAAGATACGTTCTGTACATGTAGCTGTAATGGGTTTTTGTGGCTGGAAACATTTGTTTACTAGTTGAATTGTATTGGTGTGAAATGCATTGGGTTGTGACAAAAATGGAAATTATGATGATGCTTTATTAGCAGGTTTTATTTTTAGAACTAGCTTTTAAAACCTGAAAAAGTAGTACTGTAAAGAGAACATCAGCCTAAGTAACATATGCATCTTCAAATCATGATCTAAATGACACATAATTATTAAGGAGACTTGTTAAATTACTTTATTTCACTTCCTTTCTCTTTTAATCACATTAAATTCAGTTCCTCTGAAGCCAGTGGAATTAGGAAAATTGTAGGAAGCAGGCTGTATCTTCCTGTGGCATCTGAATCTTCATTTCTAAAGTGTTACTTTCATCCTGGAGGCTACTGCTCTTACTCTGCCCTTGGACTTAGTGCCTCCTGCTAATTCATCCTGGTAGTGTTCGTTAGGATGAGTCATCATTGCTTTTGGAAATAATGCTGTTACAGAAATTAAGGCAGTAAATTAATGGAAGATACTATTTCCAAGGAAAAGATGTTGTAAACTTCCATGGTGCTACATAGAGATTTGCCCTGGATTTGACTATTTTCAGTTTATATAAGACTTCCTGAATGTGTGTGTATAAAATAGGACTGCAGGAATGCTTAGCACTGTCTTTATTTACATATATCTCAATTCCAATATGCAAATCCCCAAGATAAATATTTTTCTGTTAGTTTTGTTTCTAGTATACAAAGTGTTTTAGGAAAACCTGCTTCACATCTAATGGCTAGTTAAAAAGATTGTAGTGAATAGTTTGATGCAAAAGTCTATAGTTCAGGCTTACATGGGAGGCTGAGAGCCATAAGTATAGTTGTCAGAATTTAGACAAGGTTGCTGTGGTATCATCCCTGATCATTTCTAACTCCTTCCTAAGGTGCCACCAAGTGATATTTTCACTTCATGGGGGCTGACCTCATGGTATCTATCTTACTAATTTTGGAGCTTTACTTTTCTTGCAAGTGGTAGTTAGTGCCTCAGAGGGATTGTGCTGAATTTGAATTTACATGTGCCTTTTTTCAGAGGGCCATAGGATGATTCAGATTGAAGAGAACTGAGGAAATCTCTAGTCCAACTTCCTACTCAAAGCAGTGTCAACTATTAGGTCAGGTAAAGCTGCTGAGGATTTATCCAGACAGGTCTTGAAAACTTCCTATGGCAGCTGTTTGTATCCATGACTTCTGTTCTTTGTTGAAAGGAATAAAAAACCTTACCTGTCCAATTATATGTGTCTGATCTCTGAGGTATGATTCTGTACCTGAGATTAGAAAAATACTACTTTTTTTTTCCATTGCTAAGTATCTTTCATGTTAATATGGGGCAGTGATTGCGGAAAGAAGTCTCTGTAGTTGATGTTTCTTGTAGAGCTTTACGTTCCTTGTTCGTTTTGCCAAAGTTTTCAGCACTTCAGAAAAATTTGTGTTTATGCAAGGGTGAAAATTAGTATGTTAACAAAAAGATAGCAAAAGTACATAGTCCAGCACATTTTTACCTTAAATACTTGTGAGTTCATTTGGGAGATATGAGGAGGGGATTGTCTCTGAATCTGTCTAAAATTTGTAGTATTTTCAGTTGTCTGCTCTTCTTCAAAATTGCAGATGATAGAACTCATCTAATGAACTTGGCTGGGCTTCTTTAAGAAGTGCTTATTGAAGAAAAAAACCCAGCTTGTTCACATTTCTCTGACTTAGATTGAATGCAAATTCTTGGACCACCCATAAGCAAAACTATGAAATATATTCTTTAGGTGCACCATGAAACTTTGTTGCTGTAGTTCAAAACAGCCACTCTGTTCTCCATTAATATAATGCTAATATTCTGTATGGCAGCAATAATCTCTTAGGATATAAGTGGGCAGGCAGCATTAGTTTCCATTGGAGGTTGCTAAAAAAGAAATCCAGACGGTTTGGTGTGTTTTCTTTGCCTGCACATCTTTTGAAAATAAAGGAAATGGGTAAGCCTTTGGATTTGAGGTGTAGTTGTTTGGAATGCATAGAGGTTTGGGATTTTCTTGACTTTTTAAAAAAAACTTGAAGAAGTTTTATTTAACTGGAAAACTGCTGATTGGCATGAGATCAGCACTTTCAAAATTGGACTTCTAGGTACTTGATACAGAAGGACTAAAAGATGTAGTTTTAAATCTCAGATTTGAGAGGGAGCAAAGATTACTTGAAAAATTCCTGGAAAAATCTTAAGACATTTCATTTAAATGCCTGCAAAATAATGTTGTCCGATCTAGTCTGCAGAAGTAGATAATAATTCTGTGAGGACAAAGTTTTCAATCAATTTTTCTCAGACTTGTGATTTGAAAGATAGGCAAAACTCAGCTTATTTTTTTTTTTTTTCTGGCTGCATCAGAAACTTGACTCCAGAAAAGAAAAAGAAGAAATTGTATTTGGTTAAGACCAAATGCTCAGTGAGAGGATTGACCTTTGCAGTATTCAGAGGCTGTATTGCCTGTGACAGAGAAATAATGGGCAAGAATTTTTCAGAATGAATGTTACCTGCTAGGGAAGATTATTAAGTGAAGCAGGGTGGCTCAGTGGAAATGTGCTGGGAGGGAGCCTCCAAGGGTGTCCTGGTTTTGGTTTGTTCAGCTGCTGGCACTGATGTGAAGGGGTTTAAAATGTTCTAATTCTCCTTTTGAATGCCCTTTAGCAACTGCTTGCACGTAAAGATTTGCCATTATATCTGCCTAATAGTGGTCTTTTGAAGAAAAGCTCAGACAGCACAGTTAAATCTTGTTGTTGCTATTTGAGAACTTATTTTCTTTGCATTAGTAAGGGATAGCTGATAGAATAATATGTACATGCTAGAAGTCAGTTACTGAAACACTAGAAGTAGTTGCATTTTCTTCTATTACAAGGGAGTAATGTTTTTTAATTAGGTAGAACAAAACTTCAAGGCCTGGATTAGTAGGCACACAAGTTAGTTTTGCATAGGGAGGAGAACATGCTATCTTGAAACATATTATCCTGAAACCTCTAGGTGACCTAAGTCTTGGAGCTGACTTGGTCATTCTCTTCATAGTACACAAAAAGAAATGCTTGTATTAAAAAGTCTTAATCCGTTCCTTATTTTTGAGTCAAGATAATAATTTAAAGAAAACATTAAACTTCCACATTTTTGTTAAGTGGAAAGAAGCAGTGGAAAGCCAAATGACATGCATGTGCAAGAAGTTTAATTTGTCTGTGACCAAATGATTTTTATGGCAGTATTGAGTAAATTCACTCTTGCTTGTACAAGTTGTACTACTGGGACAACTGTCAGAGGTAGAAAGCTCTTTGTGTTGTATTTTATAATGTGTGGGTGAAAACAACACTGAATACAGAACTGAAAACCATGGACTGGTAGAAGGAAGATGTGGTATCAAACTGTACCTCTAAGTAACTGCTGTATCTTTTGAATTTCTTCTAGGGTTATTTTGGTATGCCTTGTAATTAACCACTTTGTTTTCTCTGGAGCAGTGTCCTTCCCATGTGATAGAGTTGCTTCCTGTTGATTATTGGACTTAATTCAGCTGTTAGGGTAGACTTTCTTCTGGAAATTCAGCCAATTATTTTGTGCTTCTCAGTACTAGGAGTGGTATTGCTCTGTTGATTCCCATCTTTAAAGTATGTTTTATCTGGCAAAGAATCTTTCTCAGAACTTGTCTCCACCAGACATAGTCTACTAGTTGCACATAGGCCAAAATTTGTCACAAAAAATGAAATGTTTAGGACTCACTATGTTTCAAATAAATGCATTTTAATTTATTTGTACTCATAAAATGTATTAATATAAGGGACTGAAAGTGCAAGAGTTTTAATAGAGCTGCCTTCAGATTAATTTCCTTCTAATTAGCCCTTTAAATTGTAAACTAAAAGAATAAGTCATATAACTATGTTATTAAGAGCATGTCTGTGCTATGAGTGTATAAATTAGCCAAGCTGAAAAGAAAGGTATTGCAATATTCAAGATGACAATTGCAATTAGAGCCAATGGGAACTCTGTAATTCAAAAAAACCTGGGGCAGACAGCATCCCAGTAGTGTAAAAATCCCCAAATACTAACAGTGTGGTGGCTGTGTACTTTTGATGGTGGATATCTCTACCTGATGGAGGAAGTGTCATGGTCTTTAGGAGTAAGTATTTATGAGGATATGGAATTTTACACATTGCTAGTACTAAAGATAAAGTAGTGGGGGAGGAGGCAGTGAGAGTCCATGAATAACTGAATAAACTGTTAAGCTGTGCTAATCAATTTCAATATGAGATCAAGGTTGCAGTGAGACCTGTGTGTGGGTAGAGCTCTCTGCCAGTCTGAGATTCCACAGAAATCACTAGCTTTTTTAACTTTCATGTAAAAGTAAACTCTTGCTATTTTAAACCTCAAAGTAAGCATAATGACATAGAAAGCAGTAAGGTTTTTCTTTTATTAGAAGTGTATTACAAGCATGTAAAAAAAGGGTTTTTATTGTTAATTCCTGAAAGAAACAACATGTTCCGATGTGTTTTCAGGGAGCATTGAATCTGGGTTTGGGTTTTGTGTGAGTTCAGTAGCAGATTTGCAGTTCCATACTTTTTTTATTTAGGATTTGTCTATTTTTAGTAAAACTTGAGCATGTTCAGGTAACAGAAGAGCCCTTACTTACATAACACCTTTCAAGTATTGTTAGTTGGAGTTGCCTTTTCTGTGACACAGCCTTACTCAAGGTGCAAAAGCAATCTGTACAACTTCACTTAAGCCTGTGCTTTCCTGATTTTTTTTAACTTGACACAGCAGTGAAAGTGGATTTGTGGCTGTAGGCAGAATTTTGGGCAAGAACTTGGATGTAAACTTGGTCTTTCCAGTAGCTGGGTTTGGATTTATTTTGGCTTGTAGAAGAGTCTTTGAGGCAGAAGTTAAAATGAAGGAATTTTTCCAGCACTACCTTCTGTGTCCTGGCTCCCTGTTTAGCCTTCTATAGTTGGACTAATGACCTTGCAGTAAATCAGAATCCTGAGCTGCTTTCAAAGCAGTGTGGCCAGCAGGGTGAGGGAGGTGATTCTCCCCCTGTACTCCGCTCTGCTGAGGCCCCACCTGGAGCACCATGTCCAGCTCTGGGGCCCCCAGCGCAGGAATAGCATGGATGTGTTGGAGCAGGTCCAGAGGAGGACCACAGAAATGATGGGAGGGATGGAACACCCCTCCTATGAGGAGAGATTTAAAACGTTGGAGTTGTTCAACCTAGGGAGGAAAGGACTCTGGGGAGAGCTTACTGTGGGCCTTCCAAGTATATAAGGGAGGCTTACAGAATAGATGGAGACAGACCTTTTATCAAGACCTGTGGTCACAGAACACATAGTTTACTGACCTAAATGAATTATAGTTTGTTCTACAAGCATGAATAATTTTTATCCCTAAAAAGCATTAGTTTTCATCTTTGGTTTTTAATACATGCTTATTACTTTTTACTAGAAAAGGTATCAAAACTGTATATTAATCTGCATGACCTGCTCTATTTCTCCTGTCATCTTGATTTATTTCATTTGTCCGCAGATTTATGGTACTGGCTGCATAACACCTGAAAATCTTATCTTAATGTGGTTCCACCTGGGAACTTGGTGATTGTCTCTAAAATTTGAATTGAATCCCCTTAGTTAATTTTATAAAAAGAAGTAATTTTGCTCAATACACTTTGGAAAATATCCAAGTGCCTGCGAAATTTGTGCTTAGTGCCCTGCATTTCAGTGTGGTTTATTGGCTTGAGCTTGGTGCTGCACTAAGCATGCCTGGGTACTTTCTGATTTGGAGCTAGTTTATATCCAGGTGTCCTGGAGCAAACATTTTACTTACAAAATTGCACATAGGTCTAGGTCTAAGTGCTTTGCTATCCTTTATGAAACCTTTTTTTTCTCCTAAAGTTGTGTGCATTGTTTTACATTTACAAATGTTCCCCTTCTGGATGAAGTCCATAACAATGTGGTTTGTATTTAAATAAAAGGCATCTTTACTAGAGTCCAAGAGAAAATCCTGTTGAAATTTGTTTACTTTACAATGAGCATCATCTAGTGTAGATGTACAAATTCTATTCGTCCCTGATGTTTAGAAGTGAGATTGTTCATCTGGAACTAATAGCAAGGGTTATAGATATAAATAGTAAGTTCATAATGCAGTGTTTTGGTATGTCAGCTTTGCTTAAGGTACAAAGCATTAATTATAAAAGTGTTTTAAACACATCAAATTACATTGTTAAACTAGTTGCCGGGAGCACTTGGGAAATTTGTTTAGGCACTTTTTTGCCTAAACAGTGTGTGTATCTAAATGTGCAATAAAATACAGAGTTACTACAAGCTTCTCAATTCTTTGAAGAACATATGTGGTCATCCACAAAAAATGCTAAATATAACTCTTAACTTTCTAAGCTGAAATTTTCTACATGGGTCTCAAAAAAAGTGTTTATATGACAAGGAGTAGGTATTTCTTTTTTTAAAATTTAAGCCTAGAGCTGCTTCTGAATGTGGTGCCAGAATTCCTCAGCCTGAAAGATGACTAAGAACTTCAATGATGAACAGAGTGGACAGATGGAAACACAATTAACCTATTTCATGTTATGGGTAACCTCCCTGATTATTTGTTACTATGTTACCTTTCCTCAGATTGTTAAACTGGCTGTTTATAGAATGCTTCCAAAAAACCTTCAGAGAAGAACTCTGATGCAGAGGCTACACCTGTTCCCTGAAGATGTGAGTAGCCATGCAGTTACATTTTCATCCTTGTGTTATATAGAGGTGAAGAGGGAGTGTTAGCAATAGCACCGATGTCATAAGCAAGTAAATTAAAACAAAAATCACACTGCTTTTTTTATATATGTATTTATATGTGGTTGGGGTGTCTTCCATATTATTTCTCAGAGATTCAAGATATATGGGATTGGTGTTTTTAGGTCAAATACTTAGCATGAAGAATTATTGACAAATTTTGGTCTGGCTTTGTAGGCAGGCATTTTGTTTGTTACACAGTCAAGTAGTTAAGACTATTCTCATCTGTCTCAGGTTATTCCAGAAGAAATAGAGAAGAACCTTCTACAAGAGATTCCTCAGCCTCGTGCAGTCCCCAAGAGGTTGGATGAATATACACCAGAAGAAATTGCTGCTTTTCCAAAAGTTTGGACTCCGTAAGTATCTTAGATGTTTTAAGAGGACATGTTGACTGAATATGTATTATGTAGACTCCCACATTATTAGTAAGAAAAAGGTAGTTATTCTTCTCTTTAGGTAATTTTTTTTTGAGAGATGAGGTAATTAAAGCAAAGAGCAATGGTTACTAAAATTTCCTATTTCTGGTTTGGTTTTTTTTATAAGAAAAGTTTTACTTAAAATGCTATGTTTTCACCTCCCTGCTTCATCAAAATGAAGAAAGTAAAAACCTTCATTACCTGGTTTGAGTTGGATGTGCTCTATAATGCATAACTGTTAGCCATAGCCAAAGGAAATGCTACTCAGGTCTGTAAACTTTCAAAAGCTTATCAAAAATCACTTGTACTTAGGCTCCTCACCTTAGATAATACTGAAATATGTCTATACCTCCGTTCTGTGTAATGGAAGCACCTCTGTGTTACAGTGTCTGTTAAAGGAAACAGAATCCAGCAAATACATTACACCCTCTTCTGAGCTGAAGCGGGGAGATCGGTTTTGATTTCCTCTAACCTATGTCAGGGATAAAACTTAGTATATTTGCTTTTATCCTCAATACCAAATGGAGCTGAAATTCTTGAGACCTCCTGGTTTCTATGAGATTTCTGTGGATTAGCCCTGAAGAATTAGATTCTGCACCATTGACCAGAATTCTGCGGTACATTACAGTAAAGTTGATAAGCCTGTCCCTGTCTTATGATGTGCTATGGTCTTCTGGAACTGTGTTTAGTATGAAAACTGATACAGGTTCTCCACAATAATTTAGCTTGAATGATGAGCTGGCACTGAGTTTTAGCTCATTAATTGGGTGTATCTATATTGTCAGAGGAAATGGTGTTGTGCTGATATAGCTTTTAAAATGCATTTCTTTTTCCCCACACACTACCACAGTTCATCTCCTTAGGACTGGGCCACCTTAACTGTGTTGACTGCAGGTGTGTGTAGCACAGGACAAGTAAACTTGATGCCATCTAATTTAGTCATTGCTGTCAAACTAAGTTTTGTAATATCTTCATATCAGTGTATTAACTTTGGGGAAAATCTGCAGGTAAGAACACTACTGCAGTTAGAATTCCCCTCCCATAATTTCTTGGAACATTTCCTCTGGAGGAATCCAAACCACAGAGAAAATAAGCATCCGCTTTTTTGTATCTTTCTCTCCTCTGCAGTCTCATCTGGATTGATTGCTGGTAACTGCACTCTGTATATACAATCTTACTCCTTGCCAATTATGGGGACTGGGGAGTGCAACTGCCTTAGAAATCTATAGCAGATTTGGAGGCTTTCAGCTCAGTGCTTCTCCTGTGGGAGAGCTGGGGAGCTCAAGTGGATATTATGGTGAGGAAAAACAGGGAATAGGTGGGCCTGAGAGGAACAGAATACTAGGTGTAAAATGAGTGAGAGAATGCTAGAGAGAAGTGGAGGTAGTGGGCTCTGGGAAGAGTAGGGAAAGACAAATTGGAGTTTGGGAGAATTTTAATGCTCTGAGTGTAGAGACTGGGGAAGAAGTTTCCCTTCAACCAACTACTCCATCTAGAGCCACATTTAAAGGCTTGGAGATCCATCTAACCCTTGCTGTGTTAGACTTTTGTCCCACCTGATTTTATGCTCTCAGGAGCTGGTAAGACCTAGCAGAGGGAGAAGAATGAAGATGGTTATCTTCCATCTCTCTGCTAACTGCAGGGCTCATCACTGTTGTAATTTCAGCTTCTTGTCCTGGCCTGCAACCAGACCATTGTTAGTGTCAGATAAAATTTAATTTAAACTTCAGCTCAATTTTTTACCAGTTTTGATCTTGGGAAGAGTTTCCAATATGAAGTAATGGGAAAAATAGTAATGTTTTTCCTGTCTGAATGAGAAAGTGTATTTTGATTCTCTGGCATTCAGATTTCAGGGCTGGGGGGGGAGGAGGGCTTAGTTGGCAAAAGATGGAGAATTGAGCAAATTTGGTAAAATTACTTTCTCATGTGAAAAATCTTTATATTTTTTATATATAAGTATATTTAAAATAATTTAAATATCTTTGTATTTTATATATATAAAGTAAAATATCTTTATATTTTATATTAGGAGGTCTGTAAAAGGGGACTTAAAATGAACCATAGCCATGTACCCACTGTTCTGATTAAAATGCCAGCTGGAGTGTCTGAGAATAGACACCTTTGTACCAAACACATTAAAAGAAAGGGTTCATGAATATGCAAAAGTAATAGAATTTCTATTCTGAGTTTTTTCAGTTTGTGAAGCCATGGAAAAAGTAGTTATGGCATTATTACAGTATTCCTGTGAAAGACTGGAGAAGGAACAAAAATATAAGTATTTACATAGTCTTCTTTTTAGAGGCATATAGCACAAATATTCTTTTAAAAAGAAGTCAGAAAATGGACAACTTTGTTCAAAAAACCAAAGAGAAGTTAGGTTAAAATATTGTTACATAAATTTGATAATTTGAGATGTACTGAGAAAACAGCTATGTGATATGAACATTACTTCAGAAGAGAAAACGTAAAGGGAACATGAGTTGTTTTGTAGAAATCCAAATATTGCAGAGATATATTTGTATCTCAGAACACCAAACTGACTTTCTGTTTGGGTTCCTTGTCATTTAATTCTTGTCAGCTGCCAGGCTGCCCAGGGAGGTTGTGGAATCTCCAGCCCTGGAGATGCTCAGAACTCACTTCACAGTTCCTGAGCAAGCTGACGTAATGTTGAAGTTAGTTCCTCTTTGAGTGGAGTCCTTTCAGATGCAAATTATTCTGTGGTTCTTTATATATGGGGAAAGCAAACAAACATAGTAAAATAGATTAATATTTTAATAAACTGTGTTTAAAGGCCCAGTGCTTAGGTTGCTAATCTTATTAGTCCTGTTTGGCTTTTCCTTGGGCTGTTGTTTGTTACTCTGTACTGGGATCTTAGAAGTCTGGGTGAGAACACGCTGTGCTAAAATGAGTAGCCTGTTCTTGTCCCCTGCATTGTGCATTTGGGATGTAAAAAGCCTGATTGTGGACTTGGATCTGTGAGCTTCTGCAGAACCCATAGATAGCTTCCATGCAGTATGCGCAGTCCTTACAGTGAAGCAGAAAATGAAGATGCAGAAAAGCTTTAAACTCTTTTTTTTTTTTTTTCTCCTTCAGATGGTTTTAGGAAGTCTTCCTGCCTTATCTGACTTTTGGTTTTAATTATTATTTATCTTCCATAAAGTTTGGAGCCTGGTAACCAACCTGTTTACCTAAGAGTAGATGTTCAAAATGAAATTAAATATCGCTGAGAGTGATTAGAAAAGGGGGGAATTAGAGGGAGATAGTGTTAGTGGTTCATCATCTTTCTACAGAAAAAGAAAATATAAAGAAGATATTAGCCCTTTAAGATATCTGTATGCTTTAAGGGAAAAGATCAAATGAAAAGCAGAGCTTGATAAATACCAATAAACACAATTATGAGTAGAAAATTAATCTTTGAGGTTTTACATTAAAACATATACTCAAGAAACGTACCTTACTGTATATAAACCAGACATAAAATAGATAATAGGGAATGAATGTAAATAGCTGAATTTATTTGAGAAGTTACTAATATCAGGAGGAAGATAACCTTTTTCTCTCTAATTGGAAATAATAATGTAAATTTTCATTTGGAATGTGAAGAACTTGCTCAGTGCTGCTAATGTTATTGAATGTTTTGGCTGTATTTTGTGTTAAAATGTCTTGCTATAGAGGGTTCTTTAAAGGCTGTTTTGCTGGTATTTGGAGACTGACCCACCACAGAGAAAGACACAGCATGCAAGTGGGACACTAAAATAGAGAAATAGTTTTTAAGGAAAGCACAGGTGTGGAAACCCAGCATATCGTTAGGTTTTTAGAGTGATGAGCCTTCCCATCACCTCTCCTTCCACCATGACAGGACATCAAGAGGGATCCTGCTCCATGAAAGGGGAGAATTAAAAGTCAGGATTTTCCTAGTCAGAGAAGCTTTCCTTGAGCATTCTTTCCTTTTATTCCTAATTGGAGCCAACTGACTTTCCAACTTGTGCAGAGGTTCTGACTTAGATCCTCCATGGAGAGGTCTGAAGAAAGTGGAATGGAAAACCATGTAGATACAGGAAAGTAAATTATGTCTGGTCCAGATATATTTCAATGTGAAAAACATCAAAAACAAGTTCCTTTGACAGAGTTTGATCTTGTACTGTGAATGAAACTTTTATTTCAAGTGTGTTTGAATTTCAGATTGTATGTCTTTTAAATGAGTTTTAAACAGACATCATCACAGAATTCACCAGTTACATATGACTAAGCAAACAATTCTGTTCCATGAAAGCAAGGATACATCAGATTCATGGGCAAATTTTCCTGTTATATACCATTTGAAAGTTGTTTAACTGTCTGGATATATATGTGCTTTGAGACAATTTTAAAGGCAGGAAATTGTATTTCAAGAAGTATTTAAATAAGAATGTTACCAGATACAGCAGCCCTGTGTTGTTCCAGTGAGATGGATGCATTCCTGGGAGTTTCCCTTAAGAAAGCAGAGCTGTCTGATTGCATAGAGTGTGTTGGGCTGGTGCTGGTGTGCAGACTGAGTGCCTGGTTCACTGCCAGCCCTCCTAGGAGCTCCCCTCGGGCCAGACAGCTGCTTGCTTGTCCTTGGGGGAACAAGTTCTTCTACACTTTTGAAGTTTTCAAAACTTGATATATTGTAAACTCTGCAATTTGCTTTTCGAAAACCAAATACCTTCTTAGTGTTTATATTTCTGAGTAACTTTCCTGATTTCTGCCCCCATCTGTACATCCTGCTTTAAGGCAGGGGGTTGCAGAGCCTGGTCTTAAGCCATGATTTTGTTCCAGCAAAGCAGCATGGCTGAGGCAGGGTCCCAGTACTGACACTGCTTGTCATCTCCATGCCGTGGCACACAGATTCCTGGAAGTTCGTCAGCAACACTCTGTGGCTTTGAAAGCAGAAAATCACAATGTTCTCAGACAGAAGTTTGTAGGTGGTGAAACACAAGCATATTGGATGCCTGTGAACTGCAGATGGCTCTGATAATCCTCTTATATATTCTGTCACTCCAGTTCTGCCCAGTTTTGTGTCCTTAAAGCCAGCCTTGCCAGACTCAGGCAACCAGAAGCCACCTGTGATGTTTCCAGCAAACAAATTTGTGTGCACTGGTAAACAGAAAAGCTTTTGGGTTAAAAATTCCTTTCAGCCACCACTTCCTTTTCTGTTTTCTTAGAAGAACTGCAGCAGTACTTATCTTGAACAATTCTACAATTACTAGTGCAAGTTTCTGGTTTTAGTTACACAGATTATTTCTGGAATGTAGTAATTGAGCAGAAGAAGAAGCCAGAGATATCCTGATTATGTGCCTAAAAGGATGTTCTAAACAGTACTTTTTATATGTGCAAGATGCTAACAGGTTTTATTAGGATTTTTGTCTGTTAATTTCTTTAGATAACTTCATGAGGAGCAAACACCAAAAGACACTTCACATTATATTGCATAGAGAAATTACATTTGGAGTATTTCCAATGATATGCTGTGTTACAAATTATAACTTGCAGTTTTTACTAAGTTTATATTTTTTTCTCCCTACAATGAAGTATGAGGTAAAATAAAGGAAAAGAGTGGTCACTCTAGTTACCTTGAGAAGAGCAGAGGGAAAGCCATAAAGCCATCTCTAAAGATGGTGAGGTCTTGAGCCATTTTTGTAAGAACCATCTCAAGTTTATTTATTAGCCTTTAAAAATTTCTCCAGTCTTTTTCTTAGTTCAGTTTTCTTAGTTCAGTTGTAGAGTGTGTCTGCAGCTTCTTAGGATTTGTATTGTGTTTTATATTATGCCTCACTAGGTAATATTTGGTTTTTATCTAGGGCTAAGTATTGCCCCTCCAACTTGAGTACTCATCTTCTCTCACAAAGCAGGCCTAGCGTGTAGCAGTGTTGAGAGAAGACTTGGCCAACACAAACTTCTGTAAAAGACTGCAATCAGTCTTACCTTTTCCTAAAATACTGTATAAACTGTATAAACCAGGAAAAAGCTATCCTGCCAATCCAGCCCAGTTCTGTTCCAATGTACTCTTTGAGGAATCCCTCTGGCAGTTCATTTTCTGTGGCCTTTTTGCCTCTTGGTAGAAATTACATGAACTAACCGGACATCATTAATCCCCAATCAAATCTAGTAACTATCACTGGTAACTTTGGGGGTTTTTATTAGTAAGGGCATAAAATGTCTCAGAATTTTGTGTAGCAGATTTGTGTTCATTTAAGAGGAGATTTGGAGGTAACCAAGTCCCCCATTTCAGACTACCAGAGCTGGATCTAAATTCCTGTGCAAAAAGCCACACAGATACTTAAGAAGAAAATTGCTCTCTTCTTCATTAGGTTTTAGCTGCAGGCAGCACCTGGACACTAATCAGGAAGGGTCAGTAACTCAGTCATCTTAAAAATCCGACACATCCATGTTCAGATTGTTTAGCCTATTGAATTCAATTACTGGCTTTTCTCTGGCATGCCTGAAACAGATCAGTGCTCCTGATTCTCATACCCTTTACCTGGGGGCAGCTTAGGTTGTTTCTAAAACAAGAGTTGAAGGGAAGAGATAATAAATGGGTAACTGTGGCCTTCTGCTTGAACTTTCCGAAGAGGTTCCCAAAAAGAAAGTTCCAAAGCTACTTTCCCCTTCCCTTAAAACCTGTTTATCTCATACGTGAGAGTAGAAACTAAATGAATGGAAATTTGACCAGGAGTAGGAGAATGGTTGTATATGATACTGTTGAACTACTTGCCCAGATGAAATTAGAGTTAGATTAATTTTTAATCACTCTTTTATAAATATCTAGATTTCCTTTTTTCACTTCTGTGGCTGACAGTAAGTCTGGAAAATATTTCACTATTCCTTCACCCACTTCTCTGTTTATTTGAAGAATAACGTAATTCTTTGTCCAAGGCCAACTGTACAGTGCTGCTCTGTATGCAGTCCTATAGTTTTTTAGCAGAATATATCACTAAAAAAGTAACCTTCTGTTTTCAAAAAGCATCATCTTAAGAAGATGAAGCTTACAAGTATATTCCATTGATTTATCTTAAATATTTTTCTAGACAGAATTCATATAAGCAAGGCCAAAATCAGGGAATTACTGTAAGTTTAAAAAAGCTTTGATCAATTTACCTTATTTGTTTTTACAGAAACTGAGGTTGTAACCACTTTATTTTAAATTTTAATAAGCCATTCTTCATTTCACTCGGAGTACCTAAATGCATATCAGATAACTTGGTTTAAGGACCGTTCTTAAAAATTACAGCAAGTGCTAGTTTTATGCAGAAAAAAGCAAACAAGATGCAGCTGAGAACCACAAAATATATATCTTAAGTTTTGTTTCTGCATAAAAGGATTAGTCACTATAGCTGTACTGTCATAGCAGTATCACTTTTTCTTACTCTTGTTACAAAATGCAGCTTCTGTTACTGTGGTTTGTTCTCTGAGCAAAATAAGTTATTCTTGTAGAAGTGCTTTTTAGTCAGGGTAACAGTCTGCATGAGAACACCAACAGGGAAACAGTTCTTGTGCTCCCAAGCAGAGAAATTGAGGGTTTAGAATAGGCCACAGTGTGAATTGGAAATTTAGTGATAATTGAAATATCATTAGCTATTTCACTGATTATTTTACCAGAGGCATAGAGCTAGCATGGGATAATAGGTACACCTTGAATAGAATGATTCTTCTCCCGCCCCCCACCCCAGCAACAAACTGTTGATGTCTGAGTATAACCACATAATTTGGTTTTCCAGGGAATGATAGCAATGTCTGATCCTTGAGTTTTGATTTACTAGTGAAAAAGACGAAATGTGTTCAGAAATCCCCTTTAGCTATAGTCCCGTTACCTAATAGCATTGACTTTGGCACAACTTGCAGTGTTCCTGAAAAATACATATATTCCTCTTGTTTCAGAATTTACAGTAAATTTTGTCTGTGTGTTGAAGCTTTTCTGTTAAAAAATCTTAAATACTCAACATTTCATAGCTTATTCATAAAATAATCTTAAAATGTGTGCCAGATAGACAACAAATTTCATGTCGTGTGCATTGCATGCTAATTTTAGACAAAACCAAATTATTTGGAACCTTTTGTTATAAGAAAATGCTAAAAGTCACCTATTTCCCTTAATAAGCAGATATGAAAGATGAACCATAGAACCATTCTGTATAAGCAGACAACTGTCATCAGTTAGCAATAATTCCACATTCCTGTGATGGTAATTTCCAGAATTATGGAGTAATTCTGTAATCACAGTAATGCAGATTGAGTGTGCCTACCAGCACAGAGTAATGAGATCAGAGTGGCTAAAGGCTAGTAACCAAGTGGCATGATCAGTCCACAAAATCTTTTTACTAATTGGTCTTCCCCAGTCTGTCATCTATTCAAAACAGTGTTTTTTATAAACTCCCCTAAACGAGACCTTTATGAGCTAGTGGATATCACTTGTTAAGTACTTTAAAAATTAGGGGTAGGTTAGAAGTACTTTAATACCAATTATTTCTTTGTTCTAGTTTTTCAGCCAAGTTCGGAGAGATTTTATCCTTGTTGTTTCTTAAAATTCTTGGAAGTTGTATAAGAAAGACAGGGAGAGCTTCTGTAAAACTACACAGTCATGCTGAAGTCTCTTTCAGCCCTTTGGGGAACACTACACTATTCAGGAAACAGGATGGGGAAAAGGAGGGGAAAAGGCTGCTGTATAAAAAGCTAACATAGCAGCCACAGACCTAAAACCTTCTGGGAGTGAGTTACTCTTAAAACATACTGATAACTGTGAGTTAAGACCAATACTTTTGTGGTTTTGTTTTTGATGAATAACCTATGCAAATGGGAATCCTACCAGACATTAAATTTTTCAGGTAATACAAATTGTTGTACAGACTGTGAATAGAAGAGATGGATGTGCCTTTCCTACATGATAGTTATTAATTTTAAGGCGGTTTTCATGCATCTGGAGTGCTTTCTCTCATTCATGGAAGCAGTAAAATCTTAACAGAATTCTAAGCCTATACTCTTCAAATTTTACTCTTCCACATCTCATCTCAGTCACTGTATTAACCTGTGGCATTAGTTAGCCTCAAGGCACCAACCTTTTGCAGTGTTGATGAACACACCTTGTTACTGCTGCTGAGAGTGCAGAAATTCCAGGGAACTCTGGGTCACGTGTTCCAAAGATTGCCCGCAGGTGAAGAGAAAATTGCAATTTGAGACAGAGCTTCCACACCAGGTGTGCATTGCTGAGTCAAGAGCAGGTATTGACAGGTCACTTACTGTGCAGCACTGACTGACTCCTCAGCAGAGGCAGGTTTGAAACCATCAGCAGTCATTAACACAGGCTTACAAGCACACAAATGACTGTAACAATTCCATGAGACTTGACTTCATAAAACTTGTTTTGAAAAGTCTCGGACAATGCAGTGTAACAGCAAAGCCCTGTGAGTAGGGATTGTTTGTGGAGACATGGCTCTCCAGGGTTTTTGAGCTTGAAAGAAGATAAGGTCATGTTATCAAATGCTGTTTATTAGCAGCATGCAATAGAAGAATCTAGGGAGGTGTGTCACTTCTTTTGGAAGAAGGAAGGGCAATGTTGACTACAAATTATATTGTTATAGCTAATCCCAGTGCATTTAGAAGTTCTAAGAAACAAAGTCATTTGAATTAAAATACATAATTTTGAAGAGGTATTCTGAGTCATTAAAAATGAAGGTAATTTTTCTTTTAAATATTGTCTGGATTGTAAAATAACTACTGCACAGAATAGACAGTGTTGTATATTATTCTACAGCCTTACCTTTATTATTTCTTTAAGGTTAGTAATGCTAACCTGTCTGCTGTAAGATTTTAGCTTGTTTGCCTAGAAATCAGATGGTGAAGTTGTCCTGTATATTTTTGAAATCAAGTTAGTTGCACTATGACACGGACTAGTGATTACTTAGATTTGGCCTTCATAGAGTAACACACACCCCCCCTTATTTTATTTTTTCTAAAGCTGGTGTTTTACCATCACAAAGCATTGCTAGGCAAAGGGAAACATCATTGCTGGAATGTGCTGACAAGAATTTAATAAAGATGGAGCTGTGCAGCAAGTCTGCTCAGAATTGATTGAAATAAATATTCACTCCAGGAGTTGAGAGTTGAACACATTTAACTATTGCAGAGGGTCTCTGTCCTGTCCTTCCTCCCAGGAAAAATACCCTTGAAAGAGGCTATTTCACATCAATATTCTGTAAAGCAGGGGGTCCCATCATAGTTGCAGATATGCAAGTAGGTCTTTTTGTGCTGATAGTTTCTGTTTGCCATCTGAGATGTTCAGAGGCTGAGGTCATAGCTTAGTGAGCATTTTTTCTGGCCCGGTTTTAAGAATCATCCATCAATTTTCCTGCCTCTCCATTCTGCTTGTGTGGCAACAGAATGGAGAATCAGAGAATTGACCTAGGTTAAAGACAACCTTGTTTTATGCAGCTGCACAAAGGGATTTGTGTATGCTGGAGTTGGTTGGAGTTGCTAGGGAAGCACATGTATGTTCACCAAATTTCAGTATTAATTAATGACACAGATGCCAGCACTACCATCTGCAGTGCTTTTCAAAACATAACTGTAACTCCAAAATCTGCAGAGACACTGAAGAGAGAATTTACAATGGCAAGTTTTAGCCCAAGGACCCAAGCCTCTTCAAGTCATCTTTAAAGTCCATAAAGAAAGGCAGGTCTAGGGTTTAGTTTGACCTCAGTCTTATTTCATGGAGTACAGAGCAAAGAAGTTACTCTTTTCCTGTAAATGAGGAAACTCGCACAGTCCATTGGTTTTTTTCAATACTGCAGAGTGTAGGGCTGGCATCATTATCAAAAGACAACATTTATATGAAATACATTAATTCTACAGAGTTTGGGGAAGCTCTCTACCAGTTACAGTGGGGACCACTAAGACCCTTTTGTTTTCCATCACAAAGGCTGATCCTAGGAGCTGGACATAGGTGCAGGTTTATGCGTTCTGTAAGTTTCAGTGGCTGTGAACTGTCAGCATTTCACATCAGCTGTATTTCTCTTCTGGTAGATGTGAATATGGGTAAAAATTGGGAAAATTTATAGAATCACAAAATTGTGAGGGTTTGGAAGGGACCTATGGAGATCATCCAGTCCAACCCCCCTGCCAAGGCAGGTCCCCTAGAGGAAGTTACAAAGGAATGCATCCAGGTGACTTTTGAATGTCTTCAGAGAGAATCCATTACCTCCCTGGGCAGCTTTAACAGATCCAAAAGCTGTTATCAGAGTTTAGGACTAGCTCTTCAGTGCCTTTTACTCAGTGGTAAATAATTTAAGAGAGAAGCATTGAGAGGCCTCCTGTAAGAAATGGGTTCCTGATTTAATTTGCTGAGTATGCTGCCTAGAACTCACAGAACTGTCTTAACACTTTTTATGTGGAGTATGAAAATGTTAGTGAGACAAATATTTTTTATGTATTTTGGTGGCAGACATCTGCACAGACTAATATGGCATATTTTCAGTGAACCCATAATAATTTGCGTTTCAGCATAGATTGCAGAGACATTGGTTCCCACATTCCCCCATTTCCCTTTGTCTTGGAATCTCCTGTCACTATACAGCAAAGCTTTTTTCCCCAAGAATGTTACTTTAAAAAGCAGAGGAGAAGCAGCTATGTGAAGTCTTGCCTTTGGGTGAATTTCTGAACTGTCTGTTCTAGGAGATAGCATTTCCTTTGTTCCAAGAGCATAAACTCAGGCCTTTGCTGAGGAAAGGCAAAAGCACTGCCATCAAAGAAGAAGACTCTCACATGGATTTGTGTCACTTATCAATGAGCAGTTACCCATTGATGCTCACAAGTGGTTCATAATTCTCTCTGAGTAGACAGCATTTTTGTGGGTTCATATTCTTCGTCTGACAAAATGCCTATAACACTTTTGCCAAAGGCAGTGTTTTCCAAGGCTTAGCTTTCCTGGTGCCAAGAATTCTTCAAAAGCAGTCCAAAAGCCAAGTACTAGTGGGCATAAAAAGCCTACTGTGGCAATAGAAAAGGCTTTAAAAACTTTTGTATTTGTTCACACAACTGTTTCAGTGTGGAAAATCCTGTCTTTAAGCTTCATTAACTTCATAAGACTGCAAACTAAGAGTCCAGTGTTTAATGCATTTTTATGCATTTAAAATTTAAGACAATGAGCATCAAAGTTGAAATGCAGATTACAAGCAAGTAAGGAAAAAAAAAATATTTTCACCCCAGAACAAAGTGCTATGAGACCTGCAGTTCTGCAGCACTCCAGTATAACCCTAGATGGAACTTCTAAGGGAGCTATTCATAGAAAAGTGCAAAATCCTTTGAGCAGTGTACAAGAGAATGGATTGGTCTCTGAAAAGAAAGAATAATAACAGTAAGATGTAAGACAAGGATGTCTTTGCCGTGCTGCATTGCCTAAAATCTTCCAGCACTGTCCACCTGTCTAGGATGGATGTAGTGATAAAACTTCTAAGTCACTGCTGAGAATTTTTCAAAATCCTGTACTCTTACCACTCTACAAAGTTTGATATAATGAAATACCTATTCTGGCATGCAGGGTGAGATCTGAGTACCAAAATGTGGAATGGCAGAGAGGCTGGAGCCAGAGGATATTTAAGGTCCCTTCTGACCCAAACCATTCTCTGTTTCTATGAATATCTCCAAGTACTGAAGTCTGGGATTCTAGGAAATGTGGTTTGATTTCCCAGCACACACCAACCATCAAACATGGAGTACATTCAAGTTCAACATTAAGCAAGTATGTAAACAGCATATATGGTGCTTGCAGCAGTTCTCTCATGCACAAAAGATACAAGTCCAAATATTAATACAGAATATGCTGTTTAAATGGGGAACAGAGCAGCTTTGTGATTCATCACAGCATGAACACTAGCTCTTCTTTATAGTTGTTCTGTAAAATTCACACAGTTTTATATGCTACTCTTGAAATAACACAAACTGAATTCCAGACTTGCTTCATGTGAGAACCTATGGGCTCATACAAGAGTTGTGTGGATGATTTCACTTTGCAGTGCTATTGCTTGGCAAAATCTGAAACTGCAACATAGCACTAAACAAGTGTTGTATTTCTGTGTGGCATCTCTGCAGCCATCTGAACTCTCAGTCTTTAAAGTAAGCTGTGTGCTTCCATTGCTGTCTGCTTTTCATTTCCATTATTGAGCTGAATTACAGATAAAATGTACCACCTTTGGAAATTTAACTTGGTTACTGTAGTAGTTTGCAGGTTTTCCTGTATACCAGAATTTTTCATTCAACTTCTCAGCAAATCTGGCCCTGTATTCCTTTAGATGTCTCTAAAACCTTTGTTAATACCTGTCTTGTTGAGTCCTGTGAGTTCTCCAAGCTGCTTTGATTCTCAGATGAGAGGAGCAGTGAGGAGCATTGTGTTCCTGCAGGTGCAGCTCTGTGTGGGACAGGGCCAGGTGTGTCCTGGGCACCTCAGGGACCCTGACCTGCACTGGGTGACACCAGATATGATCTGGGCACCTCAGAAGCCCTGACCTGCACTGGGGGTCTGGGAGTGACTGGGCTGAGTCCAGGATGTGCAGCTTCTCTGCAGAACATGGTAGGGATGTAGATGTGCATCCAGTCTGCAAACTCAGCATTCTGAAAGCCATAAGCTGCTCTGAGCTGTGTAGTTTCAGGCAGAATGTGGTTCCTGCAGCCTGTGGGTGTGTGGCAGGCAGGCAGGGAGAGAGATGTGCCTGAATAGGAGATCACAGAGGGTTGCAAACAGCAGTCTGCTTCTATCTGAATGTTTTCCACATCTATCATCCAGGCAAAGGGGATTGCAGAACTTCCAAGATTCAAGTTAGGGCTTTTTTTAAATCATTGGTTTTAACTATTTTAGTAGTGTTGTGTTGGACTGTGCTGGTTACTAAAACCACCTTATGCATGGATTATTCAATTTTTTAAAAGTGGAGCCAAATCAGTGCCTGTGTTTAAAGCTCTGTGACACTGTGTTCAGTTCAAGATGGTTTTCTGTTTTGCTTAGGGAAGTAGGAGTGACCAGCTAGTCCTGTTGTTTGTAAATTCTTAGAAATCTTAGTAAATTCTTTAATTTGTTCTGTCTTGTCTGTGTAATGCAGAAAATATTCTTCTTCGTTAAAAAAACTTCACCAGAGTAAGGAAATAAAACTAGATGAGGCTGCTGCTGCACCCTTAAAGCAAAACCACTGTAGTGCACATGCATTTCTTAAAATACTTTTTTTTCCCCCACAGACCTAAAGATTTTCGAAGGAAGTAATAAGAATGAAAGAAATGCCATCTGGAGTGTCTCTTCTCCTTCAAAGAAAATTCTTCTAATATGGAAGTATCTGTGCAGCTCAGTCAGCCCTTCTATACAGAATGTTTCTGACAGCTGTTAGCAAATTTGACTTGGTAAGATTATAGAAATCACTGTATTTGAAACAGCTAAGATTAGGTATTATCTTGTCAATGCCATCTGTACTCTGCATTGTATTATCTGTGTTTTTTCATGACATGTGATTTGATACTGTTATTAAAGAATTAATACCTTTGTAATGAGTATTTGCATCTCATAGAAACAATACATTGACTACTGCTATGAAGTAGCTCACTGCTGACAAGCCAGTGTAGAACAGATTTCCTTAAAGTGCTTGTTGAAATAACAGGCATTAAAGGCAGCTCAACTAAGAGATGCTTCTCCTTTTTTCTCCCCTTCAGCCTCAATATGATTTTCATTCAAGTCACAGGAACATGTCTTACCTACTTGAAGGAACAAATTGCCGAATGGAGAAGCATTTTTATTATGAAAACTAAATGAGGAAACCAAACTTAAGTGTTGTAAAAAAGTCTCAAAATTCACTTCACTTTTGCAAGCTATTCTGTAGATAAGTAAAGCACTTGTTTTCTGTCTTGTAGGAAATGCTGGTACATTATTTGCCAAATTTTACAATGTCTGGTGAGGAGAATTTGAGAGTTCTACATCTGTTTCATACAAGCACATACAGGAAGAAAACCAGTTGTTTATTTATAACCATATTTCATTACATGAAATAATGGTTTGGTATTGGGGCTTTCTTTGACATTCAGATGGGCTTATCCCAGGAAAAATTCCTACCTAGTGAATGTGCAGCCTTCACTTCCAAGTTAGTTAGTACACTGCATTAACTAGTGCAAGTATTTTTGAAAGGCCTAGGTTGCAGTAAATGCTCTTTTCTGTGTAAGGACACAGTATACAGTTTATTGGTAAGATCTGTGTGGCATCAACTGTTTATGTGCTGAATCCTTCAGTCAGCAGCTTCACTTTTTCTTAGGTGGTCTGGAAAAAATACAAGAAACTCTTGATTATTCAGAGACTGGATTTTGGAGAAAATCCTGACAGCATGGGTCTTAGTTCTTTTGGCAAACATACAATTCCTGAATAGTATTTTTATAATTGGGTTGAGCAGAGAGTAACTAGTTAGTTACTCTTTATTACCAAGATAGGTCCAGCAAATGACTGTGTATGAATAATGATACCAGAAGCATTCTGGTCAGCATGGTGCCAGTAAATGGCACAGTAAATAAAAGGTTAAAATAAATTAACTACTGCAATTGAAGCTTGTATATATAAATTATATAAATTGTTATAAAATTTGAATGAGTATGGCCACTTTATTTTCCCCAATTCATTTGCTTAAGTCACTCCATGTACATCATGTGGTGTGAGGAGGAGGTGGCAGTGGCAGCCACTTGTGCAGCCACTTGTGCAGGTGTCCCACATGGGGAATCCCTCAGGCCCAGAGCACCCAAATTCCCTGTGAGCAGGGGTTGCTGTGCTGCTTCCAGCTGTAGCCCCAGCCCAGGAGACTGGTGTGGGAGCTGTTGGCCTGGCACAACACAGGTGACATCGACTGCACACCACAAGCACCCTCGGGGATTTGGTCAGGCTGTTCCATGGAGTAGATAACACCAATTGCCTTCTTTTGATCAGTTTGATTATGCTGTGTCCCTATGCCCCTGGTGTTGCCCTGTCGCTCTCTGTGGTCCCAAAAGAACCTGAGATTTGGATATAGTGTTGCAGGCCAGTCAGTCATGACTAATATATTGTGCACTGTTAGCAGGAGACTCAGAGTCTTCCAAAGACAAAATGGGCAGAATTGCTTGAAAAAAAAGCTGATTTTTTCCATCAGTGACCTTTTCAGTCCTTTCCACAGGACCTGCAGGTCAGCATATCTCAAGCAGAACTCTGAGCTGTGTCAGTAGAACATGGATGGGAGTGGGCTAATCAGGCAGGGGCAGAGGGAGCTTGCAGCTGGGGTAAATTAACATGGGTGTTCACAGCCAGTGCCAGGAGGGAAATTAAAATTAACCCTGTGACCCCTGGTATTATTGTATTTAGTTTTAATAATACGTCTGAGTATCAGCTGCATGTGCCAAGCTGTGATACCTGCTTGTGGCCAAGAGAGCCATGCTCATGTGGAGCCTCAGTGTTCTGTCAAGTGGGGTAAAGCTGCTAAAAAATTAAGTCCATAAACTACATTATACTTTTCTACCTTCTATTTTAAATGCAAGTGCAGGTAACGAAATGACAATCAACTCACATTCTATCAGCTTTTATCACCTTCCCCCAAGAAAATGGGTGGAGTTGGGTGAAAGAAGTAATGGGAAAAGAGAAAGAACCTAGGAAGGTATCCAGCCCCCAGCCAGAGCCTGCTAGTCACATATGCAAATCATGTGTGCTACTAATGAGGCTGAATTCAGGTGAGATAATTGGAGATTACACAGTAAAGGTACCCACTCTTCTTCCTGATGAGCTAAGGGAGTTGCTGGCAGTGGTCAGAGGCCAAACCTGACAGGCTTTTCCTTGCTGCTGTAGAATATGACTAGACCTGCTCCCAGTCAGGGATGAGCAGGAGAATGGTCCTGAGATGTACAGGACAGCCTCTCCATGTCTGTATAGGGCTGAAGAAAAAGTCTTCCAAACCTTTGCTTTCATAAATGGCCATTATTGAGCTAAATCTTGCTCAGTCTCCAGTGCTGTTCAAAGCTATTTATTGAGTCTCTTTCTAACTTACTTTGTTTGTAAATGATTAATTGCTCTGTGCTCAAGTGGTTGGGTTGGTGTTTTGCCTTCCTCTCCTCATTAGATGATCCAAGTTGCCATCCCAACTACACCTTCCAGTCTTTTGACTTGGGCATGTTGGCATGAGGAATCTCACATCTGCAGTTGGTACAACTACCTCAGCTCAGATACTCTGCATTTATCCATATACAAGTCAAAAAATAAGGCTAAATAATGTTTATACTACATCCTTTAAAATAAAACTGATGCCTCAAAGTGTTGAAAACAGGAAATGTATTTCCTTCTCATTACATTCTGTTCCCTGAAGATCTAATGCAATTGTTTTGAGTTAAAAATCAAATGAATACAGAATTACCATACAAAAGCTTGCCACTTTTATTTGCGTACAAAACAGAAATGAAAGAGGTTCACAATAAATTATCAGTGTGCTCCCACAGAACATTCTTGCGTATTTATTTTAGGTAAGTTAAGAAAACAGTGGTCTGTAATGTAAGAAATCTTTATAAAAGGATGATAACTGGGGTGCAAGGACACCTGATGCATTGTTCTCCAGTGGATTTAGTCAGGTTACTCTGCTAGTAAAGCAATTAATCCAAAACTAAGAGAAAGTAATCAACTGGGAAAAATGGATAACAAAACATTAACTTTTGTGAATGGTTCTACATACACCACCTAGCCAGATGCATTTTTCAGCTACAGTTTGAAGAGTGAACGGAACAGTACTCCAAAGAAAGATCTGCAAGTGACCTTTCATCATCGCTAGCATCAACCCACTAACATACTAAACTTCTGGCATGCAAGATAATTACCATTATTTGTTGTGTCAACTGGCCATGTACACTTTTTTCTCCTTTAAGATAAGAGCCTGTAAACATCTTCAGTGACAGGTGAGGCACTGGGGCAAAAAAGCCAAACACAGGTGTGCATAAAATGTTTCCCTTTTTTAAACAGTTCATTGAGAGGGGCTTTTTCCGTTCGCCTTTGTGCGCTCTGGGGTCTTGGCACTCCTTTTGGCTATCCTCCTTGCGAAGCGACTGATTCCTGGGGACCTCAGCTCAAGGGCTTCCATCTCTTCTTGGACAGGAGTAAACTCTGGTTGAGCAAGATGAGGTGATGGATAGGACTGGGAGTATGGGGATGGTAAGGGGTAGGACCCGTGAACTACGTACGGCTGTTGCTCACCATCATAAAGGTCCTCAGGGTCATAGATTTGGTAGGAGTTATGTGGCAACTGCACTACTGGGATGTCTTGATCAGTTGGCTCACCGTATCCACCTTAACCCACCACCACCAAGAGTATTCATACGGTTAACACAGGAGAAGGGAAGTAGAAAATTAAAGCATTCATTAGGAAATTGGCATTTTATATATAGATATATTTCTATATCATGTGTGTGAGTATATATATATAATCTTTAAATACACATCTTTTATTCACATAAAAGAACAATGAAAACATTTAACAAAATTAATAAGCTGGAGCAATTGGAAACCCACCAACAGACAGCCAAGTTAGTTGGAAACCACCACCACAATTTGTCAAGTGTCCGATTGTAATACTGTGCTCATTATACACTGCACACTCTGCCTGCTATAGCTTATTCCAATTATGAGCTAGAATACATGAGCAGCAGGCAAAAATGGGTCAAGCAATAATTTTTTAGCAGTGCCAGGAAGCCAAGTGCATGTACAGCAGCTGTAAGTTCATTAGTGGTAGTCATTATTGTTGCTGGAAAGCACAGAGCAGTTCAGCATCCATCTCTGACCTTCAGCCCAATGAGACCTGAACCAGAATGAGCCTTTCACCTTCTGGATTCGTAGCCATTGTAAGGGATTGGGCCTTAAAACAGGAAATGAACAACGGGGAGGGGAAGTGAGGAGAAAAGGATAGGAAGAGACGACAACAAAAACATTCAGGTAAGTAAAACATACAAATCAGCTCAGGGGCAGATTAAACTGTAAACATCAAACAAATATGCCTTATGCGTAACATTTGTAGTTTAGCGCTCTACTAATTCATTCTGATTTTGGGTGATTTAGGTTTTGGTAATCGTGTTAACTTCTTCCCATGGTCTCGCCGTGCTATAAAAAGATGGGAAAGTAGGATACAGAGAAGATACAGAAGGAACCATTTTCTCCAGGTGGCTTCACTGGTTAATGATGGACACGTGCATCCCTGTGCCAGGTTACACTACTACAGGTTTAGTAAGGGTCATGCTCTCATGCCACTCAGAGGCACATGGAAGGGGAGGTTGAGCAACACGTTTGAAAAACTACAAGTGTAAAAACTCTGCTGTCACAAACACGAGTTGGTAGGGCTTCAACACAGAATATGGAGATGGAACAGGCTCATACAGCTACACAAACACATACAGGACAAAACCCACTAGGCAGGATCAGTTTTACAGGCTGGGATCAGATGGAGGTCACTTTCTTTGGTCACTACGCTGGGTCACCTTCTCTTCATGCTGCAGTCCCACAAAGTTGAGCCACTGGACACGCAGGTGTTTAGGGAGCCACCACATTTTAGTGCAAGTTTCATTGGTAGCCTCCATCTCACTTGGGCTGTTAGAAAGTTCCACCCACACCTCTGCAAAGGGCAGCTGTCCCGACTCCTCGCTACTCACCTCCCATGCCATAGCCAGCGCAGGAGGATGGGTCACAGTACCCTGGAGGCCCAGCAGGACCCGCTGAGCCCGGGGACCCCGTGTGACCAGCAGGACCTCGTGGGCCTGGAGATCCTGGTGGTCCCGGGCTGCCAGTTCGACTTTCTCCTGGAGGTCCTGCATAGAACAGGGAGATGAAACATCTGCGTAGTGTCGTTCATGAAAGCAGGGATATGAGGCCATCTTTCCTGGCCTGGAAAACATGGCAATGAGTGTGGTATAAACACTTCCAGGAGACAGCCTGAGAGGAGGAGCAAGGCATCCTGGCTCTGACTCCGCTGGGCAAGCTGAGGGAAAGACTTCAGCCTCTGGCAAGGAAGACAGAGCAGCAGCCTGAGAGGAGACCCACTTCCAATGAGCCTCCTCTCTGGCTGCTGCTTCATTTTCCTTGCCTGAGACAGCTTCTAGGCAGAACTGGAGCAAATGTTTCACCAAACATCAGACTTGTGGAAAGGGATTTACATGGGGAAAGCACAGCCCTGGATGCCTGCACAGCTCTTGATTCCTCCCACTCGCTTTCAAGACAGATTCTGGGTAATGCTGTGACTTGATACCAGTGCCTAAGAGCCAGGATATCCTCCTGAGGTCAATGCAATTTTACTCCTTTTTCAACAGGACCTGGTTATCACTCTGTCTGCTTTTCCAGGACCTAAATATAAATCCATGTGATAAAATGTGCTTAATTACTATATGCTCCTCTGTTAACTCACGTTTAGGTATGACATTAAGTCAATGAGAAAACAAATGCAATTAGTCCAGATTAATTTTTTCCCCTTCTAGAACCCATATCTGAAAAAAAATACATTAAACATTTTTAAAAGGTGGGCTTGGAGAAGCAGTTTATCATGGGGAAAAAGAAAATACTTGTGTGATGGGTGACACCATCATGTGGCACATCCCAACATGATATTACATAGTAAGAACATTATGACAGTTAAGGTGCCTGAACTGCTACTCTTCTGCTACTCTCCTTAAGGAGAAGAGCTGCTGTAAACTTCTTCACACATGGGTCAGAAAGGTCTAATCCAGATGCCTCAAATGTAAATTTACCTGTGGATCCTGGTGGGCCTCGGGGTCCTTGTGTTCCAACACCCGGATTGCCTTTCTCTCCTTTTTCACCTGGTAAACCTAAGGAAATAGTATTCAGTCACATTTTGATTAAAAGTGTGAGCAGTGTTTATTATTTAACCAGGATTGTAGTTCCATATGCTATTTTTCATTTAAAAACAGATGGCAAAGGAAGAAGGTGAAAAATAAAAAAATATTTGGTTCTTTTTCCATCCCTCCCCTGACAGCCTCTGAAGGGAAATGTCATTCTTGGGGTCTTAAACATTCCTGCTGCCATGGTGGTTTCATCAGGATGGTATGCAGAGGCATCGGCCAGTTTCCAAGCTGCACTTCCTGTGGAAAGCTCCCTCTGGACTACCCCAACGTGCAACTATTGTAAGTCAGAAGAGTCTTCCAAGCCTCGTAGCTATAAATTACCATGTGGCCCAAAAAAGTCACATTTCAGTGCTACAGCAAATTTTCATTCAAACATTCACCCACCAAAGAGTGGTACAGCACAAAATTGTTCATGGAGAGAGTTGTAACCAGTTATGGCAGATTCTTGCTAAAACATGAGAAAGGAGTTTCATCACAGTCAAAATCTGAGCCCCAAGTAAAGCCCAATCCAAGTGTTTCCCAGTCTTGAAACTCTGATATTCCAAGAGGCAGGCCCGGTGAGTTGTGCTCCTGCACTTCCTCGTGGCACTAAATTTCTCTCCCTGTGTCTGATCCAGGGACATCACAAATCTAGTAATTCAGAGAAAGCACTGCTTACCTCCAGCTTTCCATCTCCTTCTGCACTACCACTATGGCATCCTATAAAAACACTTTCTCTATGCAGCCATCACAATAAGCAGTGTTGAACTATAGTAGGTGTCAAAACTATAAATTCCAGACCCTGATTTTCCACTGGTGACTTGGAAATTCTCATAAAGCCTGTGTTTGATTTGGATGGTTCAAAGACACCAAATCTTGGCTGGTTTGTGGGACTCCCCCCCCCCCCCCCCCCCATTTTCCAGACCTCCCTCCCAGCACTGGTAATTGCTCTCCTGGCTTCACAGTTTCCCTGCTTTCAGAATCAAAGTCTATACATGGCGCCTTCCTCAACACTGAGCAGAAAGAAAACAGCTTCTGCCCTGGATGGGGCAATATCTACAGTTCCACTGACTGGGCTCCTTCCCTCAGGCAACTGCTGCCTCTAAGGGCAAAACAGCTGGAGAACACCTCATTTTTGCAAGGAATCAAAGAATCACAGAATATGCTGAGTTGGAAGACACCACAAAGATCAAGTCTGGTTCCCAGCCCTGCACAGGACCATCACAAGAGTCACACCCTATGCCTGAGAGCATTGTCCAAATGGCACTGGAGCTCTGTCACACTTGGTGCTGTGACCACTGCCCTGAGGAGCCTGTTCCAGTGCCCAAACGCCCTCTGGGTAAAGAACCTTTCCTGATATCCAACCTGTGCCTCCCTTGACACAGCTTCAGGCCATTCCCTTGGGGTGTGTCACTGTCACCACAGAGAAGAGATCAGCGCCTCCTCTTCTCCTCACGAGGAAGTTGTAACTGCAGTGAGGTCTCTCCTCAGTCTTCTGGCTGAACAAACCAAGTGGCCTCAGCCCCTCCTCATCAGGTTTCCCCTCAGGGAGTCACAGATCTTTTTTACCTTCTTAAGTTAATTCGTAATGGAAGCAAAAAAGTAAATAAAAAGTCTAAGTGTGGGAAAATTTGTAATTAAAACCCATCAATGGCAAAGAATTGCTCACATCAAGTTTATCAAATATTAGTCTGCTGAACTGAAGTGGATTCAGTATCTGTGGAGGAGTTCTGGGTCTTCTGCCAGAACAAGAGGCTTCTAGGGCAACATATTGTCTGACCCAACCACATGGAAAACACAGGCCACACCACTGCAACCAGTAAACCCACAGTGAGCACACCATTTTTAACCAAAGCATGGGTGACCTTTTTACCTTACCTCTACAAGGTTCTTTGCCACTGTCCTGGCATAGTTAAGGCATTGCCTGTTTCCCTTTTTTGCCTTTTATTTCCTTCAGTTGCATAATTTTGAAGTAAGGGTGGTGGTGGTTTTTTCCACATGCTTGAAATTTTGCTTAGCCCTGACTTGCTTCAACATATGCAGAAGTTCATCTATTGCAATTATCTGTACTGTACTTGTAACAAGGTAAGTGTGTCCAAATTACCTCTCACCCCACAGGACCTGCAGGGAAAGGTTTGCCCTTTGCAAAAGGCAAAGTCTGTTTGTGTGAATTGCTTTTTTCCTGAGAAGACTGACCCACTACAACCATCTGCAATCTACCCAGCTGTTTAGTACAGGGACCATTGCTTATCCTCCTGCATGGTAATGTTACTTGGTGACTTCAAAGGCAGCAGCCACAATGTTTTGAAATCACAGCCTGCCATGCACTCAATTATAATTATTAACACACACCAAACTACACACTTTTATGTGATGTTCACAGGATAAAATGTCAGTAAGAAATGCTAAACATGGAACAAATCTACTCAGGCTAAGAAGAAAACGTTCATTCTAGAATAAATGATGAATCTCTTGTGCAGGGCAAACCTTCTTTAAAAGCAAACACTAAAGGCCAAGATAAAAGTCTGCATCAGGTTTCTTTTAGTCTGATTTCCAGTAAAGTTTATCCAAGTTAAAGAGAACATAAACACTGATGCAAAAATATCCTACTCCTAAGGCAAAATGCTCATGAGTTAAAGCCATGGACTTCCCTAAGGGACTTAAGAGACTCACAGACCTCTTAGCTCACTGCTAATAAATGGCAGAATATTCAAAATTCACCCAAGTCATCTTTGGTGCCAGCAGGGCATGGCTTACAGAAAGCCAGACAAACAAGCCATCACTTTTCTGGGTTACTGCATTGTAGGTTACTGCAATGGGTAATTGTCCTCAGAATGGAAGTGTGTATCAAAACTTGTAATTTGAGTTAAAAATGCCTTCAGGTCCCAGGAACTGCTTTCATGTTTGTCCTCTGGACATGTTTCAGCAATACCATCAAACTGTCTCTCCCCTTCGTGCTAGCCATGGATTTATGTCTTGTCAGCATCCAAAATAAGCAATGTGTTCATTTCAGCCTCAGGAAGATCACAAGCAACTGAAATCAATGATTTCCAACCCTTCACTAAAGATAACTCTGATAGCATCAGTTATTGAAAACCACACCAAGCTCATGAACACATTCTCTAGCAAAGAAAAATAGATTTCCATGGTATCTGCAAAAATGGAAATCTCAGGTGTTCTTTATCTAATTTTGTCTTTAAGAGAATACTGTCCTGTGAGGAGAACTATGTATTGCACTCAAGAAAAATTAAACTAATACCAAAAATGTCCTTTTTTTCAAGATGTTCAGCTGTGAGCATAGTGTAAAATAACACATGGTTGTGATTTTTTTCTTTTTTAATCCAGACGAAGCTAAAACTGGAAATAAAAATATTTAATTGACAAAACTGGCAAAAGTTCCATTTAATTCCACTGAAATTTTGCCATCACAGCTGTAAATGTGTCTTTTGATAACACATGTTTAACTGGCTCTTTCATATGAAGCCAGGAAGCAAATAAGGATGAAGCTGTGCTTGAGAACAGTGACTTTCCCAGTGACAGTTTAGGTATTTATTGTACTTTAATCATAGTGGGATGGGCTGAGTAGCTGTAAGTTTATTCACTGCTTTGGACCACATAAGAGCTGAAGTCCATTCAGGAGTAGAACTGCACTTTCACAGCATCTGAAGGTTAGCAGTGCCCCAGAATAATTTTTCTATGGCTTTTCCATTTTTCCACAAAGTTGAGAAAACAACCCATGTATTACAAAAATAACTGGAAACCAAAAAGAAGAAAAGAATGAGTTGATTCTTTTGGTTTCTGTGCCATTTTGCAGAGGTGCAACTATTTTGTGGGCACTCAGAAGCCAGACACTAGTTGTTTAAGTCCCAGATCATAAACAAAACCAAAACAAAATATGCTCAAACTAGCTGAAAGGAGAATAAAAACCACTGCTGTGAGCTAGTTAAAATTAAAATAGAGATGAGGGCTGTGAATAATCAGTGTTTGGTTTTTTTTCCAAACTCCTATACTCATGCAAATAAGCAAAGAGCAAAATTCTAGTAATTTATCTGGGATTATGTACTGCAAGGGCCTGGTAAGACAACGTGGCCTCTCAGCTGGCAACAGACACTGAGAACTGGATCTGTCAGGAGAATGACTTGTCCTTCCTCACTGAGGTGGTCTTTCTTGGAAGGACCAGCTCAGTGTGTTACTCGTGAGAGGAATCCCACCCAGGAATGGGACATCGTGGACCTGGAAGTTCAAATGGAGGTTTCTAGCAGAACTCCATACACTCATCCATGTCTCTTTCCAAAGCCTCTGATTAATGCTTGGCAGAGTGACAAGGAAAACAAAGGAAAAGAAGCTGTTGGACAGGCAAGTTAGCAGGGAAGTTCACTGGTGTCTCTCACTGCTGATATTCCAGTACAGCTCTCTTTGGTGCACCATTTCTAACCAGTTCCACGCCTGCTTTCTGAAGTGCCCCCTCCTTACAGGCTGGGATTGAGGAGGTGGTAGGCAGGAGAGGTGAGCTGAAAGAAACACCTGGCCTCCCACCACCTTTTTATCTTCCTGCTCTACCAGAACCTTGTCACCTTGCCACTCAGCTCAGAGCCAGTAACAGGGTCCTGCAGCAATTACAACAGTTTGAGGGAGAAAAAGAAACACTGCTAGATAAGCAAACGTGTTTTTTTCTTAATGACTATTACTTCTTAGCACACTCTGTTGCAGGGCATTTTCTGAACTTAAACATAGAGCCTGACTTTTAGAGTTGCTAATCTGGCACTGGGTTTGAACATTGAATTGGCTTCATATACAACCAAAATGCTGATGACGTTAATGAAAAGAAACATATTTTACATAAAGACTTCCAGGTGGCTGGCTGCAGATCTTCAGGACAGGACGATACATTGTGTTTGCTGAACAAGTTAAATGCAAACAGTGTTTCAGAACACAGCAAGGGATGGAGTCTGACTCCATTTACCCTCCTCTCTGTTGGCACTGGAAACTTAAAAACCCTTCCTTCCATCCAGAAGCTGAGCAATTTTAGTCTGCTGCTTCCGTGTATGATATGTCATTAGGAATCAAGTGAGAATTGGGAATCCATTAAAAACTTCCAACCATTCTCCACAAGCATGAAGCTGGTTAAATAATTTTTAATTTCATTTTTGTATTTTGGAGTTAGCTTAGAGAAATGGATTCATAAATACTCCAAGTGTCTGCAGCAAAAGGTATTTTCCTGCTCAGTAAAGTGCTGCAGCATCAAACACACATCAGTCTGAAAGCTCAGTTGCTTCTGAAGAAATTAAATCCTCAAGGAGCAATAAATTATTATATACTTTTGCCTAGTTTCTGAAGGAGCTCCTTCCTCTTTCTTCCAGTCTCTGTTCAAGGCTTCAGTTATACAAATGTCCTAAAATCCATTTCAACTCCAAATAAACCAGCCAATTATTTTGTCTTAAAGTCTACACATGGATTCTTGATTCTTGAAACAACCTCTTTGTAAGCTGAAAATATTGTAGAACACTCACAACATTTGGTATCACATTTTACAAAAATCTGACTGCAGTTCTGAAGGATGCTTGATTAGAGCTTTCTCTCTACCAAGTATAAAACTCCCCACAAGCACTACCTGCCAAAATCAGTCCCTTCTAACACCAGTTATCCATATAGAGAGGAAAGGGTAATAGAGGGGGAAGGGGCAATATTCTTTCTAATGTCTTTTTACCCTGTCTGTACTCTGCTGCCAATGCTGCTTCCCAGACATTAATATTGTCTGCAGTGGGCCAACCCACATCATGTTTCATTTAAATGACTGTATCTAATCAATCTGGGAACCCATAATGTGTGTCTGCACATCAGCACAGCAAACACAATGGAAAGTACAGAACATGTTGGACACGTTCCTTTTTTTGTAGCCTGGTGTTTTGGTTGTCCCTTTTCCGAAGTCCTAGCTTAAAAAACCTCTTTCAAAAGAAGGGAAAGATCTAAAATATGCTGGTGTGGAATCAAATATCCTGAAATCTGCATTCAGTGTCTCCAGATCACCCTTTTTAAAGTCAGTTCCTTGACTGCTGTCTCTTCCAATCTTCTTTTCTACTTGTCTCATTCACACTCCCTCATTCCTCCTCCTTTCTGGACAGTGCCTGTTATTTTACTGAGCTGGAGCAGGCAGCAGCAGGACTGAAGGGTCTGTACCTGAAACCTTGCCTCTTTTTTCAAAATGGTAATGGAAGTTACAGTCTTGAGAGCAAGACTCACATGTTCACTCAAAGACTTTCTATTAAAAACAATGTTATAACTATGGGCATAATGGCTACTGTGAACTGGAACTATTAAGCTCCTGAACAGTCTACACAGCAATTAATTTTTAAAATCTCCTTAGCAGATTTTGTAACAGCAACACCAATTCACTACTTGTGAATATTGCATTTGTCTCTTGAGTTTTTGGTCATCTCCTCATGTGATGTTCTTCAGAGCACTTTCACAATTATACTCAGTATTATGTCCTGAGGTTAGTGCTACTCTGGGACACAAAAGATAGCCCAGGCTGCACAGAAAGAGAGGAAATCAAACATGGAAGTTGTTTTGTTATTAGACAATGCTCACAGAGGAAAGGAGAATGGGGTCTAGCCTTCATATGAGAATGCAGAAGAGAATTCTTGTAAATGTTAAGTGTATTACTTCTCTCTGACCTCATCATTTCTTCTTCTTGATTCTCTCAACCCCTCAAACTAGGAATTTTTCTGTCCTCTTATCAATCTCGCTCCTTTCAGATTGCCATGACTCAGAAATTCCGAGACTGACACATTTGAAGTAATCAGAAAAGCTCAGCATTTCCCCAACATACACATCAGTTTTGCATCTTTCTTCAATTGCTCTTTTGCTTATACATTTAGGGATTCTGCTCACTTTGAGGTCTTACTAAGAAGAAACATGATGGGATGTGCACAATTAAATTCCACCAGTTTTCAGCAGTTAAACATTAAACATCTGTCTGGTCCTGCCAAAACACACTTGGCAAAACCTGAATGACTTTCATGACAGAGTCTCTGGAGCCTTCATAATGGTCTGTATTAAGCTCACTAATTAGTTAGTGAGCAAATGTTGCTTTCACATTTAGACAGGAGACAAAAGCTATTAGAATATATCAGGAAAGGGAGGTATTTGTGAAGTATGAAGCCTACCTCTTTCTCCTGGTCTTCCTGGCTGACCAGGGCTTCCTGGAAACCCTTGCATGCCTGGAGATCCTTGCTCACCCTGTGGCCCTGGAGCCCCTGGCCGACCTGGCTCACCAGGAGGTCCCGCAATGGTTCGAGTTGAGACAGACTGGCTTGGGATCTGGTTCAGAATCGAGTTATATCTTGCCATATGACCTGTCAGGAAAAAAAAAAAAAAAGTTGTAATTTTCAAGTAGCAGTGGAAAATCTGGTACAGCAAAGTTTCAGCAGAGTACTGGCAGGTTCTCAAGGCTGTGGTCTGTCATGGTTTGGCATTATGAAGTTGTGCACTTGTTGGGGGAGAAATAGTAGGTTACAGAGTGCACAGAAAATGGAAGAAGTATTGTGCAGGATTTTCTTTTCTTACTTTGGCAAGGGTTTGGGGGTTTTTGTATTTTATGTCTATAAAAATTTAAAACTGGTTCAGCAGAAGCTTCTGTAAACTGTAATAGCTTGGAGACAATTCCAGCTTTTCTTTCAGAAGGCTGATGCTAATCAGCTCTAGTTGGACAGAAATCCGGTTGAACGTAAATCTAGTTGAAACATAAATCTCAACTGTCTAGTCTAAAACAAACAGATCCCCTTGGATATTTTGCAATGTGTCATATTTGTAAGTAGCTGTGGCAGGAAAAGATCCATTCCAGAGAGAGAAGCATGTGGACTGTCCATGTACTTGCCTTGGATGAGCTGCTCACACACTTGACGAGCAACAGCCCGGACCATAGCCTGGGACTGGAGATCACCCTGGAAAAGAGCAGCAGCAGAGCTATGAAACAGTCCTGAGCTGACAGCACTTGGAGCAAAGAAGGATATTTATTATTGCTGAGACATCATATCCTCACAGATAAGAAAGGAAAGCCAAAGAAATTTTGTGATTTCACTGGTTCCCATTTCTCTTTTTGGCCAGCAATCAGAGGTCTGAGAAGATAACCCTAATGAGAGATTTGGAGGCATGCTTACTGCCACATACTTCCCACCTTGAAAACATTAATGTAGCTATGTAAAAGACCATGTCTGGAAAAGAAGAAAAGTTTGCTTAATTGCAAAGAGAAAACTACTGTGCCTGTAAACACAGAGAAACATATTTTTTTTGGAAAAGCTCTTTATGAGACAGAAGGCCAGGAAGGAAAAAAACCCACAGCTAACATGAACATAGACTTACCCTTTCACCCCTTTCCCCCTTAGCTCCAGGAGGACCCTATGAAAAGATTTAATACAAAATTAATTCTCATTTTGTTCTGTTCAAAATTTTAACACCTGAACTTTGTCTGCCTTGCAGATTCATAGTAAAATGAGAAGGAATAGACAATAAGCAAGCTTTCAGGAGGTTATGTGACAGTGACAAAAACACTTCTATCATTTCAATACTCAACAAAACCTTTGGCAATTACATGGGAACAATGACTTTCACAAGTGTTTGCCACTTATTCAAAACTGAATTCACTTATTCAAAATCATAGCAAGGTCAGACCACCACATGATGATTTCACATGGCTGAAACAGGTCTAATTTTTGCAAAAATACCAGCCTGAAATTTGCTGTCCTGAGATTCTGCATCCACTATAAACAGAGTGAGCAATGGGATTAAACTGCACAGAAAATTACATTTGATATTAAGGATAATGTAAAACTGTAATGATGGTGAGGAGGATTATGGATTGAAACAAGTTGTCTAGGGCACTTGCAACTTCACCAGTGTCAGGTTTTGGGGTAGGCTACACATTTCTCAGGAACTCCTGAAGCAAGGGAAGGTCTGTGGGTCAGAGCCTGGTGCTAATAACACCAAGGCCACAGGTTTGATGCCTGTATGGGCCAAACATTTGAGAGCTGGACTTGATAATCCTTGTGGTTCCCTTCCAACTCAGACTGTTCTGTGCTTCTATGTAGGTAACCAGCTGACTGATACATTGTTAAGCACAGCTTATTCTATCCTTGGAGAGAGGAAACTCCTACAAGGACTAAAAGACTATTTCTAAGGACTCTATTCTATAACTCTTTGTTTTGGAATAGAAAGCTCAGTAATTTTTCAGCCACCTGTTTATTTCTCCACTAGAGTCTAACCATGCACAGCAGAGCTCTGGCACGACTCACAGGAATATCCACATTCTAGAAAATTTTGTTCAGTATCTGGAACATGTGTTTGGACAGGAACTGCAAAGTCAATGTGTTATATATTGATAGTAAAAGTTCCATAGCTCATCAAATCTCCTTTGTACATTCCATGATTACATTAAAAACTATGCAGAACTGGGCATTAGATTATTATCTTTGCTTATACATTATCAGTCAATTTAATTTAATTTCCACTTAACCAAATGAAAATGCTTGCATTGGCCTAAATCTGCAAAGCAAACTGGGTTTTGGAAAAAAAAATTTCTATTCTACAAATGGAGTCAGAAATACACACTGTCCCATTCTGATGTCTTTAAAAATTAAATAGGATGTTTACCGTAATAGATGGGAAAAAATTGAGCAGGCTTTTTAATTACACAAGTAGTCAAATGTTAAAATAATAATACATAATATTGTCTGAACTCTTACAGAGACAAAAAAATTCACTGTAAATTTTCACTTTTACATAAAATGCACATTGATTTCATTGTTGCATTCCTTTCTTCCAGTCATTTTTTTCTGGGGTTTTAAAAATAATTCACAAAAAAATAACAGCTGAGAGATAAACTTAATATTGGGGGTTCCTGATACTAATTTTAGATATAGAGGATATAATTTTCCAAAAATTACATAAATTATATAAGAAGCCCTAGTCATTTGTTCTGATTTAAACACAGAGTAACCTCATATATTATTTTCACAGTTTGGAAATTAGAATAATATTTTGGAAACATCCAGGTTAACAAAGACTTGAATTTCCAGAGAGTTGCTGGAAGGGCAAAAGGAAAAAAAAGAATTTAATTACACAAAGACTTCAAATTCACATAATTGTGTTTTTAACTTCTGTGTATGAATCTTGTGTTTTCACTTTAATCCCTATATTCCAAACATTGTATGTAAGATCAACAAATATATTTAATTACAAAGAATGCACAAAGAAAGGTCAATATGATGTTTAACTTATCCACTAACTGCAAACAGATCATAGGCAATAAATATTGAGGAGTGCTGTCAAACAGTGAAGCCAGGCTCAGAAACCAGCCAATGCACAACAGCAGACAGTGAAATATTAATTAGTTTTACTTACAGGAGCTCCAACATCACCTTGTGGCCCCTGACTTCCAGTAACACCTGGAACACCTGGAGCACCAGGTATGCCCTATGTGGAAAAAGAAGAAAAGAAATAGTTGTGATGACAATCAACATCCATGAGTCCTGATGAGAAGTAGTGCACAGACAGTTCTGTTAGTCAGACTGAAGATTCCCAGAGAGAAAACTAAGAAATGCAATTTGTAGGAAAAAGAGCACCATAAACACAGCTCTTTTTCTCTCTCAAGAAAAGCACTTGAGAAAAATAACTTGGGTTGCTTTCTGGAACAAGCAGAAATTGCTGAACCACTGGACTAAGCCCTGTGATGTCAACACTGTGTTCAGGAGGGATGACTCAGAATGCTCTTTGTAAAAACAACAAGATGGCTAGGAGAATACTCAGTACAACCCAGCAGCTTCATCTAATCTTTTAAATCTATTAAGAAGGTATTAACTTAGCCTAGCTGCCCTGAGAAGGCTGAGACTGATTCTGAAGGCATCATATATCCTGCATTAGAGGCTAGATGTAGCCTCTGCTATCTTCCTTGATTACTCTATGAGAGCACCTGTGCTCACCTCCAGCCTCTAAATCGAGTAAAACTTGATGGTTCACTTCAGCTAACAGTTCTAATTGGAATTTTTGACAAAAATAAAGTCTTGTTTCAAATGTCAAAAGCAGTTAGTCCCTCCTTATAGTGCAGTTGCTTGACTAAGAACAAGCTATCAATCTATTGACAGAACAACTCTCTTCCCTTCCCATGGGACACATTTTCTTCTTGAGCTAAGTAGGAGTAGAAAGAAATTACACTGGACAAGCAGCTCTCTGCCAATTCTGTGCATCATGAGAATTCTGACTTCCCTTGGCCTTGCTCTATCCACTGTAGCATAGATAACAGTGTGATCTGTAATCCCCCCAAATCCTGCTGACTTTTGCAGTAAGAAATTCCATGGGCAATACTCACCATTGGGCCAGGAGGTCCTTGTGGACCTGTGGGTCCATCCTTGCCAGGAAAGCCCTATAAAAGATAAATAAATGCAATTTCACCAGCTTTTTATATGTACTTCATGAATCTATTCTGTTTAATCTAGAAGAAATGTTTTACTTTTGTTCTTTGGTTTTGTTTTGCTTTGTTGTTGTGTTTGTTTTTTTTTTCTGAATTAGTACCTGTTGGTAGTGGTCTCTTACAAAAAAAAATGTCCTTCTTTGCCCAGGGGAGGGTTTATTTCTGAAAAATAAGCTATAGTATTACCAAGGTTAAAAAAAAAAAAAAAAACAAACAAAAACAAACAAAAAAAACCAGCTAGTCACATAATGCTTTTGAAGAAAAAACAATACCAAATTCTTCATACTGGCAATTTTCACCTCTGAGTGAATTTCACTTAGAACACTTCTGCAGGGAAGTAAACGAGAGGGCTTGCTGTCAAACCTCTCTACCACAAGGTCATGTTTGTACATCTGTTCTCAGTGGCTGCAAGCATTCCCAGTGCCACTGATGAGGTGCTGAAAGATGGTAACAGAGAGAGGATCTCTGTGCCCAGCAGCGCTGCTCATGGGCTCCAGCCATCACTGAGGTCCTGCTTCGAGCAGCAGCGGGAATGCTCATGTGGTTTCCATCAGGAACGTGCCTCAGAGCTTCCAGAAACAACAGCCAAAAACTAAAGATAACTTGGAAACTGGAAAGCAAGTACATCACAGAAAAAAAGACTGACCAGATGTAGAGGAAAATACACTATTAATAAAGTATTCTTTACTTCACATAAGATAATTTGGTTAATACAAATTAACCAACATGTGCATTTTGCATCCACACGCTACAAAGCTTGGATTTCTGACCAGCCTGGTGATTAGACAATTCTTTAATTACTACAGCCTGAACAGGAGAGATACGGTTTTACCTCTGGCTCAAGACCAGTTTGAAAGGTGGTTTATGCTGGAAAGTGTTTGGTTTATTGCTGAAATGTTTGGAAATGTTTATGGTGACACACACAGTAAAGAACATTCCAGGCCTCAGTATCTCATGGAGGTTCAGAAGAAAAATGTACAACTTTTTTGGTTTGTATTTTTTTCCAAATCTTTGTTTCTGACATGGTTTTAGTAATGAATATAACATATACTACTAGTTTTATGTTTTGCACAGTTTGGAAACATTTAAATCTGCAATCATATGGCATAAAATATGGCTGTGGAATAATATTGTCTGCCATATACCTGGAAAGGTTTTTTAAAATCTCTAGTGGACGGGTGTTTTGATGATAAAATAAGCCACATAGTCAACTCCCATTATGTTATCTAGACTTCCTTAGACTTGATAAGGAAACACCTTCATATTCCACAGTGCAGCAAGATGAAGCTGACACCTTCATATTTATGTTTCACTTTTTAAAGCAAAGATATAAAACCTCTATTTATTTTTACTCAGTTTCAAAGCAGGATGAAAACTCATTTGACCCTTTTAAGGGCCTAATTTAACTAGGAGGAAGGAAATATAGTGCTTTCCACTGACTTCTAGGATCTAGTGTGGAGTCACACAAGCTTTTAAAGAAAAATAAAACTGTATGTCTTTCTTTTCTGCCACCCCAGTCAAAGAGTAGAATTAACAGTATGCTCAGCAGTACATTTTCTTGGAATATATTTCACAATTTCTTTCTTCTGAGCAGTGCTCTTACTCCTGGCTGCTCAGTAATCACCTCCTGTCTATTCTCCTACGGTTTATTTCTCTTGGCATTGTGTCTGTATCGCCCACAAAAGATCACCTCCTACTTCATTTGCTAGATGTGAAAATTGCTGTATATAAATCAAATAAATCAAATAGAAGCCTGGTTCAAGAAAGAGTATGGCAATACCTATTCTCTCATGCTGGCAAAACACTAAAGGTACTTGTTTGTGCTGCCAGCAGCATTTGAAGATGATGTTACTGAGACCACCTGATGGCCAGAATGGATCTGATACTCATTCTGAACTTTTGAGCTGAGAGCAGAGATTAGTAAGTACCAGGAAATTGGCAGGAAGAGTGGGAATTTATTTCTTCTGGCTTTTTCTCCCATAATTTTTGGTGTATGCAATGTAGAAGAAAATAGAGCACAGTGAGAATTCACAAAGTTGCATTCTGAGTACTGAAGCCTTGTAGATTCTATTTAATCTCCCATTTATTGAATTCTCCTCTTTGCCTAACCACCTCTAATCCAAGGAGAATGACTGGAGGAATTACATAGCACACTGGAGGAATTCCATAGCTCTGTCACATCCAGAACGGAAATGACTCTGCACAAAGCCACTGATTCTCTCCCATGGAACTGCATGTCCAAGAACAGGATAGGACAGATTTTGAGGTGTGACCTCGGACGTAGGTCTTAAAATCAAGGTTTATATCACTTTGGAAAGTTAAATTAAGGCATATTTTGCTAATGGCATGAAAAAAAAAAGCTCTAGAGAAGGAGACAGAAATTTTAGAGGGGATTTTAAATTTCAAAATACAAATGGCATCACTGGTAAAATCTCAAGGGTGCTGAAATCAGTACTGCTGCTGACCTCATTATAAACTCTTGAGCTTTCTGTAGCCTGGAATTTGTTTGAGGCAGCTTGTGGAGAGGTGACTTTTCAAGTAGGGCTAGTTACCAGCAAAAAAGTAACTGAAGCTACTGAGCCAGGCTTGAAAGACTTTCATGTAGAGTCTTTTAAAAACCCCAGCAGCCTGGGACACATGACTGCCAATTCAAGATCTCTCTGTCAGCATGAAATGCTTGGGACTGTAGGTGGAGAAACATGATCTGTTCTCTTTACTAAAACTCCCCTATATTGCTGGCTGCAAATATGGGGCAGCAAGAAAGGACACCAAACAACTACAGCTACAGCCACACAACAAAAATAAGTAACTTTACATTTATAAAATATTTTCTGACACTCTGGAAGCTGATGAGAGAGGAGGGGACTGTTCCTCATGTGGAGTCTGAGATGAAGACCTAAACAGGTTACCAGACAGGTATAAAATATTGTCATGCATATTCTTAATATTTGCTTTATTATCAGAAAAAATCTTTTTTACTCTCATTCAACCTTCCCGAAGTATTTTTATTACATCCCATTCTTCTTCTTAGGGGGGGGTATGTCATTATGAAAATTACCTTTTTATGAATTCACATAACTGACAAGGAAGACGGTCTATTTCTTTCTAACACCCAAGAAAAAGCAAATGAGTCAGGGACTAAAAACCAAGTTCAGAAAAACAAAAAAGAAGTTTTAGGTTAGGTGCTGAATTACAACATAAGAAAGGAAAATCAAACCCTTTCCTCAACTGATTTCAAAAAGAAAATCAGAAAGTATGAACAGTAGAAATCAAAACAAAAAGAAGGAAAAACAAACTGTAAAAGTGAAGTGATTCCAATTATCAGGAACTGAAGGAAAAAGAGTCTCCATTCCAGCACCTCATTAATCTAATATCACAATATACCCAGTTCAAAGTTCTCAGAGATTTCCCAATAAATATCAGCCCTATGCTTACCAACCATTAAAATCAGTGTGATTTAACAACCCGCCTAAGTACTCTACAGCACTATTGCCACTATAATTAAAATACTTAAAGATCAAAAAATACTAAAGAGGAAGGGATAACTAAGCTAAGAAAAACACAGAAAATCTCAGTTCTAGTAGTATAATACTTGCAAAACAGTTTGGCATCTTGGCAAACAGGAGGAAGCCCAACTAAAGGAACATTATACAAAAAGGCAATTTACATCTCAGGAATTTTCCAGTTCCCCTTTGCTGCTGCAGTTATGCCCTTTAGAATTATCTCTTTTTTAAGTGCTGGGTCTTCAAAGACACTGCGGTGAAATAATTAGTTTGGATCTTTGCCCATTAAAAGCAATTTCATGTTGTCATAACTTCACAGGAATCAAATGAGTTACAACACCATAAAATCAGTATAGCATAATTATTTGTTGCCAGAGAAATAATTACAGCTGGACAACATTGCATAAGGGTCTCACAGAGACAATACCAGGCTAACAAAACTAATTTTATCAGCTCTGGGCTTTTTATTCAGCTCCCGTGATTAATAGCAGAGAAGAAAGAGAACACACAAACAAAGCATTATTACTGTATCTATAAAAACAGGCAATTTGTGTAATTGCCCTACCTTTTTATAGGCAACAGTGGGGTATTCTACAGAATAAACACCATATGACATTTCCAGGCTGTATCAAAAGCCTTTACTGCACTAATCTTCCTCGGCTTTTCTCTGGAATAGCATCTCTCTGCGACAACCTGGTGACTCCCACATGTGGGAGAACTAGACCAGTTCTGAACGGCTGGCTGGCATCAAGGCATGGCTGAGGGCAGCCTCTGCTAAATATGAAGTCAGCTACAGAATAACATCAAAGCACAGAGCTCTTTTCTCCTTGAACTGCAGGCACCTCAACGTCCCTCATGATGAGGAATGTAGGGGGAGGAGGCATGCAGAGCTCACTTGGACAATGTTTAGCACCATCTCAACTTGTCCAGGACCAAGACCAGACAGAACATGGCAAAAACCCAAATGTTCATCAGAGTCCAGGTCTCTATTAACCTGGAGATGAACAGGTGGCATGAAAGTTGGGCAATGTAGAGGGAAATATCCCAATGCAGCCAAAAAGAAGACACAAAAACATGTAAAACCATAATGCATCACAGTATTATAAAGGAGGGGAAAAAATGCATTGACTTACATATTTCAATAAATTTAATTGAAAATTAGAAGGATATTCCCCTAATTAGATTATTCATCTGATGATAATATTGCATAAATCTTTATTTTAATAAAATGCCTTTCTTTTCTTGATTTTTAGAGAAAAAAATCCCATTTATCTATTTCCAAAATTCTACAGTAACGTCAGTGGAATTACTTCTAGACATGTTTATGCCAATGTTTAAATTCATAATAGTGAGTTCAGATACATGTTTTGCTACAGAGTTTGGGTTTTTTTATAACAAGGTCAGAAAATCAAAGAATTCCCAGGTTTCTCTGAAGTTCAAGTTACATTAACATTTCCAAAAAAAGGATCATGAATATGTAAATCTTGCTCAAATGAAACTGAAAAGTTATATTTCATAACGAACTTCTGTTGTAGACAGAAATCTAGTACTATGCTAACAATAACTTTCCAGAGTCTGACTAATAATGAAACCAAAGTCTCCCCAAGGAGACAAAGAAGAGGAGTTATAGGCTTAACTGCACAAATGAAAATGAATTTTCTTTTACTGCCTCCTAGACAGACTGTAAGTATCTGCAGTTGTTTCACCAGGAGCAGAATAAGGTTGACTGAATTTTGGTATTATATATTTTTCACCTTTTCTTCATGTCAACTGTTTCTGTAGGTATCATTCTACATTCAATGTTAAATTTCCTTGTAGATGTCTCTGTTTCATTACTTAGCCAGAAAGCAAATTTAGATCATTGCCTTGGATTGCATACTAATTACACACTATTTAACAAACATTTAATTTTAAATATATAAGCCAAGAGATTAATTGGCAATGCTGAACACAAGTGACATCTACTTCTACCAAATGCACAAAGCACAGGCATCGTGCAGGGGTCCCATTACACATCTCAAGCCTCATCAGCAGACAGAAGGATGTCCACCCTCCTGTGCCTATTGGCACTGAGAGATGATCTCCAGAAAGGACAGAGGTGGCATTAATTATAATAAATCAGCCATGTTGGGAAACATTTCCATTATGGAATGGGAACAAAACACATGTAACAAAACACATTTTAGCTTACCCTTTGACCTTGAGCTCCATCTCTTCCTGGTGAACCTGAGGCTCCTGGGACTCCCTAAGCATTATAAAAGGAGATAAAATTATGAGAACAAATTAACAGAATCCAACTAAATTTCGAGTGAAACTGTATGACATGTTTTGGATAAATGGAACTAGGAAGCTCAGTTATGGGTGGTACCATAGAAGAGATTCAGTAAAGAAGGTATTGCTGTGAAATGAGAGATGGGTAAACACACATCATTAAAATGCAGGGATGTTGAGTCTACAGAGACACAATTTCAGCATTAAACAAGAAAGTAACCAGCTCTTCAGGCCCAAGTGAATCAGCTGCTGCACACCAGGATACCCTGGATTCCTCCTCTTTCCAAACCCCTGTTCAAATTCACCACAACAATACATTTCTCAGCAGTTTGTAAAATGTACCCTAAACTCACAATGATGTCAATTCAACATTCAAACTTAAGTCAGTGACAGGGTATACAATAGGGAATACCTGCAGGCCAGGAAAACCAAGATCTCCCTTCTCTCCCTTTTCACCTGGTGGCCCCTGCAAATAAACAATCACACATAGTAAACAAAATACATGGTTACTTTTCTGTTTTTAATAGTTCCCTTCAGCTTCTTTAAAAAAAAACAAAAACAACAAAGGAAACCAGTGAGAAAACAAACTATGTTTCTTTCTGAAAGCAAACATACAGATTCTTATTTGCAAAAATGCAAATGTAGAAATTATAAACATTTTTAAAAAACCCTAATTTTAAAAGGTTTCATAAGTAACCTGATTAAACTATAGCCATTTTGTTACAAAAAAAAGGTAGCAATTTTCTTTTTCCCTTTAAAGGAATTGGTTTCACTTCAGGCCTCAGCCGTATCTTCAATAACGGTGAAAAAATGGGTTTACTGTGGAAATTAGGCATGTTTCTATGGTACATATGCATGAGAAGAATATACTTTTCTAAATAATAAATAAACATTACTTTTTATAAAAAATCAATTTCTCTATGAAATAACTTCTCTTATAATTAAAGTATTCTTATTATTCTCTATGACAACACAATCAAGAATATACAGCTTTGGTAAACCATTATATTTTTCATTAGTATCATATAGGCTGGAAAAGGATGAAATTTTATTATAATGTAGTAAATTTGGAAAAAACCTAGCAGAAAGTATTATATGTATTACTGCTTTTCTAGGCTTGTCTGTACCCATCTACCGGAGAGGTGTATGAAACAAGATAAGTGCTACTGATTCATTATTCTAACTATGTTTATTTATGATGAAATTCCGTGACTTATTTCACAACAGCCTTGCAAATCCAGACCTAATGACTTCCTCTGATGATAGATTTTATTATGTAATGAATAGTATTGCTTAATTTTGGCAGAGAATATGGTGTTCTTGCTTGGGTACACCTTTCAAGTCAGAACTGATCTGCAATGAGCAGTGCAGCCAGAAAAAGAGAAAATATTAACATTTTGGTCTAGTGCCATGTCACAATCCCCAGGCTTGGATGCTAATACCCAGGTCATATTCAACCTGCAATCAAATACTTTCAGCTGACCAAAAATTCAGTTCAAAATAAAAAACCAGAAATTCTGGCATCGAACCCACGTTCACTGGAGGTCAAACCCACATCTGTGATTTCACCTCAAGTACTGAAATTCAGATTCTGATCACAACACCAAAAGCTATTTCAGTCTAGTCTAAGCTATTTGCTGTTTAAAAGATCATAGAAAAATGCCTATTGATTTTTTAAGTCTCACTGGAAGCCCTTGAATAGAAAGTCCACTGGGTCCTTGTGGTCCGGGAGGTCCCTGTGGTCCAGGAACACCAATTTCACCTCGAGGTCCATCTGGTCCCTAAAGTAGCACAGGACATAAGTTAAACTCTTATCATATGGACAAAGGCAGCTTCTGTTTGAAGAATTAAATGCCAATAGATTCAAAGACATCTGAAATATGAGTTAAGATATTTGAGCAGTTAGGGTTTAATCTAAAACTGTCTGGTTTCTTTATAAACACTAAAAAAAAAAAAAAAGGATTATTTATTCTGTGAAAGCTGCATTCTGAATGTTATATCTTTTATCAAGGAACAAATAGGACAAGTAATTGTTTTGGAAAGAGTCACAGTAAATGCCAGCGACATTTCAGAAAAGCCAGAGACAATCTGGACTTAATTTCAAGGTTCCCATGCAGTAGAGATAAACTGAGAACCCATGCATCTGTCAAATGTAGAGTGCTTTAAAAAGTACCTTTGGACCTGGATCACCACGATGACCTTTGGCACCTCTGACGCCTGGACCACCCTGTAAAGCACAAGCATGGAAATGAAAATGAAAACTCACTGAAAATGAAAACTCACTGAAAATGAAAACTCTCAAACAGAAATGAAATCCAGAGAAGCCCAAACAGATTCTTCCTGTTCCTGAATCAGCGTTCAAGAATCAGTAAATATCCTGTCGATATCCTGCCACTGGAGTAATTAAACTGGGAACATACTGAAGTGTGGCCATGCACAGGAACAGATTTAAACACAGATGTGACTTCTTAGAGCCAAGAATGCACACTACGTAAGAATCAAAATAACACTGAAACTATGATATGGATGGAAATGTGGTCATGGGTTCCCTTCCAGTTGCTGAAACCTCCTGCACATCTGTCTGTTCTCACCAAAATCACATAGTTAAAGGCTGAGTTCCCAGAAAGGCCAAGAGCATTCTGGCCTGTATCAGACACAGTGTGGCCAGCAGGACCAGGGCAGTGACCATTCCGCTGTACTCAGCATTGATGAGGTCATACCTCAAATCCTGTGTCCAGTTCTGGGTCCCTCACTACAAGAAGGACATTGAGGGGCTGGAGCACATCCAGAGAAGGACAACAGAGCTGGGAAAGGGTCTGGAGCACAAGTCTGATGAGGAGCAGCTGAAGGAGCTGGGGGTGTTTAGCCTGGAGAAAAGGAGGCCCGGGGAGACCTTGTCACTCTCTCCAACTCCCTGAAGGAGGCTGCAGCCAGGTGGAGTCAGGCTCTACTGCCAGGTAACAGCCACAGGTTGAGAGGAAGTAGCCTCAAGTTGAACTGTGGGAGGTTTCCATTGGATATTATGAAAAATTTCTTCACAGAAAGGGTTGTCAAGCTTTAGAACAGGCTGCCTACGGACATGGTGGAGTCACCATCCCCAGAGCTGTTTAAAACAAAATGTAGATGTGACACTTGGGGACATGGTTTAGTGAAAGACTTGGCAGTACTGGGTTAACGGCTGGACTCAATCATCTTGAAGGTCTTTTCCAACATAAACAATTCTATAATTCTGTCATTCTAATGACTTAGGGATAATTTTCAGCAAGGACAACTCCAGACCCGACTAGATCTACACCATGGTTTAATTTGGAGCTATTCTTAGTTAAAATTCTCTTATGGACATTTTTCTCTTTTTTGCTTTCTTCAGCAATACCTACATCTGCTCATCATTTATTAACCAACTTTTGCCATCTTTATTAGTATCATCTGAGACACTGGAGTACCATATATCTGTGGATGGCTGCCATGACTGTGTTTTGCAACAGCATCTACATGTGCTTTCTGTTCTAGGACAGCATAAATAACTTTTTTTTTCACATCAGTTTCCCTCTTCTCCCATCTGAATATATTGCCTAATCTCCTGGAATATAAGCTTTGCAGGTATTCTGCCTATCATTGTACTCATAAAGGACCTTGTACAACTAGACACCATAGCTGAATAGAACTCTTTAGGGGCTACAGTAAGTACTTAAAACAACAACAGCAGTTAAAGTGATAAGAATAGAAAATGTGCTTATATGCAGCATCTATGAGACTTTAAATAGGAGAAATAGAAATGTCTGGAAATCCCAGAGTACTCTTGCCCTTCAATGAAGGTGTCATGACACGGTCTTCACATGTGTGGTCATAGAACAATTTTCCACAGAACCTCTTCCAGAGAAGAATTGGTTCCACAGAACCTCTTCCAGCTCCCTCAAGCTTCTTTCTTCCATCCCACATCTCCACGGCCACAACTCATTCCACCATGACCAGCTCTGACCCTAAAATCTCATCCCACGCTCTCCATGGAACCAAGTTCCAGTTGCCAGTTGCAAAATTCCAGATACTCATATTTCTGCACTCCAATCTGCTGTCCTTTCTCCTTCCTCTGCCTTACTCTGAGATTAAAAATTCCTCAGCTCAATGACTGCAACTTTTTAACATAAACACAATCACAGTTTTCTCCCATTTTGTTCTCATAAATGGATTGCATTTTTACTAAGAATATATGCTTAAAAATAGCCTGATGCTGAGCCATTAAATGATGTGCTTTTGGATTCATGCTGAAGTTGGCACACTTGTCCATGTTGGACAAGTGTTGGTATACTTGTTCACGTCCAACCCAGTAACCTTGCTTGATAAAAGCACAATTTCCAGAAGAGCATTTATTAAAGATGAAAACATCAGAAGAGGTCCCCTCATTTTTTTCATAAACATATTTTGGTGGTTATTCCCCAGCACTACTAAGCCTGTGTGATCAATTTCAGGTTTTAGGATTTTTTTGTGCTTTTTTTCTGGTCAAAAATTCTTGTTATGCCTTCCCTTATTTTGAAAAACTTCTTAGTAGCCAGTGCTTTCTCCCAGAAATGGGTCTTAATCTACTGTTATCAAGACACCTCCTTGTCACTGTCATATTTTCTGGAAAAATCCCCTTGCCCACGATTCTTCTCCTGGGAAGCTGAGAAGCCTCAGAGAAAAAGGAAAACAATATTATCTCATTTGCTTCTCCTGTGTTTTGCTGCTTTGGAATGTGTTTGGAGATTGTTTACCAACAAATGATTGTTTCATTGGTTTCATGTGAATTGTTTTGACTTAATGGCCTGTTGCAGACATCTCTTCATAAAAATCCTTTCATTAGGATTTTTCCAGCTGAAGCTGAGAAGTTTCAGCAACAAGATGCAGACAATGGTTGTCGGCTGCTGTGGAATGCAACAGGGGCACCTGTGATTGGCCCATCTTAGATGTTTATAATTAATGGCCAATCAAGGACGGTGCTCTCTTGGACAGAGTCCGGGAGAGCTGCTTTGTTGAACATTCTTGTCTATTCTATTCTTAGCTTAGCCTTCTGAGAAACCCTTTCTCTTTCTATGTCTTTTTAGTATAGTTATAATGTAATATATATCATAATATAATAAATCAAGCCTTCTGATCATGGAGTCAACATTCTCGTCCTTCCTTCACCCTGAAACCCCTTGTGACCACCGTCACAATGGCCAATCACAGCCAAGCTGTGTTGAGGCTCTGGAAGAGTCACAAGTTTATTATTAGTATCTTTTAGCAGACTTACTTCTGTAAGCGTCCTTTATACTAAACTTTATCCTTTATACTATACTAAACTATACTTCTTTAGTATAGTGTAGTATAGAATTCTTTAATAATATAGTATCTTAAAATATTAAATTAGCCTTCTAAGAACATGGAGCCAGATGCATCATTACTTCCTTCATCAGGGAACCCCACAAATACAAGACCTCCTCATTCCTTTTCAACTGTCAAAACCAATGAAGCACTGAAAGCTTTTTTTTTTTTTTGGGCAATTAAACTTGTCCAATCCTTCAACAATTTTTGTCTCCTTCACCTTTTTCAATTCTACAGCATTCCTTTCAAATGCAGGCATTAGTTTTACATGATATCTCATTTTTACTTTGTGTGAGGAACTTCAGACAGCAGGATCAAATTCTGCCAAAAATGAAGTCATGAAAACAGCATCCCATGATGAAAACTGCCAGATAATCTTAACTCTAAACAACACTTTGTCTTACCTGAAGTGATGCATTTTCTAAAAAATTAAAAATTCTTTCTAGAGTTACTGTCCCAAACAAATGGAAGCATTTTATTTGGAGTGTTTTTAGCCTAATGTCTAAAACTGGCTACATGGTAGGATCCTGATCTCTTAAACAGAAGAATCCTTGGCTTGGAGAAAAGTCACATGACATTTTAATGACTTGGAGCTCTCCTGACCAGACATAGCACATATGACTTTCTGACTTTTGGTTGGCGCAGAGATAAACAGTGACTTTATTCTTTTTGCTCTGCTTTTTTTATAGGCCCTGAAATTTTTTTTTTCTTTTTTTTTTCCTTTTTTTTTTTTTTTCTTTTTGTAGAGCTCTACCACCTAACTATCTGGCAAAAAAGCATCACTTACAACTGGATGAGTTCCAGAATCACATATTTCCCTGCCTTGGCAGTGATTTTTCTGCTTGATTTTAAGCTCCCTCCTGCCCGGCACTATGCTATTCAAAACATGGTTAATCCTAAATGTAGAAGAATGTAATCCTAAATAGAAGTACATTATTTTTCTACTGGGTTAAGCATTAGCAATTCCTGACCCATATATCTTTTGAACTATAGTAATAGACATCCTTCCAGTCAAATAATTTTCGCACGTTTTTCATTTTACTGTGAAATGTGGTCAAACTACTCAATTTAAGTGACATTTTATGTGATTTATCCCATTTTTTATAGAACAGAAACTGGATGCTAAAATGTGGGAATTAAAACTTTCATCCATACTTGTTTAATAACCTATATTCAAATAGGAGAACAGAATAATTTCTCCTTGTTCAAGATGCAGCTCTTAAGTGAATTTCCTCTTGAATTTCTTTCCAGCTTTTTGTACCAGAGCTTGAAGAACAGTTCTTGCAGAAAGACTACCCTCTGAGTTGTCAGGAGGATTAGTGTCTGCTAGGACCTACTATCTGAAGGCCTTATGTGCAAGTCAATTTTGTTGTTAAACATACATCTCATGTAATTTGCGTACTTTAACACCAAAAACATTTTCCTTTACTTTCTTCCCTGGCTCTTTCATTTAAAAACGTGTCCTTGGAGCATCCAGGACACAGTATGAGCCAAGAAATATTCAGCTCAAACTTTTCACAAGAGAGCCTCATCCCAAACTCGCTCAGCAAGCAACCCTAAGATACCAATCATATTTATCTAGTTGTAACAGAAAAAAAGCATGACCATTCAACAAATCTCCCAGTCAGGATTCTTGTTAAACCAAATCAATAATGGACCATCACAGAGCCTTTCTAAATTGATAAAAATCAGCCTTGGGATAAAAGATTGATTTTTCAAAATTTAGTGGGCCTGAATCTCTGATGTCTGGGCTAATTTATTGTCTGAGTTTCCAAAAGTCATTAAAGAGAAAGGAGTTTTATTCCATCTAAGATACTACACTGTCACAGAGGGAAAGTTAAATGACTGTCCTCTACAAGGGACTATCTAGTTCCAACAAGGAACTTAGACACACACTTACTTAACACCTACACAGCAAACTCTTAATGATTGCCATCAAAATGACACCACTAAGCATATGTAAAAGTTGTAACAGTGTACATTTCATCATTCACTGGAAAGTTTAAAAAAAATAAAATTTAACTTTCCACAAAGGCAGATTGTTTCATTATTTCTTCCCTTCACAGCTCTTGGATACCTCTCTGTCTTTAAGAACTCTCAGAAGAACCTGTACTTGCAGTTCTACTTTCCAATAAATATTTTACTTAGGTAGGGTTTTTAAGACAAAAAAGTCTTCTTTCATCACATACTACACAAGTGGCATTGTCATGTTCCATATCTTTAATTGATAAGAATTCAGTAAACTGAGCATTTCAGAAATCCAAACTCCAAGCTATATTTAATACACATCTGCTAGAGTAGACAGAGAGGTGATTAAAAATTTGAAAATAAATGGCACTACCTATGAGGTATCTAATGTTACAGACAGATAAAAGGGTTCCAGGTCTAAAGAATACCACAACTGCTTCAGCACAATCCTTGTTTACATAATTCATAGCATCTTCATTATAATCTGGATATAGTTTTATCTCTTTACCAGCACTTGAAAGTGTAATTTAACCTTATTAGTCATACAATGGCAGTATATTCACAGTATAAAATAATAAAGGTGGCCAGTGGACTATTTGGTACAGCTCACTACGAAGCTGAACAAAACCTTACCGGTGGTCCAGGAGGTCCAAGGGGACCCTTGTTGGCTTCTGAACAGGAACAAGCATGAGGAAGGGCAGGGCAATTTTCCTCATCTCTCTATGAAAAGGTTAAGATAGAACAAGAATGATGTGCAGAACTTCAAATGCTAGGTATTTCATCATTCTAAGACAGTATTTAGTACAGTCTAAGACAGTACTCAAAAGCACCCACTTGATTTAGAAAAATACATCTAATTGACTTTCAATAGGACAAGTAATCCAAGCAGAGATGGGCTTTTATGAAAACTTTAAAGCATCCATTCCCAATAAAACATTTGTCTCAACAAAGTAGAAAATAAAAGGTAAATTCTACACTTATTGAAAGAGGTTTCTTACCAAGCCAGGGAGTTCACAGCATTTGTCTCGATTGGCCCATGAGGTAGCACAAATAATGTCAAACATCTGTAACTGCAGCTGTTTCAAAACAAAGGTGATGCACAGTATGGCTGTTAGATGTAAGATCAGTGCAAAATGGAGTCATCAGCAAGCAAAGCCAACTTGATTCAAGCACTCAGATTAGACAAGGGCTTTTGACTTCGAGCAGCAAGCCACAAATACCACATTTAAATGGTAAATCCACTGCTTCTTCCAAATGTGTGTCCAACCAACTCATCTGAACTATCAGACATTACATGAATTGACCAAAGCTGCTCAACGTTAAGTGCTGCATGCATTTGTTGAATTTCCCTACTCCTTGCTTAAATTCCTTATTTTGCCCAATCGTGTCTTCTAGTATCTTTTCATAGCAAAAAAGACATCAAGAGTCAGGCAAAAGAGAGTTTAGCTTCTCTGAATAACTCCTCTTAACCCCCTGGTCTGCTCTTGAGATTTTATCTGGGACAAGGTCTTCTGTAGACTATTACTTACACTGGAGCTGAGCCACAAATAATATTTCTCATATTTTCCAGTTTAATTTTACTTTAGAATATGCCCTCTCTTATCCGTATTATCCCCAGGCAATGATAGCTTAAGAATGGGGAAAAGCTTGTTCACCATGTGACAGTATTGGGCAAAAAAGAAAATTCTCATCACAGGTCTGGGGACATGGTTTGGACAAGAATTTAATCTGCAAGAACACACACATATGCTAAAAATAGTGGCTACTGGATACTCAGAAACAATATACTAAATAGGATTCAATGGTAAAACCAATTATCTCCTTTACAGCCCTCGCTGAACAAAGGGCTCTACAGAGCTGAAGCTTTCTTCTGTTACTATTTCTATTCTTTTTCCATGTCTTGTTTATGTGCATACTGAATAGGGAACGGTATGGAACAGAACATCCCATTAAATTAACCCCACATGTTAAAAAATTTGAGGAACTGGTAGAGACAGAATGCTGGGTTTGTTCCCATTATTTTCAGTGGCATTATTTTAAGATCAGAACAGAGGAATTAATTTTAAAATTTTCTTATGACTGCATTGCTTCTAAAGCTGTTAAAATTAACTGCATATGTGCACCTTTGGTTTTGCCTCATTTTTTTCCTTATAAAAGTCAAATATTAGATTTTAAATAAAGGCATGCTTTCATATAAATAGACATTCTCCTCACCTGCCAGCAGATTAGCTGGTTTGTGGATTTGCTGTACTACAGACGCAGACACAATGAGCTGGCACCACGCAAAACACCTCAGACAGCTGAAGTGCAGCATGAAGGCAGCATTTGGAGTCTCAGTTTGGCTCCATGGAGAACCATCCTGGGTCCAGCAAGTCTGTGTCCGTGTCTGTGTCAAATGGAAGCTGGCTGCATGGGGAGCCACCTAGGCTCCCTCTTTGCTGCACATCTCTAAGCTCCTGTCTCCAGGAGGCCTCACTAGTGCAGCAGCAGACAAAAGTGCAGGCACACACTGCTCTGGGACACAGAATATCAGAGCATTTGCATGATATGGCTCTTAAGCAAATCACACATCCCAGAAATGGAGCGCAGCAACACCAGAGCTGGTTCTGTAGAGAGCACCTTAGGTTCAGAAGTTGTATTAACATTTTTTTCCATAACTCAGTCCATCCCGAGCTATCCTGTTATCCTGATCAATGGTAGGACAAATTTTATAGATTGGTATGTAGATGTATTCATTTTGTCTGGACTAGGCAATCTGGACAATAGAAATAAAGTCTGTTGGTGTAAATTAAAGAGCAAACAGGCATTTTCTGAAATGCTGTATTCACCAACCAAATGCTAATGACTCATTATTCTTTTAAAAAGCCATTATGTGAGTTGCTCTGACTCAAGCTAAAACCCAAAACAAAGCTTTCTTTGCTACTCTTAAACATTTATTCATAAATCTACGCCTTCATAGTGATTTTGCTTCCTAAATATCCAGCCCCACAAGCAGAATCAGTAAGGTGGAAAAATCCTCATCTAACCAGGCTACAGCTCTGCAAATGTTTCTAAACAGACCACATTAGACAACACTATTAACAGTTACACTATTAACATATACATGCAAGCAAACAAGGTTCAAAGAGGAGGAAACATCAATAAAGAGAAGGTCTGTGAATTGTAGATAATGTTTTAAAGTTGGATTATTCATTAAATCCCACTAAAGGAATAGAAAACATTACTTGCTGCAGGTCCCAGTCAGGTTTCATTGCTCTTGCTACAATACAATCCTGAGATGACTCATTCAGGAGTGTTAAAAGGGTCAGGCACCTTGAGCCTAATCCCCTGCTTGATCAATCTATCTGTCTGTGTCTCTGTCTGTCTGTCTGACTGTCTGTCTATCTATCTCTCTCTCTCTGCCTGTTCATTTTACCATTGCACACTGTATATATTGATGGGAAAGAAAACTCTGGTACAATTATATTTCCTCAAAATTTTAATGTCTAGCAGAACACAAATGACTGCTCTGTATTGATTTATCTTTAAAATACACTAAAAACATTCCAAGAATGTTAAAGTGCTCCATGTGAATATAATTAGAACAAAACATCCACAATTTTGTTCCAAACTGCCTGCTTATTTTATTTTATGTAATAAACATGTCTAAAACTAAGAGATCTACTAATGTAGTAGCTGTTCTGAGAACCTCTATCCTGCCTCCTGCTAGATTATTTTTATGTCCTCCAAATTTTGGAGTAGGAAACCAACTCATCTATGTCTTAAATGTGACTATTTAAAGAAGTACTGCTCAATGGAAATAAATTGTGCAGAATGGAGACTTCAGAGGATGGTATTTAGGTGCTTTTTTGATTTGTTTCTAATTTGGTATATATGGTAATACTAGAAGACAGCTTAACCCTACTAAAGAATTTTCGTCTTCATCTACACATTTCTAATCTTACATCAGCTTTACAGTTCATTTGAAAAAAATCAAATTTTTCAGTGAGTGGGCAGTCTGAATTTTTTCTTTATAGATTCCTAGGTTCTAACAAAAGACACATTTCTTTCCACTTCTTTACAAAGGCTTCTCTAATTCCAAGATTTCCTAAGTCTGCCTTTTTCTGTTTCTATTGGAATGTGCCTACAAAGGTTTCTCTGTGTAATTGTCTTTCCAGGCTTCATATAATTATTATCCATCAATTGGGCCCTAAAAGCTCTTTCTTTTCACATAGCAACATATTCTGAGGGCTTATTTTTTACTAAACAAGAGTATTTTCATATATTAACAAGTAAATACATATTTGAAACCTCATTCCTATTCAAGTCAATCCTTGGTTCAAGGTTCACATTCTCTGCTGAACTCATTCTAGGGTCAAGAAAGTTCAAGGAAAATTAGCAAACACTACTATGCGCAAAAAAATTCAAAACCCCCCAAACAAAACAGAACAAAACTGAAAGACATGCATTGGTTGTCAAGCAGAAAGAATAATCAATTACTGCTTCTAGGAGAATAATTTCAGAGGAATGAAGGAGCACTTAAACTGGGGGAGAGGGGAGACCTCTCTCATTTAAAATGTCTTATATTATAAAAAGAGGTAAGTATACTAAGATGGGAGCTTTTGGGGACAGCTCGTGCCAAACTAGCTCAATTTTTAGTGAACAGACAGTGAATTAAGGGGCAAAGAATCAGAGGGAATAACAGACATGAGGAATAGTTACAAAAAAATTTAAAAACCAAAGTTTGAATAATTACAGGCAAAGGAGTTATACATGATACTACTCTATGTAATTATTTTTGGAACATAAGTAATATCTGAATGTATCAACTGTGCTTACACGTTTTTGAGAATAAAATTTCAACAATAATGATCTTACTATTTCATTTATTAAAATAATAAAAAACAGATTTTGCCCAAGTTGATAACTACTACAGGCTTTTGCAGAATTTCTGAAATGCTGGGTCTTTACTATTTAAAATGAATTAACTTGGCTTCAAGTTAAAACTAACTGCAAAGTTCCCAAACATTTGATTTTTAGGATATTTTAAGTGTTAGAAAGAGTTGTTCCTGTTCCACTCACTGGGGCAGAATTGTCTCTTGGTCCTCTGGATCTCACCATCCTCCCCAGCACTTCTATGCCATCAGAACTAATATTCCCTGCTGCATTAATGGTCTTCTCACCCACTTCCTTGCAGTCAATAATTATCTTGGCCGTGGTCTTGCTGATAACAACATGCAGCTGAGAAAAAGAGAAGATGCTTTAACACACAAAGGAGCACATGAGATAAATGTGTTCTTTCCTTGGAAAAAGGGGGGCAGTTTTGAATTGATCTCCTAACTCCATGTTTGCTAATGAAACTCTAAGAACACGCCAAAGCAAATAACCTAGATGACCTCTAGAGGTCCCTTCCAACCTGAATTATTCTATGATTGTAAACCGTTGAATGAATTTAGTTTATTTTTCTGCTTCTGGAACACCTGCAAAGAAATTCGAAACTTACATAATTTATTCAATAAATAAATAATTTGTCCCAACAGAAGATCTACACAGTGTTCATTTACCACTCAGATCCTACAGAACCCTTGATTTATGTGGTCATTCCTTGTACAGAGCATTGGATTTCACCATTACAGCCATTATAGCCAGCCACACGCAGAAGCCAAAATTAAGCAGTAAAATTTAGTTTGTAAATTATACATTGACAGCAAAAGCTGCCATAGTGAAGTTTTTACACTGAAAAAATCAAATCACATCAAATGCAGTACAGAAAGCAGAGCACAACAACCATATTCTTTCCTTCTGCCTTGATCACACTCTGTTGTGCCTCACTGACGCAGCAGAGACACTCCCAGTAGGGAGGACCAGCTACAACTGTCCTGTCATAAGCAAACTCTCAGGGCTTTTGTTTTGTTTCGTTTGTTTTGTTTAGGAAAGATCCAAACATCAGGAAAAAAGTCAATGACAAAATTACCCTCTGCTTCACCTCCTTTCAGAAAGAATGTTCTCAAATAACAGAAGAAAGTTCAACATGGCATAGCTCTTAAAATATATTTTAAAATTACAACTGATGAAAAAATTATTTTTTTTCCTGGAAATTTTATTTTGAATGACACTGCCAATCCAAATCTTAAAAGGAAAAGCTGATTTATTTCTAAATTACTTTTCAAGATATGTATTTTTAAATGAACTCTAAAACACAGGCAAAGTATGAGATGAAAATTTAACACATCAGCTTCATGGTAAAAGCTATGATTTGCTTAATGTTAATCTAATTCTGCAAAGAGATTATGACAGTAAGGTAAGTGATGCAAAATATGTTTTTGGCAGTAATTGATCTCATGAAACATGAAACATGATTTTGAAACACAAAAAACTCACAAGTTTTTATTCAGAGTGCTTTTTTTTTTTTTCCCTATTGTCGTTACTAACCTTATGAAAACTCCCATAAAATATCTTCCTTATTTCAGGACCTTCAAAAGTTACGGTTTGAAAATCTCCTTTGTAGTCATAGTTAAAGAAAGTCAGAGTTTTTCCACCATCTGTGTGAGATCAAAATTAAGAAAAGTGTTAAAGAAAAGTCCTGATACAATATTTTAAAAAGTCAATTTGCATTTTACAAAGCAGACCAAAGATGACAGCTCAAATGTTAAAAAAACATATTCATAAACAACACACTGACCTGCAAGTAACAAATTATATCAGTGAAATGCTCTTTCCTGGCTTGACAGGAAGGATGGACCAGCAGTTCTGAGTCTACCTCACCCATGTCTACCTGGTTCTACTCTCTCGTTCATTCTCTGTGAGAGTTGGACAAAAAAAAACCCTTCCTCAAAGTGGTTAAATACCTAATTCCTACCTATTTCAAGGTGACATACTGACAGCTATCAAGAAGAGGTATCACAGTAGCTTCATCTCCTCAACAGTAAAACCTTGTAAATTATAATCCCTGTTTCACAATTGTGAAAGTAAAACCAAGCAAAAATGAACAGCCACCAAAAGTTCATGTCTGCTTTTCACCAGACTGCATTTCCTGTACATGTGCTCCCAGTATCACTGGCTTATATCAAGACAGATTTGATCAGAATCAGATTCAAAGCACTGGAAATCCTAAAAGCAGATGAGTACTTCACATCAAATTGCATCTAGTATAGATCCTTGGAATCCAGTTTAAAGCAGTTAACTCAAAATTTGACTCTAACTCCAAATTAAACTCAATTAAATTGAATCTAAAAGCTATGCATTAGAGATTACTCCCTGCCAGATTCAGGTGGTTGTTCTGGCAGCAGATTGAAACACTGGCAATAATAAAACTAGACACAGAATTAATCATTTGTACAGTTAAGATCACTGATAAAACACAAAACACATACTATCTAAAATAACTCCAACCAGTGGTTCGTATGCTTCGTTCAAAATCTCCCACAGAGCAAACGGCTCCTGCGGCGTGTCCGGCAGTACCCGAAAGAGAAATGTGATGGTGTAGTCAGAAGGGAGACCTTCAGGATGCAAATACCTGTGAGAGAAATAATCAGTCTTTGAAACTGAAACAGCACTAAATCTGGTGATTTACTCATCAGAATTTCACCGGGCATGCTTTCTATTACTCTGTATATTTACTTATAAATCAAGACTGAGAAGCGATACAAGTGTCTATAAAATCTACTCAACTTGATACCTCTGAAAGAATGCTTATGAAGAAAGTCAAAGTTATTGTCTCCCTTGAAATTTACAAAATTGACCTTAAAAATTAACTTTTTTTAAAATTTAAAGATCAAATCAGAGGTCAGTAGTAAAGCTGAAATAAATTCTATTTAAAGCTTTTAAAAACAATAGCCACTTTCAAGACCTTTGAAATTGTCTGATTTAGGAAACAATGGAAATTGCTTGGAAGACCAGTCTCAATAGACATGTCCTTTGTCATTAAACCATTATAAATGGATTAAAATTGGGAGTGACATGACTGTTATAGGGAGCTTTATAAAATACTGAGAATGGAGTTTATACATTTCAAAGCCAATACAAAAGGAAGTGAAGTCAGAAGAGATCACATACTGAAGTACAATCTGGTTTCCTAGAATTTATGCAGAAGAGAGAGGAAATTTGTGATATAAAAAAGAAATACTCTATTTTATGCCATTTCCAAAAATTCATTATTTCTTACTTTAAGCTGAATTTAACATTTTGTTGGCAAATCCCAAAGTGAAACTTTTGGGTAAGTGTCTGAAACAACTGACTGTATGTTAAATGTTAATTAGTCTGATTCCTTAAAACCATAGTAACGGGATCTGAAAGAAGTCTCAAGAATTATTCAAACAATTTATTTTCCCCAAATATGACCCATTCCTTTTTAAGTGTTTCTGGCACATAGTATGAATCATACTGAAAAGAGATTTAACATGATACATCATCAATGTATTCTGCATAGTGTCAGTAGATGATCAGATGTGATGTTACACCGCCCATTTCCCATAGAGATGAGGGGGAACTCAATAGATAAACGAGAAAAGGCTTTACAGTGTGTCCATTGTACAAGAATGAAAGCCAATTCAATAAGCAGGGTGGGTCAAACGCAAGGTTTGGGGATACAGAGCTCAAAAAGGAGAATAAAATTAATGGCATTCAGTGCACAGATGAAGTGACAAAGCCAATGGTATTTTCCAGACATACCTGTGGATCATCAAGAGAAAGGTGTTCTCTGAACCATGAAAAGGAGTGAAAGTCTAATGAAGCAGTAAGACTGGGCTGGGGTGGCAGCTAGAGAATAGCATATAAAGGCAGCAGATCAGAAAGATCAAATTAGAAAGAAGCAGAAAGGGAAAAAGAAGTAAGAAATGTTAATCCCTCAACATTTCAGTCCATCAAGGCCCGGAGGAAAGAAAACAAGGAGAATGTGAAACAGCACCAAGAACTGGTGTAGAACGGAACAGGACAATCAGACACTCTGATGATACCTAATATAAACCTTCAATTTCTCACTATTTTTCTTTCTTATTTATCTTACATAAGGAATATTTTTCATTAACCTTCCCACGTGTAATCCATCAGAGCCACTGCTTCTCTCTGGTGCTACTTAAAATGGAGTGGGGGTCTGGACTGAGAGGAACCCAACACAACACAGACACTGTTTATACAAGAAACAGGGTTTCCATCACTTCCTCTCTGAGTAATGACTGTACGAGTTCAGTCAGAGGATTCTTCATGGCCTCCTCCATAACCCTTCCAAGACACAGTCCCTGTGACTGAAAGATTTCCTGCCTCCCTCCCAGGAAGGTACTGGATGGGTTTCACACAGAATCACTTCAACATAAGGATGTTAATCTTCCTTTGTAACCAATGGCTGGACACAGACTGCAGTAGAAGTGACTGAGGACAACTGAAGCACGTTCTCATTCTGACCCTTGTTTCAAGGACATGTTGAACTGTCTGAGACTTCAACCTGAATTCCAGAGGCACCCTTCACAACGTGCTTCAGACTGGAATCTGCCCAGACATGGGCCTGCATGAAATTGCCAGGTGTTACACAGACACAAGCCTGAAACAGGCTTGTGGGAAAACCAAAATAGCCAGTGGGCTTACCTACTTTACCTACAATTGTTGTTTTTGAATTAAACTGATTGAAGGGTCAGAGCACCAAACAGTTTTCCTATTCATCAGTATATCACAGATATACATTAGCAACTCTGCTCTTCTGACTTAAAAATACTATTCCCTGAAATGAATAATTGCCTGCACTAGAAAATTATCTTCATGTGTTTTTGAGTATTTATATGTGAATACATACTTGGTAGGCTGGGATACCAGAGCATCCTTGTGTAGTCTGTAACATGGGAAAACATTAAATGTACCGGGTTCCATGGAAACCCCTTCCACAGATGAAAATTCCTTTTCAACCAAACCAAACATTTCCATCATTTTAAATCCTGGAAGATATCAAACAGCATATTTTATTAATTTAAATTAATACTGCATCAGAGGATACAAAAAAAGACATTGCCAATTGTATCTAAGAGTTCCATTGCCTGTTAGCATGAAAGGAAATGTATTGTCTAATACTGTGAAAATAATGTAATGAAAATGATTCCGTAAATTAGAAAGAAAAAACGAACACAAAAACACCATACCTGCAAAATTATTGCCATCTTTAACTACCAGTGGGCAGGCTGGAAAGGAAAAAAGATATATTTAAGAATACAAAAGACATCCCACTGAGTCAGAACAATCATGCAATTAGACTTAAAACTCAGAGATGGAAGTGTGGCTTTCTCACAGATTTCAGAATTTGAGTGTGTTTTATGTTTTTCCTTAGGTACAACTCATCTACTTTCCTAACAAAAAATGTTAATGATTGGATCTCTATTAATAAATTAACCATGTGACTTGAATAAGAAAGAATGCAGCTAGTAGTACTCTTACAGAGGGTTAAAATAGCCTAGAAAATAAAATAAAATTATCTTTTATGATTCTGAAATGTCAACAACATCTGAAATGAGTTTTTGACAACCAGTGGCTGCATTCTGGCTTTATAGAAACAACCATGAATTATTTTGAAGTCACAAAACCTTCATTTCCCTTATCTTCTGCAGAAATACATTAGAATTATAAAGTCAGCAGTAAATTAAATTTAAAAGATCAAGAATTTGTCTTAATAGAAAATTAATAGTTACAATCTCCCCAGCATTTACAGTTATTTTAGAAAGAAACATAAATCAAAATGGCTAACTTGCTGATGCAGTTTCACAAACAAAAGTGATCAGTTCATCTTCAATCTTTGTAAAGGCATCAAAGTCATCCACGAAGAAGACATGTCTTTCACTGGGCTTGCTGCCAATATTAACTAACTCTGAATAGTCAGCATCAGCCACTCCAATAGCAAAAAAGGTAAACCCTGTAAAACAAAAAAGAACAATCCTGGAGGTCATTCATTTTGAGAGTGGAAATATAATATGAACACAACTGTATTTGCACTGACTCCTTTCCTGATTAAACAGCAACTTGGACATTTAATTATCACCCTATAGCATGAGAAAATTCACTAATGTAATCTAAAATAGAAGTAAAACATTCTCTGTGAAATATTTCTTCTGGCTATTTATGTTTAATTAGTTAAAATTAAATTTTAAGTGTTTTCTTGAAGATATATGACTACTCAGTAGTTTAAAGTTTTAGCATACATTTAAATACTTTTAAAATTTAATACTATAATCTATTACACAAAAATATCCATGTATCAAGTACAGAATAAATAACAAGTAGAGAAATTAATTTCCTGCAGGTTCTTTACAGATTTTTTCTGTGCCACGTGTTAGTACATATATTATTTCAAGGCACTGCTGCCTCATGAGTGAACACTGAAATAAATGCATTCTCATTTCATCAGCAATTTAACTGCACTGGTTGCATCTGTTCTATATATTTAGCATGAATATTTTTCAAAATATGAGCCTGACTTAAGGGATTTAAATCAAATGGAAACTGTACCCTACATGTTTCGGGAGCAACAAAAGAGCCAGAAGTTTTTCAACGTTTTCCTTTCCATAAGAGATGAAGGAAAAACCTCCCTACATCAGGCTGAATATAGTTAATGGATATACTGTTCTAGCATGGCTCAGTCACAAATTTATTCCAGTCAAGCAATATTATCTTTAAGTTTGAATAAGGACCAGGGGCATTCATCACCATCTGCAGAGCTTTAAGCATAGCAAAACTTTGACTTAATACATTACAGCAAAATCTTAATGTCTCATCCAAGATCAGCACCTCTTGGTGCCAGACTCCATCACAGATGCCCATCAGTACCTGCTCCAACCAATCTGCAGCCTCACTGCAGCACACTCCAGGGGAAATGGGAGAGGGGGAGTCGTGTGCCCCATCCCAGCAACTGCACCCTCACAGAGTGCCATCTTCTCTAGAGGCCATTCCCAATCCAGGAGCTAACAGGGCAACTGCAAGACTTACCTGAGAGAGGAACATTTTCTGTTCAGCTCAGACACAAACTCCAGTTTATTCACAAATGCAGAGTTTTCTTAACTGCTACTTAAAAAGGTCATGCAAGCCCACTATTTTGTCATCTACTTTATTGATGAAGCCCCTACACTCAGCATCTAGCAACAAAACAAGGAGGCAGTCAAGGCAGACAATTACATTTGGTTTCAGAAATCAGTGACCTACACTGGGAACTTCACAGCTGTCAAAGCTAAAAGCAAACAAAAGGCACAAATGTCATTTCTCTTCAGGTCACCTCACATTAAAAGGAAGATAGCTTTTTTCTTCCATCCTTTGGTTTTGTGCCAAGTGGCACACTGTGCCCTTTTGGTTTTGGTACAGACTTCTACAACAATTAATCCACTTCTTACACTTAGACTCACAACATGGTGTGGCTGCTTAAAGCTCTAAAATTGAAGCTTTAAAAAATTCCTAGAGGTAATTTGTGTAACATGAGCAGATCAGAAACAGTATAAGAATTTTCAATGGACCTTTTGTATAGAAAACAAAATAGTTCAATTTACTCATTACCAGTAGACTACACTTTATAGATGACAATCCAAATTCTCAGGATCATATTCCCCAACCTCTTCATTCTGGGAGCCATTCCATTAACTAATACATAATTTTAGCACTGCTGCCAAAATGAAAAATAATTCCATTAATCACCAAAAATATCCAGAATCTAATCATATCCTAGTGATATTCTGTGTTTCTCAGCACTTGATGTTTTCTTTAAAACTGAAAATCTAGAGCAAAGGCTACCCTTACCTCATGCCCACACTTACTTAGATGCAATTAATGAAAAAAAAAAGAACATGTGAGTTGTTTTTAAAACCACACAATTTACCATCTAGTTGCATTTCTCTGGAGACTTTGTTCACATCATCCTGTGATCGCCCATCAGTGATGACAACCAAGACCTTTGGAATGCCCCTTCTCATGCCTGCCTCTCCTGTAAATAAGATTTCTCGTGCATGTTTAATGGCTTTGCCTGCAACACAAAAATTTATATTGACTGTGATACATATCCCATTTCTATTGGCTTCTCATATCACATGTTACACATACATAAAAAGAGAAATCTGTTGTGTCCTGAGTAGTCTGTCAATTTATTCATTCTGTATTTGTTAAAATCAAGATTTAGAAAAGTTTGATTTTGACCATAATGTTTCAAGTTCCGACAGCTTTGGCCCTCTGTTTTTCAATCCAGAAGGGGAAGATCACGAACATGATTTGTGTGGGTGTCCTGGGTTCAGCTGGAATAGGCCTAATTTCCCTCTTTATTGCTGGTACAGTGCTGAGTTTTGGACTCCATTTGAGGCTAATGTTGATAATGATGTTTTGGTTGTTGCTAAGCGGTGCTTACCCTGAGTCAAGCACTTTTCAGTGCCTCACTCTCTGCCCCTGAGCAGCTGCACAAGAGGACTGGAAGAGAGTGTGCACAGGACAGCTGACCCAAACTGGCCAAAGGGATACTCCATACTATAGAACATCCTGCCCAGGGTATAAACTTGGGCATTTGGCCAGGAGGGGCCAGTCCCTGCTCTGGAAGGGGCTGGGCATCAGGTGGTGAACCAATGAACCATACTGAGCATCATCGCTTATTCTTGGGGTTTCTCTCCCTCTGTTTGTTATACCCCTTTTTATTACCATTACTATCATTGTATTTTACTTTATTTCAATCATGAAACTGTTGTCTCAGCCCACAGGCTTTACCCTTTTCTGAATCTCCTCCCCATCCCACCAGGCTAGGGGTAGGCAGTCATTTAGCTGTGTGGTATTTAGCTGCTGGCTGGGTTAGAGATAGCAAAACTTTCCTGTTCTGGATTGTAGGGCAATGTCCACATTAACAACTGAGAATGTCATTGTACTAAATGGAAAATGGTTTTGATAATGCTGAAAGGGGATGCAATGCAACAGCTGCAAGAAATTTCTGTGAATTCTGAAAATAATAAAGCATACGGTTTCCAACTAAAACAGATTTTAACCCTTTCAACCCTCATCTATATTTCCTTTATATCAGCAAGCTATTTCAAAGGATAAATTAAAATGCAGCCTTAACAAACATCTTTCCCCATCCCAATCTTAAACATCCCACAAAGGCTTAACTGTCCTGGCTTATACCCAAACAGATACTCCACTCTCTCCACTTTTCTACATGCTCTGCAAGCTCCCTCCCACCCTCTCCCCTTTATCACTTTTCTGCTCACTTGCCAAGCTGATTTCATATTACTCCCCATTCCACGTTCCACTACCCCCAAATGAATTTGCTTTAGCCCTCCTGCCCCTCTCCCTGATCCTTGTTATCACTGCTGGTCAGTGGGGTGAATATGCAGCAGTAGGGGCTGAAGTGTGTAAACTACAGATTACAAAGACTTTCTAATTTCAGAGCCCAACCCTTCATCTCCAGTGTGGAGACAGCATGCTATTACTGGTTTTGCAGTGATTAATTAAACCATTTAGCAAATGAGAAAGAAATATTGCTTAGGGAAGCAGGGGAAAAATCTGCATTACAATCTCATCTTTTCTCACCTGTTTTTGTATTTCCTCCTTTGTAGGCTATTTGCTGAATGGCTTCAAGAAGAGTCTCTTTTGTTTTGTATGCATTCAATTTAAATTCTGTCCTGGGATCATCACTAAACTGAATTATTGCCACCTGTACACATAGAAGATGTTCATTACAAAAGCACCACCCACTGTGTAAGCAAAAAGTAAGTGAATTTGACCACTTAAAACAAGGATTTATCTTGTAACTTTGCTTCATCTTTAAATTGAAGCCAGACTTTTTTCTCTTTAAGAAAGCTTTCAGTAAATAAAGTTCAATTTTACTCTCTGCAACTTTGGCAACCATTTTACACTTTCTGGTTTCATTTTGCAGCAAACAGGATGAGAACAGTAATACCCACTTTGGCAGAAGCACTCTCAGTCGAGCCCAAAAGCAAAATCCTGGTTACAGCTGCTCACATGTGTACAGTTACTCATACTCAGAACTGCTGGGAGTTAATTCAGTCTCCATGAATTAATAACTGCACAAAAGTAACTTAAGCTAGGGAGCAAGAAAGATTCAGGAATATATTTTGAAATATTGCTTCTGTCAAATATGACACCACTGAGTTAAGACCCTGCATTACAATACTGTACACTAAGCCCCTACAACTCACAAAGCATATATTGATCTTCATAGTGGTGCCCCTGATTTAAAAGGAGCTATTATGTTTAAACTTGTGACAAAGTTTCTGAAGCACCACTAATTATATTCTGGAAAAATACCTGTATAGCAAGAAATAGTAAAAACTAAGTATTCTTCAGGGTTTGGACAAGTTAAAACTAATTTGCAATGAGATCCTAAACCCCATATTATACAGGTAACATTTAAAGCAGTAACCTATTTGCCAATAATATGTTCTGGAGTACCTCTCTAAACAAATACATAAATGGAACAATCATTGCAAATTTTATTTCAAGCACTGTAGATTCTGTAGAGTCTGTGATTCAAAATAACAGAACCTTTAATTTTCCTTATCAATGCCGTTTTTAGCTTATTTATAAATAAACACTACAATGACTACCAAAAGCATGAACAAACTTAAATGTCATTTGAACTAGAGGAGACTGAAATGATACTTAGCCCTCATGCTACAAAAATTTATACTGAGAATTTTACCATATGGTGTGCATAAAAAGATATAGAAAAAAAGATACTGACATAGAGCATATTTTATATTTTCACTGAACTGTGAAATTATGTCAGTTACTTCTTGATTCATTTCACTTCTGGTCTAGTCTAAAATACCCTGTCAAGTCCATGCAGCCTCCATCTCTGCACACATTGATTACCTGTGTTCCATCAGGACCAATCTTATCCAAAGCTCCAACAGTGCTATAAAGGAAGTTAATTATTTTATTGAAATTGTCATCTCCAATACTCCATGACCCATCTACCAGGAATGCCAGATCAGCTTTGGCTGCTTTGCACACTGAAGAAGAAAGCAAGAATTTTGGAATTAGAGCAATGCCTCAACTCAAAAATCTCAAAAATCACTTTAAAAAATGCAACCATCGTGAAAAGCCCTTATTTAACATTAGCTAATACATGTTAACTCAAAGTTAGCTTCAGTCAACAGACCTGCTGGCATTGACCTCAGTGCAGGTGTAGAACCAGCTGAGCTCTGAAAGGGAGAATTGTCTGTACCAACAGATCCTATCACAGAACACACTTCAGCGGTTCTTTAAAGTCTGGCTTATTATTTCTATTTTTATTTAGGTTTTCAAGTAAACATGAACTTATACAATGCCAACTCCTAGCATGACACAGTAGGCAAGATGACAGAATTTCAACTGTGGAGATTCCCACTGGCAAAATCCATTCATAAAGTTACCCTAAGGTCTGCAGTGTCTAATGCACTTCAACTGCACTGTGCAGGAGCAATGCAGGTTTCACCCATCTCATCTGATTCCAGCATGTTCTTATGCAGAATGGCCTGCAAGAGCTGTACATTGCTCACACAAGCTGCTCACTCTTTCATGGGAACTGGGAACCTTCAACACTTCACAGAAATCCAAGTCTATTGCTTGGGGTCAGAAGTAAGCTGTCTCAAACCAAAGTTATGTTTTTCAACATATTTCATCTTCATATTTCATCTAAATCCAGAGAATAGGACAAGAAGATACAAACCTGTATTTTTATTTTCTGTTGATTTCTCCTTGGATAACAAAATCCCCTCATTATCTGCTCCTATGCAGTTCTAAACACACCCACATACAAGGTCTTTTTTCCCTGTGCTTTTGGTTTAAATTCTCAATTTATACGCGTCAGTTTGTTCCACAGACTTCAAGCTGATGTATTTGATCCTCAGTCTCCACCAATAAGGCTCCCCTCACAGAAATATTATAAGCCTCTGTACAAAATACGACACATTCTAATAATAATAAAATGAAGTCTGCATTTAAAGAGGAGAGTCTGAATATGGCCCATACTTTTCACATTACCTAAAGTAGACATATTTAAAAATAATGCTGTTTTTCAAGTTTAATTATCCTAGGATGTCTGCTTCAATTGCAAAATGTGTATGGTTTAGGAGGTTTGGAAAAAGGAAGTGTCACATATATTAACCACCCTTTCAGCAAATTTTAACAGTACAACAATGATGTCAGATTTTTGGCTCATTAAATTTAGGCCAGCTGCCTTAACAGTGTTTCTACAGTAAATGCCTTATGAGATCTGCTCCCCACAGGTGTAAAATACCATCAGAAGCAGAAAAACATTGCATCAACACTTTAAAATTACTAGAAACTCACACATGTAGCACTTACCCTCTTTTGCAGGTGGGATTGTAGGTGGTGGAGGTGGTGTTGAAGGTGTTGTTGGTGGTTGAGTAGGAAATGGTACTAGAGAATAAAAGAAGGAATATTCAAACATACTTAAAAGCCCAGTATCTTTAATAAACAGCATTTTCTACTCATCTCCACATGAAAAAAAATCATTATCCCTAATCCACTAGTTATGCAACTGGAGATAAATGTGGTGAGTGCACAAAAGAAATGTCACCTGAAAGAGAATATTACTAATGCAAAACAATTAATGGCCGTATGTGTGGTATGAATGATACAAGAATACAACTGAACTGCTATTGGAACTGCCCCTTTTTGAGATCCTCCAGTGTAGCAGACCATGTGCCAGCACTGTTCTTGACCTAAAATCCATAATTTATTTTGAAAAAGGTCTGTGTCCTTTTCTTTTCTCAACAAAAGTCCTTAATAACAGAAACTAGGTCTTTAGTCACCCTGGAAGGAAGATCTTAGTCAAAAATGCAAAGACAGAGAGGAAAAGCAAGCCAGTGCCTGCACTCAAAGCAGATCACAGTCTTCCCGGATGAAGACTTTTCCAAATTTTGTCAAAGACCTTGTTACGCTTCCAGACAGAAACACAGCTCTGACCCCAACTCTAGCAGGACTGTGGCTCTGTTGCCTCCAGCAACTTCTTCTAAATTTGCTCTATAGTTTCTGAAAGTGTCCCTCACTCTTCTCCTGAAAATTGACATTGAAATTTCAGCCTTGAAGAGACCTAGGTGAATACCCAATTACAGCTTTTCTGAATGCAACAGCTTTATTTAGCACCTTTCAATACAGCCCAGACGACCTCTCAGAGATAAAATGCACATGCATTGACTTCCACAACTCTCTGGGAGGAAAACTTCCACATTCATTCAAGGGTTTTTTTTTTCTCCATTTTTATTCAATGCATTTAGCATAAGAAGCCACAGGTGACAGAAAATCAGTCCTCCAAGTCTAAACTTATTTGCTGTAACACCTAAGTTACATTTGTAGGCCATGGAGAGTGTTAGATATGGCAATCTGAGAAAAGGAGCCTACATTTGGGAAAGAGCAGTGCAAACAGGATTCATTACATGTTCACATCCCACTGTGGCTGATGGGGGTTTTCCCAGTGGCTTCAGCAACAGAAAGGGCTGGGATTCTGAAACACCTACACAGAAGTAGTGCCCAGGACCTCCATGGCCACAGCAACCCAGGACCAGACCCATTAAGAAAGGGTCACAACTGCTGTAAGGTGACTTGAAAGGCTGCTCTCAGCACCAAAGAGATGCAGGTCACACTGAAGACTGTTTCCCTTTTTAAAGTGAGACAATAGTTTAGACAAATTGTCACAAACCATCCTTCTCAAATGGACATATGGGCCAAGGTGTGCTCTTCCTCATGTCTCCTAGCTCCCTGACCTGCAGAGTACCCTAAACACAATTCCTCAAAAAGCAGGAGAAGCTTGGCTTGATGCTCACTGCTCAGAGAATGAGCCCTGGACCAGGAAGAATTGGAGTCATGCACCTGTGCAAGTTTTTCCTATGTGAAACCATAAATGTGGGAGGAAAACAAGAAAAGTACAAACACTTTCTACCCTGAGAGAAAGGGAACAGTATTGTGGTGTATAGCAATATACTATGAGAAGACAGGTAATGCTGAGATTGGAAATGGGCTCAAAGAAAGATAAAATATTCATTCTAGTAGTCCCATGTTTTATTTAGCAGTATTTTGAATTCATTACAGCAGGACCTTGCCTTCATAAACAGCTGTGAGGTTGTTTGCTTGGTCTTTTTCGTCTTGTATTACTACTAATAATAATTTAAAAGTCCAGTGGGTTGGTTTCAAAATACTTAAATAAATTGGGTTTTGATGTCCCATTTAACTGTAAATTATTCAAACACTAGTGAATTTTACTAAAAAACAAGAGCTGCAGGAACAAAACTTTCTCTGCTTGCTCATTTTTCTGTATTTTTTTCTCCAAAGTCATAGATACTCAGAGTATCCCATAGTGGGACTTTGCATGAAGAAAACTAAACCATCCTCCCTGTGTCATTCTCATTTGAAGCCCAACAGAGTTGCTGAACGTGACTTAACAATTACTTCACAGCAGTGGTGTAAGAATCCTGCACATCTGTGGAGGAGTCACAATGTACTTAAAAAATCAATAGCTCAGCTAAAGAAAACTGTGCAGGAATAGTACATGTGTGGGCAAAGGGCAGAACACAAGAAATACAATTGAGCATTATTGTTGCTGGCTGAACTCCCTCTCTTCTGTTTTACTCACACGTTGTCTCCGTGATGCTCACAGCAGGGCCCTCCAGCTCCTGAAGCTGTGTATGAACACTGACTTTATATTTGGTTCCAGGCATCAGCTCAAAGAAACAATGTCTAGGTGTCCCTCCACCAAGATTTACTTCTTGCTTTTTTCCATCTGTAATTACAAAAGAAATGATGAAAACTTTTTTTTTAGTGTTTTATTGAATAAGGCGATTTAAATCATAAATAAGAAGAATACATGACAGCACATGAAGGGTAAGAGGTTGGCATAAGTTAATAAACTACATGCTACCTTACTTTTGGAAATTGACCTCTGTGCAGAGGTCTCTAACATTTCATTATTCATACTAAGTAGGAGCTGAGGAATGCGTCAAACATCTTCAGGAAAAAAAAAGATTAATTTTGCCCCATGCACTGAAGGCAATAAAAATCACTAACACTGTCATGAGCAGGCTTTGGATGTAGTCCTAAATTATGAGAGTCTAACTAGGAATTGTTGCATTATGTAATTCCATGGCATCCTTTGTCTGTGCCTCTGGTTCTCAGCATACATAATGTGCTTGGTCACAACAAAAGAAACTGAACTAGATATCATATTCCAGCTTTCACTAGTAGCCACTTGGCAAGATGGTTAAGGAATAGCATTTACAGGGTTCCAAAACTGATTCTGTTAAATTCTGAATTGGAAGATACATTGACAATAGAAAAAGGCTGGGAAATAGCATAAGGCATGTTTTAATAACAAGAAAAGCTTTATCACCATTTAAAATCTGCATCAGGAAGAAGTGAAATACAAGCAACTGATCTCACATTTTACAGAGTATATAAAAAATGACAAACAATCATTCAATGCTTATCAGGTGTTACACTAGTATAAAAATATTTGATCACTGCCTGAACCAGACACACACCTGATTTGACAATCAAGTCCTTTCCAGATAAATATTAATAAGAAACATTTGTTCATGCTCAGGATTGTTCTGATTGCATTTAGGTGGTTTCAGAGCTCATTAAAACAATTCTGGCAGTTCTATATGAAGAAAGTAGGATGCTGGCTAGCTCCCAGATGAGAGGGATGTCTGTGCTGTCTCAGGCAAGCCAAGATCTCTGCTATCTGAATAGCCTGTCTGTATTTCATGGCTTCAAATAAACCTTATCACCATCCACTTGCCATTCCACAAAAAGGTCATGCCTTTTTTGCCACATGATCAGGGTTACTGTCCATGACACCTTTAACAAAGCCCATTAACTGCACTTCTCTCAAGTTATCCAAGGTTTTCATTTGCTGCCAGTCAGAAGACCACTGATGTCTGCTTGGGATAAGAGAGTTGGTCTGCACAAACAGCGACAAAATGTCTCCTGGCCACACCTGAGAATCAGTGAGGCTGAAGAGGCTGTAATTTACCCTCTATATACACTGTGCTAAAAGCATCGAGACTCCTTGTGTGTCTGCATAGCACACAAGTGCTATGCAGACACGCTACTCCATATGAGTAACATTACTACTATAAGCTATAAAGAAGCATCAATAGAATGAGAACAAACAAAACTGGACATTGTTCTGATTCTGTGAGCATGGTCTGGATTCCTTCAGAGCTTTTCTGCTCTCTTCTCCTGTCTATCCTAATCATACAGAGTACTGCCTGTGGTATATTTACAAACTTTGATGTATTCAGTTCATCCTTATCCATCTTCTGTTCCTCACAGCAGTGAAAAAAATCAGGTAATCACCTTTCTTCTACTGATAGCTCAAAGCCCCTGACATAAATGCACAAGTTATCAACATGTTTGACATAAAAGGACAGGGATGCTACTCCATTCTGAAACTGTCATGGTGTACACACCTATCTTCTGTCCATCATTTCCAGTATTTCAGGAGCCAGTTTATAGGTCTAACTGCAATTTCTATGCAATTCAATTTTCTGGATGGGGTTGTGGCTGCATATCAAATTATTTAGTAACTTACCCTCGAGTGACTCTATAACTACCCTGTAAGCAGTGGCATGTCTGTGGAGCTGCCACTGAGCACACAGACTTGTCATGCGGACTTGGTAGGAATCCAAATTCGTCACACCCAAATACACTGAAAATTAAATAAAAGAAATCAGTTTTATACCTCTAATAAGACATACAAAAAAAAAATTATTACAGTGAAACCAGTCCCAATTAATTTTTAACAAATAATGTCCATAGCTGCTTTTAAAAATTAAAGAAAATCTAAAAGAAGAATTTTAAAAAGTAGTGAAATTTAAAAAGAAAAGTTTAGAACTTTAGGCAATTTACTTAAAACTAAATAATGAACATTGCTAAAAAGTTCAGTTATTACAAGTAAGTATAAAAGTATCATAATAATAGCAGAATTTCTGTCAAAATCTAATTTAAATTTGAGTTTTAGCTATATAAAGAGCAAATAATCTTATATATGGAGCTAGAAAAAATATACTAAATAGATTTTCATGAAGGAAATTTACATCTACTACTAGGCACATATAGTTTTGGCTAATAAATGATATCTGCTTTATGATTCCTGTCTTGCTAACATCCAGCAGAACACTGAAAAGACTCATAGAGTCTCATAGAAAGAGAGACTTTCATTTCAGGAAAACAAAGTAAAGTCTTGCGTGTGAAAATTTATTCACGGAGCTGCAGAAAGCCACAGTTCTAAGGAAAACCAGCTTGTAGAGATCTGAGCAGCATGAAATCATTCTTACAGGTTTTGGCCACGCCAGTTAGGGCATCACTGAAGCCTGTTGAGTATGAAGCAAATACTTTAACACTGTACTCCGTTCCACTGAGGAGATTTAGAATGAGAATAGTATTAATATCATCCCCTACAAAGGTCTCCAATGCAGGACCAGGAGCTGCAAAATATGAAATAAATTAGAAAATCATTTGCTCATCCATTAAATTCGAAAAAATTACAAGTGTTCATAAAGTTACTATTTTATGCATTTTTTTTAACCATACACAAATACAAAGACATTCTCTTCAATCCTTGTATGGAAAGAAGACACAACAAACACACTGGGGAAGTTCAGCAGTGGGATTCATTAAGGCAGAGCTAGACACTGGCATCTGTTAAAACCCTTTTGTTCTGCTTCAGTTACTTACTACTGCTCTAAAGAGGCAGCCAAATATCTCCCAGTTTGATTGTGTGCCAGCACTACAGTCACTCAGGGCTTCTTATACAACAGCATCATTTAATACTGTGCAAAAATGATAATGAAAATAGAAAATAATGAAACTTTCTCAATCAGAATCACAAACAGTTCCTTCATCACCTCCCCTAGTTGTTCTGGATACACTTCAGAAACCAGGCAGCAGTATTGCCTTTGGACAGTGTTTTAGTCCCTCAATGGTCACATATCTGTGATTTGCTGTCAATAGAGGACCCTGTTTTTCTAAAGAAATTCGAAGGATTCTGGATGTCTTGTCTAGCTGCAAAGTACAGGCAGGTAAAGGATGCAGCACACACAAAATGGACAAGGAATAAAATGTCAAGTGTCTGAGAAGAAATGAAAACCTTTTATTGTAAGGGGAAGGAAGCTGAAGAACAGGAGAATACAGAAGAGAGGGACAGGAAAAAGCAGACATAGTCTCTGAAAGATAGTCATGATAAAATGAAAAAGCACAAACTGAAAGAGCTGGGATTAATCAGCCTTAGGATGGGAAGTCTAAGGGGAAATCTACTGCTGCCAACACCTACCTCACACAAGGTGGTAGAGAAGATACAGACAGAATGTCTTCAGAGGCAAACAGGAAAATGTAGGAGAAAAAAGACAAATTTTGCAACATGGGAAATTTTTATCATATATTAGCAAAGACACTGCCAGTGACAGTAATCAAAAACTGGGAGAGATGCTTAGAGCAGTTTTAAAATCTCCGTCCTTGGAGATATTATAAATTCAACTGGCCAGGGTCTACTGAAACCTGTTCCAAGCTGGCCCTGTTTTGTTCGGGGAGGAAGACCAGATGATCTCCAAAGATCCTCTCCAACCTGCATCATTCTGTGATAATCAAACTTTCATACTGAAAAATATGAGGCACCAAAGTTAATAACACTTTCAAGGCTGTAGCTGCAACTGATGGATTTAAGAACAAAATTGAGTGAAAGATGATGTTCAGTCAGAAATAACCCCAAAAAAATCAGTTTGAAAACTCACTGTTGACAGGTTTGTAGACAACTCTGTAACCCATTGTTGCTGAAGGTGGGGCATCCCAGCTAATACGTAATCTGTTGTACCACTCATCTGAGACACGTAAATTCCTAGGAGCAGACAGGGGCACTGAAAAGAAACCAAACTGTGATTTTACAAGTTTATCTCATACAAGCTTATACAGAAAAATCAAGGTACGCAAATAAAAAGAGTGTGATACCCATTACTCTCAGATTTACATGTAAAATTATCAGGTTGAAACTCTTAATCAAATTCATCCTTTGTATTACTCAGTGGAGTAGCCACAAACTTTGATCAACAAACAAATGAATTTTTGAATTAATTCCAAAATTTGTCTCTACATTTCTTAAAAAAAAATATCTTCCTTTTGTTTCCTAAAAATGTAAGGTAATTTAGAGATAATTATACATTGTATAGTTTCTTCCAGTCCAAGTGCACTAATGTATAAATCATGCTCTTTTGAACACTTAATTCTGTAGAATGAAATCAAAGGACTTATTTACAAGTGATTTAAGTCTTTCCATAAACAGCACTTCAATTAAGACAAATTATGTAAATTAGGAGAACACTTCAATAAAATTATACTATCATGACCACAAGTGCACAATGAAAGGATTTTTTACAATATACAGTAGAGAGGAAGTTTAAGCTACAGCTGAGTAATCTTTTGTTACTTGGTCAGAACCCTGGAGATAATGCAATCACTTTTTCTAAAAAGTTCAGCAGCATTTCTAATGACCCTTAGAAAGCAATGATCTCACACAAAGGGAAATCTAACAGTACAATGGTTGGTTTGATACCATCTCAGGCTTTGTTTACTTTTTTTTCTGTATTAGTTGGCTTGCCCTTGGTGGGCTGGTTATCAAGCATTTGCCAGTTCTATTACTGAACAAGTTTCTGCAAACTCAGAGTATTTGAATATAAAATACAGCTTGTCTCTTAGAAGAAATTCATTGTTTATAAATCAATCAACTGAGATTAATTTAAAGTTCAAGTCATATAAGTCATGCAAAATAAGCCCACATTTATACTAAAACACATTCCTACAGCCAAGGAAAAAAGGCCACAAAGAGTAAGTCTTTATTCACGCACATCCTGGCCAAAGACAGGCAGAAAGTTTGTACTTACAAGTTTTGCCAGGAGCTGAGACACTGACTCCCTCCCCATCAGAATAGACGGGGGTTACAGTAACTTTGTATTCTGTATCAGGCAGCAGAGGGTGAAGCAGAAGAGTGTTTTGTCTGGCGGGCACCATTACCTGGAGGGTCAGAACGTGCACAAACAATCAAGCTCAATGACTAGAGACAAACCACTTTATCTTACATAGTCTCTGACAACACATTCCACTAGCTTTGCTAAATAGCTTGCATTTTCAACTATCATTGATGCTCTACAGTAAAATAAAATCATTATACTATCCACCCTTTTAACAGATCCACACCATTATACTAAAACAAAATAAAGGAAATGTTCCTATGAGATAACACTGTTTTATATTAAACCTATGAGCCACTAAATTGTTTGGATCATAAATACTTAAACTATTTCACTGTATAGACAAAATACATCTTCTTGATGTATTTATTCTGGACATATTTAGATTTTCTGAAGCTCAATAATAAAGACTGATTGCTTTGTTCTCTGGGGACAAAAAATTCTTCTTCCCTGGGAGGAAGGGAAATCAGGTTATGAGATCTAGAAGCATTGAACTGAGCAAGCAGGAATAAAAAATGTTTTTCTTGTCTGCATATAGTCTGGAGACAAGCAAATGAAGGTAGCTATTTAGGAGAGGAAGTAGGATGGCATCCCACAAATACCCAAATTGCCATGAAACCTGGAAGATCTGCCAGAAAAATCCAACCAGGCAATCTGGTAGTAGAGTAGCTGTAAAAATTCCTCTGGGCAGTTTTTGGTTCTAGAGTACACATTTCAGCCTGCTGAATTAAGCACAGGGAAAGGTTTCCCTATAAGCAGCTAGTTCGAAAACTCTTCAATAGATTATTTTATTTTAGCCAGAGCCTCAAAAGTCAGTATCACAATAATGGTGTCAGGAGTGCCAAGCAGAGCCTTGCAATCGCTTAACTCACCAGTAAAATTTAATCTCAGAGAGCCTCCAAAGCCTTTATGGGAGCCACTTACATCACATAGTATGGCCATGGTAAAAAAGAAAAAACTACTCCTATGCTTCCTGTGCAGAGATCTGTGCTCTGAAGTGATGCTGTTGGAAGCAAGTCCCAAGGTCCAACATCATATTTTGGACATTCCCTGGCCCATGTCCATTGTGTCAATCTGTCACCTGAGCCAGCAACTAGACAGATTTGGCAAGAAGTTGAGAGAATCATAAGCCCTTTAAACTCGTGGGGAAAAAGCAGAAAGTAGGCCTATAAAAGGGTTTTGTTGTTTCAAAGAAGACTGATGCATGTGATGATGGCAAAGCATATGCTCAAGAAAGGTCTCACCTTCACACTCCAGGATACATTCAAACTACTTCTAGTTTTGGCAAGTGATACAAAGAAGGAAATTTATCTAGTGCACACAGGTGTTGAGACTTGTCAAAATGCTTCATTCTTTGATTGAAACTGAACTTAAACCATCAATAAATGTTCTTGAAAGATTTCCACATTCCTCTTCCATACACATGCATTCAAAACACACAAACTAACTTTCTGAAAAAATCCAATCCAACTAATTTTTAGTTTTTAGAGCAGTGGATGCAAGCATTGAGAACTCTCTTCTCGACATGTGCATAATCTTCCACAGATCAACATAGCTTTCAGCAGTGAGAAACATTTTGGCTTTAAAGAAAAAAAAAGAAAATTGATCTTTCCAGTGTGTACAGCACACCCAAGAACACACATGCAATTTAGAGCTTGACCCCTCTGTATTCTATTACATTTTCTAGTCCCTGATTTTCAGCCAATTGCATCAAGAATTATAAAGGTTATTAGTATTTTTATGGAAAGGGAGGAGTAACTGAAACTTATATCACTGAAATCAGAGCCAAAAAACTTAAGTACTCACCACAGAACTGTCACGCTATAGTACATGTAAGCCCAAATTCCACAAAATCTTTGGTTTCTGCCTAAAAAATGTACTAAGCATAGAAACACTCCCCTAAATTGAACATCTGTGTTGTTTTATTGACATCTGTTGTGCACCACTCAGGTGCTTGAAGCCACATGGTAAAATACACTCCTTCAATTAAAATGTGCCTAATTCTAAGTATAACCTTACATAAATCCTTTTTCAGTAAAGTATTTATGCACGTGATAAATTTCAAAGATGAAATGTGGTTAATCTGTTTGCTGAATTGTGACCAAAGATAATAAGGCTTGAGAGTGTACTTAAAATTAAATAATTTGTGAGAGTAGAGCCAAGATACCTACCTAATCATACAGTTTTATAATTTTATTTAATGAATTTTTGAGTCAGCTCCAATGTCATTTTAATAGTCACAATTTTAATACCTTTCCTACAGTTTTAATTTCATTTTAACATAGCAGTCATTGAATACTAAAGCAGAATGACATTTATACCCCCAACTGAACTAGAGAGGTGAAACAGTGAATCTGGGATCAGGATTTCAGAAAATCTGAGTTATTCTCAGAAGAACAGTACAATTTGTGCCATTATACTGCGCAAGTTTTTCACTGTATTATATGGTATACTAACATATGGTTGAGGTAAGATCACAGGGCATGTTTCCTAGTCCAAAAGGATGCCACTACATTGAAAATTCATTTTCAGGTCATAGTTGAATTAGGTGGTTAAAATGTACATTTCCAGCAGGGCGACATAAAAGATGAATAAAACTGAAATGGGAAAAGACAGATTCATATTTTCTGAGGAAAAAAATATATTCTACTCGTTTTAATATTTTTATTGAAATATCCTGATATAGGGCTAAAAATGTCAGCTGCTAAATATCAAAAGAATAAAATATTTTTTAACTGCCCTATGAAAAGAAGTGACTCAAGTGGCAGACACAGAGGCAGACTGATAGGGTATATTTTTTGCATTCTGAGCTAGCTAAGGAAATAACCTTGAAATACACAACTTAATCTTTTAAATGTACTTACTTGAAGCCATCCACAAATTTTGTAACAGATTTTGTGGAACACTAATAATACTAAACTACAATACAATACTGCACTCCAATACTAAGTTTTCCCCAATTTAAAAATAATTTTTTAAAAGGCACTCAGCCTAGCTGAATTCTGAAAGTATCTCAAAAATTGTGAAGTTTTAAAATAATGGATCTCAGGCTTCTTTTTTTTGCAGGGGAGGGTGTGTGTTTTGGTTTGTTTGCTATATGCTCCAAAGAGTACATGCAGTGCTCTTCATTCTTTCAATTATTTTCTGAAGTCTTAATGACCAGAAATTTTTCAGTCTAAATTTTCAGTCTGATCATCACATGGTATTGGAAAAATAAAAAATATTCTCAGGCACTTGAATTAAAAAGTGCTGTCCTTATTGTGACGTGTTCAGGTTCATGAGAAGTATGAAAACTCTTCATTTGAACTTTAATTTCATGAAGAGAAGAGAAGAGAAGAGAAGAGAAGAGAAGAGAAGAGAAGAGAAGAGAAGAGAAGAGAAGAGAAGAGAAGAGAAGAGAAGAGAAGAATTGCTGAAGGAAAAAAAAATGCTTAAGACTGTAAAAACATTTAAGTGTCATTAACACACAATCTCAGGATAGAAGAATGCCTAGGAATAAAAAATAAAATTAAAAGTAAAAAACCCAACTGGGATGAATTTTAAAAAGGACAGGAAAAAAAAGACAGCCAGCTCCTCTTCAACTGTGAGCTCATTAAACATTTGTGTGGCTGGGCCTTGATCTGACATTCAACTGGTGCTGCCTGCAGTGTAGCACATGCTGTACAATTAGAACTTTGAGGTTCAAGCTCACAGTAATATCAAACACAGATCCTTTACTAATTGCAACAAAATTGTCATATAAGAAGACATAATTTCTTAGCAATTATTAAAGAAGCTCGTGAAGCCAGTAACAAAACTCATACAGACCATTCTTACTGCTTCCTCAGCACGGTCCCCTTCTGCAGTGAGATAGGTCACTCTGAACTGCTGAGCGCTGTAGTCAGAAATGTCCCATGTCACCCTCAGACTTGAGGTTGTTTCATCATCTATAACAAGGTTTCTGACTCCTGTTCGAAAAACTAAATCCAAGAAATATTTAATTAATATTTTCTCAATTATATTTCTAGATTTAATATAATTTTTACATTGTGCTGATTTTCACCAAGTAGCTGCAAGCTCTCCTGAAGTCATGGTGGCTCTGAAGATCCACAGTGGGGCAAAACCATAGCTTGTATTTGGGCTTAATAACATAATGGCTGTAAACACTTATTAAAATAATAGCTATCCTATACTTCTATCAACATATAATATCCCGTCTGCTTTGTTTATCTTACTTCATTTATGGAGCTTTAAAATAATCCAAGCTAGAATGTGACAGAAGCAAAATAACCCAGAAATGTTTTTCCTTAAAAGACAATTGTCTAATTACAGGGAAAAGAAAGAGAACACTCAAAACTAAACAAAATTCTGAAGAGTTCCCAAGCTCACATTTATAAAGGGAAAGAGAAATTCTAGGTGAATTTTCCAAATCAGTCTCTGTACTCCTAAGTAATACCACAGGTACCATTCAGAGTCCCCAGGCTGAGTTAGGGGTTGGCTCCTCATCCGTGCCAGGCCTGTGCAGGACGCTGGGCACACACAGAGGGGGTGCAGAGCAGCACAGTGTGCACATCTCAGCAGTGACCTGCCTTCCCTACAGGAGCATCCTCAGCAGGATCCCAGCTCTGCCCCCAGCCCTAGGGGTGCCTCAGTGCTTTCACTCAGCACTTGAACTGCTGGCATTTGCTCTGCTCACCTGCTGTGCTGGGCTCAGGGCTTGTGGCACTGGTGGTGGTCACAGGGCTGGGCACTGTGGTGGCACTTGCAGCTGAAAGACAGGATTCAGTCACTAACAGCTCAACAAAACATGGAAGTCACAGCATTCTTCTTGTATGTCTAACAGTGACAATGAAACTGTGTGCTCACACCTACAAGGATCCCACACAGTTCAGACATTACAGAGACTACAAGGGAATTATTCATTTAGTTTAATTTAGGCACATATATTTTCAGGATTAGCATTTATATCTGCAGATAAGAGATAATCATAAACTGTATAATCAAATAAGAATGCATATATTTTCACAAATTTCAGGCTGAACTATGCACAACAGACTTCCCCTTTGACCATTTGTTAAGGCTGTCAAATTAATTAAATTGAAAGTTTTTTAAGGGTGTTTTACTTCTGTCCAAGTAAAAAACAGAAAGTACACCCAGCAACACAGGGATGTATCAGCATCCCTGATGTATCAGCATCATTTGGATGGGTGTGGGCTTCTTGTCTTAACAGAAGATTTAGAATTAAGCCTGCAGTTAAATTACTAAAAACAAATAAATTTTAGAATTTACACATAAGAAATATAGTTGTTTACTTATTCAAATAATTATCCATAAAAAATAATAGAGCAATCTTCCTGAAATACAGGTCACTGTTTTGATAATAAACTATAAAACAAGCTGGACATGATTATCAAGTTTTATCTTTGTTACTTTCATGTCAAAGCCACAGGAGGCCTGTGTATGCTTTTTGGACAATTATTTCAGCCAAGAGTGAATTCACCTCTAGTGACTATAAATTAATCAATAAGAAAAGAGTATATTGAAAATGCCAAACATCTTAAATGAAATTCCTGTAAATTTTTTACTTTAAAACATTTAACACACATCCCTTCCAAAATCTGATGTACCTTCTCATAAGGAACTTGTTTCAAAGCCTAAATATTAAAATGCAGGATGGAAGAATATCTACCCAGATCCAAAGGTTATTAATACCACAGCTTAGAAAAGGAGCCAAACCATTCTTTTGATCCAATGCCATCTATCATATAATATTAAATAGGAAATACAAAAACTAGTCAGAAAAGCCCTGGTGCTAAACCACCACATTCTTCAATTTTATAGCTACCCAAGATGAACCATGTTTTATATATAAGGTAGATGCCTCAAATTTAAATCACTTAAACATTTTTTTTAATTACAATCAAGAGTTTGTCTTACATGTAGCTCCAAGAATAGCAACAACTTCGCTTTCACTTTCGTCATCAAAAACTGCCAGCAGAGAAACTTCATATTCTGTGTCAGGCAACAGACCCTCTATAACATGACTGTCTGCATCTCCATTTATGACCACCTAAGTTACACAGCAAGATTGAAGAATATCAGTTCAGCATCTGATTATTTTACAGAAATTGACTGAAATGAAAGAATTAAATAGATTTTCCTTCAAAATAAATGAAATCTATACTCAGTTCTACTCAAAAATGCATTACTACCACAGAGTACATCTGGAAAAAACACTTAAGAATATTTAAAATGTATAGTATTATGCTTCCACCAAAAGCATAATGCTATGTAATACCATATACTATATAATACCATATGCTAAAGCCGACCATCTGCTTTTTTTTAATCACTACCATTCAAAACATTTATTAATAAAACAACATAATAGGATAGATTAATTTCCATTCATATTTCTGCTATTCAAACAATGTAATGACAAATGCTTTCAGTATCTTCCCTGCCTTAAAAAAGTCTGTTTCAGTATCAGAACTGTAATCTCAGTTATAGTTCCACACTTCTGAATGGAACTTGAAAGAACACGTGCTTCAAGACTTGAGGATTATGAGAGATGTGCTGATGATTAGTTTGCTATATTGTGTGGGGTTTTAAATAGTCATTTTCCTCACTTCTAGCTATGACAGCAGCAGAAGATTGACGTGCAATGTAAACTGTAAGCAGGTTTCACTTCAGATTTTTGTGTGTTTCATTTATTTTATTGGAAAGGATAACCAGATGGGGAGGAGCTGGAACAAAAGGGACGACAAAACAGAAGGTACAGGAGCCTGAGCAGTAATTCTGGTGAAATGGACTGGCCAGTTTTGGGAATAGTTTTCAGGTTACACAAACTACAATAAAACAACCTTTCTCTGGGTTAACACTGGCAAGTTTTTAAAGTTGGTCCCTGTATACTCAACATCAAACTAGGACTTATAATGGAAATCAAACAATAGACATGTCCTGTGTAAAATCTGCCACAGAGCATTGCAGAAACAGTGAATCACACTTCCTTCTTTAACTACCACAGGAGATTTCCTGAGTTAGTCCTGGGGAAAAAGGACCCATAACACAGTTACAGACCTTCTGAACTCAAATACAAAAAGAAAACCAGAAAGAAATAAATTGGGACCATGCCTTCTACTACTATCAAGTAATGAATCAGGCATCCCATGCCGCACACTTTCTGGCACAGATTTTCTTGGGAAAATTTCAGGAATAAGCTTTAAGTCAATCTAGCTGTATACTAAGTAGGTGCATGTAATGCCTTCCTTTTCAACTCCCCAGTGCCTCTAGTTGAGTATCAAATAATTATAAAATATCAATGCATAATTACTCTGTCACAAGTAACTTTGGCATACTTTCTGAAGCATCACTTCCTTCACCCTTCCCTCCTAGCTACAAAAAACAACACAAAGTGCTGCTCTTTCAAGTGGGCAGGAAAAATAGCAGCAACAAGCACATGAGTACAACAGCATGCATTCTCTACTGTAAGTCAAAAATAAAAGGTCCCCCTTAAATTTATTCTGGTTTTTTAGTGCTAACACCCGACTGCACGTTCCTCACCCTTCAGCAGAGTGGGATGAGAGGTGTGTGATTAACCACTGTCCCCTGACCCCTCTCAGCTAATTGGCAAGTTGGGTCTTGGGAGAAAGAAGGAGGGAGTGCATGTCCTTTGTCTGCATGACTGATCACTTAGCTGGGAAAGAAGCTTAAAGAGGCAACAGCCTGGAGGTATTGTGCTATCCTAGGCCTGACCCCATTAGAGAGGTCATGCAAGAAGAACAGAAAGCAGCTCGGGCATCTTTAATATTTCAGCAGTCTAAAATATTAGAGCCTCCAGCAGTTCTTTGTGAATACAGTGAACAAGTAGATCCTTAGCAGTTCAAATAGTTCTTGAGAATTCATTCTCACACTGGATGAATACAGATACCTCAAATCACACTTAAAAATGTGACTTGAGGGCTTTCGCTGGCAGCTACTCACTGGAACTGAAATAGAAACAAATGAGTTCATCTACTGCAGAAGAAACTGCTAGTGGATGACCTGCGTCCACTCACTCATCTGCCAACTCCTTCTTTTCCTTGCTCACGCCTCTATTTTCTCTTTCTTGCATGACTACCTCTAACTAGGTGAAAGAGAGGAAAAGAATCAGGCTAAGCTAAATTTACAGAAAAAATGACACATAACCTAAGCTATAATGACTGCTTTCTGTCCTAATGGATGACAAAATAATGCATGAAACCTAGGGCCAGGTGGGAAATGTCATTTTTCCCCCCTGAGTTCTGTACCCAGATAAACAGTTTGCAGATGTGTTCTTCGCACACGCTGCTGATGCCAAGAGAGAAAGATGTTTGAGAGTCACTAAAGACTGAGAAGTACAAAAGAAGCCAAAATAATGAGTTAATAAATAAAGAAAAAGAGGAAATGAGACAGACAATGAAAATTTGGGAGAGAAAGTGTCTGTCTTTTTACGTTGAAAAAGAAAATTAAAAAGGAAAAGCTAAAGGGATGAAATTAATTTAAAATTTTAGACTGATGGAAAGGGTACTATGGAAAAGATGTAGAAGAGCTTTATGCAAAAAATACAGCATGAGAGGGAAAAAGGAGAAAAAAAGAGGAATAGCTGAACAGTCTAATAAATTAACTATGTGTACACTTTTTCCTTTGTAATTTTACCTAATAAGTTTTCAGAGCCAATTTTACTGTGGCCAGCACATTAGACAAACTTGGAGCTTTATCTGAGTACATCACTACTCTGGCTCAGCTACCATCACCATCTTCACATCAAAGTGAAGAACCTGAACCTAAAAACTGAAATGGCCCCAAACAACAATGCTAGTTCTAAAGCTGTTGGCCCATTACAGATTAGATTGACTATTCACAAAATACCTCTTCTTTCCCTACTTCCTCTTCAAAACAAAACTGGAATATTGGTTTGATTTTTGTTCAGAGGGCTTTGCAATAGGGCAGATTTTTCTGTAAGTCAATTGGCCATATTTAATTAGCAAACATTACTGCATAGCTGTCCTCAGAATGGAATTCTCCCTCCTTTTCACCCCTCAGGATGTCAAGGCAACTTACCTCCTCAGACTCCCCCCCATCCAAAGGAATCCATGCCAATCTGTAAAAAGCAATATCTGATGAGGTGGGCTTCCAGCTGACCCTGAAACTATCTGTGGATACTTCATCAATTTCCAAATGCTGGGGAGCTGGAACTCTTTCTGGAAAATATTACACAGAAGAAAAGTGAATTATGCTCTGACACTTCCATAGATGTCAACATCAGGCACACACCATTTTACTTGCAGATTCTTAAGAGAGTATAACATGGGAGGTAGACACCAAAGGCACTACAGAATTATTCTCCCACTTATTTGTTCTTACAGAAGTAAGAGAAGGAAGAGAGTAGACTTCTCATTCTAACTGGACAGGCCTCCTTGGCCTCCTTATCCTCTCTCCACTGAAAGAGCTGCCTGAAACCCCAAGTCCATCTCCTTTGGTCAGAGCTCTGTGCACAAGGCTCTTTTCATGTACTCAAGTCCCAGTCTCTGCCCTTTCCAGACTCTGTGTACATTTTCATTTGCACTTTGCATGTGTCAACATCTTGCTCCATACATGTATGTTCACTCTTCCTCTTCCACCTCATTTTTCTCTTTCCTCTCCTTTGTCCTTTCTTTTCCCATTGTTGTTGGAAAGCATTGATATGTGTCATCAGCCATCAGTTTAATGCAGAACTACAGTTACAGAAATTATAACTGCGTTAAACAAACAGCAGAAACTTTGAATGTCTTATATATTCTCCTTTTGATGTAGTTCCTCTGTATGTATATAAAGTTCTACCCCCTAGTGCCTGGATATTTTAGTGGTTAAATGTATGATTCAAAACTCATCGCACTTCATCTGGAGGTACAAATGCCATCACACTGAATAATGCTTCAGAAAGCTGTGGAGATGTTTTCATGATGTCAAGAGATTACTCATGTGAGTAAAGAGGCAAATATGGCCCTATAGTAAGGGAGCAAAGAAGCCAAGAGTAGCAATGAAAATAACAGAAAGCATTCCATATATTTGAATCCACAGCCAGAGACCTTTGCTGTAACTAATCTTACTTTCCAGTAACATAAGAAAGTATAAAATTTCTTCTTGGAAAGCCTTCAGAAGTTCAGCAATACTTACTTGTGGTAAAGCTGCCAGTAAGTGGTTCAGATTGTCCCTCGTCATACTGGGAGAAAAGAGCAACAGTATACTCTGTAAGGGGCGCCAAACTTTTCAGAGTATGGGTTGAAACACGACCAACTTCCACCTAGAGAAAGCATAATTTTCAGTAGATACTGACCATACAATACATTATCAGTGTGTGACATTCTTCTAGGTAATAATGATACACAAGGAGAATGTCATGCAATTAGTAGAGAAATTCAGTGAAACTACGAACAAGTATAAACTCGGGTCCATCAAAGATGACAAAACCAGTTATAATAGAAAAATTACAAAAAATTAGAATTTTGCATTCATGGCAAACTATGAAAAAGGAGACTTCAGCCTTGGTAAGCCCAGCTGTTCAGCTAACATCAGCACTGCATGTTCAGGAACCCACAAGGGGAAGGAGCTTTTTGTGCTGCTAAACCTAACCTCTTATCATGGACAATCACTGCATAAAACCCTTATGTTTAACATTGTCAAGAAACAGATGAGAGTTTTGTCTGGTCTCTCTCCAGGCTGCAGTTAAGTGACTTTGCCAGGGACATAAAACTCAAAGCTGTATAAACAGTTTATCAGTCCAACTATTCAGTGCCACATTAGCTCAGTACCACAGGGACAGTGCTACCAGTGCAGAGCAAACAAGAACATGCCACCCGCTCTTTGAGCAAAGGACAAGTGAACTGAACATTCACTCACATTACAAAGTATACTATGATGAGCCTGAGATGTTAAAATACTACTGTGACCAGTACAGTCAGGCATATTATCTGTATTAAGGGTAATCAATAGGAAGAAGTCAAATGATTTCTAATTTAAATTTTAAGGGACCTAGCAGAGAGAAAAGAAACAAAACATTGCATAGGTATGCTCCCCTCTAAAGCTGAGAGCAGTTTCTTCAGGTTCAATACAAATATTCCACTTTACACAGATGAAAGGCCAGATATGTCCCAGAAGAAACATAACTACAGATAACTACCATTAAAGGACCAAGTTCTCCATGACAACTTATTTCCTAAGGGACCTGGACTGTTTTAATAATCAAACCCACTTTAATAATCAAACCCAATCATAACCATTTTTAAATGTGTATTTTAAAAAAATTAATATTTCAGTATGAATCATTCCATCACATTTTGCATTCTATCACAGAATTCATGCTGCTAAAAGGTATTATAAAACACCCTTGGTAACAAGGCAGAAATAAATATTGCAAATTATTAAATGTAAGAGTCTAAGTTAGAACATCTTGGTATTGCCTTAGCACTCTGTTTAAGCCAAACCCTGTTTCTAGAGAGTCTCAATATAGAATTAAAGCAATAAATTTTGAGAAAATGTAGCAAAGCCTTCAGATGGTCTTTTTGAATGAGCCTGAGTCCATGATATGTGATCCATCAAAAGTCTTATTATCTGAACTGAATAAAGAATAAAAATTTCCATACTATACATTTAGTCAAGATCCTGCTCCTAGCAAAGCACTGTCCCCTGGTCTCCCTCAGTTTATGTGCCCCTGACTGCCCAGAGGACTCTCCCCCAGACATAGGTACATCCAACATTAAGCAAACTCTTATTTACACCAAGTTTCCGAATTCTCTTGCAAATCTTTTTTTAGAGCTTGCACGGTAGCTTTTGTTTATAAACATTATCTCTAATAATAACAGAAGTTTGGGAAGGTTTGAGACTAGTTAAGGGAAAAGTGTTGCTAAAATTTACCTCGTTGGTCTCTGTCCCGTCTGTTTTAACGTACATGATGCGATAGCCATTTACGTTTTTGGAAGCTGGATCCCATGAGAGCTTAGCACTATTGTGTCCAACATCAGAAAATTTTAAGTTTGCTGGTGGACTTAGAGGCACTTGAAAAGAAAAGAGGTAAAACCATTAAAATGATCCCAGATTTTAGCTGTGAAATTCTTCATGTCTTTATAATAAATAGTGTGTTTTCCATCCAAAATTTTATAACACCAGTATTTCTATTCAAAGGCCTACACCTACAAAGTACTTAAAGGCAGGTAAAAGGGCTTAGCTCTTTACTGAAACAGAACCTCCAGATTTGCTAAATGCATCTCAACTGATACTGGAAAAGAAATAAGTAATGATGCAGGAGGATACAATATAAGAAAATAAAAGCAGTATAGAAAGTAAATTTACCCCCTACGGAGTTGCAGCTGAGCCAATTATTAAAGATTAGGAGCAGGCCTGATGTTAAGAGGCCGCAGCTGTAGGCAATAAGAAGAGTGTTATAAAAGAGTAGATTGGTTGGTTGAGAAGAACTGGAGTCAGTTGGCTGCTGTGAGAACAACAAGAGTCACTGCCTATAAGAAAACATCAAGGAGGTACAAAACTCTAGTAATATGGAGCCCTTCACTATAATGACAATATAATGATATTGTTCACTGCAGATATCATAGCAAGATCTAGCCTACAGAACACTTACAAGAGATTTGGGGTTATATTTGTGAATTAATTTAAACCAGCTAGTACTTCATCCTATACCCATTTGGTTTTCATGTGTATCCCAGCAAAAATACTTCATGACAGTAGAATTTGGGCAAAAGACTTTCTCAATCCTGAAACACCTTGATATAAGGGAAAGTTTTTCCAAAAAGCATAACCAGCTGAGAAGATCTCCAAAGATGCTACTTTTTACCTCTGCCTACCCTTTCTGTTAGGAAACCTTAGCTGTTTCCCAACAAAAATCCCAGTTAAAGTCTTACTTCTATTCTATATATTCCTTGACTGTCACGAGCTGAAGGAAAATGAGGTCATGCAAGAGACAGTCTCAGATTACATCCACTTCTCTGCCACACCACGAAAGCAATTTGCACTGTCTGTTACTCTCAGCAGTAGGTTCTATATTAGTCCAACATCTGCTACTTTCCTCTGAATGTTAAAACCATTCTCTATCCATCCTGCCTTCACACACACACTCCTCACCAGTCCACGTGGACAGATAAATATCAGCACTTCAGAAGCTGCTTCCCCCACACAATAGCACCTGGGAAAAAGCAAAGATTTTAAAGGCCTCATATATTCTGTGAGATCTCTAGCCAGGCCATTTATCAATGCAGAATCTGCAACCAGCTTAGGAACAGTGAAGTCAGCTTGGCTCTGAGAAAAGAGAAGACAGGAACACACTGGAACTGTGTGTAGATGAGTTTGCCACACATTCTGGCATTCAGCATATTCTTCTTGAGTCTGGTCAAGGGAGGTTCACGTGCTGGCTTTCCTTTCCACTTTCTGTCAGTCATGAAATGCACTTCATTCCACCATCCAGGTCATACTACAAAATGCGTCAGTCTCAGCTCCTTCCTCTTGGAGCCAACCTCCTGACAGCACTGCTCTCAACCAGGCAGTCCTGGTGCCAGACTTACGTGATATTTACAGTGAGTCTTGGATGAATCCTGGCCCCAGAATGAAACTACACCCTAGAATGAGCTTGCTGAGCATGTCTCTGTTTGGCACAGGGAAGGTTTTGCTACAGTAACCAAGAGGATACAATGAGTAGAATATTATTTACTAAACATAGATTATTAGAAAATACACCTAATACTACAACAAATGTGGCAGATCACTCTTCAGGCAGATATATGCTGCAGGAAGAAAATACCAGGTAGCCTATTCATTAATTATAAGCCAGAAATAATCACACTGAAAGAAAAAAAAAAAGGGGAAGAATAAAAAAGAAGAAAAAAAAGAAGCTTAAATCAGATTCTGGACGGGTAAGGCATTACTGTTAAACACCAACAATGAACAATGTGGGACAGGCATGATCACAAGGAGCTTTCTGCCTCCCAGATTGCCCCAGTCTAAGCCTGCTAGCAGAGGGCTTATTTGAATAGCTGCATGACAGGATCCTTCTTTCAGTCCTACAGACCAGAGATGGCTGCATCGTGTCATCCTTAAAAGAAATGAAGGTTGCAGAGAAGTGAGGGTTTCTTTTTTATTCTGGTCTAGTAGCAGCAGTAGTGATGATGGGCTGACTAACACATGCTACAAGTTTCTGTGATCAGACAGCGGTCATGAAAGCTCAGCTTGTGCCAATATATCTGGAATTTGCATGTGATCTTCCATCCAATGTGTTAGCCAGATTTAGAGCTCGGCATTCTCCAAAATTCTCCATATGGTATGAAGCGAATAGAAGCTGGCATAGTCACAAACTACATAAACTACTGTTTAGGAGAAATGAAAATCTGATACTGGGTAGATATTGGGCAAAGGCCAGGGTGAGAGATACGGGTGGGGGGGGCTGTGCAAGATGAGGAATGAGGCATAAAGAGACAGAGAAAGGTAAGAAGGGATAAGGAGCCAAAGATTCGATTCTTTTTGTTGAGAATCTTCCACAGTCGTTTCAAATTGACAAACATGCCCAAGTTGCAGTAGTTTGCTATTGGAACTTGTCTGTCCACAACTGTCCTCCTAGAGGAGACCCAGCAAATACTATTCCTAGAGCTTCTTCCACTATTGCTTGCTGACCTTACAAGGAATTGCTCTGTGGTTTATTTTCCCTAGCATTCACATGCCTCTCACTTATTAAATGTAAGTCACTTTCACCCTGACCTGGTTACTCATGCCAGGAGCACAAAATAAGAGGATTCACTCACTCCCCTGCTGGGAGCAATAGAGATGTCACTGAATGCAGTCCCAGAAATGTCCCAGAAGCAAAATTACTTATTTTCAATTCCTTTGTCTTCCAAAGGCTGGAGCTATTTAGAGAGCTGACATGCAGTCTGTGTAGTTTGCAGAGAACAGAATTTAGCTGGCAAAATTCTTGCAGCTTATTAAAAACACACCATCTATCATGAGTGCACAGGCACTTTCCAACCCTCCATTTACCAGATGTTAGGCAGCAGGGGTTGGACAGAAATCTTCTCTTTGCTTCTTTTCTGTCTGTACTACTACTGAGCCAGAGGAATGACTTTGTCCATATGAGCAGGCTCACACACACACACACCTGGTTTTCTAGCTAGAGGAGGCTAAATAGAGCCTGTTTCTGTTTTCACCATAAAGGTCTACGTGGTGACCTTTATTCACCTTCAGCAAGTTCAGAAAACTGTCAGGAATTTAACCAAGATCAATGGGGGCATCCATAGCACCACTACCAATGAGAGAGACAAGTTCACAATCCTGTTGCAAAAACAAGCTGGTTTGTAGAAAACCTCATTCTCTGTAAATTGAGTATCCACAGTGAGAAACTTATGTAAAGACCTTACCCAAATGTTCAAATCAGATAATCAGATGTTTGCTCTAATATGTGCAAAGACCATTCTGAAGTTTTGTTAACACTGAAGTGAATATAGATTTGAGCTACCTACATGTAGTTTCTTGTCCTGTGAGGGGATCACTAGCTTCTTCTCCAAACATGGCATAAACTGTGACTGTATACTCTGTATTTGGCAAGAGTCCATCCAGTTCAAGATCTGTTGAGGTCTCCCCAATTTTTATCTAAAAACACCATGAATCAAAAAAGATACATTATTTCTGAATTAACTTACAATAAGGAATAATACCAGTTAAACACTTGAAATTAGATATATGATCAAATTTTCTATTGAGCATTTGTCTGACACTGCCTGCAGTGCTTTGCCCAAGGTTTTGAGATTTTGCACAATAATTAAAACTTTCAAAAAGCCATAAACCAGCATACAGGTAAAAGGACTTTAAAAGTGACTAATCACATTAGCAATGATAAAATATGCCTCTCCGGAATGAGCAGCTACTAAGGCCTTTTCCCATCTACTTTCTCTTATTCCCACTCCCATCTACACTTTGGTTCATCTTCAGTCACAAATCTGAAAATCACATCACTCATTGGAGGAGTTGATTTGTATGAACACTGAGGCTCAGATTTGTTGCTATTTGTATAATTTTCCTTTTCCACCTATTTGTAGAATAATATACCCACATTAACATGAACTGTACTTTTTTTTTTTGGGGGTAAAGCTCAGTTCTCCTGAAGCAGCCAGTTCCCAGAGAGGCCCCACTTTTAACAGAATTATGTGCTCACAGGCACTGCTTTGGCAGTGAGCACAAGTCTGTGCTGGCCTTCAGCATCTTCATGCCCCCTTCACAAGCTCACATGCCCCTGCATGCTTTATAGTGTTCTTGATTGAACACTGATATTGTACATAACCTTTATTATACATATATAAACTTGAGTGTAGAAATTTTTAAACCCTAGACCAAAGGTCCATTGGTTTCATATGTTAGTGACAGAACACTAGGCTTCACCTTATGCCCCCTTCTTTTCCTTTGAAAGAATGTCTTCTAAAATCACTTTTGATGAAAGATGTTATCTTTACATTAAAGGCTGAACAGAACAAAAAGAAAACCAATTACTGTTTTGTTTCAGACCTACAAATTTTACTTAAAGGTCCTGATGAGGACTTTATTAAACTTCATATTTTTCTGCTGACACACTTAGGAGATATCTTAGTTTTACTTGATTTTTTTTTTTTGAGTGTTAGTTTTATATGATGATACAATATCACTCTATATAAAATTACAAAAGAGTCACTTAAATTCAGTTAAATTTGTTGCATTTTTATGACAATGACATAGAAATAACCAACTGGCACTTGCACTTCATTCATAGCCTGTGACACATACAATACTTAATCAAGTCACGGAAAAAAACCCAAGTATTTGCTGATCACATTGGAGGTTAAAAAACATGTACTAGTTTGTTCTTTAAAAGACTGATTTTTTTTTTTTTATTATTATCTGCTCTTGAAATGAAAGCACAATACATCACCTCCTTCTCATCTGCTGCCAATCCTTCTGTGAGTGGAGCATAGAGGATCATGTACCCTGTGGCACCCAGGACCCCATTCCACCTCACCCTCATGCTGCTCTGGGACACGTCGTACAGCTGCAGATCCGAGGCCATGGGCAAGGCAACTGCAGCGGAGCAAGAGACAGACACTTCAGTTCTCTCACTTGAACAACCAGCTATTCTTCAAACACTTTCGTTTACCCCAGGAAACATACAGGAATATAGCTGTCTCCAGGCATGGAAGCGCTGTCTGTATCCTACAAATAAGATCTAATTGGTGCATAAAAGAACTCAGAATCAGAGAAACAAGGAAATGCTAACTCAAACCAATTCCAATGCCAGGGCAGATTTATGCCTCACAAAGCATTTCAGCACGGTTGCTATTAGGAACCAGTAGGAGTTTTAAGGAGTGGCTCTTTCAGGGTCTACTTCTCAAACTGGAGTGTGGCTGTAACAGGCGTGAGGTACAATAGCCTAGAAAAACCCTGGATGAGCACACTGCACAGATCAAAAGATTTTGGCTGTAAACTGCTGCCTGTTTAAGGCCTGGACTCTCCAAACTGGCACCAAGGCCTGTATCAGTGGGATTATGCAAATATGGGTAAGGTCATCCATTGCAAATCATGGCAAATGCTACCCTGGTGAGGGAGAGCAGGTTGAGTGAAATTCAAACAATATTAGATTTACTTGGAGGTTTAAGGCACTGATACCAGAACATAGTATCAATTTGAGTTTCCAAATGCTTCTTTGCATTTCTGTAACTCTTTAGAGTAGTATTTTGCTCTTTCCTGGTTGTCCTCACTTTATTCTTCTCACAGAATAACATCCTATGGCCTCTCCACTGCTGGTACACCACTGAAGAATCCCACCAAAATATTCAGGCATGAATACGGAGAAATATTCAGGCATGAATATGGAGAGATATGAAGGAACTTTGATTTCTCCTTTGGAATTTATACACTGAGAATAGTCCCCAAAATTACTGGAATGGTCTAAAAGAACAAAAGGCAATTGCTAACTGATACAAAACCTTTCTTATTTGAAATTCTGAGGAATTTGACCCGCACATAAATATTCAGGAACAAATTCTAATTTCAGTCACAGAGCTTCTCTGGACTCCTTGTCCAAGCAGAAGCTGCACCTTGTCAAGTTGGTATCTCCAAGTACATCTCTTACATTACGTTCAACAAGATATAACAGAGCTCTAACAGAAACATGGCAGCCTTATCCCTTCTTGTTCATTGAGGCTGTTCACTCAGTTTGTCATTCCTGGCTGTAAACAGTGGCAAAACTTCAACCTAGGTTTCTCTCGAGATTTCCACTTCCAGGTTACCCCACCTACCCCTCCAAACCATTTTCAACACACCTCCATCCTACTTAAACCCTTGTTCTTGTATTGATTGATCCCATGAATTCTCACAATTTCTCTAATTACAGGGAGAAATTACCCATGAACATTTTCAAATGTACTTCATTCTCCTTGCTTAGAGCTCCACTCACACTTCTGATACCCACAGCAAGAAATTACATGTTGAGCTGTCCTGAAGTCACCTTGCAACACATCGTCTCATTCCTACTCAAACTGCCCCAGGGTCACAGAGTATCCATCACCTGTTCTTCCTCTTATTTCGATTCTAAAAAGACTATAGGAAAAGCGTCCTCCAACTGTAACTTATGACTTGCATTTTCACTCTCAACAGGAACGGGTAGATACTCCAACAATAGATATTAAACCTGACAAAGAGATGACTGGAAATAAAATGTGGATTTTTCTGGTGGAATTTTTAGCCAAAGAGCTCAGAATTTCAAATAAATATAGAGCAGATAATGCTGGTTTGCATCTTGGACAGTTACCTGACTATCCTAATATTCAGGTAACATAGGGATCAATTAAACCAACTAAAACCAGCTGTAATAAACTAAACCAGTTGGAATAGACTAAACCAGGTAAAAACATATTTTTAGCAAATTTATATGTGAATTAATTTCATATTTATTTCAATTTAAAAGTGATTATGAAATCACAAAACTTTCTACTTATCTCTACATTATGCATCTTCTGTTTAGATTTCACATACCCGTAAACTATTTTAAATGTTCTAGATAAACAAATGCAATTGGTGATTATTTTAATCTGTCAGTATCTCTCACACAGGCAGGAATATAAACTACAATTTTCCATAATTTTTCATTAGAATAGTAAAAAAACTTTCAAGTTGCAGATATTTTTAGCATGTGGAGTGATTAACTCTTGCACATGTCAGACTATTACTTCCAATACACTATCAAAGACAGCTGTATAAAATACTTGATGCTGCAGGACCCTGGGGTGTGATCTGATCAAATCCCTGAAAGCCAGCAGGGCTGGGCTCTGTCAGAACTTGACTGGGTGACTTCAAAGGAATACCAGGTGCAATACAGAACAATCCTGTTGGCTCAGTATGTGACTGTTCTGTAAGCTTCAATAAATTAAACAGGTCCTAACACTGCCTCGTGGGGTATAACATGGCAGGAGATGACATTCTGGGGGACTGAGACTAAAAGAAAAGTCTAAAATAATCTTATATGATTCTATTTTGTTTTCAGGTTGAGAAGACTAGCATTGACACAGAATCAAAGAACCACCGAGTATGAAAGGCATCTCTTGAGGTCATCTGGTCTAATTAACTTCCCTGTTCAGTCAGGTTCAGATAAAGCAGGTTACTTAGAACCTTGTCCAGTTGGGCTTGAAGTATGTCCAGAGACGCAGACTTCACAACCTCTCTGGACAACTTATTCCAGTGTTTGACCACCATTACAATAAAACTGTCTCCTCTTCTGTTTAATTTTAATTTCACGGGCTTTTAATTTGTGTCTGTTGGCTTTTGTCCTGCTAATAAGCACCACTGAGAAAAGTCTGGCTCGCTCCTCTTCTGCACTTGCCCACATCAGGGATTTGACACATTGACAAGATCACCTGAGCCACCTCTTCTCCAGGCTGTCTCAGACTCTTAGGAAAGATGTGCCAAGCCCTTAATCATCTTTACGGCCCTTCACTGAAGTCACTACATTAAGTTCACATCTCTCTTGTGTTGGGAGAACCCAGCACAAGACCAGGCACCCAGGTTTGGCCTCATCAGTGCTGAGCAGAGGGCAAGAATCATCAGCTCCATAAATCTGCTGGCAATCATTTTCTAATGCAATCCAGGAGGGTCTTGGCCTTCTTTGTGACAAGGGTGCTCTGCTGGTTCACAGTCAGTTTGTTGTTTACCAGGACTGCCAGGTCCTTCTCTGCAGAGCTCCCTTCCAGCTGGGCACCCCTCAGTGTGTAGTGACACATGGGGCTGGCACTCACAAGGGGCAGGACTTTGCACTTCCCTTTTTTGAAATGCATAAGGTTAAACTTATTTTCCTCTTCACATTCCTTGACAGATTCAGCTCCAGGTTGGTCTTGGCTTTTCTAAACTTACCCCTGCAAGATTAGACAACAGCTTTATACTTCTCCTGCGTCATTTGTCTCTACTTATACATCACTTATACATTTTTTTTTTGATGTCGGAGTTCTGTTACAAGCTTCTTGATTATCCATGCAAGCCTCCAGCCAGCTGGTTACCAACTGGCCAGTAGGGACCTTTCTCGAGCTTGTAGGACGTGATCTCCTCCTCCACCATCAGCTCTTCCTTGTTTCTCTATATGAGCTGCAGCAGAGCACTGGCTCCTTGATCATTTGGGTCAGGAAGGTGGTAAAGCACTATAGAAATCCTATCATTTTCTTGAGCCCTGCTGCTCTGTTCTTTCAGCAGATATCAGCTATTGATACACCACATGTGGACTTGTCTCCTAGTCTGAACTGTAAAGTTACTCTTTACTTCCATTCCTAATATTTTCATATTTACTTAAAAAAACCCTGCACTTTGTACACAAATACATTAAACTGTAAATATATTAAGTCTTACAATATCCCAAGGCATCATTTTACAGACAGAAAATAATTAAACCATTGAGAAAGAAACTTACAGAGTTACCTTGCAATATTTGGCACTGGTGGGAATCACATGCAGGTATTCCAGGTCCCACCTAAATCTCCACTCATCAGATCAGCTACAAATCCAGTTTGTAAAACTTGGCTCCACACCCAAAACACAGGAATGTTCTAATTTAGGGTTCAATACAACTGACTTCAAAGTTCAGCCCAGAGATAAAACCTTTCTCAGTGTTTAAATATCCACAGAGCATTCAGACTTAGGAGCTTAGCCCAGAATCATTAAAACTAAATTTAATTTAAGGCAAATGCACTAAAATAAGGTAAATTGAAAAAGACTGCCTTCTGTGTTTATTTCTCACAAAGACTAATGCCTGCACAGTCTGACTAATCAAATCTGACCAATCAAATCTGCAATAAGCACGCTAAGGGTACTCACGTGTGGTTTCCGTTCCACGGAGGCCCTCACTGGCAGCATTGGAGTAGATAGCAAATACAGCTATCTGGTACTCAGTTAAAGACATCAGGTTCTTCAGAACTGCTGTTGATTCACTTCCATCTACCACGACCTGTTTAAAAGAAAATTTAACTAAATATGCATAAGGTAAACAAACTATATTACCATAAAACCAATCAATTCCTCTTTCAGGCAATTTTTACGCTGTACTAAAGTTCAGTTCATGCTGCATTTATATACAGCAAAGTGTCTGAAAGAACAGCAACATAGTCAAAATGCTTATCTGATATAAATAGCCATTCAGGACAAAGGAAGAGCTTAGCCGAATAAAGTGTATGGGACACAGTTAAAGGATGTGTACATGGCACTTTTTGATATAATATCATCATAAATATTCCTTTAGTACACAAAGAGTACTTCAAAATTCCATCAATACATACCCCTCCTAAGCTAATTTCTAGTGCAAAAGGAAACAAAATATAACCTTAGTTAAATCCTTTTGCTCTTCTACATTTCCATTCAATTTGATAAGTTCTCAGCTGGAATCAAAAGCCTGTTCCACTGCATTTTTTCCATCTCCAAAATGTTGAAGTCCCATCCAAACAAACAATTCCTTCCAAATCTTCAATGACCAATTGTAGATGTCCCAAAATGTACAATCTTCCTTTGACGAATATCTTTTTCTTAGAACTTACCATCACCTCCTACCTCTTCTGTTCTTGGAAAAAGAGTGGTGCAGGGGGTGTCAGTAGAATTGTTTCAAGTAACCATATATGGTAAGGAAAAATGCTGGCACTTCACCCCACCCCCTGAAAGTAATTATTATTATAGCATTTAATTTACTTTAAATTGTATGACAGACATGTAGCCTGGCTACTACCTAACCTTTGTCACCATCCAGTCTGACCAGCTTCCTTTCTGGAGCCCTCATGGGGAATTTCAGAGTGCATATAAAAGAGGACCACATATTTCCCATCTCATTAGTTGCCCCTCCTGCTTTAAAAACTCCTCGACATCTTTTCCTCCTGTTACCTCTTCTGGCTGCCCTCCTCGAGTGGGGTAGTACACCACCCTGTACTTTTCCACTTTGCCTGGTGCATGGGCCCAGCTGACCCGGAAGCCTCTCGCTGTTACATCCGATGTGACCAAATCCGAGGGGGTCCCAAGAGAAGCAATTGTTCCTAGGTTGGGGACAACACAAATTTTTATTCCCTCCTGCATAATAATTGCTTGGTTTGTTATATTTGCTGAAGCTCTAAATATTGTCCCTCATCAGAAAATCAAATAATTGGCTATGCACACTTATTTAGGTTATTTTCAATGGAAACAAAGAAGTAATAATGAGTACTGCACAAAGAATTTCTCTGGGACTAAACTTCCCTGGTCTTTCATAAACCTTTATATGAAAAAGACAAAAATACAACACTAAGCCTTCCTGACCTTCTTCCTATCACTATTTCCAGACCATTCTGCTGGAGTTTTTTTCAGGTTGCTTTCCTGTAAGTCATGAAAAACATACAAGTACATATACAGCTGTGATCTCCTGTGCTCCTCAGCAGGTTGGAAACTGATACTGCCTGTCAGCTTGCTGAAGAGACACAGTGAACAGTGATCTTCTCTGGCAATCATTTTCCACAAAGATGTCTCATCTATCCATGGTATTTCCATTTTCTTCTGCTCAAGAGAACCTTCCTTATTGATATATATTACATATATCTATATATTATATTGAATATATATATTATAGTCAACGTATATATACATATTATATTCCATATATCCATATATATTGTGAGAGAGAGAGAGAATAACTCAGCATTTCTGTGCTATTAATGAATCACAAACGAATAAAAAGAAACAAAATCCACTGAAACCTTTCAGAAAAAAAGGCCTCAGGTAGAACTGTATTTCTGGCAAATTGCAACATTTTTTCACAGCACTTTCATTTCTTCAGAAAAGCCAAATAATTGTAGTCAGAGGAGGCTTTTTCAGATAAGAACAATTTTCTTTGCTGCTATCTTTTCTTGTGAACCAAAATATATTTTTTGTGTATTAAATTAGAAAGAGGAAAAAAAAACATCAAGAGGAGGGACAAAGTAATCTAAAAACATTAAGTTAGGAGATGGAAAGCACAGCACGAACATAACAATTCCATGTGCAGCTGTTAAACTAATTCATCCCCAAAACCCTGTATTACAGAAAGATTTCCTTACCCGCCACTTGGAAATACTTACAGCAGAATGAATGTACTACTTTTTTTTTTGTACTACCACGTACCATAATATTTACCTCTACTAAAAACAGAGAGCAAAAGATCAGAAATGTTTAAGTAAGAATAAAACATACGAAGGAATTGAAGATAACTTCCCTGACAGTGGAAACAAAAGAGTATATATCATGAATCTAGTGCCAGAAGCCAGCCTAGAACTGCAGGTATTTGATTTGCAGCTCTAAGTTCATCGTAAGTTACATTAAATTTTGTTTCTGTTTACCTTTGATTTCCTTTTCCTGCTCCTCTACTCGTGAGCACACTGTTCTGGTAAGACCTTCCACAATGGTATGCATGAAGTTAAAGTCAGCCACGTTGTAGACATGTGTGCTGTCAGGCTCAGAGGCAATCTCTTTGAGTTCATTGATATCTGCATTCTTTACACCTTTTATTGGAAAGGAAAATAAAGTATTTGCAATGAAAAAGAAAAAATCTTGTATACACAGGGTTTGATAAAAAATTACTAATATAAAACTCCATTTGTTTTAATGACCAGCTACAAATTGCTGTGTTTTTAAGAAGTCAATGCAAGACGTTAATTTCTGCCAGTGTAAGTGGGATCTTTTCAGCTGTCTCATGAAAATTTAGCATACATGTATACTGCTAAATTCCAGTTACAACCACAATGTTATAAGCAATTCTTATAAAAGGTACAAATTAATGATGATATGATTAATGATGAATACAGGCAGAAAAGAACGCTTCCTTAGTACAGCCAGCAACAGATACAAATGCACCAGAGTACAATGGGACATGTACATGGATATGGCAGATTACACACCAATAGCAAACAGCTCAATGCCAGCATCTCGTAGGTTTTTAGCAGGAGGGATAACATCATCTTGGGACTTCCCATCAGTAATCAGTATCCCAATTTTAGATACCCCAGGTCTTGCACCTGCTTCAGGCTTAAAGCTGTTTTCCAAAATGTAAGTTAAGGCGAGACCTGAAAAAGAAAACATTTTAAAAGACTTTTACAGATGAAACATCCATTAGCCTTGCCAATATCACAGTGTTTATTTTTCCACTCAATGTAAAAATTCTGATGAAGAATAAGCATAAAAGAAGAATTTCTTTACTGAAAAATTAAATTCCAACAGCAGCCTAAACCACAGAGAAGCTGAAATTTATTTTTAGCAGCCTTTTGATCAATCAATATATTTTAAACTGGCTATGAAAACCTAAATTGATATTTCTGTAAATACATCAACTTTTTTGCTTACTCTACCAAGTTTTACCAAGTTAGAAGAGGAAGTTCCCTCTCCCTATATTGCTTATATGAAAGCACATGCTCTGGATAGCTTAGTAAATCCTCATGCTACATATAATCTTACTTTTGTTTGTTTTTTTTATTTTTTCCCAACCAGTTTTAATAAATGTTAATTATTTAAAATGAAAGAAGAGCAACTGCTCCAGGACAAACTTACACATCACCATGAGATCTTATCTGAAAACTCTTTTAAATCTCGCACAGCTAATGTTTCTAACTCATTTTCATCTAACGTCCATATAAAATAATCATGATAATTTACTATTTCCTACCACCCAGTAATCTCAGTCCTAGAATCATACTAGAGTTTTCTGTCCTTTGTTCCACTGCAATCATTCCTTCTACCAAAATAAAGACTGTTGCTTATTGTTTCTTCTGCTCCTTACCCACCAGGGGAAAAAAAAAAAAAGCAACGATTTACTTAAAGCCATGTTATACCTGGGTCTTTAGGTATAATATTCCAACATTACTAACTGTTGCTTTGATGACACTGGAATTGTATTCAGAGACTGTACTTCTCCCAGATTGTCAGGCATCTCCCTTTATCCATCACTAAGTGTCTCTGAGGCTTCAGTGCTTTAACTAGCAAAAGGTCAATGGAAACCTAAAAGCCCTGGGTGGTCATTTGTAAAGTTAGTATTACCAGTCATCAAATATTGAAACAACATTCTTTCCTTCTCCAGAATAAAGCCCTGTGCATGAACATTATAAATGGATTTTGCATTTTCTTCCCAGCAGGTAAAAGATTTTACTTCCAGCACAGAGACTTAAGGTAACTTTGTGTTATGAGACCCTGTCTTGATTCCCAGTGAAGCCAATGGACAAGCGCTTCAGAAAGGGCTTAAATGACACTGGATAAAGCCCTTGGCAAGATGCAAAACCCCTATCCTTTCTACCCTTCATAACAAGCACTGGCACTTGGGCTGTGCAGCAGAATGTGTTTTTTGACAAAAGGCAAAAGCCAAAGCATCCACACTACCTGTCAATGTATTCCCTCCCTTATAGGGCAGGTTACGGACTGCATCCAGAACAGCTTCCTTTGTGCCATAAGCGTTCAAGTGCCACTCAATTCGGGGATCCCCGCTGTACTGTGCGAGACCTAAAGAACCAGAAAGGAAGGTAATCCATCAGAAGATAAAAAAGGTTTTTTCAAGTATATAGACTTTATTACTTGGTTTCCAGTACTTTACCAATCAGCTTACTGCAAGTAGCTTTGCTACCATACTAGAAAAACTGCATTGGTTGACAACAAAAAATAGCATGAAGTTGTTCTGGGCGACAACTCCTCAATTAACTTTCAAGGCCTTTTACTCAATTAATTGAAGCTAATTAAATGAAAAGCAAAGAAATACAAAACTTTTTCAGAGTTACTAACATTGCAAAAATTCTTTAGAAGAACAATTTTATTTACTGTACTTTTGAATGGTAGCAGATCAGAAATATACCTTTCAGCCAGTTTAAAGCACAGGAAAACCCATCCATTGGCACATTCTGGCTGCTAAAATTAAACTGCAAGTGTTTGAGGCTAATGCTGACTGAAGTCAGTAAGACTGTTCCCACAGTACTAATTTTTTCACTGACATTGCATTAGAGTCAACTAAGTTGAGGGTCACAGCAAACTGTGAAGAATTAGTACTACAAACATTCCAGCAGCATTACTCTGATGATAGAAGTGCTAGTGCTAGATGAGGATGAACGTTGCAAAAAAGAGCAGCATTATGCTGTTAACTATTCTGAAATGGTAACATCTTTACACTGCTGGAGAAATATTATGAAAAAGGTGCATCACCTTACCTACTCTTGTTTTCTCAGATCCCACATTGAAAGCAGAAACCAGGTTTTCCAGGAACAGTCGAACAAGCCTGAAATTGAATCTGCCAATACTCCAAGAACCATCTACTAGAATCACAATATCTGCAATTGCTGGAGTTTTACAGGTAAACAGGCTTCCTGTAAATCATTAAAATTAAATCTATATTATTAATTCAACAATAAAATTGTAATCCAATAAATACATGCCTTCCTTCTCCCACTATGCTTGGTAATTAAAGCTTTCTTCCATGGAAAAAAGCAAAATTACTAAACATGCCTGTTCTAACTTCAGTTATAGAATAGTCTGGCCATTATCTACTTCAGTTCTTTCATTAAAGTGTTCAAAATTACTTTTGGTAGGCCTATGAAAAGAAACCCTCCTTCTAAAAATGCTTGAGAAAGAAAAAAATTAGCCGCCATATAGCACAACCAAACCAAGAGTTGGTTTTCACTCCCAAAGCACATATACAATTTCAGTCCCCATATACAGTGCATGACACATAGCCTTAGGCACAGACCATGCAGAGAGAGCAACCTAGAGATGCAGACATGTAAAACAATTTTCAAGGCCCTTTTCACAAGCAATAGAGAAAACCAGGTGTTTCTATACATCTCAAAAGCCCTACAGAAAACCACTAGGCACCACTGTAGACTTGTAAATCCAGAAGTGAATCTCACTCCTGCTTCTGGGAGCTGAGCAAAACTGAAGGCCAATTGAATATGCTGTATTAAACCTAAGTAGGAGGCATTTAATACAGCAGAGGTAAATTGCAAAGACCTCAGATTCAAATTCACAGTCTCTATGAGAACAGGCATGAGAATGAAGTTTTAGTCTTACAGATATACAGAAAAATGTGAGAGCATTAAAAAAAAAAAAAAGCTACACAACAGAAAATCTTAACAGAATTAGCAGAAGTACATATAAATGGTGTCTAAGGCTTAACTAACCAGTGGGAAAATCAAAGAAAGGGAAGTAGAGATTAGACACAAATTGCACTACGTGCCAACTAAGAAGCCTAAACAGAAGTACCACAATCAGCTTCAAAAAATGCCAAGAAGAGAAGAAAGGGAATGGAAAAGATTATCAGAAACTCAGACAAAATTGCCATATTTTATAGAAGTGGATGTGTGACTGTAAAATTAAGGTGGCTGAAAGAGTGGATTCGTATTGTAGGGAGGGAAACAAAGGAATGGTGCTACACAGGTATAAGAAATAAAAGCTTATGTTCGAAGTACAAAAATACAAACTCTACACCAGATTGGCTATAGAATAAGAAGGGACATAGGAAAGACAAACTAAAGCAGGTTTAGTAGAATAGATATGATGCATCACAAACCATTTAGGGATGACAATCATGACCCTCAATACAGTAAAAAACAAATATAGATTAGTGAATTAAGCTGCAGCCCAGCTTTTATCATTTCTGTCAGGATCCACTGTATAAGTTAGTTCACAAAGAATACTAACAGTTCAACATGGTGCTAACAGGAATCACCAAATACACTGCCAGAAATAAACTGATTTGAGCAGAGATGTTCAGCAAATAAAAGAAGTCAATGAGAAGTTATCTAAAAGGTGTTTGCATTAGCTCCCAAGAAATTCTCGTGATACACAGAGAAAATAAAACACATGGTTAGCAACTTTAAACTTTCACAACATATTATTAATGACAATCTTTTCATGAAATACAAAACTATAGTCTCACAGGCAAAACCAATCTGATGTGCAGAAGGAGTTCCATTGGTAATAATTAAGGGTTAGAGTAATACTGTAGTGTAAATCCACTGAGCATTAAACCCAATCCATAAAGTTACAGTTAATGTCTTAAACGTGTACTACAAATATTTTTAGAAGAACAGGGAACATTTCCTACGTGCAGCTAGCAGTGCAAAATAAGTTCTAAACACATGACAGAAATTCCACTTTCAACGATGCCAAAGCAAATATTTTATTTTAGCTTTTACAGTACAAGACAACACTATTTGAATTGGCAACACATTTTAATGTATTGACACTGGGGGACATTTAGTAAGCATCAGAAAAATGATCTTAAATTGGAACATAATTCCAAAAGAGGTCCAAATCTTTATGTCACTGAAGTCAACAGAAAAGCTTCCCTTGATTTCAGTGGGACTGGAATCTGTTTTGTGATTTAATAGGAATCTACTAGTCATGGCAAAATTAATGTTTTAAATATCTTTGGCAAATAAACTTCCTGTTCATCAGTCTGCATTGCTTGCAGTATCTGTCTTCCATTAACACTCAGTTCAATTGTGCCATTCTCACACTGGCCATGACTAGCATTGCAAGCTTCAATGGAGCTACTGGCAAAGTAAAATGCTACTCAACACCAGTAAGAATGAAAGCACAGGACTCCTGATTCCCATCCAAACACCTGTACAATAGCACAGATGTACCTTTCAGTGCTATCCCAGAAGTTTAATCATACAGCCCAATGAGGATAATAGGATTTGTGTGGTTGTATTTTCCTTCTCTACTTCTAAAATCTTGTGCTGAGTATGAAACCCAGTTATTACCTTTGGTAGTATTTCATATAATTTCATATCAACAAGTTTTGCCTATAAGGCTTCTTTAATCCTGTAGTAATGGCTTTGTAGTGAAAGATTTTATCAGTTTTAGTAAATCCATGCAGTGAAGCAAAATTCAAAGAATAAAGAAAACAATAACAACATTCCTTTCAATGTTTTATTTCCACATCATCAGATCAATGCAAATAGTATAATCCAATTATTTTTTGTTATAGAAACTTGTGAAGTTTGATCCAAGATTGTACTGCAAGGTCACAGTGTGAAAATTTGTTTCATTCTTCGTAGGTAGGAGATACTTGTTGCATCTTTTCTGCATAAAACATTTAGGTTTTGTTACTTCTGTACACCCACTATTTTGCTTATGTTTTCTCCTTGTTGTACTTAATAGAACTGTAGAAAGTTCCCTAAAAGGGAATAAACAACAGTGAGATATTAAACAGAATAATGCGGTGATAGAATCTTTAAAACCTGATAGGAACACAAACACCATGACATCCTAGTTAATAAATTTAGTCTAAAAGACACAGTGTGTAGCAAATAATTTCTGCACCCCACTGTGCTCAGCCAGTTTCCATTGCCAGTTCTTGGAAATGTCTTTTTCAATAACCTTTCCATACAGTCATACATGGTCATGAATTCCTCTAGGGTTTGAGGGTAATTTTGAACATTTCAAGTATATACACAATTTTAATTGGCAATTTTCCCAACAGCCTTTCTTAAAGGAGGATGACAGCATATCATTCAATAGAATAAAGCTCTCAACACTCAGTGTTTTAGTCTACTACAAGGTTCAACGGTGTGATCATGTTCAATAGTGTGCTTATTTCCCTTTTATTCAGTCATCAAGAAAAGAGTAGTGAGAGAGAAGGCCCCACTTCCCTCTGAAGTATACAATACTCACCACTTTCAAAAGTAGGACAGTAGGAAAGAGACCAGTTACCAAATTTTATATCATGTTTCCTAATGTCATATAGAAACCATAATTCTTATTCAAGTGCTGCATTCCACAACAAACAATAACAGAGCCTGTGATCTTTAGGTAAGCAAAAATAACAGAATTGGACAAATTGTAAAGTTAGAATAACAACTTGTATATTTTGCACCAGCAACTGTCTCCAGTTGCTTCACTTACAATTGGAAGAGAATTTTTATGGGGGAGAAAGTAAAATATTAATGCACAATCCTCCTAGCACTACTTGGCAGAAGGAATTTGCCCCTCTGCCAGAAAGCTGAGGAGGAAGGGACTCTGCCTTCTCATTTCTGCTTTTCACAGAAGAAGGCACAGGCTCAAAATTTCACCTTCAAAGGCACCAACATAGAGCAAAGGGCTACCAACTGTGTTTTAGGGTGAGCTATTTGCCCAAAACCTGCTTCAGTACCACCAAAAATCAAATCACCATGAAGAATTTTGATTCCTTGGTTTCAGGGAAATTTTTCAAAGAGCCAGCATTGAAAGAGCTTTGCATCTGCCAGATGAAGTTTTCTGAATTTGATTCCTCAAGCCTCTAGACACTGAAGGTGATTTGCTGGCACTTCCAATATGCAAGTGTTACACCACTCTCAAAACCATGCCAAAACTGTCTGAGAGTGGGGCCAGTGATGGCAATGCTGAAAGAAAGATCCAGACAGAATTTTCTGGGGTAGAGGGAGTGTTACTGGAGCCTGCAAAACAGGACCCTTGAGTCACCCCACTGAAGGGAATGGAGTGTAGAGAGAGACCTGAGAGAAGCTCTGACAGTGTGGGGGCTGCACAGAGCACAGCAGGCTTGACAAGCTCCTGGAAACACTGACCACCTCTCCAGGGCTGCATTCCCTACCTGCGGCCATTCTTCCACACACGTGCTGTGAGCAAGTGAGCAATGGTAAAAACAGAAGCTCAACCAAAAAAATCTGCAGGCCTTACTCACAGAGAAATACAAAACTGTAATTTTTCATCTAGAGAAGGTATTTTGACTCCTGGAGTTAATACGACTATTCTTTGAAAGTTCCTTGAAAGGCAAAGGGAGAAGCTGCAAATACAGGCACTGTCACATGGGAAGACTCAAGGCTTTAGACAAACCAGTTCAATTTGCATGCAGTTATGATATGTTTTACAGAAACACATTTGATATTTTGCCTCCCCTTGGTATGAAACTCTGTTCTCATTTTCAGAAGCCAAAACACACACTTCTCCTGCTAGAAGTTAAGACTATAATTCTTTCTGAGTCTGCAATGTGTCGTTTCCTTTCTTACACCCTGTCACAGTGGAAAGTCAAATAATATATGTGGAAGGAGAGGAAGAAAGTTCAAGTAGAGGTGAATAATAATAATACAGTATGAATAGAAGACTCGTTCATGGGATAACAAAGCACAAAAGGCAGGAAGCTTGATGCCAGCAGTGAGTGAAAAATACCTTGTGAATAAAGCATGAATGACAGAGAACAGCCAGTCCTCCACAGCAACTGACAGCACCACTCTGAGCAGAAGCACCACTGAGGACAAGGTGCTAATTTACAATAGCAAAATGTCACATCTTTTATTAAAAAGGGTTAAAAAATTAAGGGATGTGAGGCAGCGTCCAGCTCCAAAATTCAGCAACTCACTAGTCCACACTTCTGACATTGATATCATTGTTCTGTGCTGGTGATATCATCCTTGCACTTGGACCTCAGTTTAACACATCCCATATGTCAGGCCTATGGACTAGACAAATGCATATAACATAACTGCTGTTCTTTAAACTAGATACAACCACAGCTTGAATTTGAAGAACCCAAATGTTGGAACATTAGGTTTAACAAGCAGCCCAACAAGGTTAGAAGTTTGTCCCTGGTCCCTAGGAAAAAAAGAAAAAGCAGCCAGCCCTTTTCCATGTGCCTTATTCCTCTCCAGAAAACTAATATAGCCCAACTGGCAAGCCTACAAATTAGTTATTTGGTGGAGTTGGAATATTAAGATTTACTGAATGTGTTGTGTCTAATCACATCACATTTGACTATGAATACTGTAGTTTAAAAATTTTCTACTTCCAAAACACAGCAGTTACTAAATACTATTTATAGCATACTTTCTGAATTTAAGGCCAAAAAACTAATCAAAGCACTAGCTGATAACACATTAATTGCCTATATATATTGGTGATAATTCTCAAGTGTGAGAAAAGGAAGCATAGAGGCATTTTCTATGCACTTTTTCATACACACTCAATGACAGTTGTACTTCTGCAGTAAGTAGTCACTAATTTATAAAAACTTCTAGAACTTTCTTTCTAAATCTGAACTTTTTATTTTAAAAGACAAAAAAAAGTAACTGTGAAAGAAAGTGCTAATGTCTCCTTGCAGACCATTGTTGATTGATAGCACTGAAGAACACAATGCCTGCAGCAGCTTACCAAATAGCGATACTAAGCATTTCTGGTCTGTGTACCTAGACAGAAAAATATGGTTTTAAATCCCCCTAAATTTAGAGTTTAAAACATTTGTTATAATTTCTCTTCCAACAGACAGCATGTCAACACAGAACAAAGCAAGCTGCTGAAGTCTTTCCTGAACCTGAAGCCCAGCCTGGCAATACACTGTGTCTATTTAGCCACAATTTACACTGAAGATGATCTGTAATCCTCCTGTAAAGTACATGAAACCTAAGAAACTCTTCTGCAGATTATAGTGATAACCCTCTGCTTCTCTTTCCTCTCAGTTCTGCTTCTCAGTGCATGAATGTTTTAAATGAAACAGCTGTCTCAAGGTCTAAATTACTTTTCAAGACAGAAAACTGTACATTTTATTAATATGGTCATACTTATCTACCATTCCTATGTAACAAATATGCCAGGATTTAAAAGGCTTATTTCTCCTATTTCTTTAGTAAGGTATGAAATCCCTGACAGTTTTCTTTGGCTGTCTAGAAGACAGTTAATCAGGGCACTTCAGACAAAAGTGGTACTCAGAAATCCTCAACATTAATTAAGGTGTATGTCTAAATCCCTCTAAACCATGATAGAGAATTGGTTTGTGCCTGAGCTCATAACACAACAGGTAAAGTAACAGAGAAGAGCCTGCTGAGAGAACAGTCTGCATACTTATGAAAGTAGTTAACACAGAAATAATGAAAAACTAGTTGAAACAAACTGCTACAGCAGAGTGAAACTACAGCTCAGCATTACAGACCTAAGTACATATGATATTATGGACAGTGCATCTAGAAACAAAAAGGATGGTGCAATACAATTGGAGCGCAAAAGGCTTTCAAATTCAAGGCCCTATATTAACTTCATGCAGTTCTTGAAATAATATTTTCATTATATAACCAGTGTATATGTCTGTATAAATATAAATATACAGTGATCTTTAGAAGCATCACTAATTTAGAATGTTACATGTCAATCTAGAAAACCTCAGGATGAAATTTGTGCCCTCTTGAACGTAGCAATTCTTCCATTCTCTAACTAACAGAGATGCCTGAGTAAATACCTAACTCTGAGAAATCTCAACTTCCAGAATCACAGGGTACTGGAGGTGGGAAGGGATCTCTTGAGTTTAGTCAAACTGCCCTAATCAAAGCAGGAGCAAGAACAGCAGATTGCTCTGAGCCACGTCCAGTCAGGTTAAAGAGTCTCCAAGAGTCCACAACCTGAGTAACCCCCTCCAGTGTTTTACCATCCTCATAGCAAAATAATTGTTTTCTTTGATTAAATATAATTTAGAGTTACTTTAATTTGTGTCCACCACCTCTTGTCCTTTGTCTGGACACCACTGAGAAGAATCCCTGCCTTCTTTACTTATTCCAGAGTGTATTTTTACACAGTGGAGAGATATCTCTCAAACTTGCTGTCCTCCAAGCTGAACACTCCAACTGTCTCAACCTCTCCATTTATGAAAGATGCTCCAAACCTTCAACCATCTCCATGACCTTCCAATGGACTCTTTTCAGTAAGTCCATGCCTTTCTTCTACTGGGGAGCCAGTCCAGCAACAGACACAGAATTCCACATGTGCCTTCACCAAAGCTGGGCTGAGGGGAAAAAATCACCTCCATCAATCTGCTAACAGCTTCCTTCCCAGGGCAGCCCAGGACACTCCTTTGTGACATGTGTCTGCGTTTGCCTCCCTTGTGCCATGTGTCTGTGCTGGCTCAGGGTTTCCTGACTCCCAGGGCTTTTCCTGCCAAGCTCCACGCCAGCCGGTTGGCCGCCAGCACTGGTGGTGCCTGGGGTTATTCCTGCCTGGGTCAGGACTCTCTGGTCCCCCTTGCTGATCTGGCACTGTTTGACACCACTGCCCTGCCTATGCACTGAGCAAAATTTGGATGTTGAGTTTGAAAGGTCTTGAGGGTACAGAGAAAAGAGATGAGATATGAGAGGTATTTCACAGGCCAGAGGAGCACAATCCCTGTGCTCAAAATTTACAGTTTTCCCTTTATCATACTAGAAAGATCAATGCAAGAGACCAGAAATTTTAGCTCACATTTCTAACTACATAAGTAAATCAAATCCAAGCAAAGACCCTGCTGACATGAATTTCATTTCTGAAATAGCTGTCTGCACCACTATGCAGCCCTAATTCTGCTAACTTGCTTGCATAAATGGAAACTAAATATACTCAGGCACCAAGCTGGTGCTGGTGTTCCACAGAAGGTCCTTTGAGTATTCCAGAAGGGCAGAGTACGAGAATTCCACAGCTCTGGAGAATAATGAGCCAAAGACGCACACACCAAACTCAGCAGTCAGAGAAGGAAACAGGAGTCCCTCATTACATGCAGAGTAGTATTATTAGTACAGCCAACCAGACAGGTGAGAACACCTCTGAGGTAGAAAATGTGGTCCTCACAGCCAGCTAAGTTCCATTTTAGCTACAACCTGGCACCCTTTAACCGAGGGACATAACTCAGCTGGAACACCAAGGCTTACCCAGCACAGGGCACCAGAAAAAGGTGCTGACCATGAGACAGCCCAGAACCAGGGTCCTGCACCAACAGACCCAGAAGGGACATGAAGACCTCAGACCACGGAGGGGGTGGAAATGACCCCGAAATCATCTCTCCTCAGTAAAAGCTCATGCTGCTGTTTAACAACAGATGAATGAGACAGGCTATGAAACAAGACTCTCCTCATATGGGGAACAGTAAAGAACAGTCTTGAAAGAGAACTTGTACGGCAGACAACTTAAAACCCAAAAATTGGGTGTCTTATAGCTGTATTCAAGACAAGGCCATCTCACAGACTCTGAAAACAGATACCAAAACTTAAACCTTTCTCTCCCATTTTGCTGACCATAGCATAAAGCAAAGAAGATTCTTCAGGGTATGCAAATCCATGATGAGTTTGCTGATGAATGCATCAATCCTTTCCAAGTACACATTCCTACAAGAGGTTCTTGGTCTTGCACTTCAGTCTTTAATAATGCGTCTGCTACCACTTCCACAAAGCTTTTTTTGGTTCTTCTTTCAAGATTGCCACACAAGTTTTAAAAAGTGGCCCAGAGTTTCAACTTGTTACTATGTGGCTTCCCTGTTATATCAAAGACAAGAATCACTCATGACATACCAAGATGTTTACACAGAATATACATGGTCCTGAGCAAGCCTACAGACTTCTGACTGCGTGAATTCATGCTGCCAGAGGATGAAGAACTGTTAAGGAATGTCTCAGCAGGGTAGCAATGAAAGTGTTTCAATTATGAAACATGTCAACATGGACCCTGAATCTGACTTATGGGATATCTCTTGCTGCCAGCAGAATTCAGCCATGCCAATGCACTGTTGATTGGATGGATACTCAAGAGCTAATGACTTGAAGAGATGAAAATCAGCCTGAACATAATGAAAGACCATTCATTCAGCTGAGCTTCTATTAATCCATCATTCAAGAATGTGAATAGCAGCCTCCCACTTCAACTAAGAATAAATTGCACAAAAAAAAGTCAATGCCTGAGGGGAAAGTTACCAAAGGAAAAAGAAAGGCCAGACAAGTTTTCAGTTGGTAATAGTTCAGATTTATGAAGCATTATACATATTTACTGTGCAGAGATATGAGGAGAAACATAACTCAAGGGTTATGGATATGAGCATAAGCATCTTTTAACTCAGGTTGTCAGTGTGAGTGGTTCTAATATCAGGAGCTGGATCACTTTATTAATAAAATGAAACTTCCATTGAGGTTCAAGATAGGCTAAGTCACTTTTTCTACTCAAAGAGTAGAGAGATAGAAAGTTGTTATTTTTCCAAACTGCAGATTCTCTAGATATCGATGTCAACACAGTTTCTACGCTTTAATAAAGTGGGTGCATTCAAGGAGAGTTCCTAGGGAGGGATATTTTGGATGACAGAAAGGCAATCTCTAGCTTCTACTTGAGCAGGAATATTTATGAGAGGTAGTACCTAACCTTAATCAGATATTAATACACTGACAGGAAGAAATGCATTCCCTCCTACAGAAAAATAGAGCAAGGAGTTAAGCAAGTGGAATTACTGGGTAAGAATGAAGACTGGTCATCATTCCTAATGCTAAGCTTTCTATTTTCAGAATAAGCAAGGGTTTATTCTGAAATAATGTCAGAATATCATCTGGAATACACAAATTGAAGAAGACATCCAGCAACCTCCAAATTAATACTCACTCTCAACCTAGGCTAATGCAAATAAATAAAATTTTACACCTACCCAGAACAGGTAAGGCAGTTACAGACACATAAGAGAGACTTCTTTAGGTTAAAATCAACCTCTGGCTCCCAATCTCTCTTTTTCACTCTTCCCCTCTCTTCCCTGCGATTTCTTCTGTCAGGATCAAAGTGTACGCTCAACATGAACTCTTTCCCAGTTCCAGGCTTCACAGTAATTTCCAGGTGTTCAGTTTCAAGCTAGCTGTCTCTCAAAAGTATATTTTTTACTTATTCAGATTATGTGAACACACTTGTGTGCTATTTAATTTGGCCATATGGCAGATGTAAATGCTGTTATCTCTAAATGTAGCTTGTTTTGTTTTCTCCAAAGCAACTACCAAATTATGGCAAGGGAAAAAGCACTTAAGAATTCTGTCCATGTCAGTGCTGATACTTCCCATCATGTTTTTCAGTCATGAGAGCCAGGAAGGAGTCTTCCAAATTACCCTAGCCAGGTCCATAGAAGTACTGCCATTGCAGAATGAAATCCAAGTTGCAAGTAGTACTCAAAGGATGCAATAGCTATTTCCTCCAGAGAAATCCTCAGGATGAATTCCTGGAATAAGCATTGATCATCCACAGCACAATGAGCTAAACTTTCTGGACAGTAAAGAGGAGTCTACCCAAGAGTTTCCTTGCGTCAGAGTCCTCCTGTAAGTCCTCCAGTGTTTAACAAGGAATTTCTAATATACAAAGCTCTGCATGGCAGCTCACAGGTTTATAGTCTAGCTTGGATACCTAATGGATGCCTCTCATCAAATTCTACCTTCTGAGAAGTCCAGAAACCAAAATGGCCTGGGTGCAGCATCCAAAGTTCACTTATCAAAGAGAGCAATGGTATATTCTGACAGCCTACTTTATCTCCTTATTATAACAAATATTTTCATCACCTAAAGTTGAGGAAGAAAATGAGGAGTTCCAGAGAAGAATGGAAAGCCATGACATTTGGCACAAATTAAAAAACAATCCCTGTCAAAACCCCTATGCTCTAATGACCTAACATGGATGAGGAGAGGATTGCTGGGCAGGTTCTACATGGAGTCCAGTGCAGACATCTTTTAGCACATATCAGTATGGTGATCTAACCACCACTGCAACCACTGAGACCACTGGCTGTGGCATTTTAATGAGAGCCCTATTGGCAAAGTTCAGATGGTCAGGTGCTGCTTTCACTAGAGAAAGCTGAGAAAGGAGACATCATGCATTCTCTGTTTGGGCTAAGGTTGGGCAGAACAAAGCCAACTGAGTCCAAAGCCAAGGTGACTGAGTCAGAAACCAAAATCAGGTCTACAAAATAATGTCTGGGCTAAGCAACCTCAGAGTGATCAGAGTAGCATGATGAGGGGAGCATAATAATAACTTTGTGGTGGTACAAAATGTTCTAATAATGTTGAAGCATGGTCCAAGCATTACTTAGACTTCTCAAGGGAGGTGTAGGGATCTGGGACCATTCCCCTTGAAGAAGCAGAGAAAATAGATTCATTTCTATGCTCATATTATTTTTAGTTGATTAGTAAGTGCTAGAACAAGCAGGTATACACCACATGCACAAGAGCTATTGACAATCAGGTCAAAGGATTGCATGTCACTGCAAATGTCACTGCATGTCACTCAGTGCCAAAAGGCAGCTTTTACTAAAGGCTACAAACATATTTGTCAAGATGGTAAGCACAGAACTGAAAGGTAAATAAAAAAAAATCCTGAAGTAACAGCCTACACAGAGCCCATGTCCTCAGGAGTGAGGCAGCTGGTGACAGAAGATGTGCATCCCGTTTGATCCATGACAAGAAAATGCATCCCCATACTCCCTACAGACAATGCAAAGGTGAAATATTAGCCCCAGTATTATGCATAGACATCTTTTAGGGAAATGTAAGCAGTAGCCTAGAATATAGACAAATGCCATCAATAGTTCTGAACTTCACTATATTTTCTGATGCAGACTTTCATTTAAAAACGTCAAAAAATTAAACCTGTCATATAGAAGTACTCCACAATGTTTAAATAACCTATTTACAAAGTAGGCAATGTTCCCATTTTGCAGCATCAAGAAACTGATGCTTAAGACTAATGGCCAGGGTTATCTCTACACTTTGGAATGGAGGATAAGGTAGAAGATGTTGAGCTAGTTAGTTCTGAGCAGGGAAGTGCATTCACCAGGGAGTGTGCTGTACTGAACACAATTGCGGAATTGCTATTAGTTTTGGAGTGAAATTGGTTGCATCTAGTTCAAACAACCCTTCAATTTATATTGCACTGCACTGGAACAGAAGAAAACAAAAGGTGTGCAGAAACTTCGTTTTTACCTCTTGTGTAATTCCAGCATAGACCCAGAAACTAAACAATAAGTACAGAGGTTTCATCCTGTTTGTATCTTCTGAGATCAGCAACACATTTGAATAACTTGTTCTTACTTCATAACATGGCTCAGACTGATGGGTCACAGCTTAGGGGCAATGAGACAGGGGATGCAGGAATGAGTACCTGGGGACTGTGCAAGATCTAATAGGATGTGTTTAGGAGAGGAATTAAAACATTGAAAGGTAGTTTGGGGAAGAACACATATGAAAAAGTAGAACAATGAAGGCATCAAGGGGACCAGTTCCATCTGCACAAATGGCTGATTAGTACTTGCTTGGCCAAGCCCTATGCTTGATAACCCCAGACCTATTGGGACTACGTGCTCAGTCCTGATACTGGCTGGAGCTGGGGCATTGGGCTAAAGGGTTCAGTCATCCTCAAAGCAAGACAAAAAATAGTATTTAAAGTGGAAAAGCTACGTACTTTCCAACAAACTTTGCTTTTACCCTCAGACTGCAGAAGCAGAAAAACCTGCAAGAGCTGAGAAAAGACAAAGATTGCTTAGGAAAAACATAATGCACTGGGGGGAAATGCCCACACAGCATAGTTGTAATTTCTTTCTTCTGCTGCTCATAATCAAGACCTAAAGTGTCCTACAGAAAGCTCAAGGAAACCCTGCTAGTAAATCAAATAATCATTTGTGTAAAGACATAGTTAATGAGTTCCATAGCCCAGGAGTTCAGTAAGTAATAAAAAAAGTCATGACTAAAACCAACATTTGCAGTTACATTAGCCAGGATGAAGTGAGTAAAACTATGAAATGCTGCCAATGAAGCAGAAGTTCAGAAGGTATTCATTCCTGTGGCTTAGTCAAATACCTCACAGCACTCATTTCACACTGTCTAGTAATACTTACTGAAGCATCTGACATTAACTAAACAGACAAGTTAATAAATTAGATAATTAGTGTCTTCTGAATAGTACCTTAATATACCTCTCTGTGGATTTGTCCTACCCTACTTAAATAGTGCCATTCAACAGCTATAAAGCTAAAATGTCAAAGCTCATTTGCATCAAATGTATAGAAATGTTAAAAGAAGAATGCAAATCAGTATATTTTCTAAGCTTACCACACCTCTCATTTCTATCACTGTCAGAAGACTCATTCCACCTCACTCCAAGAGCTATTAAAATAGAAACCTCAGACAAGTATACCATAGCATTTTGAGGAAGGTTATGCCTTTTGCATTGTCTGACAGAATAAAAAACACATTATGAAAAAAAAATTCAGAAACATTTACATTGGAAGACTGTAGAAATAATGTAAATAATAATATCACTAATAATGTACAACACATTAGGAAGTTCAAAAAAATTATCAAAAACTATCCCACTACAAAACATACTAACTTTGGATTTGTCTACACAGTTTTTGCAGGCAACTGAGCACTGGCAGATCACACTCACCCAAAGAAACTGCAGGCATACTTATTACTACTTAGCAGGTAGGTATCACATGACAGATGGCTTCAGGCCTCTTTCAGAACACTTCATGATACTAAACCCTGAAAGTAGTAAAACCTCAAAATGTACTACAATATAACTAAAATCTCTGTGCATCACTGAGTAGTGAAGAAAAAAAAAGAAAAAAAAGGAGAGTGGAAACAGCATGTGTCAGAGGTAGCTATGGCTAAATGAGCAGCTATTCTTCATTGTATTTATAACTTGTATATGTATATATGTGTGCAAATAATCACAATCATAATAATATCAGTAACAAGGTTAAATTCATTAAAGATCACTAATAATATTAAATTCTTTCAAAGGAAACCTTTGTTTCTCCTTACAGGTAATTTTTACCTCTTCCTCAAAAACTTTTTAATTTAAATTACTATACAGTGCAGGACTATTGATCAAGGTACATGAAGTCACTATTTGCTGTTTTTAACATTAGTTCAGGTTATATTACTCACATACAAATAATGTAACCTGACATTGGCACCTAATGCCAAGGCATGGCATTGCACAGCTCATTATACAGAGCTTCTGCTTTTCTATCTCTAAAGCCCACTATGATTTCTATGCTGTTTTTCACTCACCCACTATCTAAATTTCCCATTGCCAAGTTGTCCATGTCTATTCATTGACAACAGATTAGTTATAAATTCTCTGTCCTAAATTTCTACCTGCTTGTCCCAGTCTTCCACAAAGCAAAACTCAGATCTAGCTTTTATTGTCAACCAATTTCTCCTAGAGCTTCCTCTATTTTTCATTTGGGCAGGGAACTGGATGGCATCACCCATTTTCTCAGAGCTTTCAGCTGGCTCCCCACCAGCCCAGAGAGCTCAGCTAATGTTCCAGTTCCAGTTTTGCTCCTAGCATATGGTAAAGGTGACTCCCATCAGAAAGAGGCACTTTGAAAAAGTGGGATTGAAAAGATGCAGTTCCCCCAGGTATTTTAACTCAGCACCACACCACTGGATTTTCATAGAAATCGGTGAAAAATCCACTCCTGCCCCTAGTGGGCTTGCTCTGGGGTGAAACACAATTTTGATTCTGGAAGGCTGAACAAACCTCTGTGTTCTGTGCTTTGCAGTGAAGATCCCTGACCTCCCTAACCAGTCATGCTTACTGTATGACTCTACTACATGCACTTTACAATGAGAAAGGAGCTAACATTGTGATACACAAGTCACAGTCTTTTGTAGGACTTTTATTTCTCATTGTTTGAATGTCTACAGACTGTGTAAGGCTTATCCTGCAACACCTGATTCAGAAGAGAAATCTGACCCATACATGCTCTATGCATCTAAATCATCTTGATGTGAGATCTGCATAAGTGAATTTCCAAACATGACAGGTCAAAGACTGTGTAAATTCTTTACTCTAGTAAAGCACTAATGGATCACCTTTGGTATTGGGTGTTTGTGGCCAGGTTTGGCAGGAGGGAGGTTGCAGGAGGCCTCTGAAAAGAGGCCAAGTGTCCAGGGACAGATGGTGGCACTTCTGGGAAAACATATTTAAGAAAAGAAAAAAAATGCCCAGCAAAGAGTGAAGGAAAGTTAGAAAGAGTGAGAAACAGCAGAGAGAAGCCCAAGGTCAGAGGAGAGTGTGCTCCATGGCAGAACAGATACTCTCTGCAGCTTGCAAGGCTGCAGAGGTATGAGAAGAAAGGAATGGAAGAGGGAGACCACTACACCCTGATAACAATCTCTCAACACCCCTTTTACATCACTTGCTTCCTCTCTGAAGGGAATTGGACTGAGTGGAACTTGCAGTGATAACAAGGGAGGAGGACAGGAGTCTGGGAGGAGGTCAAGCTGAGCCTGGGAAAATGGAAAGGAAAGCTGTTGTTTTAATGTTTGTCTCTTTTGTTTCCTACTACCCACATTAGCAAAATTTTTAACTGGCAATAAATTAAGTAAATCTTCCCCCACTTTACTCTGTTTGCCTACCATGGTAACTGGTAAGCAGTGTCCCTGTGTTTATCTCAGCCTATGAACTCTTTCATTCCTGTTCTTCCTTTTTTCTCTCCCATCCTGCGGGGGAGAGGAATGAGCAAGCAGCTAGGTGGGAGTTTGGCTGCTAGCCTACACTAAGGCACCACACCTCTCAACTAAAAATCCCCAATCAAATCAACATGAATGCAGATAAAATTGGCCTCAGTGTTTTGTTGTTTATATTGAAATGGGTAGTTAAGCCCAGTTCAGACACATGGAGAAATATTTTGCAGAAAAAGATATAGTCATATATTTACCAGAGGATATAGTCAAAGCACTGATTCTCCCCTCCTCAAAGGGATTTGATTAGAGAATCAGTCATAGAAGCTCTCTGAGAAACTGTAAAACATCTGAGAAGGCACAGAATGTATTAACCCCTGTCACTGTACAGAAAAGAGCTTTGTACATGAGGGAGCTGGAGAGGAGCCAGGGTACAAGCACTCAAATATCAGTGCATGCTGAAAGAAGCTGCATCTGTGAGCTTTTTCTCAACAGACAGAAAGAGAAAAGGCTTCTGACATTATTAATATGAGTGTGCACAGCAGTGATAAATCACTAAGCTGAAAAATGACAGGTTCTCAAAAATATAGAAAGGAGATTCAAAACTTGAAAGTGGTCATGCAGAAGAATTACAGAAAGTTTCTGGAAATCAAATATAAAGTGAACATTTGATGGAGGAGTGCTAGACATTAAGCCTGAATTAACTTGGCACCATGGCGTTACTGGATATACACTGGAGGTTTGCTTGTGATAAGAGCACAGTACTTACAGCAGAAAAGGAGTAAATCTTTTTCAACTGCTTGAATGAATAGGACAGAATAGATGGAAAATTTTAATCTAGGGTGCTGAAGCTGCTTTACTAGCAAGCCATACAAGCTGTTGACAGACTTCCATAAAGACAGAGGAAAATCCTCAAAACAATTTAATTTAAGGACAGAAGAAGAAAGTAGATTTTGGAGTTCAGGAGAAGGCATTTAGAACTCCCACCACTGCTCAGAGCCTTAGACAGTTGATAATTAAATACTGGACAGGACTACATAAACAGTCCTCCAAACCACAGATGAAAATAAGAGTGAAATGCTCTGGAACTACCTAGAATCATGAATACAGGTATTTACATGTTGCATTTCTTAGCCAAGAGTTGGTTTCTAGGAGCAGAAGGGTTATAGTGAAATGGAAAGAGAAATTTCTGGGGTTTATTGTGTGACCCTGAAGAAGGTAGATCAGCAAAGTATTTACAAACAACAAGTTCATACAATTATGTAGTGCTTTTCAGGAAAATCATCAGGAAACATGATTTATCATAATGCACAAACCAGAGCTTGTAACACTGAAAGAGTTCTTAATTTTTTTTCATACTCACTGACAAGTACATTGATGTGCTTTATTAGTTTTGCCTCAAAACAATGATTTTCTGGTTTGCTAATGCCAGTAAGCATCATTCTGTAACAAGAGGTGCAGATGTTCACAGAAGGCACCTCTTTATATCAAAACCTGACACTATTAACTGGGGAATTGTGTTCCTCCTTCACTTAAGAGAAGAGCAGAAGCCACAACCACTGACAATAGCAGCCTGGACAATGGCTGTTTTCAATTTGTGTAATATTCAATTTGGGCAAAGATTGCTCTTGTTCTCAGGTAAGATATTAATATATCTAACTCAACCTAGTTGTCTTCATAAAAGATTTTTAAAAGGTTATACAAACAGATTAATAACACCTTCAATGAGGTCACAGACAACACCAAGCTGGGCATGAGTGTTGATCTGCTGGAGGGTAAGAGAGGGTAGGATCTAGATCCAGACTGTGGCTCAAGGCCAATGGTGTGAGGTTCAACAAGGCCAAGTGCTGGGTCCTGCACTTGGGTCACAGCAACCCCATGCAGTCCTACAGGCTGGGGAACAGCGGCTGGAAAGCTGCCCTTGGGGAAGGACCTGGGGGTGCTGGTCAGCAGCTGCTGAACATGAGCCAGGGTGTGCCCAGGTGGCCCAGAAGGCCAATGGCATCCTGGCCTGGATCAGATACAGTGTGGCCAGCAGGGCAGGGATTGTCCCCCAGTACTCAGCACTGGTGAGGCCACACCTCGAGAGCTGCGTCCAGTTCTGGGCCCCTCACTACAAGAAGGACATTGAGGAGCTGGAGTGTGTCCAGAGAAGGACAACAGAGCTGGGGAGGGGTCTGAAGCACAAGTCAGATGAGGAACAGCTGAGGGAGCTGGGGGTGTTTAGCCTGGAGAAAAGGAGGTTCAGGGGAGACCTTTGTCACTCTCTCCAACTCCCTGAAAGGAGGCTGTAGCCAGGTGGGGATCGGTCTCTTCTGCCAGGTACCAAGCAGCAGGACAAGGAGAAATGGCCTCAGGTTGAACCAGGGGAGATTCAGATTGGATATTATGAAAAATTTCATCACGTTGAGAGAGTATAAACATTGGAACAGGCTGGCCAGGGAATTGGTGCCATCGCCATCCATGGAAGCATTCAACAACTGAATGAATGGCACTTCATGAGATGTTTTTGTGGACATGGTGGTACTAGGTCAAATCAACGATGCACATTTTTTCCAACCTTAATGATTTTATTATTCTAGTAATTTCTTCTGTAGTGTTAACTCCCAAGGTCTAGCCAACCTGACCAAAGGTATAAATACAGACACAGAATGCATCAGGGTTGCTATTAAATCCATCAAATTTAGCCATACACTAAATGGTTATGAAACCAATTAACTGCTGACCTGAATTCATTTGGTTGTACTCAAATAATTTCCTGTCAAACATCTGCAGAGGATCAAGTTATTATTCATGAGTTTGCTGTAAAATTTTACACTTATTTCTTTAATCTATTTCTTTCAGACTTTTCCTTATTTCTTTGATTCTATTTCAATTTGAGGTGGAACAGTCTTCATATATTAAACTAGGAAAGTTTTGATACCATTACTTTCTGTGTATCCATTCTGAATTCATTTCTACCCCAGCTACACATTTTTTGCTGATGCTGTTATTTTTGCCCAATGTTTTCACTTGGAATCTCACCCTACTCCTACTGAAGTCATTCAGTTGTAATCTTCGTCACTTTGAATAATCATTATACTGTGCAAAGCAGAGAAATATGTAATAGACTAGAGGAAAAAGTTCTGTTACTGTGCAATAATATATTGCTGAGTTGGAAATAGGGCTAAACAAATTCAAGAATTCATAAAAATTAGAATAATATTTTTTCTTTATGAACAGGTTTGCTGATCAAGAAGTTTCTAAGTTTTGCTTTAGTTTTAAATGTGCTCCCCAGTTTTCTAGTAAAACCTGTTACAGTAAGTATAAGGCAATATCTTTCCAGAAGTGCTGGATGGAGAGCATTTTGTCCTGGTACAAACTGCCCTGATACAACTGAAGAAATTCAGATGAGTAAAAAGTGGTGTAGAGATGAGGAAGGTGACTAAACTAAAGACTTCAAAAGTAAACATGAATCCTAAAAAGGGAGAGACTGCAGATCCAAGCTCCTCTTGCCAATTGTAGTTTTGCCCTTACTCCATGAAAAAATCATAAATGCTCTCCCACAGTCTGGCAGACACTTTCCTCTGTCTGTATTTAATCAACATTTTCCAAGTACAGGCCCAGTTTTCCCTCCTTCAACTTTTATCAATTGTCCTTCATTAAGAAAGCAAATCACATTTTCCTTCTCAGTTCTGTAATTTCTTCCAGCTCAGTCTTCCTCCAGACATGATGTAGGAAAATCACCTATCCACTACCCTGTCATGCACTAGCAGGTACAACTTGTCTCTTTAGTGTTGCACACAATAGCTAACATTCTTCCAATGCACCCAATGGAATTCAAGGGGGATTTGGTTTGAAAAATGCTGTATGGAAACAAACTCACATAGCGTTAATAAATACAACATGACATAAAAATGTGGTAAGAATAAAAACCCACAAAAGAAAAATTTGCGTGGGCTTCAAGGAGCTTTGGGTGAGGTCTTTGACACTTTCATTACTGGAGACAGATTTATATGGAAGGGGAAAATGGGGTCCTTGAAACGGTCCAGTTTATTCACAGAGAGACTATTTAAGGTCATACCAAGCTCTTCTTGTTCTGTATACCATAAATAACCACTGAAGGGAATAATTGCTGTTGGGGTTACTTCATAAAGAAGATGCTATTTGAATTTTAAAATAACAGGAAATAGAGATGCATATTAAGCTTGAAATATATTTTCATCCATACTAGACAAACTTCTCATGGCAAGCAGTATCACATTTCACCAGAAGATTGGCTCCTTGCAACAGGACTAAATTAACTCCTTTTTTTTCCCCTCCCTCAAAATGTTTCAAATGTTTTCATATATACAACCTACACCAGGACAGACTTATCAAGTTATTATGTGGCTAATTACACAATAGTATTAATTTGACTTTAGGTGGGAATTAATACTGCCAGTCTGTCTTACAGCCAAGACACAAAGAAGTTATTACATGCACACACACCTGCATGATTCTTCCACTACTCAAAGTGCACCCAGTGGGGAAATGCAAGCAGCTTTTCATAATTTGAATATTATCTAAAATTATTTTTAATAATTTTTATCTATTCACGATGGCATTTAGGATTTTATAAAAAAGCAAAGCAAAGCACAGAAATAAAAGCAATACCTCTGTAACAACTCCAAAATTTCTGAAAATACTGTTTTTTCCCCTCAATTTAATTTAACCCTGGGAACCAGATTTAAAGTACTGACTTACAGAAAATCTCTACAGTGGCCAAGTTAAATAAAGAAGCTGATTATATTCAGAATATCACATAAGTCGTATGTGTTATGATCTGACCTTCCGGAGCTGGTTTACTCGCATTTGTTTTTTCTGGATCCTTCACCTTGGATTTACTTGTGTCTTTTCTTCTCTCTATGTCTTTAACTGTAAAGTAAGGGAGGAAAATCAATTAATCTAGAAACAAGGCAATTAGAAGCATGTAATTTTCTTCTTCCTGGTAAAGAAGGTGCACAGAGCATCTGAAGATATGTTTAGGTAATGAGTTACTGGTTCTGTGTTTTCCCTCCTCCCTTTGCATTTTTTATTTTCATGGCTCTTTCCCCATTCTATCATCATTAAAGCTCTCAAAACTGACTCTCTTCACACACGAGAGTCCAAATAGTGACATCAGCACCTAAGCCCATGCAGACAAGATCCCACACTGGAAATATAGTCCAGAAAATTGGCAAAGCTAGCTGGGGAAAGTCCAGCATTGCCAAGTTCCCCTCCAAGTCAGTCAACACAAAAGCACGTAAGCCAGCTGTTACACTGTCCTCTTTACAGAATCAGCTTAGATCCCATGCCCAAATCTGTAGTCAGGGCACCAAATACTTCCAGGAGTGCAAGGTTGCTCCAGAGCTGAGGCTTTGACAGTTTCCCATTCCACAAGTGGGTGGGATACCTCCCTTACTATATCTCCAATCTCTCACAACAGCCAAGCAGAACCCAATTTGATTAGCAATTCCTAACATTACATTAGTAGCCAGTAGTGCTCTACTAATAGTCTGAAAGGTTCTGACAAAGTCATTGCTAAAGTCGTGTACTGGGAAGAAAAGCCCTTCCAGAATTTTCTTGGAATGCTCATTGGTATCCACACTCCAGCTGTCTACAACAGCCAGGAAAAGCTTAAAACAATGAAGCTGAGAATACCTTCCACAGAAAAATAAAATTCTATTCCAATTACACTTTTTAGTTTATGTAAAATTGGATTATGACTGACATTCATCCAAGCAGGCACTGATCCTCAGCCAGGACCAAAGTCTCTCTGTGCTACATCATTCAAAAAAACACTAAGAGGGCATGAAAGGAGGTTATCTGTTTCTTGACTATGTAAGAGAGACAAATATTCTGTTGTACATTAGTGGAACCAAAGTCAAATGGACTCCACTAATCTACCCAATAGTATGTGGAATATCTGAATCAACCAGGAGTGTTCCAAGTTCCAATCCAAAATATAATCACAAGACTAAGTTCTAAGGAAGACAATGAGCTGACAAACATCTGAATGTGATTTTCTCAGTATGACAACCCTTTGCAGAACCTACAGTGCTCACACTCCAGCTACAGAGGTGAAAACAAAAAACCTGAAACTTTGACTCCTCTTCTTACTAAGACAGCAAGTGTGACTGTGTATTACCTCAGCCTTTAGCAAACAATTGTGTAACTGATTTGGGAGCAAATTCAAGTTCACAAGTTTGCTGAGGAGCCAGCTTTTACCAAGGCAGATCTTGGTTATTAGCTGAGTTACAGAATGCCACAACAACACCAGGTCTTAGTCAGAAGTCTGTGTTTAATCCTTAACTGAACAAGACTTTGATTAAAACGAGAGGTGAAATACCAGAATAATATTAGCCAAAAAAGGATGCTGCTGCTTATCCTTCTGGGAGCATTCCTTTGAAAAAAGCCCAAGAGCAAAGCCAACTAGCTGGCCTCCTCCAATGCTAGAGCTATCGAGGGGCAAGCCTCCAGAGAAAATGGTACAAAAGTCTGAAAATGTTCAAAGGAGACAAGTCAGTCACATCCTGACAGATTTCTGGATTTGGGAACTGTCATAACTCTAACCACATAGGAAGAGGCAAGACAGCAGTTTTACTCCAATATTTACACAGACAAATACATTATCTTAGTTCATTAAACACTGTGTATTAGAATAAGAATGCATCTCTTGCTATATAAAGAGAAATACTCTTTTGACAATAAAATTTTATTGTAAGCTTGAGAATTCTTAGTACATCAGTTACAACTGCAGAGCATTAAAACCATACTTCCAATGCACTAAGCCAGATGATATTCTCAAAACTCTTTATATATTTGACCTTTTTTCATCTCAAGAATTAGTAGCCACATGTCAGAGTACAGGGGAAAAAAAACCTATAATACAGGAGAGCAAAAAAAAGGATTTGTATATATGCTGTATCTGCATTCTTTACTCATGAAAGGCATCACGCTTTTAAATGAAACTCCAGCCTTAAGTGCAGCAAACAGAGTGTACTAAATAGAACATAATCCCCATATCCTTAAATCGTGTTGCCAGCTCTACTTTTCCTAAATGCCATTTCAAAAACAGCTACACCTAATATTATAGAATCTGCTGTTGCCTGCTGTGGGCTTCTCTTCAATGCTAAAGTAATCTGTGGTTTTGTGAGTTTCCTAACCATGACAGAAGTTAAGGTAGTAAATACACAGTTGTAGTGGTGAAAAGCTAAAAGGACTTGGATACACACCACATCAAGTACTCAGCATATTTTATCTTGTGCTGGTTTTAAGAGAAAGGTAGCTTGGCAAAGACAGTGAGGAAAATTTAGCATCAGAGAATTCATTAAGCTTTCAAATATACTCCTGCGTTGCCACATTATTAACCAAATCTTCACTAATCATATTTAAAACATTTAACATGAAGATCAAGATAAATCAGATTGGATGTGTATATACCACCATGATATACATATTAAAAGCATGTCTTGATCATATAAAAAATTGTTTGTAAACATATTTGACAGCTGAAGACCATTAAGAAATCAGCCTTTCATACTACTGAACTAGCATCTAGTAGCCAGTTGGAACAGCTATAACATTGTTTTAATAAAAGGGACATTTTTAAAGTATCAGAATATAGCACTTCTACTCATTGAAGATTCTTTCCATGAAACACCAGCTAATTTCCTAAGGAAACAAGGAAGAAAGGGATGCCAATCCAAAGGAAACAAAGAGCCCAATGCAAGAACATACTATGCAATTAATTCAGGCCTCCACCTATACTTACACCAGTTAAAATACATAGCTTTGATTTTCCTTCTACCACAGAAAAAACTGGCTTTCCATCATTCCCCTTTGTCTAAGACTTGTTACCATTTCAGAAGTTGCATTAAATATCTGATACATTCTGTATGTCAGCCGTAAAGAGACACGTACTTCTGAACTGGCCTTGTGCTGGCTTACTCTCCTTGTCTTCATTGAATGCAATGATCTGAAGGGCATAATTTTGATCTGGAATGAGACCTTGAATAATTGCTTTGGTTGCAGTATTTTGAAGAATTAATTGATTTGTTTTTCCACCTATAGAAGAAAAGACAAAAAAACAACAAATACATAACTTTGTTTACTTTTCTTATAGTTCAGTAAATGTAATGACTTAAAAATACCTCAAGCTCTACCATGCATTCCCACTTTACTCACTTTTGGGACTATCCATACAGCCAGGCCAGAAAACATCCCAGAAAAGCAACAAGATAGGCAGTCTAACTAGTTTTCTTAAACAGAAACACTCTTAATATCTGGGCCTCATGAAACAGCCATGGTGTCCAGCAAAATCATTAAGAAAAAGAAAGAATTTACAAAATCTGCCAAGTTTGGTAACATCATACCAACAGGCTTATCCTCTGTGATTGGCTGCCAGTTCGGACCCTGTCATACCCACATCACCTCTGAATACTTGCTTTGCCAACTTTCTTTGGGCTAGAAAATTCTCATGTATAAATACAAATATTGAACAAATAAATACTTGTTATTGAACAAGTAAATACAAATATTTATATGTCCATTTACATATAAAGATTGCACGCCAATATATATACAAAGATGTATTTTAACCATATGTTAAAGCAGTTTCTGTTCTAAATTTAATTTTAAATGTACAGAAGTAGGACCTTTATAGTTCTATGCAGCCACTTTGGTATCTACCTTTTCAAGTTTTCATTCAAAAAACTTTTAAAGATTACTTGTTTTCTTAAATCTTTTCCTGACAGCTCACTAGGGGATAAGGGACAAGGAGATCCACCTTGAAGGCTGACTGAATTAGGATTCCAATACTTTCCCCTGAACGATTCCTAGAATTCCTTACACCTCACTGGAAGAAAGCTAGAGACAGATGATCAATGACAATTCCGAAAGACTACACATGAAGCATAACTAGCACTGACCCACTTCTGCTAGCTCAAGCATTTGATTCCCATTTTCTGTGCCTGACCACACTCTAGTGAAATTAATCTCTCTTCTGTTGACCAGCCAGTACTTCATTACCCAAAGCTTGCTCACAATTTCTTCACTGTGGACGATGACACTAAACTCTGAAAACCTTTTATGCCTTAGGAAGACAGTTCTTTCACCTTAAAAGAGAACATACAGACTTTTACCTGAACTTGGAGTGACAAGAAGTTTATATCCAGTAAATTGCCCTTTGGGGGCTCTCCAAGAGATCTGTACACTGTCAGGACCCACTACATTATATCTTAGTCTTGTTGGTGGGGACACTGCAAGTTCGGAAAGAAAACAACATTTTAAATTCAAATAAAGACTTACCAATTTTAAACAAACAAAAATAAACACATATAGGAAGACAACACAGAATTTTAATGGTAAAGGATGCAAGTTATTTTAAATGTCACATAGATCAGTTTATTAGTTTGTAAAATGACACCCCCAAGTGCACTACTTCCCTCAGACAGACCTTTTATTTCTCTCTTTACAAAACAAACTAAACAACCTAACAGCAGTGGACAGAAAGACAAACAGTGTTAGATGTTAAGAAACTAGTTTAGCAGGCAAAGCTGGTAATAAAAATGCTCTTTGTTAATATATGGGAATTAAAACTGCTCTCTTGCTTACACTGACAATATGCATAACCTACACTCCTTTACCTCTCATTACTGTGGGCATTTCCCCACATTTAATGTCACCCAGGGCCAAATTTTCAAATCCTTGTGAGGAGAGAGTAACCAAGAGAAAAGACAGGTGTGCACAAGGCAAAGGGAACATCAGCTGCCCAATTTGCAAACCTGGCTAAAGCAGCACAAAGCTTTGCAGCTGCAAACACTGCTTCAGTCTCGTCAAGACTAGCAGGCATGCACAGGCCAGTCAAGACTTAGGGGCAATCTGGATGGTAAGTAAAATTTGGCTTCTATTTATATTGTGATGTCACCCAGGATTCAAACTGAAGCAGCAGGTGAAATGAAGAAAAGCATGAAATGATTGAAAAAGAGGCAAATATAAATGAAGCAATGCGCACAAGAACAAATGGAGAAACTGCCCCATATTGTTGCCATACTATCAGCAACTTTGTGTCTCTGCACATAACACATCCCACTCAGTCAAACTCCACTGATGCTGGACCACACCCTACAAAACCTTTCCACTCTGCTTTGGGGAGGCACATCCCCTCTTCACTGAAAAACTGCAGCAGAACACCTGGTAGTGCAGCCTGGGGTATCCAAGGCTGTCAACAAGAGGAAACCTTCATACATTTGAATAGAATTTGGCTCACAGAGAACAAACTGATCTACAGGGAAAGGCAGCCAGGGAAGCTACTTACAGGCTGAATGACAGAAGAGCTAGAAAACCTTTAACACCTCCAACCTTATTCCTCCTCTTCCCATTGTCTCCACAGCCCCCAGAACAGTCTCCTTCATTTTCCAAACCCTTGGTGCCTTTGCTGCTACATCTTAAGGTTTCTGTTAGTAAGTCTAAGAAACCAGGGAAATTAATCTGAAGCAGGCAAGTGGCAATTTCTTTTCCCCAGGCCTAAGACTTCTCTTTATTGACTAGGCTCATGCCCACAGTCTGTTGGTCCTTTAGATAAAATAAACCAACAGCTTTATGATATTTCTGAGATTTCGGCATTACAGCACATGGGGTGTCTGAGTCAACAGGCAGAATGTGCTGGCCAACAATTTCTGGCCTCTCCATTTGACCTGCTACAGCCAATGCAGCTCTGGCACCAGCAGCAGCCAAAGACCTGTTCTGAACCAATAACTTTTTCCTATGTGCTACTTTTTCCAGGAGCTTGGGGGACGAAAGAAGGAAAAAGGCATGCTGTAGTTTTTTAAGATTCAGGGGTGCATGTTTCTTCATGTCATCTACTATTAAATACATTTTGTATCTTAGAAGTAAGACTTTGGAGGTTCAATGCAAGGGATACATTGCCTTGCATCCAGTCTCTTATTCCCTAAGTGGAAGTTTTGTCAGACCAAGGGCAGGTTCTGCAGTTCTCTTCCTTGAGGCGCTTGACACCAGAACACAGAAAAGAAAGTAAGTACCAAGAACAGCTAATCAACACCTGTGCATTCTCAAAGACCTCAGAGAACAAGCTCAAGAAGAGAGGCAAGGGGACAGAAACAGCAAGCAGCACATGAGCTCCACACACTCAAAGCTGCTCTGATTGGCAGCACTGGGCTCACACCCAACCCAAGCATTTCCTTAGGTGCTGGGCTCAATCTTGTCAGACCTCATCTTCAGTCCACCTGTCACCTCCCTGAAGTTTAGAAAGAAAGAGGCTGCGAGCAAGATTGTGTGCAGGAATCACTGCAAATACAACATCAGTTCTTTGAAAATTTGGCCCTCATACTGCAAAATGTTTTGCTAGGCAGGTTTCTGCAAGAACATTCAGCATGCTATAATTGTAAAAACATGACAGAGACTATGGCAGAAAGTTTTCAAAGCCAAGCAGACTGTAATTATGGATTATAGCTTTTAATTCATTCTCAAGATTCATTGTGTCTTTGAGCTATACATAAATCACAATAAATTGGGCTGAATGAACATGAGTGACAAATCATACCTAGAAGTTTGCAAAAATACAATTCCTTTTATTATTTTGCCTCAGGAATAGAAAATAAAATTTTAAATAATGGCTGCATGCAAGTGTGAAAATGCTGCAGATTTTACTGGGATGAAGTGGTAAATTCATATGGGGATTAAGAAGCAGAGAAGAGAGCAACAAAGTACCATCAAAGATTGACCAAAAAAAACCCCAGTCATGTCTTAGAATTTCAGAGCTCACTTTGTCTGCCATCTTCCTTTCCCATAATTTCTTTCCATCCTACTTTCAACTTGACTGCTTATGAAAGCACCTTCTAACAAAGAAGCATAGTTCTGGCCTAACTGCTATTAGCCATCACCAAAACAGGTAAATGTATGAGCCCATAAAAAACAATCACAGACCTTACAAGCAAAGAAGGACACAATCACCAGTTTTTCTGTATACTACAGAGTTACAATGTGAAAGACTAGAAAAGGGGTGCCAGAATAGTCTTTACATAACTGGTCAATTTTCACTGGGTTCTTTTTGTATCAAAGGCAGCAGCGCAGTGGAAGGAACATCCCCACACAGCAATAAACCATAAGAAAGAAAATAATTATTCACTAGGCAGATAATAAACTGTGCCTTAGTTGTGCAAAGACTAACGTTCTGGCATAGAAAAGTACATATAGCTAAGGAAGTTAAAAATCTAGCACTCAAACAGACAACAAAATATCAATGGGAATTACTACGCATTCACCAACCTGAAGAGGATATCTTTATTTCTTTGGGCCTTTATTGTCTGTGGAACAAAATCTCACTTCTTGCAGAAAGGGAAAAAAAATCAATCCAAGCTGAGTCAGTTAACTGATAAAAATCAGTAGCTAGATCTCGTTAAGTGGTTTTACAGGAATGCAAAAGAGAATGGCTGTGAGCAACATTAGAGCAGTCACCCAAAAGAAAACTGACAAGTTCAAGGCTTTGGTTTATGCCACCAGGTAAATTAGCACTCCAAACACATAACTCTTACAGACAACTAGGGAAGGAATGTTTTCAACTCTTACTGGAAAGGAAAAATACAATAAATTGCTTATGGACAATTCTCCAAGACATCCAATAGTCTAAGTTTGGATACTAACTAAATATCATGGCTTTCAATTTACTGTTGTCATAAGAATTGAATAAGTTAATATGCACAGTAGTAACACATGCAAATTATTGCTACACAAAGAAAATCCATCTTTAAATACAGAAAAACTCTCAAAGCAAGTTACTTTATGGATAAATGAAAAATTCTCAACTGGTTTTCATGCCCAGCACTAATCATGTACTATATAAGAACATAAGTAGACAAAATATGTTATTTATACATTATATTGAATGGGGAAGAAACAGCAGTGCTGAAAAAATAATTGTTGTTGAGTCAAAACCAAACAGTGCTATGTGGCACAGTGAGATACAACCACATAGCTCCTCTGAAGGGATAATTTGTAGCTTCAGGCACGTTGGCTTCAGTCTCACAAACATATTCTCCTTTCCAAGAAGTCACATTACACACCTTTACCTGAGCATCTTTGCCAAAGGAAGGAAACACAAGCTGGAACTAATGCCAGCTCTTGCTACATGTTGGCAGAGTGTACAGTTGATTAAAACAGACAAACAAATGGTATAAAACTGTAAATAATTTGCCAGCTGCATGAAGAATTTACTTCAAGAGGTGGCAACCTTGACAAAAAGAATTTGAGAAACGCCTTATTACTTTTAGTATACCAAGAGATTTTTCTGTGAACATGGAATAGAGACTTTATATCACCTAATTCAATAGAATAACAGTCGTGTTGGGCTAAGGCAATGGTCCACTTAGCTTAATATCATACTGCTGACAGCATTCCTTAGCTGATGCTTGCTGAAAGAGTCTAAGAACAAGGGAAGTATTGTTCTTTATTCATCAAGTACACCAAGTCTAGCTTCTGTTAGGGTGATTACTGTGGAAAAAAACCTCTGACCTTCATTTAATTGTATTGGTATTAAAGGGAGAACACTCTCCAACTATTACTGATGGAATCAAAGTTTTTAAAAAGCGGAGAAGAATATAGTTTTCCAAGATCAAGGAATTTTGCAAAACGTTCTGAAGGTGGACTTCAACCCCCGGATCTGTTTTGCAAATCTTAACCGTATGTATTAGGACTGAAATACAAAGAAAAGACTAACCATATGCTTTGCTTTATTGGCTCATTAAGTCACAAACATTCTGAACCTAATTTCTGACCAGAATGATGCACTGAACATTGGGAACATACATTTCTTGATTCACCTCACATCGCCGACATCATACATCACAGCTTACACGTGTCCCTCAGTTCTGGGAGAGGCTTGTAAATGCTCACAGATTTCCAAACATCCAAGAGTGCATGCTTCCCCAGCACCCAAGTGCCACGCAGACTGGACAACACTGCTAGTTGCATTGTCAGGATTTTGAAAGGCTCATGTCGCCAATAGTTTCCAAATGTCCTCATGAATAATACATTACACAAAATGCTTTAAAAGACCCCAGGATCCAATTCTGCTCCTGGTTATGCCCATGCAATCTCATATCAACAGGATTACATAAAACTAAAGTTGAGAGAAATGCCTTTTTTTAGAAATCATAAAAACTCATTGGTATTCTTCCTCCCTCCTTCCCCAAGCAGTAGGATACATTTTCTCTAGCAGTCAAGCCACTGTCAATACAATCCAACAAGTATGTAAGCCTAACAATCCCAGCAGTATCCTTTAATATTCACAGAGGAGATTTTCATTTTAAAAGCTGCAGAAGTAGTCTGTGACATTTAACAGATCTGTGCAATATGGAATGATATAAGCACTACAACAGCTACTGTTCCAAAACATACATATTCCATACAAGATAAAAAGCATACATATTCCATGCAAGCTTTACATCACAGCTGATCCTTCAAATTGCTTGATTACATAGAGGACAATAAGAGCAATTTCTGATAAGTACTTTCATGTAAATAGGAGTAAAAACATGTTGTGTATAATTCATTTTGAGACACATGAATTTGCACAAATATTTATGCTATTTGAGATACTAGGTTCAAAGAGCACACATGAAGACATAATTCTACTCCCACCTGCTCCCCGAGCTCAGCAGCAAAATTCCTGCTTCATTTCAGTATTATTGGATTCACATACTACTAAGGAGGAAGTAACACTTGCATTTGGAATAAAAAGTCTATTTCTGCACATCAGAGTGAAAAACCCATCTTCTTGTTTGTGACTCACCTTGACCCTGGACATCGCTGATGAAAAAAGTTGTGACAGCTAAGAAAGCCAAGAGAAAACAGCTCTGTATCTCGTATCGACACAGCATCTTCCTCCCCTCAATACACACAGTATCAGCAGGTCTGAAAACACATGGAACAAAAAGACTTACTAAACAGGCGAAGAGAAGCCATCCACTTTAATGAAAATTGTGGGGAAAATCTGGATTTGATTAAAACAAAAAAAAAAAACAAAAAAAAAAAAAAAACCCAAGCAAACAAAACAAACAAACAACAAGGAATTTACCACAGACATCAGTGGAGACAAATTTTCCTGGCAGTAGTTTTATGACCAAAGCACATTTTACCTGAAAGGGACAAAGAACCCCACTTGGGCTACTCAACAGTTTTGAAAACTTGGCCCACATAAAAAGGAACTGTAAATTCTTTGCTCATCATACACAAGCATCGGAAATAGAGTAAGCTATAGATAATAAAGTACAACATGTATTTCTACACAATCCAGTTTTGTAAGAATCTTATCAAGGTATCTCTGGCAAAAAACTCTGAAGCTTTTTTTAAAAGGCAGAACTTTGTTCTGAAGGAACTCACATCCTCTTCCCATTGTCCATTTTCCTTTTTCTACTTTATTCAGCTTATCCTGTGCTCTCTGTTGTAGTGTCTGCACCTACAGTAGGTAGTATCATGGTCAAAACCATTTACACTAACTTAACCAGTTCGAAGAAATCAGCACTTTAGAGTGCAGCAGTATATGAACACTAAAGATAGTCCTAGGTGAACTAGCTGGGTTACAGGAAACAATTCTGGTTCCAAAGACCAAGCTTCAGAATGAGCAATTTACCTGACCACAGAAGTTAGCTTAAAAATCTCAAGATACAGCCTAGCACCATACTTATAAAGATTTCTCTTTTACTCAACTTTACTGCACTAGTTTTAGTCAATTTTCTGGGCCAAGAAGACGATTTTTGGCTGTCCTCACCTGTTAAAATTCTACAGGAGAAACAAATTAAGATAATTAATAGTAGATTTCTTGCAGGCAACAAAGAGGATTTGAAGGTTTACTTGGGTAAATTTTGGTTTATGTATTTCAGTTTTGTAGGTTTCTCACATTTACCTCCTCTGTCATTTTCTTGAATAGTCCTGACATACCATCACTGTATTTGCCTTCCATGTTTTCCTTGTCTTGAAGGCACATGGCAAGTGTTTCATCCACTATCTAATATAAAAAGCAGACTGAAATACATCAATCGTTATTAAACAGAAGAGGATAAGACCATCCTCTTCTGTCTCAGAGCATTTGCCATGCCATCTGCTATGGCTGTCCCAGTAGGACAACTATAGTCCTATAGTTGGTAGGTCTACTGTCACCAATACCAGTCATGAATGCTTGATACAACTCCTAGAAATACATACATTGTAAATTCCATCTCCAAAGGAGGTTTTCAAAGTTTTAACCATACTATCAACAAATTTCACATTACTTAAACATGTATTTTGAATCCATCTCTCATAGTATAAATCTCTCAAGACAGAGGAAAATACTGAGAACCCGCACCAAAGATGTGCACCAAGAACTCATCTATTGCTATGCAGAGTTCTTAGACCCATCCTCCAGACAGAATTCAGAAACCTGTGCAAAGTTCCCAGGTTTCCTACTACATGAAACAAAGTGTCAAACACCCAAAGGACCAGAGTCAGCAGACAGCTGCCTAGTGACAGCTATAGGAAGAACTGAGGGTATCTCAAAACAGGCTGAAATCCATCTCTTGTGTATCTCATGTTGGGTACTGATGCTCCTCTCCTCACTCAGGAATACAATCTGGATCAAGTAAACACAGACTCTCCAAGCAACTTATTCTTCCAGGCAGTTACCACTGATGATGTGTGGATTGCCTCCCATAATAACCCAGACATTAAAATATTCACTCACAGTGGTGGCTGAATTCCCCATCTGCTACATTTAATATAAACCTTCCTCCAAGGCAAGAGCTATAAATACTAACTGACCGATAATCCTGTGTTAGAAACATTCTCTACTGCTGCTTTAATAGAAAAGCCAGAGAAATTACATTTATTGGAATAGACATAACTGGTGCTGGATCAACTACAAGTTCATCTCTGCAACGATCCGCACGTCAGGGTTCACTTAACCAAGAAAGGAAACCCCCGTCTGCAGCCACCTTGTGGCTGCCCTTGTGTGGGACTAAAAACAAATACCGTATTCCTTCTGCTCTTTATATATTTCACCTTTTAGTAAGTATGTGGTAAATGAGTTATCTGCCAGACTAGCGCTAAGAGCAGACACCGAGCAAGCCAAGAACCGTGCCATAAGGTGAGCCCCGCTCTCTGGAGCATCTCTCCCAGCTGGGCTCCAGGACTCCTGGCACGGACCTGGCGATAGGGCACCTTCTCCTGGGGGGAGGACGCACCCTCGAGAGCTCACAGGGGGACAAACGCGCACACACCTTCGTTCTCTGCCCTGCCCCGGCTCCGCGCCCCCAGCCCCGGGGAGGAGGCTGAACACAGTCCCCCTGACGGGCAGGTCAGTCGGGGGTTTCCCCTGTTCCGGTGTCTCCTTGCGGAGCGGCGCTCACGTTCGACGTCCTGCTGGGCCGAGCCGGAGCTCGACCTGCCCTGGCCCCGCAGAGGGAGGCGGCGGAGGGCACCGGGACCGCGCTCTCCCGCTCGCCTCTCCACAGCCCCGCAGCGTGGGGCCAGGGGGCCGCGGCTCACAGGCTCCGCTCCTGACCCTTGACTCCTCTCCGGGGGCTCCCCACCACCAGCACCCACCCGTGTGAAAGCGAGCGCCCCCGCCCCGGGTTAAGGGAGGAACCGCGGGGAGCTCGCTGCCTCCGCCGAGCTGAGGCGGGAAACGGAGCCCGTGAGAGCCAGGGACTGCCGGCAGCGAGCGGGGACCAGGCGGGGAACGGAGCCCGTGAGAGCCAGGGACTGCCGGCAGCGAGCGGGGACCAGGCGGGGACACGCTCGCCGGCCCGAGCAGCTCCGCGCAGAAAGCGCAGCGACAGCGCAGAGCGAGGGAGGGAGCGAGGGAGGAGGCAGCCGCGGCGGGACCCGGGCAGCAGCCAGGGTCTCCGCCACAGCAACAGTGAGACTGATGGGGTTTTAATTACTATCAGCTATCAAAGTAAGGCCTTTGCAGGGGGTTTCCTAAAGGGGTTTGCCCGTCCGAGCCTGAGTTCGCCACCTTCCATTTCTCCATCTCCTCCTCCCTCGCCCTATCCTCCCCTCGGCGCTCCCGTCCTGCCGCCCCGGAGGTGGCCGGGCAGGTTGATGGGAAGCTCTGCGGTCCTGCCTCGACCCCCGCCCGCCTGGCCCCTGCCGTGGAGGGGGACGAAGCGCAGCGCACACCGACCTGTGCGGGCATCAGCCGGGGAGCGACCGGCGGGGAGCGGCCGCTCCTTGTCACGCGTGGCTGCGGGTGCTGAGCCGGCTGCGGGAGAGCCGCTTCCCTCCCCGCTGGCCGCTCCGCATCTGATAAGGCGAAAGGGGAGAGAAAGGAGGCGGGCAATTATAGAGCAGAAGGTGGAAAGAAGGGGGGGGAGGGAAGACGCATAGGCGATGTCTGAGATCCCACCCTCCATCCCCGAGCCCGATCCCCGCGGCGGGGGCGCGGCCAGGTGCGCGGGAGGCAGGGCTGGGGAGCGCGGGCAGCGTTCCACGGGCAGGTGCTGGGCTTGCCAGCGTCCTCGGTATTCTGGGTTTGCTGTCTGTTAACTCATTTTCCTCTCGCCAAAGTTCCTTATTCACTTAGTTTATAAATTATTTTGAAGCTGCCTCCTTCGCAGTACGGCTTGGAATGCAAGTGTTCCCCACTCCAGCTATCGAGATGTGTGGATTAGTGACTCATTGGAGAAATATTTTTATAAAAGTGTTCCAACACTTTTCTGGCTTAGTATAAACCTTGATTAAAAGTGTTGTAGTACATACCTGTATTTTTTGCCATATGGATAGACACTGCAATAGTACGTGGAATTGCAGAATCTATATTCTATATTTCCATAGAAATATGAGTTGGCTTGTGGTATAGCCTACTGAATTTACAATTAAGGCTACTATTCACAAAGTCTGTAAGTCCTGAGAATTTAAGAGGTGAATGAAAATATTCATTACAACATGCCTGGTCATCTGTATAAAATTACAAATGAAATCACTGAAGAAGTTAAGAATCAGTCACAGGTGATACAGAGATGTGCATACTTTCTTAGTGTAAGTAGAGGCCCCTTCTAGGGGAGGAGAAGGCAGTGAGTCACAGGGAGATGATTGTGACTAAGTGTAAAGCAGGACCTTCTGTTGCTGAGTAGGATTCCCAGTCCTGCAGATTCTTGTCTAAATTCATAGTGCATGGATGTCTTTCCAGTTAAACTGCTGAAGTGTTTGAGCTTTAAAGGAACTCTTTAAGCTTAGTTCTATAGCAAAGGTTCAAAAGCATTCCTAGATTTAAAAAGCATCTACCAGATTCCTAGATCTTGTCACCTGCAGTTATTCTACTGCACTGCCACCTGTGTGCAACAGCCAACATACATACCAGTCAAGAAGAGAAGCTTGCAAGACAAAAATTCCTCTGAAAGAAAAAGGTGTTCAGGTCATTGATGTTAATTATGATACAGTTTGTACCTCTTTCCATCCCTAATTTATGTATTTAGCTAAACAGTAATAAATTTATGTATTTAGCTAAACAGTAAAAGCCAGAAGAACAAGAAACTGCTCATAGAATCACAGAATTCTAGAATATGCTGAATTGGAGGGGGCCCATCAGAATCATCAAGTCCATCTCCTGGCCCTATGCAGGACTCTTCAAGACTCACACCATGTGCCCAAGAGCATTGTCCAAATGCTTCTTGAATTCTATCAGACTTGGTGCTGTGATGACTTCCTTGGGGAGCCTATTCCAGTGCCCAACCACCCTAAAAGGTAAAGAACCCTTTTTCCTGATATCCAACTTAAACCTCTCCTGACTCAACTGAAGGCCATTCCCTTGGGTCCTGTCATCGGTCACAAGAGTGAAAACATCATTACTTGATCCTCCACTTATCCTTACAAGGAAGTTGTAACTGCAACGAGGTCCCCCCTCAATCTCCTTTTCTCCAGACAAAACCAGGCAAGTGACCTCAGCTGCTCCTCACATGGCTTCCCCTCCAGACCCTTCACCATCCTCATGGCCCTTCTTTATTACACTTTCTAATGGCTTAATGTCTTTTTTATGTTGTGGTGACCAAAACTGCCCCCAGCACTCGAGGTGAGGCTGCCCCACTGCAGAGCAGAGCAGGACAATCCCCTCCTTGCCTGGCTGGTGATGCTGTTCCTGGTGCCCCCACGACAGGGTTGGCCCTCCTGGCTGCCAGGGCATTGCTGGCTCATGTTCAACTTGACATCAACCCCCAGGTCCTTTTCCACAGCTCTGCTCTCCAGCCTCTCATTCTCCTGTCTGTGCACACAGCCAGCCCCATCCCAGGTGCAGAATCTGACACTTATCCTTGTTAAACTTCACGGTTGGTGATTGCCCAGTCCTTTAATTTGATGGTCTCTCTGCAGGGCCTCTCTGCCCTCTAGAAAGTCAACAGCTCATCCCAGTTCAGTATCTTCAGCAAAATTATTTAGTATTCCCTTGAGTCCTGCATCCAGGTCATTAATGAAGATGTTGAAGAGAACTGCGTCAAGGATAGAACCCCACTAGTGACAGTCACCAGTCTGACTTCACCCCATTCACTACAACTCTTTTTGCCTCACCTGTGAGGCAGTAGCTTACCTATCACATAACTCAGTTATCCAGCTGTGCGCTGGACAATCCAGAAGGATTCTGTGAGAGACAGTAGCAAAGCTTTGATGAAGTCCAAAAAGAAGACATTTAGTGACTTCCCTTGATGGATCAGTCTATTTGCAGTGCTCCTGAAGATTCAGTAAATGTAGGGAGATAAATCAACCCAATCCACAATTGCTTGCTAGCTCAGGTATTTCAGGGTAGGACAAGGAAGAGCCTGCCAAGAGGAGATTCTGGCTCCCTCTCCTTCTCTTTCTTTTTTTTTTTTCCCTCCTCCCAGATTTGTAATGTAGTATCCAAAGCCCATGAGCACCATCCTGTGGCTGCAGCTAGTAGGAGTATTGTGATTCAAACAAGACAGGTCTCGAGGATCCCACTGATGGGTAAATAGATTCTGTAACTCCTTGCAGCCTTCAAATGTCTTTATACTTCAATTTTTATTTTCTGTTTGCATCAGAATTGAAATTAATATTTTAAGATTATGCAAAGTGTGTGCTTTCAGGTGTAACTTGGTTGATTTTATTATTATCATATTCTTTTCCTCATTTATAACTATATTTTAACATAATTTGACCATTTTAGAGCTAATGATGTTTATTACATCATCATGATGTTGACTCAGCTTTCTTTGGAAGGCACAATAGATGTCTTTGCATTATTCCGAGGAAGAACTATTGTTCACAAGTTCAAGGTAAAAATTAAAAGGTAAGGTTCCTTGAAAGAGTTTGTATAATGTGCACATCTGGAAATAGAGTAAGAACACACTATGCTTAATATTAATGTACAAATTATTTACCAATGTTTCCTTCTTGTCTTCCACTAAAGCAAGCAAACAAACAAAATACCTTTGAATTTTAAGAATTTGATTATGAATTTGCCCCATAAATTTACTTTCCACTATATTGAATTGGCCAAGCCTCAGTGATTTCAAAAGAACAAGTATTTAAAGCCACCACATTTTAAAAGTATTCACATCAGCTAGATATGGACCATCTTTTGCTTGGCTAGTGTAGATTACACAAAATTTCTATAAATAGGATTACATGGCAATGATGTTGGAAATACAGCTGGAAACAATTAATCCATCACAAGAGCAGAATAAGTGCAGGTTCACGACCTCAGAGTGAGCTGGCTGAATATCTCATGGTCTGATTAAACCAAGCAATGGATCACCACCAGCAGTACTTGTGCAAACTGAACAGAAACCAAAATAATGGATGGTTTTGGTCATTGTGGGGCAGAATTGCACTCTAATTATCAATTCTTTTCTTTTCCCATATCTCCTGTTTTTTTAAGATATACTTAGAATATTTCTCTTTTTTCATATACTGATGAAGGCAATGTATATAATTTTTCACAAGATTTTAGAAATGAGAATATCAAGTTTGGGGGATATTTTCAAAGGGCAAATAATAAAAGCTGATCAGGTCTTGTATGTTTTTATTAAAATGATTATTGTAGTCTTTTATTAAAATTATGTTTTTAAAGCTAACTAGCCTTTTTAGCTCCTAAACTAAAATATGGTTTCCTTTCCTTTTCTTACAAAGAAATTTATAATTTTAAATGCCCTTTCTCCTCCAACATCCAAAATTTCCCATCACATGTAAAGATCTTGACTCTGACACATCTATTTGAATGACTCAAACTAGTCCCTAGGCCTAAAAACAATTCATAGATTTTTCTCCTTTTTTGCTATTAAAAGAACTCCATAACACAGAGATAATACTTGAGGTGAAGTATGACTGACTTTTGCTTTACATTTTGTTAAATATAATGGAACATGTAGTACTCTCTGAAAAGTGGTTTGCCAAGATCAGTCTGTCAACACTTGCAGTCATTAGGTGATCATTACTATGAAGTAAGCCATGCACTGAGAGAGTAAAGAAGAACTTAGGACTGTATTCTTCCCAAATTAAATAGAGAAAAATATTTTCAATATGATGCACCTTCTTTAACATATTAGCCATGCATGCTTACTTTTTAATTTTTCTCTTCATTAGTTAAGAAAAATAGTTAAGGCAATTGTTTTGAGATATGAATATACAGTGAAATAACTTTTGAGAAGGGCAGCCATCTTTTGTGAAGTTTGGGGTTTTTTTGTGTCTTTCTTTGTGCTACAACTATTTCTCTGATATCAACACCACAAGTGGGGCTTTCTACATCTCTGTTTTTAGGCAGGAACAGTCAAAGTAGTCCAGCTTTGCTTCTTTATTTGTTGACATGTCTGATGAGTCATTTTCATTTCCTTGATACTTTCAGAGCTGTCAGCACTTTATTGAGCTGCTAGGTCTATTCATCTGAAGCGCATTACACATAATGAGATAAGTGAAAGGGATGCAGAAGAAACCAGATTGATGCCAGGGCCATCAAAGTGTAAAAATTCATTAGAATTGGTCCTGCTCCTCCAAACACACAGGAAAGAGAGCAAAACTGGGCAAAAGGACCATAGGGAAATGGAAAAAAGCCCCAGATATTATTCAGTCATGTATTTTTCTGTTCTCTTGTCCGTATGAAGACAGTAATGACAAGAATGACAAGGTTAGTGTTTTGTAAAGTTGGCATTTTATTCTGCAGTCAAATTAGATCTCTTTATATTTCAGAGGTGAGGTTATCTGCTGTGTGTTTACACTTCCACATCTCAGCCAGTTTCTGAACCTTTTGCTGGCCAGGTCTGAGGAATAAATGTAGCTGTACAAGCCTAGCAACATAGTCAGGAGCTACTTTCATTCTTCTGAGCCTCTGACAAGTGCATCTTGTCAGGTCCATTAGGGAGGGAGCTCAGCCACTTCAAGTCCATGAGCAGCAGGGAAGCTGAGTTCAGGTTAATGAGATCCTGAAGGTGCAAATTCTTGCACCCACAGCCTCCTCATAGCTGCAGTGAAAGGGCAGAGCATCAGAGAAGTGATGTTATCCTGTGTGACATGCTCACAGGACAGGAGCCCATCTTACCTCACTGGACAGGGAGGAGGGCTCTTGTGTGCTCTTTCTCCCACAGGCTGCAACAAGAAGGAGGGGTTTCCTTGTCTGTTGCTGGAAATGTTCTGGACTCAGCAGCATTTGCAGGATCACAGAGTCTTTGGAAGGCATCTGTGGAGAACATCAAGTCCAACTCCACCCTGTTAAATGAAGGTCGCCTAGAGGGGATTCCCAAGGTCACATCAGGTTGAGTTATGAGTATCTCCAAGAATGGAGGCTCCACATCAACCCTGGGTAACCTACTCCAGTGTTTGACTACCTTCATAATGAAGGGAAAAAAACCTTGCCACAACACAAATATTTTCTTATGTTCAGATGGAATCAGCTTGGTGCCTGCCACTCTAGGGCCTTTTCTGCAAAGTCAGTCACCCACCAGTGTGTACTGGTGTCTGAGGTTATTCCTCCTGAAGGGCAGGAGCTTGCACATCCTTTTGCTGTACTTCATAATGTTCCTATTTTGCATTTCTCCAGCCTAGTGAGGGTGCTAAAGATGGTAGCAGAACAGTCTTATGGTTAGTCACTCCTCCCAGCTTTTTTGCTATCTGTGAACTTGTTCAAGGTGCAGTTTCCACCGTTAACCAGTCCAGTTATGAAGGGTCAAAGCAGTATTGGCTCTGGTATTAACCCCTGGGGTTCATCTGGTGACTGAGTCCCAGCTGGACTTCAGGCTCCTAATCAGAACCCCTTGAGCCCAGAAATGCAGCCAGTTTTCAGTTAATCTCACTGTCCACTCATCTGGTCCATGCCTCAGCAGTGTGTCTATGAGGAAGTTATGGGAGAAAGCATTACTAAAGATAAATACACTGCAGTCATTTGCTCCCAGACTACATGCTGAGACTTCATCAACCTTCCCAAGAGAGCTCTGCATCTGGTGGGTAGGGACACTGGGACACTGCCAGTGTGGAGAAAGGCTGCCCTGAGTAAAGAGGAGCAACCAGACTTTGTGAAGTTGGATCTATCAGCAGCTGGAAATGGGTAGGTGCAAATACATTAGCCTGGCAAAAGGTTTCACTGGATTAAGCTGCAGTGTGGATTCATTTGCAGCCACCACAGCTCAAGGATTCCCCCATATTTTTCTGAATAAGCATAAGAGTTTCAGATTCTGGCTGTCTGTGCAAGAAATAATTTTCTTTGGAATGAAACTCTGAAATGTATATTTAAACCAGTAAGAGCTGGAAGCAAGACTGTGGTGGTCTCTGTAATAAATACCATAAGTAATGAATGCAAGGGATGTATGGAACAAGAAAGAATTCCTTTCCAAATAGCATATCTTAAGCTATTACCTAAAAGAAACAGAGCTTCTTGTCTTTTTCCTACCGAGCTTCTGCACTGAGTTCCTACACTGAACACCCCTGAACACTGTAATTATGCACCTCTGGTCTGCCTCACTCTAAGCACTTTTCTTGGAGACAAGTTTTATATGAGGAACAAGATTTATAAAATGTTGTATACATGATGGTCTGGTTTTGCATTTTGTAGATTACTGAAAAACTGAATTTTCAGTTTTTCCAATTTGCAATTTTAAGAAAAGCATCTGTTCATTAGACTCTAAAAATAATTGTAGTTGTCTCCTAGAATAATATCACATAGCATTTTTTATGCCACTGAATAAACACACAAAACAAACTCATCTTTAAGATAGTATTTTGTTTTTTCAAAATTTTTGTTCATTAAACTCTTTTATTTATACAGTTTTCAACAGCCTGGTTCTCTTTGCTGCTTTTGTTTTTAGGGGTTTGAAGTGGATGATGAGAATCAGATGTGGGTACTTTGTTCCTCTACTCATTTTTAAGCATTACAGTTGGAATTTTCAGGAATAGACTTAGTTTTCCAATATTTATTTAAGCATATGTTAGACATATAAAGTTATATTTCCATGAATAAAATACTGGATTTACCTTAGCAGAAACTTCATGAAAGAGAAATGGTCCTGAGACTTGTATTTGCCAAAGAAAAAGAAAGAGAAATTTGTAAAATTTTTCTTGTAAAAAATCCTATTTTGTATTTTAGAGTAATTTTATACAAAAATGTGAACAGAGAAAAAACAAGAGTAATATTGATTTTTTTTTTTTAATTTGCTGCAAACAGCTCAATAAAATCACCCCTACTCAAACACTCACTGAAGAAATTCAGTATGCTTTCCATATTTATAGTCCAGGAGTATTTAACTTTTTATTTATGTTTTATTTTATTTGCATTTTATTTTTCCATTAAGTACTGATACTAAAAATCAGTATACTGGAAATCTCATTTTATCAGGTGTGAGAAGAATTTACAGCAGTTTGAAATATTTTTCTTTTTTTAGCTGTGAAGCAATAACAGAGGGGGGCAGTCTTGGATAAACATCTCTTCTGTGTGTTCAAAACCTCTGTCTTTTGTGCTTCTGCAGATCCAAATTCAAGTCTGTTAGAACACAGCTCTTTGATCTACATTATAAGAGTCAAGAAATTATCATTTCTACAGATCTGGATTACTTTCCTCCTGTGCAGAAAAGTTCCACTGAGGCAAAGCCAACCCACTGAAGCTCCTCGTGCAGGAAAAGCTGCTGCCGTGGGATGGACTGCAGTGCTGCTCAGGGTGATGGCTGAGGTCAGTGATACCTGCACTGCAAGAATGCCTCTGCCCGTGATCTTTGAGTGTGGAGGGTTAGAATGTAAGAAAATAGTGCAGAAGGTAGTCTCACACCTGAGGAGTTGCAGCTGCACTAATCACCAAAGATTAGGAACTGGCCTGCCTTTAATAGGCCACAGCTGTGTTCATTAAGAAGATGAGTGCTACAAAAGAGTGGGTTAGATGGAGGAGGAGGGAGTTGGAGTCTGTTGGCTGTGCTGTGAAGAAGAAGGATTCAGTGCTGCAAGGAGATGCCCATGAGAAATAACTGAGAAGGTATGGAACTTTGTAATAAGATGGTACCATTTGAGCTCTCTCTGAGACTGAGATGGTCATTTGGTTTACCAAGACCTGCTGTGATAAAGAGGAGGCTGTTTTGTTTCTGCTCTGCGTCTGTTGCAAAATCAGCTGTGTGTTGTGCGTGCACCCAGGAAGTGCATACACTTCCCACTGAACACGATTAAGTATCTAAAATATAAAGTAAAAAATAACAGGAAATTACACAGGAAGAAAGCAAGTGTATACTCTAGCGTTAAGGAGCCAGCAGAAGCTGTGCTTCAAAGTGATCTGACGATTTAAAGAATTATAGGGTATTGGGACAAAGAATGAGAAAGCAGAAAAAAGGAGAGGCAAGAGTGCAGAACCACAAAAAGCAGATAACATCTCAAAAGCTTTTGGGTTAGTTTGTTGGGTTTTTTTTCTTTCTTTCTTTCTTTAGCTCTCAACACTTAGAGACTGTATTTTATGCTGTTGTAAAATCTTTTTTAGGTATATGGTTCTTGCACTGAACATAACCTCAGTCCATGTTCTCCACAAAAATAGGTAAAAATAGGATATTTAACAACACTCCATCCATGACTCTACATCATTTTCTAGTATTTGTTTTTTAAACTGTAGTGACAGACTTCTCATCTCAGGCTTCTTGCCCAAGTATCATAATCCCCATATACTCACTTCTTTGCTTTTTTGCTGTTTTGTTTTCATTATCACTGTTTGGACCCTTTTGTAATCTTTAATTTATTGGTAGCATCTTTCATAAAGGATAGTTTAAATGTTCTTGTAATATTGGCACTGTCCACAGTAATGTTATTTGTCTTTCAGTGTACAGAAAGAAGTGTATCTATGGCCTGTTTAACACAGTTTTTGTGGTCAGACAGGTTACAAAATACTAATAAAAATAATATTTCTTGCACCATAATCTTCAGAGATAATGGTGGGATAGTAGATGTTCTTCACTGTCTTGCACAATCAAAATCTCTGTCCTGAGGTTTGCAGTCTTGGAAGAACAGTCAAAACACCTACTTTGAGTGTATTGACTGTTCTTCCACACTGGGTATTTCACAATGTTGGTTTTTTTAGTAATAAAAATAGCAGTTAATCGTACATCTATTATTATTTTTATTGTTCAGCACATGGAAAGGAGTCACTGCTGTTTGACTCATCAGCCAATTTGTCGCTTCAGATAGCAAAGTTTAACTTGACAAATTAGTCCTTAAAATCTGAAAATTCTGAATGCTTTTGCGCTGGGAAGTGAGTGTGTGAGTCCTTGTAGTAACAGACTCTATGTTCACATTGCTTTTGCATATGCTGGCTTGCTGGAGCTAATATTAGCCTGTGTAAGAGACTGAGTACACAGGCAATTAGACAGCAGTTCAACTACATCGAGATGTACCACAGTTCTATTTCATCCTGATCAATTATTTTTTCCCAAACCCAGCCAAATGAATAACTTGCCTTCCTGTCTCCCATGTAGCAGAGGTCACTCTCCAGGGAGGAATCAGTTTGTTACTTGACTGATATTAACATTTGGAGGACTCCCCCTCTTGTCTTCCCTGTGCTCTGTCACTCTTTAGGCTGCCAGCCTGGAAAGTCTGGAAAGCTGAACAGGAGAATGTGGGTTTGGACAATGAGACCTCCTCAGTAAAATGATTATGCACTGGACCTAAAATATGCAAACTGTAGGCGTCTATGATAGGGATTTGAATCTGTGCACTGATAAAAGAAGTTTGGTTGGGGTTTGATTGTGTTCCATTAAAATGAAGAGCAAAAGTCACTGGAAGGGGAAGAGGGAGGATAGGATCAGGTTATTTCAAAGCAAGCTATAAGCACTTTTGAAATTCTGTAATCTTCAGGCTCAGCTCACACACAGAAGCTCTCCTTCAGCAGTTCTCCAGATGATGCAGAACCATCCCAACATCTGTCCTTTAGCTGCTTCTGTATGGTATCAGAGAAAGGAACAGGCAGTAATGAGGCATTTTGCTACTGACATCTACTGTGAGTGCATAAAGATTTCCTAAAATCATGTTTCTGCCCTTCTCTACAGTCTGAACTGCATTTTCATTGCATTATATCTGCTGATATTTTTAAAAGCTTGGGTATTCATTGCCTGCAGACTAATAAAAAATAAATAACTGGAATGAAGTGAAGAACAGCTTTGTTTCTCCAATATAGTGCATTCTTAGGATGTTATCTTTCTGTAAAGACTTCCACATGGCCTTTTGCCATGTCCAGAAAGTATAATTATAAGACAAGTTCAGATTGCTATGTATATTCTGTTAATATTCCAAACTTTTCATCATAAAACTTAGGGCAGGTGCAGTCTCCTCAGCAGAGGAACACGGTAAGAATGCAGGGCTGTGGCTTGTTTGTGTGTTCACAGGATTAGGTGAGAGCTTAGTGTGCCACACTGGAAGTGGCCCACTAAAACAAGACCCTGAATGACACCCAATGCTTTAGTGAGGCTGAATCAGTACCCTGAATATCAGTGGAACAGGTCAATTCTTTACTGGCACAAGGAGCATCCAGTTTCCTTTTTGTTGGCTTTTTTTTTTTTAAGATGTTAGTTTAGAGAATCATCATAGTCAAATCTGTACTTCTCATGTTGAGTAGTATTTATTTTTAAACAAAGGCTGCATTTGGTGGTCAAGTCCAGTGCAACTTTAAAAAATAACTTCCTAAATATGAGCTGTCTTATGTTTCTGCTGTTAAAATCAGCCTTCCAGTAAGAGGTCAGACTGATTTTTCTTCTAATCTTATAGTCAGGTGGCATTTTTGTACACTTAATGGAATTATTTCTGATTTTCCAGTAGATAAATAAAACAGAAGGTCACCATAAATATTTATAATCACTATTGTCATTTGCCTAACTGCATTCTTGAAGAATTTTCAACACTATTTGTTAAACTAGCATTAATTTTCTTCACTTGCTTAGTGAATGCATAAGATTTATAGGGCTTTCAGTATGTGTGATTGTCAGTAATAAAATCAGAATTATTAATGGAGGTAAAATTAAACATCTGAGCTCTTCACAATTCTCCCTCTTTTTGCAAGAATGAAACTAACATTTTACAGCTGTCATAGTTCAAAAGATGTTAAGCTGTCATATTTACTTACAAATTCCCACTTATGCTATTGTACTGTGTGAAGCATAGCAATGCTCAATTTTTGGCTATGAAGTTATCCCTTTGGAAATCCTGTGGGCTTGCCTTTAGCAACAGGCAGGAATGTGCTGGACAAATGCTGAACTGCACATGCTGCTGAGTGTTTTGTCCTCGGCCCAGCTCCTGCAGAGCTCAGCCTATTCCTGTGGCCCTCCTGGGTAAACACGGCTGAGGTAGCACAAGGGATGCTTGGCCTCCATGTGTAGCCCCACATTTCTCTTCACAGAGAAAAGCAAGGCACAATTCTTCCCAAGAATATTTCTGGGATTCACATTCTCTGAACCTTGGAGAAAGAAAACACAATTCTTATAGTTTGCTGTGCCTGTGTTTGTGGAAAAGTAGAATACAACATGGAGATTGTTTTAAACAAAGTCATGGTGTTTTGTTTCCTTGGCTTATCAGGACTTATTGTGTGTGTGCATCGCAACTGTTGGCTGACAGTCATGAGATGCAGTGCAGTGTGTGCAGGATTGAGTGCTTGGCAGTTTCAGTTTTAGATGTACAGAATAATATAGTATAATAAAGTAATGAATTAGCCTTCTGATATCCATGGAGTCCTCATCATCATTCTCTCCCTTGTCAGGGCCATCACAGCATTGCTATATCTGCATCCTCCCACATGCTGCACCGGGGCCTGCGCCAGCCCTCAGCAGCTCAGCCAGTTCAGGGAGTGGCACTGGGGCTGGCTGCAGACAGAGCCTCTCCCAGGACAGTCTGCCGGGAAGAGGAGCTTGGAGAGCAGCTGGAAGGTGACTGTGGAGCTGAGGAGGTCATAGGTTGACCGCACATGGCAGGTTGAGGCGACTCTGGCATTTTGGGTTCTCCCCAACCCTGGCTGCCATGGGTATCCGAGACAGAGATGCATGACCTGTCCCAGCCCCTCAGGCAGGTTCCAGAGCTGCAAGCTACCTTATCAAGCTCAGCTCTTAGTGAGATCAGCTCTTTAGATTTCAGCCCTTTGCTTGCTAAATGCCTTGAGCAGACACAGGGAGAGAGGAGAAGGCTGTATAAGGTTCCACAGGGATGTCTTTATTGAAATGAAGGTCTCAGGGACAGCTCTTCTCCCAAACTGGGCAAAAGTAGCTCTTTATATAGGGTACAGGAGTTTTGGAAGTTGTCCAGTAGCAAGGGTCAAAAGGAAAGTGACCTATAGTCTTACAGAGAGATAAGCAAGGGTCTAAAGGCAGGAGAGGAACTTCTAAGGTCCAGTCATCGAGACTGGGCATTTCCTATCTTAGGCTGCTGACCACCAGGAAGGCCTTGCAGGCCCTGCACCTGCTACAGCAGGTACCTGGCAGGCTGGTGACAAGAGTCTGACAAAACTGAAATACGAAGTTACAAACAACACATTTGTGGCTACAGAAGATTCAAAATACATAAAGGGAAATATTTTTCCTCAGCCATGGAGCCTATGGGGTGCAGTCAATATGGGCACTGCTGTCTTTGCAGCAGCGTGTGCCTTGCTTGCTCACTGAACACTGTCCTGCAGGCTGCACAGTGGCCAAGGTTTTAATGAATTTCAGCTTTGCTCCTCTGTTTTTTTGATGGGCTTAGGTATCCAGGACATGTTTTTTTATATTGTGTACATTGGATCTAGGAGCTCACGTGGTAACACTTGGAGAGTGGTGGATGAGAGAGCAGGGGACTCTGAGGATGCCCTATAAAACCATGAAGAACATGAATAAGGTGAAGAGGTAAAAGCCAGCTCCTAAGGCAACAGTCACATGCTATATAACTAGTAGTGAAATCTTCAGTCCCAGTAGCCTTCTAAACACACAAGTTCTGTCTTCCTCCTTGATTTTTCCCCTGTTTTTGCAACATTTGTGAGGTTAGTTTTGGCCTGTTTTGCTCCATTGCACTGCATCAGGTGTAATTCCGGTCCATTTTCTTGTAGTCGTGAAATATCCAGATTTTTGGGGGTTTTTTCAATTGCATTTCATTTGATCATCTCTCCTTTCCAGAGTGCTTGTAAGGCTTTCTTTTCAGTTTCACAAGCTTTCGTTTCCCTTCCCGAAAGGAAATGTTATCACCATACCCCAAAAATGATGGTTCAACTCCTTCCCCTGCTAATGAACCCCCAGGCAAAACTAATCTTTATCTCTAGCTTACTCCTAGGAACAACCATTACATCTCAAGTAACCACTGAATTATGGCCTGGACTGGCCTTGAAATCAACACACTCGCCATCCTGCCATTAATCTCAAAATCCCACCACCCATGAGCCATTGAAGCTGCTACTAAATACTTCCTGACCCAAGGAGCTGCTTCTGCCCTCGTCCTGTTCTCCAGCATGACCAATGCATGATACATCGGACAGTGAGATATTACCCAACTTACCCACCCAACATCCTGCCTGATCCTGGCCTCAGCGATTGCAATAAAACTAGGACTAGTGCCCTTCCACTTCTCATTCCCAGAAGCAGTCCAAGGCTCTCCTCTCACTACTGGCCTCCTCCTATCCACTGTCATAAAACTCCTTCCAATCACACTTCTCTTCATAACCTCACCCTCATTAAACCCTACACTCCTAACCATCCTGGCTATCTTCTCAGCAGCCCTGGGAGGATGAATAGGACTCAACCAAATACAAATTTGAAAAATCCTAGCTTTTGCTTCCATCTCCCACCTAGGCTGAATAGCAATCGTTATTGTCTACAACCCTAAACTTACCTTCCTCAACTTCTACCTATATGCTATAATAATTGCAACCATTTTCCTCACCCTAAATACAATCAAAGTCCTAAAGCTATATACCCTAATAACTGCATGGACCAAAATTCCATCACTAAACACAATACTACTCCTAACCCTACTCTCTCTCACAGGACTTCCTCCCCTGCCAGCGATGGGGGCTTCTACGTGGGCTTTAGGTAGTCATAGGTGTAGGCTGTATAGGGGGCTTTGACTATGAAGGCTTGGAGAAGGGCTGGGCTCATGTCTAGGCCTCATCAAGAAGAGTTTAGTGTAGGGTGTGAAAGTCTGAGTATTGTAAAGTATAGTGTACCAATTTGATTGTGTAGGTGGAGGATGGCAATTAGTAGTGGGAGCGAGCTGGCGAGTGTGTAAAATAGGAGGTAAATGCCAGTGTTTAGGCACTCTGGTTGGTTGCTTCCTCGCAGGATGAGGGTGGGGACTAGGGTAGCTTCAAATGCGATGTAGAAGAGCATGAGTTCTGAGGCTGAGAAGGCTAGAAGGATGAATAGCTGAGCTAGGATTACTGTTGTGGCAAAGATTCGTTTTCGGGTGAGGGGTTCTTGCTCTAGGTGATTTAGGCTTGCTATGATCATGAGGGGGAGGGGTCAGCATGAGAGGACTAGCAGAGGGGAGGAGATTTGGTCAATGGATGTTCAGGGGGTTAGGCGTTTGTTTGGGTAATATGTTGGTGTGAGTCATTGGAGGCTGATGGTGGTGATTAATAGGCTGTATTATGTGTGTATTCAGAGGTGTTTGCATGAGAGGAGGGTTAAGGGAAGGAGTAATGCAGTATGGGCAAAAATTTTTAGCATTGTAGGAGGTTGAAGTCGTGTAGGTGGTTGGAACCATGGGTTCAGGTGGAGGCTGCTAGTAGGGCTAGCCTTGTGCCTGCTTTGCAGGCGGAGAATGTAAAGCATGAGGATAGGTAGGATGGTAGAGGCTGATGATTGCATTTGGATAGGCCATATGGCTAGGACAATGAAGATGGATATGTTATTTCCCTTTGCAAAGGGAAACAGAATCTTGCGTTTTCAATGGGGATGATTTGGGAATGCTTTGGTGCATGTCCCTGAACTTACTGGCATACAGGCCTTTTCATGGCTTTGACTTTGGCAATTTATTTTTTTTTTAAGTATCCATGCCATGTCCCTCATATCTTCCCCTCCAAGTTGTGTCTTCCTCCTTGACTTTTTTCCCCTGCTTTTGCAACATCTGTGAGTTTATTTTTGGCCTCTTTGGGTCCTTTGCACTGCACCTGATATAATCCCAGTTCATTTTCTTGTAGTCACGAAATTTTTTTTTCTTCCTTTAATTTCATTTCCTTTGATGGTATCTCCATTCCAGAGTGTTCAGAAGTCCTTGTGTCCTTTTTCAGCCTTCAGCAGGTATCAATTTTGGCAAGCTTTGGTTCACGTGCCTGCACCTTATAGCATACAGGCCTTTTCATGGCTTTTGTCTTTGGCAATTTTTTTTCTTTTTTTTTTAATTATCCATGCCATGTCCCTCATATCTTCCCCTCCAAGTTGTGTCTTCCTCCTTGACTTTTTCCCCTGCTTTTGCAACATCTGTGAGATTAGTTATGATCTGTTTTGTCCTCTGCACTGCACCAGTTGTAATTCCAGTCCATTTTCTTGTAGTCATAAAATTTCACAATTTTTTTTTTCTTCCTTGAATTTCATTTCCTTTGATGGTATCTCCATTCCAGAGTGTTCATAAGTCCTTTTGTGTTTTGGCATTCTGCGGGGAAATAAAATTGAAGGAGAATTTTGGCAATCTTTGGTGCATGCCCCTGCACTTGTTGGCATATAGGTGTTTTCATGGCTTTGGACTTTGGCAAATTACGGGCGTTTTTTTCAGTGTCTGTTCCATATCCCTGCTATCTTCCCTTCCAAGTGAATTAATAGGAGTTTTTAATTGATTTTTTTTTTTATGCCAGCACTTAAGTTCTATATAAATTTCACTTTAATTTCCTTGTGTGTGTTTGGATGCTGCCTGTGCCCCCTTCTGCTACAGGGTTCAGCAGAAACTGTCTTGTAGCAAATGCTGAGATGTCAAACACTGAGATGTGACTGACTGTGGTGCAAGGGACATAGCAGAGAGAGAGCTATCACTGAAGTGTAGGGTAGTGTATAAATACCTCACGGCTCCCAGGAGCTACAATACCTGCCATATTGTAAAGAGTGCAATATAACTCAGATTTTATGTGGAAACACTCAGCTGCTGCTGCATCTGTTCTTATCTACTGGGTCTGTGGTAGCTGCTACTCCTTCTTATGATCCCATTTCTTTAATGGCAGTGACTCCTTGGGTGAAATTAGTACTTTTGATGGCAACTTTAAAACAGTAACACACAAAAAGCAGAAGTATCTGTTGAAACATGCAGGAAGTAATTATACATGATCATTTATATACAAAGATTACAGCACAGCTGACAAATGGCTCTGGTCCTCTTGACTGTCAATAAAGAATTCAGAAGCAAAGGGATCTTTGGGTGAGAGGCCACTTTGTATCTTTACTAAAAGCATGAGGGAAAAAAAAAAGACATATTTCTTAAGACATTTAATAACACCACATCATCATAGTCAGTTCTGCATGATACAAGTGTGCAGCAGCTTCTCTGAGAACTGGCTGAATCACCAGGATGTTCTTTTCCATCAACAGTGCTAATTGAATATACAGCTGGATAACTCCAAAAAAATTACCAGCAGTGAGACAATTGAATCAGCAGATGTTAAGTGGTGATTATTAGGGATGTCATTCAGTTGTTCACACATAGGTGTCTAACTCATTTTGAAGAGCCCTACAATATTTAAGACGTCCTCTGGGACTTAATCTCTAGATATAATTTCGAGGGGTCACAGACTTCCCTGAAGCTGCTCTCTGCTACAGAAGAATATCTCAAATATCCCAAAAGCATCTTCAATGGCACTTGACATTTATGTGTATGCAACAGAACCAAGCCCCTCATTTCTGAGCTCTGATTCCAATTAGGTAAGTAGAAGTAGATGCCATCATCCTGCTGTGATGTTTTTTCAGACTATCTGCTGGGAAAAGAGCACTGCATTAACTGCAGTGCCAAAGGTCATCTTTGCAATCACAAGCCCATTGTTAGGAGTTAATCATGAAAACTACTGGAAAAGGGTATCATCAAAGAGCCTTTAAAATGTGGACAATATGATCCTAATCATGAAGTTTTTATTCCTGGAGCTCTGCCCATTAAGACAGCATTGTCTGTTTTTTGAGAAAGAAGCAGTAATCAGCAAGAATTAAGGTAAATGTTTTTTTTGTGCCTTCATCTTCCAGCTTAAAATTTCTGAACCAGAAGAATTTTTTTTTTTCTCTAACTACAGTAGATATGGTCCAGGGGATTTATATTTAAATTCCTTATGTATTCAGCATTCAATGTGAATCAATAACCCCCAGAAAATTATTTCTTAGGAGAATGAACAATGATACAACCATGAACAGTGGGAAATGAAACAAAAATGTAACACACAATAACACACATTTTATCATGAAAATCAAACATCAAGAGGGTAACTCAGCAGTCTTTTGTAAATGCGTCTTTTAAGCATTTAATAGACTGTTTGCCTGATGGAGTGTAATAGAAAATGAAATATTGAATATTTTAATATTCAAGAGGATCTTGTTTATTCTGTCAAAACAAACAAAACACACACACTTCCCAGCTGCAGTAACAAACAAAGGGTGCATAATATTATTTTCAGAAAGCACTTGAGCTGAAAATGCTTATAAAACCAAACAGACATTGAGAAAATGTAACATTAAGATCTTAAATACTTTCATGTTTCTTCCTTTCCAAGTTAAGCCATAAAAGCTAGTACATCCCATCTACAATTTTTAAATAAGTTTTAAGAAAATCTTATGGTGGTTCTAGAAATGTTTTGCAGGCAAAGCAAGGCTGTTAGGGGACTTTGAGAAATTAAATGGGTTCCTGATCCCGCAAACTACTGAGCACTTCTGAGTGTAATCACTTAATATTTCCCAGGCTTTGCTCAACATCATACTTAATTAAACTTTTGCTAATAAACCTGAAGCACTCAGTTTAGCCCCATAGCTCCATTGACAAAACAGTTGTTCAGTCAAGCCTGCATGTGTATTTATTTTTAATATGCAGTGTTTGCATTCTACTTTATAAATAGAAGATATGAAAAAAAATTAAATTACTTCATAATGTAAATAGAATTTATTGTGTTAAAGGGTATGTTTTGTTTGGGTAGTTTGTTATATTTGAAAGGGAGATATTTCCCAAAAAAACATATCTTTACTATATTCTTATGTACTGCATTTTAGGATTAAATGTTCATAAATTTAAATAATTAATTACAACTTTGTTCTTATTGAAAAAGCAGGGTTAAGAACATAAATTGTAAATTTAGCCATAGAAGAACAACATTTTTTCTCTCTGTGATGTTATTAAGAAACTTAATAGGACATTATAGGACTGTCTCCTCCCTGGCAGTGCTTAAGGCTGGGTTAAATGGGGGTCTGAGCAACCTGGTCTAGTGGGAGGTGTCCCTGCCCATGGCAGGGAAATGGAACTAGATGATCTTTAAGGTCCCTTCCAACCCAAACCATTCTATCATTCTATGACAGAACCTTTCCATACTGCACTCCTTCACTGCACCTGTCTGATAGATTCTTTTCTGTGGTCTACATTTATTTTGCTTGTACTTTAAAATCATCAAAAATCAAACAAGAATTTTAAAACAAGTTAACTTATCTTCATTTTTCTTCTTCTTTTTTTTAATAATTTGAACATACTATGTATTTTCCAGGTATGATCTACTAATAGGCATCATGTTGCGGGTTTTGGTTGGGTTTTCATTAAATTTTCTTGAAATTTTCCCAGAAGAGTTTTGCCTTGAGAAGGGCAGGTAAGAACAAGTATTCTCTGAGTCAGGCTTGAGTACAAACTGAAAAGTATTTCTGTTCATCACACATCCCACTGCCACATAAGGGGGAAAAATGCAGCACATCTTTACCAGATAGATGGAGAAATTAATTGTTTTTCTGTTTAATACGAGAAACTCTAAAACCTGAAGTGGAAAACAAAATATGGAAAACAAAAATCTGCAGTCATTTACAGCTAGCAGTGAAGATAAGAGTTTGTGTGGTTCTAAGCCCAGCTATGGTTGGGAGGCTGTGCTCCAGCTGGTACAGAAGGGAGGAAGGTCATGGGGAGCTCACCCAGAGGCCCAAAGGAAACACCACTCCTTGGAGATCTTCTCTTTTGTCTCCATAACCTGTGAAAGACCATGAAAGATGTGGCCCATCTGTATTAAGAACTGTACACAGCTTTCTTAAGAGTAGATGTGGTGTCATTTTATATTAAAATGAATTTTATTCCATCATTAATGGTAACTTTTTCTTACTTTGTTCTCTTGCTTTGAGACTTTGTTTATTTGTGAGCTAACATTTAATCATAAAGCAGCATCCAATTCACGAGTTTCTCTGAAATATTAGGCTTGCTAAATAAGCACTGCTAATTTATGAAAAGCTAGTGATGGTTATCATGGTAAAGGGGCTCTCAGAAACAGACCAATAAAAATACAAAGAAGCAGGACCATCAAGATCTTCCATAACTGATTTTTGAGCTCGAAGAATAAGGTAGGACCAATGTCAACTATGCCGCAAAATAAGTAGAATAGGAAAGAAAATTAAATAGATCCATAAATCACTGGTAAAGGCAAAACAGTCTGGTGGGTGTGGGCTGTCCTTTTGACCAGTGCTCCCCAGCTTGGCTGGCTTGGGTGCACGCAGCAGCAGCAGGAGCTGCTGGATGGGAGCATTTCCCTGGAGAGGAGGAGTTCAGCTGCTCAGGCATGATGGAAATGACTGTTCAAAGTGGTCAGAATAGCTGACTGTGCTATGTCATCTAGGGAGCAATTTGTAGATGTCTCTAGGTAGAAGCACCTTAGGAATAGAAGCAAGAGGTTGCACATAAAAATATATTTTTCCTCTGCAAATCACCTGCAAATTCTGGAAAGAAATTATGATTACTATTTGACAATACAAAGTCGATACAAAAGGCAGTAGGAGACTTGTACTCAAAGTTCAAGTAGAGTTATAGTGACAGGAAATCTTTGGGTATATGGCAGCATCTTTGTAGAAGAGGCATTGCATTAATTTGTGCTACCTAAAGTACAGTGTCTGCTTCAACCCCTGCTCTTAAAGGTAAGCATTGCATTTTAATTGTGTGCTTATAAAACTTGAGTTTCAGCAGTACTGGAAATTCAGAGCTCCGTGGCCAATATGAGAGAGGATACCTAAGTGTAAAACAACAGCCATTTTCCTAGAGGGCATTCAGTTTGACAGTTATAGCTACTCCCTTCTGAATATTTCAGAATTTTCCTGAGGATTTGCAAGTACAAAGATTATGTAGCTATACATGAAACATTGTCTGTACGGTATAAATTAATTGTATCAATGATTCCTGTGACATCCTTTGACATTCTTAAATTGTCTCTTGCATTAGTGGTTCCTTTTAAAAATTAAGCTATAAATATTTATTTATGTAGACGTTTGTAGAGAAAACCAATGGTTTAAAAATCACTCAGTCTCTCTGGAATATTAATGATATTTTTATCTGCACTGAGTATACAAAGGGAATTACTGAATTGGCAGGTACTAATTCTGGCTTTGTAAGTAACACATATAAGTGAAAAATAAGAGCCACATCACTCACCAGTTAAAGACATTTTAAAAGGGTCATCTATGAAAACCTTTAACAACAATTTTCTTGTAAAAGGTCAGTAGTTCACTTTATTTGAAGAGTGGTGTGGTCTAACTGTATTTATGTATGTGACATACACATGATTTTTCACTTACACAAGTAGTCTAGCTCCAGTTACACACTGGGAAGAAAATAATTGCAACACTTGATTTCTCAGTCTGTCTTGCATTAGACAAACACTTTTGCAAAACATAGTGTTTCTGTTTCTCCTGTCTCTAAAATTAAAATAATACTTATCTTAAAAAAATTAACATTAAAATTAGTATTTGATTCCCAGAATTATCTGAAATTATTAGAGCATTACTCTATAATTTGATAAGAAAAAGGAAACCTCCATGCATTATAGCTATCAGCACAGAAGAAAGGAGACAATTGCCTCTTCTTCCTAAACCTCAGACTACTGCCATTTGTTTATGTCTATGTTAGTACATCAAGTCAGTGCAGAGACTGTCTCTGGTCTGAAGGCTAAGAGGAACCAAATTCAGATCTCATGTTATTCCCTGAACTACACTGGGGCAATTTTCTCAGAGATCCAGACCATGCTAAGGGAACAAGCTGACCATTAAACCAGTAATTCTGGGACAGCATTTGACACATCCCTAGCACTCTAATCATTAGTGAGGGCATGATCAGAAAATGGAGATAAAATTAAGAAAAACACTTTGAAAAACAGTCCTACTGCATGGCCTTTTCATTCCAAACCTCTTCTGGAATGTAATCTCATAGAAGTATGGCAGGCTACACCCATTCATATTACAGATGGTGCTATGACACAATGTCTTTTTAATTCTGAAAGTTTTATTTTTCAGCTTCTATGCAGACCTAAAATGCAGACAACTAAGTTCTGATACACCTGAAGTGGATTATTGCATCATTGTGTGGATGAAATGCCTTCCATGGGACTAGTTGTGGAACCAGTTGTGTACAATACCATACACAGGATATTTGATCTTGAAAAAGATAATGAAAATAATTTATCATTAAGGAAATATAACAGGAAAAATATGATAAATATTGCACTGATTTAATGCTCCAATTAGCTTAACTGCTACTTGAATTTAATTAAATATTACGTTGCTTGAAGATGTCCATGGATGATTTGCAAATGTACATGTACAGAGGAATGGCACTAATTTGAGTGATTAAGGCTTAAAGATTTATTAGAGGATCTTGCAAGATCTACAGTAACCAAAATGAGATCACAGAAGAGAGTAAGTCTTACAAAAACACCTGTCTTTTTAATGAAGCTATTACTGCTGATGCCAGGGTTCATCTTTTAATTTCTGGTTTCTTGCTTCATTCTCCACTGTGATATTCATGCATCTCTTGAAATGCCTCACTTCCATGAATAATCTTACATTTCCCCTGGCAATTTGCAGGAAGCAAGGGCTCTGTTATGTTTAAAATTCTGTGCCCTCTGAAGTGCATGAGAGTTTGACACTGACTGCTGTGGGATGTCTCAGAGCATATGCAGGACCATGTGCAGACAAACTGCAATTTAACTGGAAATTATACATTTCATAGCTTAATTGTCTACTTTTCATCCTTTCTTCCAAAATACAAAATTTCATTGCAGACACAATTTGAATACCTTTGTCACGCTGAAGAGGGAAAGAATTAATTAAATCCCGGGTTGTCAATCAAGTTGAGAACACAATATGGAAATCCCTGTTAAACAGAAGGCAAGTAGCTGTGCTCAAATTGTGATAGAGACTAATGTATCTTGTGAATCAAGATGCCATCTCCAATCTGTAACATAATGAAATGCACAGATTTTTCCCTGCCCCCATTCCCACTCTTTCTGCTCCAGTCTGAAGTGCACTCTGTAATGCATTATTAAGCCAAATTCTGACCCAGTTTCTTAATTATCTGTAAGCTACAGAGAACTTCTAGCAGAATATTAACTAAGGCAAGAGATGTAATACAGACAAACCCATGATGGCATTAGAGAAAATCATTAGCATTTTGTTAAGAAAATCCTTCATTTGTAATATTTAACTTAACCTAACATGCAGAATTTATATTTTAAAGCCACTAAAACAACCCATGGGGAAAAAAGAAAAGAAGAAAAAAAAAAGAAAATTAAAAAATAAAATTAAATAGAAATATTGGAGAAGCATTCCTGGGTTCACAAACTCAAAATACTTATAGCATACTGAAACATTTCTGGAACAACAAGATTGTATCAACTGTTCTGAGTGGATACCATGGACAGTTATTACAATCTAATATAACAATGTGTGCCCAGCTATTTATTTTGGATGACCTGTAAAATGTAACCCGCTATGGCGTATGCATGTGTACCAAAATTTTGGGGTGTACAGTCAGGATTCAGAACTGTCATAGATGTCAGTTTGAACAAACCCTCCAAACACGCTGGTGCCTGGTTAGTATCAAGTACGTAGCTGCAGTTTTATACCTCCATGCACTGCTGCATATTAGTGCAATCTGAAAAGTTTTCTTGGTGAAAATACAACCACAGATATACAAAATGAGAAACAAAGAACACATGGACTTCTTCCTACAAAGCTGCAGGTGTACATGAGTTTGAAGACTTGCTGTATCTTTGAAATAAAAGTGTTTGAGTGAATGAAAAACATACTGAAAGAGCAATTTATTTAGTGAGAACAATTTTTAATACAAAACATGTTGCAAAATTATTTGAGGAAAATTCTTTCCCCACCCCAGAATTGGATGATTTGTGGTATGTGCATATAGAAAGTCAAGCTTTAATTGTAAAATTTAGACAGCAGAGAAAGCCTGCAAAATGTATATATAATTTTGTGGAACAGGATCTATTCATTCAATTCAAAGATCAAATAAAACCCATGCAGTCCCCTTAACATTGGATTGAAGAGTCACCTAACTGCAGAATATGGAATTTTTATATACGTTTTTAAAAATATTTCTTTCATGAATTCATCAATGAAAAAAATCCTACTGTTTGAGAAACAATAAGAGTCAGTTAAATACAATGTTTTATTTGTAACAGTGTCAAATGCAGCTCATGAGGGAAGTTGGTTCTTTGCAAAACATCAGATGATTGGAAAGTGCTGATAAACTTCATGTACATTCAAGTACATTGCTTCAATTTGAAGTGTGCTTTTGCTACTGGAGAATCTGAATATATCATTCCTTATGCTAACACTGTGAATTTCCCACTACAACCTGCCAAATATTCCTCTTCTGGGAATTAAGGTGTCCAAAACTTCTCCAAAGTGATGAATAGTAAGACTGAGGCACCTTTCCTTTACAGGTATGAAAAAAATCTCAAAATCAATATTTTGTACTCAAGCACCTAATCCAGCACACAAGCATTGAAACCAAAAGACCAATTTTTAAAGGTGGTCTTTGTAAAAGACCACACGTTTTTCCATTTTCTTTCTAGACTAACCCATGTAATCAGTAAGGCCCGAGCATTCATACCAGACTATCCTCTACAGAGCACAGACACCTTTTCTCATGCATTTGCAGTTCATTTGTGTTTGACTGTAATCAAGCCAGGACTTCCTCAGCTTTCCCTCAGCCTAAGGAGAGAGCAACTGTGACCGCCTGTGCTCCAGGGACAAAGCTGGACACCAGGATAATGTTTATCAATGTCAGTATCCCATGGAAACCATCTGTGACACCCCGACCCACAGTGCTTGGCTCTTTCACCTCCTGAAGTGCTTTGATCCAGCAGTGAACTGTGAGGAAATATGCATGGCCTCTTAGGCTGGAACCCATTCTGACTGATGCAGCCATGGCTGGACAGACCACCTGAAGGCCCTGATCTTGTCTCTTGTTGGGCACAGAGAAGTCCATAGTGAAAATAAGCTGGTATCTATTGTTCACATCTCAGCATAATCACCAGTGCTATTATTGTTAAAGGAAAGAGAGCCCCCTCCCCTGAAAGCAAAATCATCTCTTTAGACACAGCAACATTTTGCTGCCTTGTGTCATGACACTCCATGGCTGTTGCTATTTGTCTCACAAAAATGTCCAGTAATAGGGGTTTTGTGCCTTCTCAGGCCTCCACTTCTTCCATCACTTCCATCACAATTGTTCGAGGGCCGGTCAGGATGAGGTTGCTTACTGTCCTGTAATCCACATGGAGAACATTGAGGCCGTTGACAGACACGACAAATTGGCAAACCTGAGGAGAAAGCAAGCAGCAAAACGAGTTGTGCATTAGGCTTTATTTTGTTAGGTCAATTACACAGATATACTATCAACTCCTGGGCAGACAAAACCTCTAGAACTCTTCACATCATCTCATTTCGTGCTCTTAAAAGCCCCCACAATCTTAGAATTAATCTGGCAAGGTAATTTTCCATAATTTTTTTTAAACATTACTTCAACTTACAAATCAGTGGAATTCAACTTTCCAATCTTTTAACTTTTGAGATTCATCAATCATTTATCAATATCAATCATTTTTTCTTACAGCAATGCTATTTTTTCTTGTATCAGTGATATTTTACAGTATCAATGGTGCTTTGCAAACAATATGGCATCCAGCTAAGGGGTCCCCAGCAGAGGAAGGACAACTGTTGGAGCAAGTCCAAAGGAGGCCACAAAGATGGTTAGAAGGATGCAGCACTTCTTCAATAAGGAACTATGGCTAAGGGAATTAGGTTTGTTCAGGCTGGAAAAGATGAGGTTTCTGGGAGACCTTATTGTGGCCTTCCAGTACCTAAAAGGAGCCTGCAAGGAAGACAGAGAGGGACTATTTTCACAAGGGCCTGGAGTAACAGGTCAAGGGGGAAAGGCTTTAAGATGGAACAGAGTTGGTTTGGATTAGATATCAGGAAGAAATGCTTTACTACGAGCATGGTGAGGCACTGGCACAGGCTGATCAGAGAAGCTGTGGATGCCCCACCCCTGGAACTGTTTAGGCCAGGTTGGATGGAGCTTTGAGCAATCTGGCCTTGTGAAAGGTGTCCCTGTTGACAGCAGTGGGAATGAGATGGTCTTTAAGTATCCTTCCAACCCAAACCATTCTATGATTCTATGAAGACAGCTCTGGCAATTGAAGTCTTTTATCGTTAGTCTTAAATGCTTTCTTAGAAATCATTTTAGTCAGCTCTTGGTAATCACAGTAAAAATATGCATCATGTTTCCAGGCTCAGGGCAAGGTCTGGATGATGACTTCACTAGATTCAGTGCCAAAACCTCCAACGGTGTAACATGAACCAAATGGATCCAAATTTTGAGAAATAATATCATGGAAAATGAAGTCAGTACTAGGACAGATTAAAATGTCACTCCATGTGATTGGTTTTAATTTCCTTCATCAAGTATGGCTTATTAATTAATTTCAACTATGCTAGTATTTTGCTTGTAAAAGCTATAACAAATATTGGAGGTTTTGTATGATCATAGGACATTTTCAAGCAAAATATTCTTGATAGAGATATACCATCCAACATCACTGTATATCTTAAAACACTTAAACAGAGAAAAAGTCACATCAACATTGTAAAAAATGCAGGAAAATAAAGATAATACTGATTCCTCAAGGATGTTAAGACTTCTCTGTATCTAATCATAACATTACAGTGTTTGGTAAAAAGGTCAAAAAACGTGTGTAGTGTCTAGAGCTGTATTTTTAATGATAAAAATATGGAGCCTAAGTGAATAATAATATTGTCCTGATGTTTCAATGAAAACAATACATTCACTAGAAGGCTATCTTACCCATAAATCACCTTGAATCTGTAAGAAAGAAGCTATGAAACAAATATCACCAGAAATTTTCATGCTTTATTTTATATGGACACTCTGGATCAATTGTGGGGTCAATTTTATGAGGTTCATCAAGGCCATGTCCTAGGTCCCACACTTGGGTCACAGCAACCCCATGCAGTCCTACAGGCTGGGGAACAGTGGCTGGAAAGCTGCCCTTGGGAAAGGACCTGGGGGTGCTGGTCAGCAGCTGCTGAACATGAGCCAGGGTGTGCCCAGGTGGCCCAGAAGGCCAATGGCATCCTGGCCTGGATCAGAAACAGTGTGGCCAGCTGGGCAGGGCAGGGATTGTCCCCCAGTACTCAGCACTGGTGAGGCTGTACCTCAAATCCTGCATCCAGTTCTGGGCCTTTCACTACAAGAAGGACATTGAGGGGCTGGAGTGTGTCCAGAGAAGGACAACAGAGCTGGGGAAGGGTCTGGAGCACAAGTCTGATGAGGAGCAGCTGAGGGAGCTGGGGGTGTTTGGCCTGGAGAAAAGGAGGCTCAGGGGAGACCTTGTCACTCTCTCCAACTCCCTGAAAGGAGGCTGTAGCCAGGTGGGGGTCGGTCTCTTCCCCCAGGTAACAGTGACAGGACAAGAGCAAACAGCCTCAGGCTGCACCAGGGGAGAGTTAGTGCCAGGGCTACTTGACACAATGGTGTTTGGTCATAGCTTTGACATGATGATCTCAGCGGTCTCTTTCAAACTATTTGATTCTGTGATATGAGAACAAATTTCTTCACAGAACAAGTGGTCAGACACTTGAACAGGCTGCCCAGGGAAGGGATAGAACCACCATCCTTGCAAGTGCTAAAAGCCCTGTATGGACATGGCGCCGGAGAATATGGTTTAGTGGTGAACACAGCAGTGTCAGGTTAATGGCTGGACGTGACGCTATTAGACCAACCAGTCTTTTCCAGCAGTAACAATTCTATCAGTCTATGATTTTTCACTTTTCCTATTTAGGCAGAAGCACAAGACAGAAATGGGTGTGGGAGAGGTGGGAAGCAGCTCTGATGTCCTCCAATGCTAGCTCTAAAGCAGATTTTCTCACATGCCAAGTCACTTAACTTTTATGTGCCAGCAACTTCCCTCTCAAAATGTGTGGTGAAACTCAATTTGTATTTCTGCAAAATGGACAGAATGTAGCTATCAATTTAAGAAAAATTATAGAGGAAGTGAACCCAATCAAAAAATGTAATATTTCATTTAAAGTGTCACCAATTACTTTAATCTCTGCTCCTTAGAGCCTCTGCAGAGGAAGAGTGGCAGCAGCAGCTCCTGAAGGGATGGTAAACTCTTGCACCTTACTCCTTACCCTCAGAACTCCTCTGCAGAGCTAAAGATCCTGGAAGTAGCCTTACTGGTAGCCTAAATGATCACCAAAGTATGGCAATCAGTGATATCCCATGTCAATAATCTTTCCTATATATTAATAGTTAGCTGCAAGTAGCATTGGGAAAATGGTTTAGTTTTTGCATGCAGACAAAGCCTTCTAAATTTTAAGGATTTTTGTTGAAAAGATAACCCATCATCCTCTGCAATGTGTCCAATTAGTATTTAACTGGCATGTCTATTAAGTTTAAAATGCAGATTATTGCAGTATCTGTACATTTCAACTTCCAGTGGTATTCCCTAATACTTTCTATGGCTTTCCAAGATTGTATCAAGTTTTACTGAATTATAGCTCTGGCTCTAAAATAATATTTGGGTTGATTTAAAACAGACCAGCAGAAACAACATTGTCTCTTCTGGCTTAAAGCAATTTTTGGAAGTTGAATGGCTGATCTTTGTTTTACTGTTGCATATTCTCAGTCTTCTTGACTTACTGGAATCCCAATGCATGGGACTCATGTTTGGCCAGGTTCAATGGATAAATCTGCATGCTGGATCATGGCAGGGGCATTCAGGAACGCCCCTGCCAGAGGAACAGAGTTTCAGACCAGCCAGTGACCCACACCAGGGCTGCAATGGTGTAAATACAGATGGTACAGGCACAACATGAACAGCAGTCTGGATGCCAAGGAGTGAATTTTTTGTGGAAGACAACAGCTGAATTTTTTGTGGAAGACACGTCTGCATTCTCAGTGTGTTTGTTTTATCACATGCCTTTGGCAGCACGATGAACCAGCAATGTGTACAGCTGAGAACAGCCCCCTTCATGCCCTCCTTTGCAGTGGATCCACATGGCTTATTAATTTCATCATTCCCAGTGGAGAGGATTAGATGCAAGAAGTCCACGCAGGCCAGATGAGAAGAGAAATGCAGGGGGGAGGGCAATGCACAGAAGAGCACAGTCCCATCCTAAAACTGCAGGAAAAGAGCCATGAGGAACAGGAGATGGTAATAAAGAGCCAACTACCCTGGGGCTAGAAAGCTCTCTCCATAGTAATTGCTTGACCAGTGCTCTAGGGCTGACTCTCTGCAAATTCCAGACCTGGCTCCCTCAGGGATGAAGAAATGAGGAGCCATTTGCTGTGTCCTCTAGTCCTGGTGAGGAGAAAGAGGTTTGCACAGTCCTGAGCCCTTTGTTATGCTGACTGCCCTCAACTCACTCAGTTTTCCTCTCCCCACCCTGATTTCCCATTCACTGCATCCAGCAAGGGGAAATGAAATGCAGCGCTGCTTTGTGCATTTTAGTCACTACCAATCCTGCCTCAAAAATGCTCATATTGTGTATTGCTCTACTGAAGTTAGAAAACAAGCAAGAGCAAGTGAGCACCCCCTCACCAGCCCTGACTGGTGAGTCAATCCATATTTTATTATCTCAGGAATTTTCTTCAGGAGACTGGTTTACAAAAACACAATGATTTAACGTTATATTTATAAAAACACATTTCAAAAAGCTGTAAGTGCTCAGCTCATAGCTGCAGCTGTTAAGGGCTTTGTAACTACAAACATGTAAAGTATTTCTGTTGGTTTCCACACATCAGTAACTATAATAGATGATAAACTACAGTTAAAAGAGCCTCAAAGAACCTTTTATTGTTCATTTCCTCATTGCTCTCCAAGGAGCTTGACAAGAGATAACCATCCCTTTTCATCCCTCAGACTTCAAGAAATGACACAGCCCAGAATAAATTCCGACCATTTTGTTGGTCAGGATGTGGTGATCTAAAAACCACAGAACTAATAATAGTTAAATAAAGCAACACTCAAAAAAAAAAAAAAATAAACCTCCCTTAACTGATTTCAAATATTTAAGTATTACAGCAGTAAGCATTTATTGTTGAGTATTTCAATTTCCCACCATTGGAAACAGCAGCTCATGGAAGCAGGGATAGCAGAAAAAGCACCTCTGTCTTTCTGTGTGTTTTCTGTCATGCATACAGAAGATTTAACCAAATCCCAGTGTCCCCCTAAAAAAGATAAACTTCAAGTTTGGGCTTATATTTGAACAAAAAGGATCTGGAAGCCTGTAGTTTAAAGAAGTTAGCAAAGGTTTGTCATGCCATTTATCATTGGACTGAAGATGGCAAGAAGAGGCGAGAATAATTTGTTACCGTAACATTTACTGGCCAAAACCGGGATTGTGCTGTACTTGGAACTGTCCAACCCTTCCTCCCCCTCACTGGTAATTGCTCTTTCCTCCACGGCAATCTTTGGCTGCCTGCCCCTCTTCGATCCTGCCAAGCTGCCCTGCAGATGTGCATCCACACCCCTTGATTTTCCTGCTGGGACAGCTGCCTGCTGCCAAACCAAGGCCCTGCCCTCGCAGGGGGCTGCCTGCACCAGGGCTGGACAGCTGAGCTGCTGTTGATCAGGAGCTGAGCTGAGGATGACTGTGGGATCCTTCTAAGGGATGTCAGAGGCTGGCTGCAGGCATGGGTGTGGAACTGTGCAACTGCCTTAAAGCCAATCATGAAACAAAAACATTGCATACCTGTCAGTAATTCTTAGTTCTGCCTCAGGATGACCTTCATACTTATAAATGCTACAGGAATGTTCTTAGAGGATGGGCAGCTAGCCTAGATCCTTGGATATTCAGATGCTGTTTGCACTGTGAGCTTTAGTTAGCTTTCCCTGTGGAGCCAAGCCTTGCTTGCTGGACTTTTTTGAGTGTAGTATACTTAAAAATCCTTTAAAACTGTTCTTTTCTAGGCACACTTTTTAGAAGGGTGATGTAAAAGTTTATAAAGAGCTGGGAATTCCTACTGCAGACTTTGACTTAAGTGATCATTGCTGTTTGAGACAGCCCTAAAATGACATTTTAATTTATAGATGCAGTGAGTCCAACTTTTCATCTCTGGTATAAAGTAAGTAACAGCCATGCAGAGTCAGCAGATAATATATCTCAAAACAGTAGGATAAGACCATGATTACATGGCCACCTTAATTTGAGACAAATTTTAAAAAACCCACCCAGATTAAGAGGAATACAACTGCCGCAAGGCAGCACGGCTGGGATGGCCAGGGGCTGTCCTTCACTACAGCAGCTGCTGGGGGGTGAGGTGCTCATTCTTAAAGGATTTATCATTTACATTTCAGTGCTAGTATCAGTGTCTGGAATCCACTCTGGTTGTGTTTGTTTGTTTGTTTGTTTGACTGACTGTGGGATTTTAGTGGTTTTTTGGTGCTTATTTTGTTAACTACTCTTTAGGAAAGTACAAACGCTACTAAAATTGCAGATCAAATAGGTACCAAAGCAATCAGTGTTCCCAAATAATGCAGGCTTGAAGTTCTCAAATTCAAAGCTAGATTATGCAATGACACAGTAAAGATAGTGGCAAAAATACTGTTTTTCAGCAGTACTGATACTTCACCCCATTATCTAGGCAGCAATGGGAATATTCAGGGTCTAAAACTGCAAAGCACAAAGTCTATGGCAGTACACTCGAGTTTTCTCCTTCAACAGCAACAAGGTGAACCAAACAAAAAGGTTTGGTGAGCTGTTTGGTACTGATAGCAGCCCTGACATCAGCAATTAGCAGCATAAAGAGATGTTGAAAATACTGCCACCAATTAATTTCCACTGAAAGTGTGAATATTACTGTATACATGGCAACTGTATGAAGGAAAGTATTTAAAAATGCTGGACAGTCCAGCATTGCACTAATCCAGTCTTGCACTAATAATTTCACTCCTGGACTCTGTGTGGATCCAAAACAGATTTCTAGCAGCTGACAGCACAAAGCAGGCCCATGTTCTGCAGCAAAGCATATCCCTTTGAGACTAAGGTAGTTCAGAAGTTATTAGCACATTGCACAGAAACAAGTTGTCCTTGTTGGGAAAGCTGTGTCTGAAACCAGGCAGGCTCAGTCATCCAGCAGGAGACCGACTGGATTTAACCCCTTGCTCTGTTCATCACTTGTATCCACAGTGATTTACATACACTTGGATAGTCTGGGACATGCTTCCTTGAGTACTATTTCTTATTATCATCCGATGTGAAGCCAAAGTCACACAGATAATTCCCAGTCACACAAACCATTCCCAAAATGCATGAAAAATGTATTGCTTTCTTTCTAGTCTCTCTTAAAAAAACAAAACAAAGCAAAACAAAACAAAAACAAGCTTATTAGCATCAAGTAAAAATTATGAATTAGGCAAATGTAGGAGTTATTTTCAACCTTGGAAAGTTGTTCAGTAATTTTCCTAAGAACAAAAATAAAAGTTTCTAAGTATAACTTCTTTCAGAGCTGTTCAAACAAAAGTGTATTTTGACTATTTTATAGAGTAGAATTCATACCAGAATTGATAATATAACTATTTCAAAAAAAGTATATCCCAATGGTAATATTTTTGCTTTTCTTCTTGCTAATGAAAATTAAAATTAAATCCATTACAGAGACAGCCTGCTTACATTTCTGTTATACAGATACCCTCAATAATTATAAATAAATGCTTTTTTCATGTCCTACTAATCTGGCAGGGACAAGGATCAGCTGGGAGGCTTGAACAGCTCAAACTCATAATTGTTTCATTATTGAAACAATTCTGAAATTCACTGTGATCTTCCAGAGGAAAGTCCTCCATATGTGGTTAGCAAACCCATCTGTTTTCTGTGTGCATGAGAGACCCACAAGATCCTGATTTCTATTAAATACCAGCCATGCTCTCAGAAAGAACCCTTCTGTATGGGCATCCATGACATCAAGGCTGAAGGATTAACATTTTGCAATTGTCAGTGACCTGGAGATGTCATCAGCAGGATACCCAACAAATGAAACGTTTCACACTTCAGATACTTCTGAAAGCTCTGGGCCAGTTCTAAAATTGAAAACATACTGGTTGATTCCTGTGGTAAGGCCACAGCTCTCACCTGGGAAGGTTACTAAACTCCTGAAACTGAGAAGAAAAACACAAAGTGAAAAAAAGAGGAAAATACAGCCTTTACCATTGCTTGTTTCAAGAGTCAATACAGCTGCTTTGGCTTTTCCTGTCTTGCTGACAGATTTCAGCAAAATTTGGGCAAGGCTTAGGTGCTACAAGAACATAACATCTGAAACACAGCTTTCCAGCTTTCTGCAAGGAGGAAGGGGACATCCAAGCTTCCAGCATTTTAATATAAGAGGTATCTTTCCAATGGGATCTTTTCCCCCTTGCACACCCCTTGCTCCTCTGCAGATGCTGGGAAATATTCCTCCCACTCCTGCTTCCCAAGCACCACTGCCCTCCAAGCAAACAGATGGAAAGCAAGGTGTCATTCTTAAAAATCTAATTTAAATTTGAAATGTGAAGGAATTGAGAAGTGAGTGAAAGTAAAACCTTTCATTTAAGGCTGTTATTTTGTCACAAAGGAACAAAAAACTACACCATTTGTACTTTTCATTGCTGTTACCAACTAGAAAGGAGCTATTTACAAGTGGAAAACCACACAGGTTTGCCTTGCCAGTTGTTAGATCTCTTGAAAAAATCTCCCCAGCCAATTACCACATCATCACCCTCTACCTCACATACCACATCATGGGTTTGTATACAAAACCCTTAGTGACAACACCCTTAGTGACAATGAGGTTTTCCTCCCCTTAGAGTGCAAAAAAAAAAAAAAATTAAAAGAAATGTGGAAAAAGGTGTTTGCTTATTAAAAGCTGGATCAGTAATCTGATTTGGGACCTCCTTCTGCTCACAGAAAGGGATACACTCAACCTGAGTTGCCAAGGAATCTGTGGATTCAGATGTCAAACCCCTTTCAAAGGGGAGGAAGGTTCATAGCAGGACTTGGTGCCTGCAGTCCCAAGAGATGCTCCTGTCCCTTTGTGCTGGCTCTGGGAGCAGCACACCAAAGCCAGGCACAGTTCTCTTTTCATCCTTTTCATCCTGTGCCAGCAAAAATAAATAAATGAAAGGACTTGTCTCCAGGCAAAGTTCCTTGATGCGCCTGACACAGGATGGAGGAAGGAGGCAATAGACACATAGCTGGTTGAAGGCAAAGGGAAAGAGGGAGATGAAAAGGAGGTGAAGATAGGATCAGCCTTCCCGGCAGAGCTTATACAGACCAGTAAACTGCAGCCTTAAGTTTTCAGATAACTTAAAGTCCCAGTGAAATCAATGGCAAGAACAAGTGCAGAGAAATCTGAGGCAGGAGAACAACAGTGGAGGAGAGAGAGCACAGAGCTCAGCTTCTTTTACACACTTACACACAGAGCCTGCATTTATACTGCTACAGGATTTCTTCTGTTTTAATTGATCACCCATAACGCAAAGGAATCCCCATGCTCAGCAAAGAGTCCAGGTGACAGAGATGATGGATGTGGTACCACAGAAGAGCCTAAGATCTAAGACTAAGTTCTACTTAAAAGTAAACACAGGTAGCACTGAATTTTTTGCTCTCACTCTGCTAAGCTTTACACTGTCACAATGGAATGAGGAAAAGAGATGAAAATCAGAGGTCCTAAAAGTTATGTTTTCACTTCGATTTTTATCTTTGGTATTTTTTTAAAAGAGTTCATGCAATCTTGATAGGATTAATAAAGTAAAGCTGGAACCTCACAATTCACAACCAACTGCCTGTTGCTGGAAGGTTAAAAAATCATACCATGGCCTTTCCTCCACAACTGAGGTTACTGGATGGAACAGAATAAATTGCAGATGTGTGTTCAGTTCTGTAAATATCTCCAGCGAAAGTGTAATTGGCTGTAGAGTGGGTGGTGTGGGAGTAGGCAAGTATCCAGGCTTTGCATAAAAAAGATTTTGTCTCTTGAGAGATGTGTTTCTTGTTCATTCTGTACAGCAGCGTGAAGCTGACCCACTGTTCCATCAGGGGGCAGGAAACTGGGTATCTGCAGAGCACACTACAAACCATAGCAGAGAAAATGAACTCCATTTACAGAATTAAAATATAACTTCATCATTCTTGTGCTCCATCTTGGTCTGTGACTGCAGAGTGGTGTGGATGGTTTGCCGTGAGCAAGGCTTCATTACACATTTTCATTACATATATATTACATATTTCCTTCAATTTTAAAAAAGAGGCTGAATTTTTTATAGTATTCCAAACAAATTTGTCTCCAACTGAAAAAAAAATCCCAATGTGAATTAAACAACATAATTCTTAAACTGCACAAAACAAAAAAAAAGCATGTAATATAGTAATATCTATTTTATAACATAGTACAGTAAGTCACATTATATAAAAAGTCAGATTATCAAGGGCTTCATCATTGGTTCAGACAGTCTCTCCCTTCCTTCCTCCCTTCCAAATGATGGGAATCTCTGGGAATTCAAGTCCTTTTTTCTTCACCAGAAAGAGAATTAAACCATTGCTGAGCAAACTCCACAAACAGAGTGGACAAATTAGAGAAGGAAAAGAGCTGACCTAAGAGCCCATGAGAACAACTCCTGCTTTGGAGCGCAAGTCTCTTGGGCTGCACAAGTCTCAGCTCTGCAAGTGGTGGAGTTTTGCTGACAGATCAACTGAGCAAGAATTATCCACAAAGGTAAATTAACGCTATCTGTACATATCTGGAGAGTAATAACATAAGAACATAATACCCTGAAACACAAACCATCCATAAATATGGAGTAGGGGAATATAGGTCACTGCTTTCCATGGCCCTAATTGGGAATTGGTGTGTAAAATCACTGACTTAATGTGAGTTCCAGTGAGAAATACCCACAGGTAAAGCTGGACCAGGCTGGGCCACATCAGGAAAGCAAACCAGTGACTGCATGTCTAACTTTATAAGCATTTTTTATTGTATAGTGCAATTTGATACCTACCACAGAACAGTTCTGAAAATGTTAAATAACTCAAATGGCTAAAGATGGCTCTGGGTAAAATACTGCATCATTCTCAGAAGAACAGTCTAAGCTTAGAAATAATGTCTTTTAATGCTTGGGTTGACCTTTCAGTGTCTTTTTTTCTGGTATATCTGTAGCTAAAGCATATTTGCTAAAACAAAATCACACATAATGAATAAGAACTTTAAAACTATGCATCAGTTTACTTACATGGTCAAATATAATTATGCTGAACTGTAGTTCATTTAAGTCCCATATTGGTTAAAAACAGTCATGAAGTGCAAGCAAGGGAATTACAGGGGCAGGCAGATTCATGCAAGGCTCCCTCAGCACCCTCTGGTATCCAGCGTGTCACGAGCAGGAACAGTCTGCGCTGTTTGAGACAAACAGCTGCTCTCTGTTTGCACAGACAAAAGTGCAATTGTTTTTCCATGTGTTTGGCTAGCTAAACAGAGCCTTGGCTTTAATGCAACATGCTTCCCGAATCATTCCCTTATACCATGAAAGGAAGCCACTTTGTGGCTTGAGCAGCAACAAGCAAAGAGATGGAGAGAGAAGTGCAGGAAAGAGTCTTCAGAGCAGCAGCTGGGGAGCAGCAGCATCCTTGAAGTGCTCAGGGCAGAGAGCTGAGATAGCCTGGACTTGTAAAAACAACAGCATCTGAAGATCTCTCCAAGTAATCAATTGAAATGAGTATTGCAACTAAACCAAGTACTACAAAATGCTTTTCATCCTCAGCTGAGAGCAGAAGTAGTTCAAAATGATAGCTTTTTGCTGAACTGGCCTCTAATTCAATGTCTTTTTTACAGATAACCTTAGGATAACCTTTTCAAGGTTTCAGGCATTCTGCTGATCAGTTTTTCAGATGACAGCAGTCCCTTTAGAGAGGCTAGACTACCTGGGAGTGAGCTGCAATAGCCCATAACAGCTCAAGCATGGGGAGATCCCAACTGCTCCATCAGGCACTAGATCTCACCATTCAATGGCCTATAGACCCCACAGGAGCTTGGAAGTTGTATCAAAACACAAGCACAGCCCTGTTCTACAGGGGTGCTGTCTCTCTTTCTGAATGGTTACAGCTGTAAGACTCCAGAAAAAAAAACAGAAAACACTTTTATAAAGGCAGGGTATTCAGATATCTGGGTTATCCTGTCATAAAACACCACTTACTTGAAAAGAACTTTTAAAACTATAATTTATTAAAATAATATGACAAAATTTAGAAAATTCACTGATCTCCAATAATGAAGCTGCAGATTTGGTGGGTTTTTTTGTATTTGTATTTCCTATTGATGAGAAAGAGCCAACATACAGAGACAAGTACAGTGGGTCACTTGTTGCCCAAGACTATTTCAGGTGACAGGCCTACAAACAAGTTCAATTCTAAAGGCAACCACACCACTCTGAATGCGGAAAATGGAGCTCTGAGATATTATGAAACTTGCTGTACTCACATAAGGTTTCAGTTGTTGTAAAGAGCAAAAAAGTTATTTTATTGCCCAGTAAAACTCTCTCTGTTAAAAGAGTCTTTAGGAAAAATCACATAGAGGCATTGGAAACCTAATACTTCTCTGCAGGCCAAAATTTGGGTCTTGGATAAGCAAGTAAAACCTTGTTAAACCTGTGTCCTGTAAGTCTGGCAGGGGGGAAGATGTTAAAGGAGAAATTTAGACTCAAAAAGTTGAACTCACCATTTTTATATTTCACCTGGGAATTCCCACTGTCTTAATTCCTTTCTCTATAGAGAGCAACATGGATCATGTTGTTCAAAACCAGGTCTGACAATCATGAAAAGAATTTTTCTGTTTTCTTCTGTGTGTGCAGTTTGCAGCTCACATCCTGCTGGCGCGATGTTTGCGTCAATGTTCCCAACTGCATGGTGGGGGGTCTTTCCCCTCATACCTCAGTGTGTGACTTTTCACATGCCAAGTTTTGATTTCTTCATCATAAAACAGTTCCAGATAGTCACAGCAAGCACCTGGTCTCTAGTAAAAGATAAAGGTGGCTGATTTTTTAGTCAATTTTATGTCCACTGGCTCAGAAGAACTGAGGCTCATGATCCACTGAAGCAAGCACAGTCCCGGACCCAACTGGTGGTGGCTGTGCACTCTGAGGCTTGTGCACAAGGGTGGGGTTCACTTAACCTTCCAAAACTGCTTCAGAAGTTCTGCAGCCTCAGAAGAGATTTCTTCAAAACAAACTTATACAACTCTGTGGACAAAGAAGCAAGGCAAACCAAGGAAACAAGCAGAAAAAAATGGAGATCCACCAAAAAAAGTAGGAGTGTAGGATGAAATTCTGACATGTCAGAAGATAACAGGAGCTTTATTACGGCTTTAAAAGAACTAAAATTTCACAATCAAGAGTCTACTGATTTATTAGTGAAAAATGGAGCAAAACAGGAGAATTTTCATAAAGATCAGCAGAGACTGGAATGTGGTAACATTGGAAATAGAAAGTGTCTGCAGAGTAGTTACAACCCGGGCAGGGGTGGCAGGGTGGGATGTCACAAAGAAAGTATCTGGAGTTAATACAAACACAAATTTCAGGAGGGGAGAAGGATGGCTTAGAAAGAAGAGATCTGTACAAACTGACGTTTGAAACCTGGGGAGCTGTAACTTTGCTGCATGGGAGTCACCGGGCAAAGTCTACAAAATCTCTGCTCTGAGACTGGAAAACCTGGATCTTATGCTGTGAACCACACCTCCCACAAGGAAACAAAGAAACTTTGGCAAATTTATCTGTACAGGTGCCAAAACAGTTCTACTCATCAAATGTTTTGGTTATGTTTGAGAATATGTCAAATTTTCTGAAATTTTCCATCTCTATTTAAACTCAAACCACTTTACAAGAATTCTGGTGGGAAATAGTCAGTATTGCACAGAGGGTTTGTGACAGGAAAAGAGGAGAATCCAAATCCAAACTGTGACTTCCTTGTGGCCACCATGGGGCAGGTTCACCAGTGAAACAGTGTCTCCAAGAGTCTCCTGACACAGAGGTTCAACAATGACAGGGCTTCCAACACAGAGAAGGAATAAAATGGACAGAGTAGCTGGTGCAGTGAAGGGGCCAAAGAGAGATATCCAATTTTGCACTGGGACTCCCAATACTGAGGAAAAAACCGCCATTATTTCAGTCTAAAGACACTGTGCTAATGCAAAGGATGGTCAAGGACATAAAGACTCTGTTGTTGCACTTGTAGTAGCCTGCAATGAAAGCAAAGGAGAAATTTGCCAAGCCTTGTCTCCTTCTGGCAACTAAACAAAGTCCTGGAAGGGGCACACAATGCAGCTTTCAAAACCACCTTCTTCTTCAGTTAGAGAAGCCTCTACTTTGGTGAGAGGCCTGAATTCACAGAACTCCCAGACAAGAGGAGATGGGTGCAATGCAGTTTTCTGCCAAGTCCTCACAGAACCATGTTACTGTGATAATTTTCATGGCATTAATCCCAGTATAGTAAGAGAAACATGGTTCTAGGGTAGGTCCAACCTATGTAGAACTGGTAAAAAGATTCACTCTAAAATTCTGGGAACTACTCATTGAGTTTAATTAAATACACACAGGGAAAGTGGAAACCTTGGGACAGGGACAGTTAGGGAGGCATCGCCACAGCTCATCAGCAAACTGCATGAGCAAATGATGACCACAGACAAAGAAGAGAAGGCAGACACCCAACAGGAACACCCAGGCACAGATTCATTCACTAATCAGATCATTCACTGATCATTCACTGATCAGGAAAGCACAGTGAGTGCTATACATGTTAAAAAGCTGTGAAACACAACCAGTCAAGAACTCATTTTTTGATGGCAGAGCTTATTATTTTCACATTCACAAATATTTGACCTCTTCCAACTTCTGTTGAATCATTATGCTACTGACTAGCACAGCCTTGCTGATTTTTTCTTTAGAGACTTTTAGAAAGATTTCCACTAAGGATTAAATAATTAATAATGAAGAAGCTATCCAAACTGTTCATCAAACTGTTCTACATTGTGTTCACCATTGCTATGCTCTTAACATGTCCTAATGTCCTGGACCTGCACTTGAGGAGGAACAACCCCATGCAGTACAGGGTGGGGGCCAACCTGCTGGAAAGCAGCTCTGCAGGGAAGGACCAGGGGTCCTGGTGGACAACAAACTGTCCAGAAGCCAGCAGCGTGTCCTTGTGGCCAAGAAGGCCAGGGGTATCTTGGGGTGCATTGGGAAAAGCATTGGCAGCAGGTCAAGGGAGGTGATCCTGCCTCTTTACTCTGCCCTAGTGAGGCACTTCTGGAGTGCTGTGTCCAGTTCTGGGCTCCTCAGTACAAGACAGACATGGAACTCCTGGAGTGGGTCCAGTGGAGGGCTACAAAGTCAGTCAAGGGTCTGGAGAATCTCTCTTGCAATGAATGGTTGAGGGAGCTGAGCCTAAGCCTCAAGAAGAGATGACTAATGAAACTCATTAATGTCTAGCTAAATGGAGGGTACCAAGAGGATGGGCCAGGCTCTCACCAGTGGTTCCAAGCAATAGGACAAGAGGCAAAAACTGAAGCACTGAAAGGTCTACTTGAACGCAAGGAAGGAAAACTGAAGCACAAGAAGGTCTACTTGAACACAGGGAAGGACTTCTTTACTGTGTAGTGATCATACACTGGAACAGATTGACCAGGGAGGCTGTGGAATCCCCCTTACTGGATGGGCCCAGTCCTGTGCAGTGTGCTCTAGGATGACCCTGCTTGAGATGGGAGATTACACCAAGTGACCCACTGTGGTCCCTTCCAACATGACCCATTCTTTGATACTGTAATGTAACAACCACTCTTCTCAAGCATGATCTCAATGGCTAATGCTACCCCACTCGGTTCACTCTCCAATCTCTGTGATGGATAATAGCAGATAAAACCTGAGGTCCTGGTTACTGCTGCATAAAGTGAAAGATGGAGTCAAAACATCTTTGAATCTTCTTTGGTTTTGCAAAACCAGACTGATTTTGTGGTAAAAAAATCAGATTTTCTTAAAATTAGATTTTTATAAAGTCATAGATGCTTAAATACAGCTTCCACAATTCTGTGGAGGAGAATGGACCTTTATATTAGAGTTTAAAAATAAATACTAACAGAAAATGAAGCACTTACAGAGATGTGTTTGAAACTTATATATACATTTATATTCAAGCCCTACAGCAGTGGCATTCATTGTGGGTAGTGCTAGTGCATGTTTAGCTCTGCTGCTTCTCTATTTATGGACAAGCTATGAAAGCAGTTTGTCAGCAACTTTTTCTGAGTGTTCACATTACCAAATACATCCATTCTCAACTCACTCTAATGTAATTATCGAATTCGGCAGCGAGCTGATAACACAGCTAAAGGAAAATCCCAACCTGCCTCAGTGTTTTCATGCTGTAATTGAAAACAGATGGCAACTCGTGTAATTTATGCCTTTCTACAGTCAGTAACATGTTGGTAGAAGATAAGAATTCTAAGACTGAATTGCATCTGCTTCAACACCATATGCTAGTGCACAGCATAAATATTTATCCAAGCCTACTCCATCTTCTCATTTAAAGCTCAATTCCATGAAAAAATGAAAGTACCCTTCAGATAGCTTCAATTAGCACTGAAGCATCCCTGGAGTGCTTTGAAGGGCTAGAGTCCCAGCATCACACACTGAGGTATCTTCTCTTTCCTAAACTTCACAGAGAGAGTTAAATGGAGGCATGTATCTTGTGCCTTATTGACACAATATAAATCCAAGTTTTCAAGCTTCCACTAGGGTGCCTTTAGGAGTTACACAGAAGTTTCTCACCTACAATATCCATGCTTCTCTTTTTCCCAATATCCTGTAAAGCTGGAAATTGGACTTGGGATACTTTTTCCTGGGGGAAGGTTTTTTTTTAGGATTTTTAAACTGATTTATCTTGCTTGCCAAACAGTTATGCAATCCTCATGTTTGAGGTCAGGTTGGCAAGGACCATCTAATGAGTTTTGTGTTTCTCTGTAGCTTGAGGTGCATTCAACCTTATGAGAATCTCACTGTTCAAATTTTTTCCAATTGCAGGAATATAAGGCATTGGCAAGTTCTCTGACATCACATGGCTTTAGGCTGGTTTTCACCCTGCTGGACACTTATAATGTGTGCCTTTTGGTCTTCCATGTTACAAGTCTGTAATATGCTGTTCTTGTGGCAGTACTTGAATCCTTTGGAGCAATCAGATAGTACAGATGACTTTTGCATGAAATGGGCTTGATGACCCTGATGAAGTGACATCCATTGGCTTCTTGACACAGTGGCAACTCAATTACACTTGAGAGTTGGTTCTTATTCTGCTAGTGAAATCATTTGAGGAACTGGACTTGAAATAATCATTTGTGAATAAAGATGACAAATGCACAGGCAGAAAATTTATAAAGCTGATCTCCTCCCTGTGCCAGCTTTTAGAGATCAGGAGAGCAGAACCATGCTGAAAGGGTCCTGGCTACACATTACAGTTCCCAAGCTGAGCTCCAAACAGAAGGTGTTGGTACCAGTGACAACATGTGGTCCTTCAAACTCCCTGCTGCTGACTCCCTGCTGCTGAAATGAAGAACTAGGCTTGAAAAGCTTAAACAGCCACTGGCAATTTGTATGATTTGAGGACCTTAGGTGTCACAGCTATTTACTAAGAATCAGTTTAAGGAATCAGATAGCTTTCTATTGACAGTTTAAGTAGGGCACTGACTTCTCCAGCCAGTGGTAAGAACAGATAATCAGCAAAATGAGTGATTAATTTGTCTCTCTCAAAGCCTCAAACTTAGCTAGGTCTGCTTGTTCCATCACACTCTGTTGCAGTTATGTCACACTAAATAACAATGTGATGCATAATTTAAGTCACTAGTTTGAAGTCAAGTTGTAACTTTTCAAATAATACTTGCACCTTAAAAGCAGAAATGAATTTACAGAATAAATCACTAAAAAAAGAGAAAACTAGTTTTACTGACAACAGCTGGCAATATTTAGCAGTGTCATCTGCAGAGAACCAGATTTTTAAACCAGTCAATAATGAATATTAAAGCAACCTGGGAACTTCAAAATCCTGCTGTTCCTGTCTGCACTGCTGATGACAGCAGACAGCTAAAGAGAGCTGCAAATAACTTAGAAGAATGCACCACAACACTGACTCCTTTCATAGCCTTGTGTTGCCTCCAGCTCCCACTTGTTAATGCACTTGCAGCAACCACTCTCCTCACAACAGTCACAGGCAAACACATTTCAGCAAACCGGGTCCAAAAATACTTTAATAAAGCTAATTGACTAGATATTTATTGAATTATTTTCTCAGCTTCACACCTGAAACTTCAGACTGTGAGTGGTAATCCTATTTACCAGCCCCAGAACAGATATCAAATCCTAAAGCTTATAGCCTCTCACACGTCTTCAGCAGATCATGCTGGTAGGGATTTTGTCAGAAATAAATTGTCTGAAAATTCCCCCAGAAGAGGATGTCACGCATAAAGAGATGGCAAATGGTGCCACGCTGAGGTGTGACAGAGCCCACGTGTCCCAGTGCCATGCCCAGGCACAGCCACTGTGGTGGGCCAGAGCTCTGTCCCCAGCTCATTGAGCTTTCTGCTCAGACTCCCAACTCACAGCACTTCAGAGCAGGCCAAGAGCCCAGACAAGCTCAAACTGAAAGCAAGCCACAACTAAGTCCAGCAGGCAGGTTGAGCCTGCAATGTTTACTGCTTGCTGTGATACACGGTAGAATTTTAAATGCACAAACCAAGGTCCTACAATGACATCATGGGCAGCAGTCCTCTCTCAACAGAATGTCCACCATAATGCAAAGACAGGAAAATAGCGCTCTCCAAAGCAGGCAAGTGCAAAATCACAAGCTTTACAAATAAAGACGTTCTAAAAACAATTACAGTGGATACATCTCCTTAGGAGGAAAATCCCTGCTGCTACTGCCAACAACTTTTCTACAAACTGCAACGCCAAGGCTTGGCTCTTCTTCAAATTCTTGCCCTTTTCATCATAGCCAACTTTCCTTGTTAGTGCTTCTTTGGTGTAGCACTCTTCTTGCAGACAAAAGCCTCTTGCACCAGCCCACCAGAAGTTACCATGCCCAGCCTGTTTTCAAAGTGCCCTTCCTGCAGCTTCCACACAGGGAAATGTTTAATTTCAAGGAGCTGTCATCTAAAGCCTGTCATTTGATTTCTTTAAATTTGACAGATTGAGGAGTTCTGTAAACAGATGGATTAAGTGACATAGATTTTTTTAAAATTTCAGATACTGCACTATGATTTACATACTTATTGCCATGGGAACATCTAACAAAAGCCCTTATTTTCAAAGAAAAACACCATCTCTTCACTAGACTAAAGGTATTCAGCATTTCCAAAAATGGGGCAACAATTTTTGTGTCTAAAGAGAAGCTCATCTCTTATACAGCTATAAATTTTTATGCGCAATTCTGCTCTGAAAAACCATTTCATGTAAAGATAACAGCTTTGAAAATAATCAGATCTGTCCTTGTGTAAAATCAAGGCAATATATCCCAGTTTTACAACAGTACTTGTTCCTCTCAGGACAGTGAACTATTTTGTGTTCTTCAATCTTGAATGGTTCAGGTAGACCTCTGCAACCCTATGGGACTACACATATGGCACCACAGTGATGTTTTAACAACTCAGGTTTCAGAATTGTTCTACTGCACTGCTAGCTTCTATATTCAGAGAATAAAAACTGCTGTAAAATACTAAACTCCCAAGTTCAGGACCTAGAATACACACATGAATTAATAAATTATTTTTAAATTTAGGCCCTTTACATTTTAGGCAGGATCATTATTTGAAAATTACACTCTTCATATAAAAATTGTAACTGTATTTTATATTTAGGTATTGTATAAAACACATAAAAAAACTTCCAGCTCCCTCAGAACTCAAGCTTCTTTGCCAACAGGATGTGTCTGAGTGCTGCATGTACCAACAAGCTCTGCAGCTGCCATTCCTTGTCCCAGGGGTTTTGCCTACCTGTTCTAAAAAAAAGGTTTCACAGACAGTATGTTCTTGAAAGTTCCATTAAAATAAAGAATCAGCAGCCAGAGAGCAGAAACCCCTCTCTTGCACTTGCTAAGGAGGGTCCCATGGCAGGTCTGGCACTGTGCAGTGGGTAGGATGTGCATCCCTGGAGCTGTGGCCTCCAGCTTGGTGGGTGTGAATAGACAGGTGAGAGGCAACTGGGGTGAGTGTGATGGGAATGAGAGATGAATTAGAAGGCTGGACAAAATTCATGGCAAAGTGGGGTACATGTGGAATACACCTGAAACCTTCATCTGTGTTGCTGCTATAAAATAAAGCATGGCATAAATGGGTAGTTTAATCTTTCTGGCCATTGGAGCAGGTGTAGCAGCTAACTTAATTTTCTTGCTTTTATCTGTACTTAACATAATACTTTGCCTTTATTTTTCTCTTTATTCTCTGTGAAGGCAGAGATTAATTCACAGATATATGCAGGATGTGATCCAAGCCCACAGGTAAGTCAATGGGCTCTGCGTTGCAGCGCAAAAACTAAAAGTGGAATGTGTATTTATTGATTCTTAAATCACTTATGAAGCTATTTCAGCTCTTTATGAAAGTATTATCCATTGTTCTTTCCAAATTGTCTTGAATCTTAACTGCTTTACACTGAACAATAGGCTATGCTAGCTTTACTTTTACTAGGTATGTCTGACTTTGCCTATTCCTATAAAGGCAAAGTCCAGAAAGTGCATAACAGCAGTCACATAAATTGTAAAGTAACGAGGGAAGCTAAAATTGTGCAGAGTTGAAAAAACATCGCAATTAAAAAAAAAATCCACCAAAAGTACACCACTACCCTTAAAACCAGACAACCACGTGAATGAAAACCCACCTCAAAAAGGGAAAAGTTCAAGAGAACAACTTGGAAAGGATAATTGAGTCTCATGTGAAAAAGAGACTTCAAGAATATCAAGGACAGAAGAAAATTAACTGGAGGGGGTTTAAAGACAACAGAACTCACCATGCAGAAATGCCTGAAACTGAGACAAAGGCACTTAACACTGGAAACAAAAGCACCTCTCCATCCCCTAATACAGGCAGCCCAAGACCTTCACTGAGCAGCACAGATTTCCCTGGGAAATCATCCCATTTTGAGAACCCACCTTCATCCCAGCTGCGGCCGCTGGCCCACTGGGGTCCACAGCCTGGATGTGGCAGGGTTTGCTGCCCCGCACCACAAAGCCCCAGCCCACAGCATCGCCAACGATCTGGAAAGAAGAAAGGACATCATCACTTTCAAGCAGCTCCATGAAATTCAAGGGGGCAACTTCTAAATGGTCCAAGATGTAATTTCAACACCTCTGTACTTCCAACACATAGTAGAGTACAGGCTGCTATGTCACTCATAGGAAAGGCTCTACCCGAGTGATTCCTCTTGCTTTTAATGAAGTTTCTTTGTTGAACTAGGGGGCTGTAAAAACGATGCTCCCAATGACTAGGTTCAAGAATATTTTTAACGAAGGCCTCCAAAAATGTATGTTAGTCAAATTTTCTGTCCCATCATGTCGGAAGACCCTGCTAGAAATTTTCAGTTTGGGTAGGTGATCCAGTCCTGCAGAGCAGGAGCAACAAGTCCAGATGAGTTTGTATAATACACATCTTATTGGCTTTATGTAATTTTACACCCCTTTTAAGTATCACACTGGCATAAAGACAGAATAAACAAGTGCTGAATCAGACCTGAAATTTGTGGAAGTACTGATAATGGAGTTTGGGATTTTGAAGTATAAACTTCAGCAAATACAAACAAGCTCTAATTATCCCACCAGAAAATGTCTGTTTGGATTGCCCATATGCATATAACATGCAGAAAATAAAGAAAAACACTGGAAACATACCGTAAAAGTTTTTCTAACGTATGGGGCTCCAGGCATCAAGAGTTCATCAGCAGTCACAGGTCTCTTTAATACTGTGGAGGTACAGAAATGAATATTCAATAAAAACAATCCTCTGGAATTTCTCCTAATAAATCAGCTACATTGTTGGGATACATCTTTTTGGCCCCACTTCCCATACATGCTTTCCATTCTTGCAGACTTGCTTGAAAGCAGTAAGAGAACCAAGGAAAAGCCCACAGAATAACACTGAGTATAAATGCTGAGAACTTTGGAAAACTGGGACATTTAGCCAACGGACGTTGTTGTCTGCAATCAAAACCCCCTAAACATTATCACAAAACTCAGAAGTGGCTTTCCTGTGTCCAGTGTTGAAACAAGTGACCAACCTTCCTGGCACAGAACAGCTTTCCTTCACAGCTCACTGTGTACTTGTTGGGTTCATCTGAGTTGGGTTTGAATCACAGAATTGAATAGCAAGAGAATCCTGCTTGGGTGAGGAATTATCTCAAGAGACTTCTGCAACTGTAGGCACAGACCTATTCCTCCCATCTTATCCAGGGACAGACAAGGTAACCTACAGGTGTCTGGGATTTTAAATGAAAGGAAATACCGGTAAGTTCCTGCAGGTCCCCATTGCCTTCCCATGTAACGGCATAATTTTCCTCCAAACAAATTAAATTTGAAGTTCTGCCAGATCAAATCAATACCATCCTGTGTACCACTTCTTATCTGTCCATAAATGCTTCCAAGACAAAGTACAACATAAAGACATATTCTGTTCCCCCCATTTGCCTGCTTCACCCTTAATATTATGGCTGTTTTAGTGATAAATAATTTTGACGGTGTCTGCCTTTTCAGTCACAAGTGGGAAACAAAATTTCTCACAGATGGTATTTGAAGATGTTCTTGAGTTTCTTAATGACATTCATGGGAGCAGGGAGAATTCTAGCAGACAAACCAATATCTTTGGGGTTTTTTTAACCTTCCCATGCATTTTGATGAACTGTCATTTAGCCAGTGCTGCACTTCATAGAGCATGTCTGGTCAATGTGAAAAAACTGAATGATTGTGCTCATTTGACAAGTCAGAATCTGATAAATCATCCACACAGGGCTCTCTTATGTGCCTCTCTTCATTATACCTCCAGATTTTTTTTTATTTGTTTGATGATTGTTTTTCTACATGATTGGTCAAGTCATGACCTGGGTGTTTTTTAAGTGCTTGCCTGCAAGCAAGCTTGTCTGACAACAAATACACCTCTGCCTTGTGTTTATCAACACGTAGTTCAGCAACACGCTCTGAGTCTGGATAGCAGGAAGCTATTTGTGAACAAAGTCTCCTTATAGTGAGCAGAGGATTAAGAATTCCTTGTAACATTTACATCTGACAACCTTATGTTAACCTATGCAAGCTGACATGTGGATCTGTACTTGTGCTCTGGGAGAAATAACCCTACATTGCCAGTAATTCTCTAATTCTTAAAAACCAGTCTGTTTATAAGCCCACTGCTGTCTTCTTTCAAATATGAGTCTGTTAAAGCTATTCACAGCTTGAAAACTTGTCCTAGGGGAAAGTTTCTTCTAAAAAATTCATGCAAGAGCAACGTCAGCCTATTCTTTTTCTTCCAGTATTGTGTAATCAGCTGCATTAAAATAAACTTGTTCTCACTACTCATGGGCTGACACTTCATATAAAATCAGAACCATAAATGAACAGAATAGCTGGCATACTTTAGATAACACACACATTTATGAATAGCCCATGAATGCTATTTTATCTGTCCCAGAAAATTTTACAGGATGTAATTAATGTACTGGGGACAAAGAGCTCGCCATACAAAAGCTACCAGACCATTTCTGCAAATTATACCTGAGAGATATTCTGCCAAACCATGATACTGCAGCACCCTTTACCTAGGGGCAAGCCCCTTGCATGAAGGGGTGAGCATACTGGAAGGTGGTGCTGAACACCCAACAGTAACACACCCCGAGGATGCAATGGGCACTTGAACTGTCAGCATTTCCTCTGCTGGTCTGCTGGAGGGGTTATGGCTTCTGAGCATATAATCCTACTGAGTCCTTCCAATTATTTTAGTTCAGTGCTTCATACTGAATTCCCAGCAGAGCTTAAGCAGAGGGAAGGAAACGTGCTAAAAGGAGAGAGAGGGAAAATATCTTTCCCTTTCTTATGGCCACTCTGCACAGCAGGAATGAAATGCACTTTAGTTCACTCATCTCCGGAGTAAATGGTCAATGTTTAGAACAGCATTCACCTTGTGCTTGAGGCACTCCCCTGTAATCACTTCAAATGCCAGCATCCTTCTGAAAGCAAAGATTACACATATCCACTGAAGCCTTACCCTGCTGTACAGTACTCCCCACACCACTGGCAGAGACTTGGTGAATTTGAAATAATAAGGAGCTAAAAGGGCAGCAGGGGCCCTGTTTGATATTCAGGGCTATTTCTGAGGGAAACAGAGAGGCTGAAACAATATCATTCATGGTCTGTTTTTCCCTTCCCAGATGTACAGTAAGAAACAATTTTAAGTGAACTGTGGAAGAATGGGTGTGTTTAACCTTCCGGCGTGGGATAGGAAATCCTTTCAAAAGGAAAATAAGCTTCAATACTATTTCTACCTTCTGAAACAGATGAGTGTAAGACTTAAAACAAATGTTCAAATTGTCTCTGACAGGCTGAAACAATGCTGCCTCAGTTTTTTTTAGAGCCTGCTGTTTTCTGAGGGGTGTTATTCCATAGCAGCTCAAGCAGTCACTGGATAGTTAAACTCTCCTCTGACTTGCACCAAAGGAATGTCTCTAGGAGATTTGAATTGGTTCAGAGCTTGGCAGTGAAGAGGCAAATCTAGGCCTCTGACTGCACGTAGTCCTAAGAGATAAACTGCAGCTCAAACCACAATTATGGACTTGACGCAGAGATTACTGGAGGCAGACGTCTGGCTTGTGTTCAACAGGACTTCAGGCTAGAAGATGATAATAGTTCCCTCTGGCCTACAAAACCTGTGACACTGTGAATTTTTAATGCATTCTTGGAAACAGAGGCTTAGGCGTGATGATAGGCATTCTTCACGTCGCCTTCTCCCCACAGAGATGTCTGCACCCTGGCTGCTGTGCATGGTAAGCCATGCTGGTGCTCACCAGATTTGGGGTTGCAGAGCACGGGGGGACTGCTGCTGAGTGTGGGGCTGCTGCTGAAGTACCCACTGCTGCCACAGCTGCTCATGCTGCTCCTCCGCACTGCTGACACAATCTTTATCTCCTTGGTGGGACTCACTGCAAGCAGAGAAAACACAGAGAGAAAGGGAGACAGTAGCAGTTATTAGGCCATTTCCCTGTTTCTTTAAAAAAACCAAAACCAGCAACAAGCCATGCTTACACTGACAACACTGGGAATGGGTTAGTGTGTCCTACATTGCTAGAAGTCACTGCATGAGAGTAATGCTGTAACTAACAGTATGGCTGAACTGTTCCCATTGCAGTGTCTTCTAAGAGGCATTCCAATATAGGGAACTACATTTTTCCAGTTTTCCTTTCCATTCTTTCAGTTCTTACTAAATATTACTGTACACAAATGCTGCAGGACCCCTTCCCCTCACTTTTAATCTTCTTGAAAACTCCCCATAGAATGTATGACAAATTATTTTGAGTCTGGGGGACTTAAACCAGTTCGGTTTGAACACGGACCCCAAATTTTGATCAGCATCTGAAATGCTGTTGATACAGATACACCCCAGGGAGCTGTAGGTTTGGTAAAATGAGTGAATGGACAATCCCTATGAACAGGGATATATAATACTCAGCCGTGCATTTTTTTCTAACACTGAAACCCTTTGTCCAAAACCAATTTTTTAATACTCCATAGAGTCACTCTACAGGCAGCAGTGTAATTAATGAGTCACCTGAGAGAAAACTGGTGTGTTTCCTGTTGTCATGGTTCTGCTTGCGCAGGCAAAAGGGGCTGTCATGGCTCTCTGGCATCAGGCGAGATTTCTCAGTGAGGAGCTCCATTAATCGCCGCCGCCGCCGGAAATTCATTCTGCACTGGTAGAGCAAGTTGCTGTCCATAAAATGGTGCTTGTTGGACACTAGGAAAAGAGATGGATACAAAGTCTATGCCTGGTAGGCACAGAAAGAAATCCAAGTCTACCCATGTGCAACTTGTGCACTACAGACCTTGCTGTAAGGATGGAATGCTCAGAGCTCTCCTGTTGCCTTGTGAAGCCTCAGAAAGAGGAGGAAGGTGGCCAGCTTCACACAGGGGGCCTCAATATACACCCTTTGCAGCTGCAATAGCAAACTAGGAATTGTAGTGGCAAATGCTGAGAAGAATCTTTTACATTACTTTGATTAATGACATGCACTCTTTACTGCCCAGTGGAAATAGAAGTACTTTACCTCTCTGTGACAGGTGGCATAATGGCCCATCTCCGTGCACCATTCCTCTGTAAGCCTTGCTGCTGCTGGCCCCACAGACCAGACTCAGCTTCTTACAACAAGTTTTGTGTAAATTCATCAGTAAATTCATTTATGTCAAGTTTTGTGTAAATTAATCAGTCTAGGGCAGCCCCCAGAGCTCTGTCCAACTACCTTGTCCAGAGCTACAGGGCAGCAAAGAATCAAGACCTGTGTATTTCCTCTGTCTTGTTCACCACAGACACTGTGTCCCAGACATTTCCTGCAGGCCACTTCCCTGCTTCGCACGGATACACAAGGTTTGGGAACAGGCACCTGGCCAAAAATCATTTCTTACATAATGAAGAAAAATCTTAATTGCAACCTGTATTGACACAGAGAGCAAACCCCAGGCTGCTGGTGTCAGAGCAGGAGCACCAAGCCTACTCCCACAGGGCAACATCACTATAACATCTATGTCTTCACTGCCACCAACGCTGTGATGAAAAATGCAGTAGTTGGATGGAGCTCTGTGCCAGGTCCTGAAAGTGCTTTGGCTCCTGCAGGTCCTGATTGCAGGAAATCTCTCTGGAGTACTCTGCATGTAAAATAGCTGCAGTAGGTGTTTGGCAACATTTTTCTCCATTTTTATCCAGCTTCTGTGATCACATTCTGCAGAAATAATTTCCCACAATTGACCTTTTCAATGAAGAATCCAGATTCTGGATTTTCCTAGTTTATAAACTGCATTTCTTGCAATACTGAATGGCAAGAACTGGTGAGTTATAGATATTTATGTGTAAAGAACAACACAGGTATGCACTGAGGTCAGTCAAGTCTCTATGATTACATGTCTCAGTCACTCGGCCTCCTACTGCAGACACAGAACTTTTGCCTTGCTCTTTGCACTGACCAATACATGGGGTCAAAAAACCAGCAGAGTCCAAGGTGCTACACAAGAACCAGAGCCTGGAGTCCTGCTGGCTGCTTTCCTTTCATTCTCATCCCCAACACAGTCTTCCTTGCTTTCATCCCTTCTGAAAACTCCCTATGTCTCAGGTAACTCTTCATGGAACTGCAGAACTACACCACACATGACAACCTTGCAAAATAGGCTGTATTTACACAAAAACTACCAGTAAGCCATTTGATGTTTGTGAGCTGAAAAATAACCCCCAAGAGGAAAAAGTCCAGTTCAGTCACCTCCAGGGATGTCAAGTCACCCAGACAATAAGGAAGATGTCAGTCCTAGATATGCTCCTCAGGGCACTGTCTTCTATGTGGATGCAGAAACTGCCTGATGAGGTCAGACCATCCTGCAAAGAAGCGTGTCCCTTGCCTGCCTGGGTCACTGTCAGAGACACCACTGCCTGTACAAGTGGACTTCTACCTTTGGGACACGAGGAATAATCAGCACACAAGAACTTTCTGAACTGCACATGCTGGTGCCCATGCTGCCACACAGCTCACATGGCCCAGGCTGTAAGGCATCCCTTAGATTGCCTGGCTCTATCAAAGGTCTTTGGAAGATAAACTCGAAATTTGGGATTGGAATTTGGGAATTCCCTTTGGCATCTGGGCTCAGGATTTGGGATTTGAGATTTAGGATTTGTGAATCCCCTTCAGGCTTTGGAATTGGGAATTCCCTTCAGGACTGGGACTTTTGATTTGGGATCTGTGATTTGGGAATTCCCTTTGAGATATGGGCTCGGGATTTGGGCTTTGGGATCAGGATTTGGGATTCAGGCTTGGGATGTGGGCTCAGGAATTCCCTTTGAGATTCAGGATCCAGGCTCAGGATTTGGGCTCAGGACTGGGATTTGGGTTTGGGATTGGGAATTTTTGGATTTGGGAATTCCTTCGGGATTTGAGAGTCTCTGGGAAGCTGACAACAATGGCGAGGTGTGCGGGGCACTCCCAGCACTTGGGAATTCCCTTTGGGATTTGGGCTCAAGATTTGGGTTTAGGGATTAGGATCAGGGATCGGGATTTGTGATTACCTGCTCGGGGAAGCTGATGATGATGGCAAGGTGTGTGTGGCACTCCTGGCACTGTTCCTGCACCCACTCCCAGCTCAGCCATGCCAGCGAGAAATAATAACAATTCCCAGAAAAATATTTCCATTCCTGGGAATCAGCCTCACATGGGAACACTGCAAGAACAACCCAAATGTGGGTTTTTTTGGGAATTTTATCTGGAAAAAATGACCCAAATTATGGGGTTTTTATCATCAAAAATGCCCCAAATGATGATTTTTTTGAGAATTTTGTCCTAAGAAATGTCCCAAATGTCAGGAATTTGGAAATTTTGTCCCAGAGAATCCAGGAAATGTTGGGATTTGGGATTTTTCTCACAAAGAATCCAGCAAAAATTAGGAAATTAGGATTTTTCTCCCCAAAAATTTCCTCAATTTGGGATTTTTATCCTCAAATTCCCTCCAAATGTTGGAATTTGGGGATACTTCTCCCTCAAATATTGGGATTTTGAAATTTTTTTCCTTTAAAAAAATGACACAAATGTTGGGAATTTGGAATTTTTCTTCCAAAATCCTTTGGCATTTGTCTGCTTCCTTTTGATGCTGAATCTGTTGGGTCCTCAGGGATGCAAAATGACTTTGTTAAGTCAAATTTAGCACCACAAATACCTCGTTACTGTGTTCTGACACATTAATTATTGCAGGCACACACTGCTGCTGTGCTCCCCATTTTGGATACATATCATATGCAATACTATTAAACAGCACTTACTAACAATCACTATTTTTGAAGAACGGAAGTAGAGGAGGAGAGATCTGGCAATCTGCCTACATCCCTCAAAGGATTTGCTATCAGAGGCAGAGTTAGCGTGTAGGTGTTTGCAGCTACCAGTTTCATTTTAAGATCACTGGCATAATAAGTAAAAGTAGCAATATCTATCAATATCTTACCACAGTATTAGAATAACCTAATTTGAAGGCAAAAAAAATTTTTTGAGGCCATCTCAAACTCAGTCTTAAAAAGGCAAGCTCTCCTTATTCAGCACTACTGCAAATCATAATCTTAAATGAAAGAGGACTCCACAAATGCTTCCTTGGAAATAGAGCTGCTGTGGCAAACCATTCACAATGTAAGAAATATCAGTAGGGTTTCTGAGTCAGGTTAAATATTATGACACCATCGTTTTTAATGAAAATTATTCTGTTGTTTGTATCATTAACTGAAGTGCTCTGACAGTACTCAGAAATTATGATAATCAGAGATAAACACACACTCGTGCTGCAGACATTGTAAGCACTCTGAAATTCAAGAATTACTGACCATGAAACTAGATAATGTAAACATTTTTATGCCATGATACTGAACACATTTTAGAATAACAATACTTGTTTTGAATTAAATATTGTAATATTTATATAATTAAACTAGCAAGGCTTAGGTTTTCCACTGAAGTAATTAATCTCTGCTGTAATTATTTCAGTCCATAGAAGGGCAAATTTTTATACAATAGATGAGTGCAAGTGGAGAAGCTAAGTCCAATGACTGTGTGGTGGAGAAGATTTGTATATGATTTACACAACAAAGGATTTGTAGCCAAAATGCTTAGAACATGTAGCATCAGTATAGAACTTGGTGTGCTCCTTGAGTTTCATATTTTAACCTCCTCATTTCTAAGGATAGTTCACATATCATGTGCTTGTAACATCATGAAATTTTTTACATATTTAAAAATAAGCTAAAAATTTAAATAGGAGCAATATAGCTCAGATTGTCTCCTTGTGCATACATCATCAAATAAAGTCACCAAAATTATTACTGTGCCTCACGGGGCGTTTTTTTTCTTTCTTTTTTTTTTTTTTTTTTTTTTTTTTGTTAAATCATCTGAGTTATTCATGACTTGTGATTAAATGTCCAGGCTGTGACTCTGCCTAAGGATGAGTGTATATGGAAAGGTGTGGAAAAAGGAATTTCCACCCCATGGATCAGAAGGAAGAAGTTGAGGAGGGGGAGGCAGATGTGTGAGCTGGCTGCCTCTGAAAGCACTCCTCAGGCGCAGTGGCTGGCTTTAAGCAAGAGCCAGGAGAAGCAACACGTGCCCTGTTCCTTGGTAAATCACAGTTCTGGGAATGCTGGAGGCAGAGCACTCACAGAAGGTTGGGTTTGTTACACTGGCAGCTGCTGGGTGAGAGGTACAGGTGCAGTCACGGGTGCTCAGCCCAACTGCTTTAGCAGCCCACACTGTGCTGCAAGCAGCAGAGAAAAGGGGGAGTGACCAATTTCCAAACCAACGGCACAGTGTTGAGTGTGTTGCACAGACTTGCCCAGGAGCAGTTTCTTTAAAGGTAATTTAGAGGTTGTTACCTCTGGGTGTTGACTCAGAGGCAGTAGCAGATAAACTTGTGGCAGCTGACAAGGCTCTTGCTCCAGGTACCTCTCATGAAAGTTGCTGTTCTAGAAAGGGATTAACATTACTACTCCTGAATTAGTTCAGTGCCCTTCATAGTGCAGCATAGAAAACTAAACTGGCTCCCATTTCAGTTTGTCTTTAACAGCCAAGCCATGGCTGATGAGTGTCAGGACCCCTGTGTTATGAGGGTGATGCAAACAGCAAGGTGGGGTGGCTTCATGTTTCTTGCTCCAGTTTAATTCAGGGCTATTCAGGTGGCAACATGTTCATGTTACAGGGTGCACATTATGCAACAGAAAGAAATGCACTGAAGAGAGCAAAGTAAAAATACGGCAACTGGAAACCTCCAAAACCATCCAAGTATACAAGAGCATTTATTGTCCTGGAAGGAAAGGCACCAACACTAACATATCCTCACCAATGTCAAACTTTGGAGGTAGGGTCATAACCCACGAGCCTGATCTCCCACATACACAGGCCACAAAATTTCTCCCAGAAAAAGAATTTAACAATTATCTTTTAATCTTACAAAAAATTTAGTCTACTCATACTTTAAAGCATTTATTGACCACTTTACTCTTCCTTTTGCAAGCTATTCAAGCCTTCAGTCACTTGCCCTGACAGAAAATAAAGATTCAACTCAAAGCAGAGTTTGCTTAACTTCAGCTGCTAATCCCTGAATTTTGTCATACCTTCATTAGAAAGTTACAAATGATCTGGTCAAAAATCTTAGCAAAGAAATTTATGAAGAGATGAAGCCAACTCTCAAACATATTTTTTATCAGCTAAATCAATGCTACCCCCTAAATTCTGACCTTTTTTAGCCCTTCTGGAGTCCTCTTCGGAACTTATTTATCTTTCCTAAAAATCCACATATCAGAACTGCGTGCCCACAATCACAGCCTCACTCCCCTTTTCTTACTGGGTGTTGTTCTTTTTGTACAGCCCAGGCCAACCATTATTACCTCACTGGACTGCACAAATAGCATAAAATGGGAATAATTTGTGGCTGCACAGCACAGCTCCACAGCAAGGAGTGGAGACTGTATTCTCATTTCCTAGTTGCATTGCCTTGTATACCATTAGCTGTACAAAAAAACCCATCTCTTTTGAGGTACTGACAATTTAATTGAGTTCAATTAATTGTTTACTGTCTCATATATCCCTAGAGTTTGCAAATTGCATTGGCAAGGATTTTAGTTGGTCTTTCACCATTTATGTGACTGTTAAGATGAGAAAAATCAGAATATTTATTTTGGATTTCCTCTGTTTGGGAGCATTTAATGTTGCAGCTTTGGTGCTTCTAGTTCCTGGCTGCTTCACAGTTTCTGTTCAGATACATAAAATATAAATAGTAACATCCATGCAAATCTTCTTTCAGCTTCTGATTCTGACATAAAATCCCAGGATCTTCATGGAGCTCAAACAACCTTTTCTTTTCCACTTTTTCAAGGAGGCTGATGCACAGCAGAGATAGAAATATTAGCTTTACACTGATTACATAGGACCGAGGGAGCTTTAGAAAGTACAAAAGCCTATTTTAATAAATGGTATGACTCATGCCTGAAAAATCAGGCCATTTTCATAACTGGCTTTTTCCCCAAATCCCTCCCACCACTTCAATTCCCCATGATTTTTAGCGCTGATAATCTGTGTACATCTCCAGCGTGGTGATTAATGCTTTCTCCCAGCTGAAAGCTGCAGCCCCAGCAGGACACATCCAGTGAGGGACTCCAGCTGCTCTGCACGTCCCCACAAACAGCACTGCCACCAAACAGGCTCCTGGCTGGAGCCAGGGAAAGGCTGCTCCATGTTGAGGGAGCAGTGGGAAGGAGATCAAAGTTATGGGGAGCCAGATGAGCAGAGGACACATTGAAGTGTGTGCTTGTTTGTGTGAGAGTGTGCCTGTGCTAGGTTAAGAGGAAGAGGCTATAAACATGAGCAGAGTGTATGGATTTTTCAGTGTGGATATGTCATATCTTTCTCCACTTAAACACAAAAGCAGCACTGATCTCTTTCCAGCAGTGCACAACACATTTCCAAGTCTTTGCACAAGGCAGCAGCCCCAGTCTATTCAAAAGTACACTTTATCTTTTTAATGAGGTAGTTTCCTCTATTAAAATGATGTGAAATGCAGTTTGAAGTTGCAGGAGATCATTCTAGACCTTCACTATTATGGGCTGCAATAGTCTGTGCCTTCATACAGCCAGTCACAGATGACCATATCAGTTTTGACCTCTAGAGTGGCAGGATATTACCCCAAAAGAGCAACATCATGCCAAGAACGAATGCAGGATGATGAGACACACACTGACAGGCTGCAGGGGCCAGCAGGGGCTCGGGGGTTATCTGAAGGAGAGCACAGCTGGGGCTGCTTCCACCTGAACCAAAGTGTGTCCAGGGAAGGGTCTGGCTCCTACTCCAGGTCATTTTGCTTTCTCCCTCCCCTCTCCAAAGCAGAACCAGTGTTTAAAAGGGAAGAAAACAAATCACCACATAAAATACAAGTTCCTTAAAAAAATGCCTCTCTCTATGGATAGCACACAGCTTGCTGAGCCAGCCTCCTCTGTGTCTCAGGCCTTTGGCCAGCATAGTTTTGGTCCATTGCCAGAGAAACAGTAGAAGTGTGTGTCCACTTTGGCTTTCACAAAGCAGTGGTGAGTCCGTGGGCTTGGCAAACAGCAACACTGCTGAGAGCTGCAGGGCGGCTGCACAGCGCTCAGCCAGCCCCCAGTGCCCACCCCAGCTCACAGTTCAGCCAGCCCCCAGTGCCCACCCCAGCTCACAGTTCAGCCAGCCCCCAGTGCCCACCCCTGCCACAGTTCAGCCAGCCCCCAGTGCCCACCCCAGCTCACAGTTCAGCCAGCCCCCAGTGCCCACCCCTGCCATAGTTCAGCCAGCCCCCAGTGCCCACCCCAGCTCACAGTTCAGCCAGCCCCCAGTGCCCACCCCTGCCATAGTTCAGTCAGCCCCCAGTGCCCACCTCTGCCACAGCACTCAGCCACCCCTGGGCTGCCCCTCTCCCACTGCCCTGACACACGTGTGCCTGGAGGAGAGGAACTGGCACTTTATTCAGCACTGGACAATGCTTTTCCCACTCCTCTCAAAGCCTTCCTGTTTTTCTGCTAATCTGGCACAGCAAATGCATTTTAATCATGGCACCTATTCAGATTAGTTTCCTTTTACACATTGATGAATTCCACCTGCTTGAATCTCCCGCAGATCCAGGGAGAGAGACTACAGATGTTCAGTGAGCACAGGGCCCTGGATTGGGTCTTGGATTCCCTGCACTGCATAAACACAACACTTGCATTTCCACCTTTTATGAATGTTTATATGGTACACAGACCATAGATAAGCCCACCTGTGCATGTATTCAACCATCACGTTAAACTCTTGGCAGTGCAGCTGTAGTAAATTGTATTTTTTTCTTATTTAGATTACAAGGAAATCTCTTTGAACAGACAATGGATCTAAGCTTGAACTGCTCTTGTTTCCACTGATCCTCTTGTATAAAACTGCAATGCAGATTCTGGCTCTGAAATACAAAATCCAGAGAGCTGTTCCAGCTCATCCAACTAAGGGTGAAGTCAGTAAGCATGTCCAGAAATAAATAGGTCCTGGAACTGTAAGTAGGTCCAGAAAAAAAAGCTGTGCTATAACTGCAGCTCTCTGAGCTATAACTAGGGAGGGATTTCAATGAACTGTAGCATATTTATGTAGTCCAAAGAAAGTCTAGACAACTTTTATACTGTCTTTAAAGCATCAGGATTACAGTAAACTGTCAAAAAGTTCCTTGGGAACTGAAATTCAGGATATCCTGTTCTTATTAAGGTGGTATGTTCTGATCAGTGCATTAACATGTTATTTCTGCTGCCTTAAATTAGGTATGCAGATACGTGTTTCTATACACATTTTGTCTTTCCAGCCAGTTTGCCATTTATTTGCAGTATATTTTCAAATATACATTACTTACTCTAGCATGAAAAGCCAGTGTTGAATCACACACATTTAGCAGTCTTTTTGGTTTGTATATGAGGATTTATCATCTTTAATTTAGTAAGTTTACAGAACATAGCCAACTGCTTTTCTTTGCTTCCAAATAAAGTATGGAAAGTACAGTCTGTGGCAAGGGAAGCAGAAGATGAAAAGGCCCATCTGGGTATCTCCTTTTTTTTTTTATTGCAGCTGTTAAAAAATGAAACCCATTCTCTGTTAGAAAAATAAAATTCAATAGTTAATATGAAAAGAATTTTTTGTATGTTATTTACATAAAGCATGTGGCTCTTTCAAAAACCAAATCCATTCCTGCTGTAGATAAAGACAACTGCAAGAGCACAATGAGAAGCTGACATACTAAAGATCTGGGGGTTTATACAATTATATACAAAGTTCTTATTCTTTGACTTAAAGAAGCAAAATCATGAAAAATATGCAAAGTGGTCTCCAGATTTAGCATAAGCAGCTGAATTACTGTGGGTGAGGTTCCTGTCCCTACACATGGGAACTGCCATACAAACAACTGAGTGCTTCTGCCTGGCATCACTACGGGGGCAACAGGACTTAAAAAAGCAAAGTTGTGTGCAGGACACAACTGAAGGCTTGTATTTTACTGAGATAAATAAAGGCATCATCTGTAAAAATATGATGTTTTTTATCATAATGAAAGCTTGCATATATCCAAGAGCTGATGTAATTCAGGTTTTAGATTAATTAAAAAACGTTTTAAAAATATATGTGTTGATTTTGGAGAAGAAAGCCTATGATCAATTAAGTCAAGGATTTATGGTATGCTTCAATGATACTTGTAAGCTTCTATCTGCAGTTGATATTTCCAAGAAAGGAGTTCCAAAGAGAAATCTTTAATTAAGGAAGAATGCATTTCACATACATGGCAAGTTTTCACTTTGCAAGTGAATCATAATCAGCTAATCATAACCAGCTGGACATCTAAGGTAAATATAGCAGCACATACCTCATTATTCACAGCAATTTTAGAAGAGAAGGAAAGCTTTTCAACAAAAGCAAGAGAAATAATACTTTGTTAGATATTTAATCCACTTCCACAATTATAACAAACTTTCAATTGCATCATGTGTCTTGATGTTTAAAATAAAATGCACTGATCATCTTCAGAAAGAAAAATCTGCTGTATAAAGGTGTAGAGTCCTTGCAAAGAATAGGGACAAGTAAATATAGATATAAGACTTTCCTGCAGAGACAGGGACATAGCACGTGTCAACATTTACTGCTCTCACTTAGTCACTACAAAGTGCTGGTTTTCATCTCAGAATGCAATTTGCACAGTGGAGTTTGCAGATAAAAGATTAACTCTTGAAAGGAGATAAGCACCTGCTTCTGTGCTAAGCCAGCAGAACACGTCTACCTTGAAACACCCCCCCCCCCCCCCATGTCTGATCTAGTGAAATTACCTCAATAAAATTTCATAAAGTTGAAAGGTATTTTAAAGGAGGGTGGAGGCCGAAGATACTGATATCATGTCTAAGACATGTTACCACATATTTCTTACCATCAAAAAATCCTAGCACTGATAAAATCATATAATCATTTAAGTTGGAAAAGACCTCTAAGATCATGAAGCTCAACCATTCACCTGACATTGCCAAGTTCACCACTAACCCATGTCCTTAAGTGTCACATCTACACATCTTTTAAATTCCTTAGGGATGGTGACTCCATCACTTCCCTGGGCAGTTCCAATTCAAGACAACCCTTTCAGAGAAGAAATTTTTCCTAAAACCCAACCTAAACTTGCCCTGGGGCAACCTGAGGTCTTTTCCTCTTGCCCTGTCACTTGTTTTCTGGCAGAAGAGACCGACCCCCACCTGGCTACAGCCTCCTTCAGGGAGCTGTAGGGAGTGCCAAGGTCTCCCCTGGGCCTCCTTTTCTCCAGGCCAAACACCCCCAGCTCCCTCAGCTGCTCCTCACCTGAGTTGTGCTCCAGACCCTTCCCCAGCTCTGTTGCCCTTCTCTGGACACACTCCAGCCCCTCAATGTCCTTCTTCAAGTGAGGAGCCCAGAACTGGGCACAGGATTCGAGATGGGGCCTCACCAGTGCTGAGTACAGGGGGACAATCCCTGCCCTGGTCCTGCTGGCCACACTGTTTCTGATCCAGGGTGCCATTGACCTTCTTGGCCATCTGGGCTCAGCTTCTTTTCCAATGGGCACCTTTCCAGTCACTCACCTCCAAGCCTGGAGCACTGGATGGGGTTCCTTGCATGGGGTTGTTGTGACCCAGGAGCAGGACCCAGCCCTTGGCCTTGTTGAATCTCACACCACTGGCCTTGGGCCATCACTCCAGACTGTCCAGATCCCTCTGTAGAGCCCTCCTACCTTCCAGAAGATCAATACTCTCAATCAACTTGGTGTCATCCATAAAGTCACTTTTGCTGCCCTTGATCCCTTGATAAAGATCTCCTTAACAAAGATAATTAAGAGGGCTGGCCCCAATAATGAGTCCTGGCCCTAGTACTGAGCCCTGGGGAATACTCCAGGCCTGGCCATCCAGCCAATGTTTTGCCCTGTGAAGAGTGCACTCATCCACACCATGGGAATAGTTTCTGTAGAACATCACAGGAAACAGTTTCAAAGGCTTTACTGAAGTCCAGGCAGACCATGGATTCCAAAGAGAGCTGCTAGGCTGTCATCTCTAAAAGAGACTCTTACACCCTTCAATCATTCAGGAGAGCAAAGCCTCACCAGACCTATTCTGCTGCTGGTCTGAGTCTGGGAATCCACATCCCAACCCCCTGGAGCAGAGTGGACAGCCATTGCAAAATGCTTCTTGCTGAACCGTGCTGTGGTCACTGCTCAGGGAAGATGCTGGGGACATGTCAGGGAAGAAATCACACCAAGCACATGGACTTGAAGGTCAGCAGCAGCTTGGGAAACCACAACTACAAAAGAGACAGAATGTGATGTGGCATGAGAAGATGAGTTTGGCTGCTCAGGCCCCCATTTCTCACAGGCTCAACTGGCAGCACACACGGTACCATCTGTGGTACAAGGCAATCCCTGTGTGTTTACATCCCACAATATATTGAAAAGTATTAATAAATGAGCTATGGTTTGGTTGCTGCCATGGAAGAAATGCAAATATTCATCTTGCAAGTTGTAGGTGCTACCCTAAGACAGCACTGGTTTCCCTTAACAGTATTTACCAGATTAAAATTTAACTTATTTATTACTGGAGATTCCAGACTTTAAAAGTTTCTGCAAGGCAGGCAGATTTTTCTCCATCCCTCAAGCTTTCATACCCAATGAGTATGAAAGGAGGACAGGAAGACTCTGCCTGTCATGTCAGCAGTGCTCTGCTGTTGTGGCTGCAGGTGCAGGGTAAGTTCTTCAGAAAGGGCTATAAGCAAGTATGAGCCAAAAATTACTCCATAAAGAGCTCTGTGAATACCCTCTTTTGTCCTTGGACATCTCAGTATCTCTGTTTTTCAGACTGAGAAAGGGCTGTGACTATGTGTGGGTGCTCACACTGTCCTCCACCTGCCCCCAGACGATCCTTGCTTTGGCCTGATCTGCCTGGGAGCTGGCAGCGAAATTATCCTGATGCATGTGAATTTTGACCACAGTAGCTAATCTGTTCCACCATGCTCATGTGGAGAAGAACTAAGAAAGTCTCTTACAGGAAAATTTTCTCTATTAACCAAGCTGTACATACCTCAGCAGATGGGCTTTTCTACAGCTGAGAAATGTGTTCTGCACATCTTTTGTCCCAGCCTTTATGTGCATCACCAAACTTGTAACTCTTCCCACAGTCTTTATTTCTATACTCTGGATGAAGACCATCAGTGTTCACAAATGCCAAGTACCTACTGGCAAAACATTAGCCTTCAAGAAATGCAAAATGCACAATTCCCTGCTACTTATGGGGGCTTTATTCCATATTACATGGGGTACCAATACACAGCAAAGGAAATCTGGGTCCTATTTGTGAAAATGGTGGTAATGGTGTTTTGTGAGTTATGATTTCACAGATTCACAGAATATTCTGAGTTGGAAGGGACTCACAAGAATCATTGAGTCCAACTCTTAAGTGAATGGCCCATATGGGGATTGAACCCACAACTTTGCATTATTAGCACCATGCTTCAACCAATGGAGCAAATCTCAGAGATTGGTGTGGGCAGTGAGATTTCGGCAGGAAGCAATTCAGCACTTAAATATATTTCATCATTTTCCTGCATGGCAGGGGAAATATGTATAGTTACATATGTCCAAAGAGATCAGGAGGATTATTTTAAGGCTGAGAATTTGATACTTTTGCAGCATTTATACAATTCCTCTTAAACCACTGTTTTCCTTTTAAAATGAGCATTGGTGTTTGTTTCCTGTGTGAAACCTGGTTGGTGTCTGACCAATTAAAGTGAAGAAAAATGTGTCAGGAAGCCATTTTGAATACAGTGCCTCAGCTGCAGAATACAGTTTCTCTGAGTAATTGAAATGAAAGTCAGTATTAGGAAAAAGACATTGCGTAATTCAGTTGTGGCTGGAAAATTACTACTGAGATTGGCAACTTGATGCAACTATTTCTATTACTATAGGTGGGGTAAGAAATACTTCATAAGAATAATACAGCAAGTTTTATTTTATTCCATATTGTGGATATCAAACAATACAGCTAGAAAAAGATTGCCTTTAGGACAGGAAATGTTTTATTCTCCACTGCTGTTCAGTCAAGAGTCTTTCTGCTGGTTCTGCCAACAAGGATGCCAATTAGTGTCCAGTAACATTTTGGTATTGCTGATGAGAGACAAAACAAAGGAAGCACAGAATGGTTGAATGAATTTATGGTACTAAGCCACAGAAAAATAGCTTTTTTTTTTTTTAACTGGATCTAGAACTTTGTAAGATAGGATGTGGGGAGAGGATACCTTTCCTGCTGTTTTACAGTTTATATCCCTAATTCTGTACTGGAAGTTCTAATTTTGAGCTCCCTTCTCAGAGGAAGCCAGCATTACAAGAACCTTCAATGTGCACAGATCATATCCAGTTGCTAAGATGAACCCCAAACCAGCTCTATGTTAATTCTGACAGTACTTTCATAAATATTCCTAACACTATCTAGACAAATGGCTGCAGTGAAATGAATGAAATCTCCTTCCACAAAGGAGAAAGTGTGCACAAAGGATGTTCACTCATAGAAGACAAATCTCAAGGACACCATTCAGTTTTACTTTACTTCCAACATCCCCATCAAGTCCTTGTGAAATCCTCACTCAGTTATGTTTGTTTTATTAAAAACTGGGTGAGGAAGATGACAGTACCTTGCAGCAATGACCTGGTGACAAGTGAGAAGACCACTTCCTCAGCAATCAACTAATTCCCAGAACCCTGTCTTTACTTCATGAGTTTCAAATATCTTTCTGAGGGGGAGCTTTGAACATGCTCTTGACTACAAGAAAATGATGGGCATGGGATAAACCTGCAGAATGGCCAGGGCTATCCCTAGAAGAGCAGGGCCAGTGTCACTCAGGAATGACCCCTGAAACCTGGCTTGACAGGGGCAAAATTATTTCCCTGCAAATGTGCCCTGCTGAGCATTTGCTTTAGTTAATGAAACAATGGTTGTTCTGAAAGAAAAGCCACATCCTGCCTTTCTTAGTTCTGCAAAGATCTCAGTATCTAAGAAAACCACCTTTGCAGCAAATGTTAAGTCCTGACTTTATTTTCTCTGCAAAAAACATCTTTATCAGCATAAATCTCACTTATATTTTTTTTTAACTTTTTTTCTAAGTGTCCTGGTTTGGGACCCCAGGACAGTAAGAAAAATTTACCACATATGTAATACACAGAAAATGTTCAGGTAAAAATAGGAATGAAATCATGGCTGCTGTAAAGAGGAGGGGCAGCATACCTTTCCTATCCATCAAGCTCTGAGCAGTTGGCACCCCATAAATCATAGGAAGCACAGGAGTAATTATAGAACTGGAAGTTGATCACTGTAAACACTCAGAAGTAGCTTCTAATAATTGCAAGTTAACGTGAACATGATTAGAACCATGACAGAACTGTGCAGGCCACTTACATGCCCATTTTGCTCTATGCATTAAAACCAGGTTTTCTCATGAAGTAACAAGCAACATAGTCATTCCAGCACCTTGTGTACTAATAGCCTGCTGGTATCATCTGTTTGCTCTCTGTCAGAACTAGGTTTAATGCAACAACACTTGGACCACCAGGATATGATTATTATCCCATTGTGCACTAAGTAATGTAGCTAACAACTTCTGCCATTCTGTTGGCATCTCCTGGCACCCCTTCATTGCTCCAGAGCTACTGCTGCTTCTATGGTGGGAAATGCCTGGTCACAGAAGGGCAATTTGCATTGAGAACAGATAATGACAACATGTAAAATGGGGCCAGGGGTGTTAATTTCTTCACCCTTGTGGCAGTAGAGAGAGAAAATTCTGTCTCCTCCACCCTTAACAGAAGGAGCTTCTTGGTGAAGGTGTATTTGCCAGACACATTAATACTGGACCATGAAGAAATATTTGTTTCCTGCCTCAAAGAAGTTATACCACCAGGACAAATACAATAACACTTCAACCAAAAGTGATGTCCTCCTTCCTGCCCAAACATACTAGAACAACTCTGCTACATGCCCAAGGGGGAAAGCTGCTTTTCTAGCATCAGGCTATGCTCTGTTCTGCCTACAAGTAGAGAGATAGACCCTGAAATTTTTATCCTGCATACAGAAATTAGCTTATTTATGGTTCCAATCCCTATTTGATCTTTACAAATCTATTTACCTCAATTATATACATTGCAGATGGCAAGTTCTACAGGTTAATTACTACGAGTGTAGGAGTGTCAGAACCCAGGACATGGCTCTGGCTGCTCTGGATGGCTCGAGCCCCTGCCCAGAGGACTCACAGACCTTGGCACAGAGCCCAGGACACCTGTGACTTTGATTTTGACCCATGGAGCAAATGACTGCCTTTATATGAAGAATTACAAGTCAAGAGAGTTTAAATAGAATAATTGTTAGTTTTTAGAGAAAAATAGATTTTTGGGGTTTTAGAATGGGGGCTCAGGGTCCCAAGATGGAGGAATTTGGGTGTACCTTGTCCTTCTTTTTTCTTCTCCCTAGCCTCCATGTTCTGGGTGATGTTGGCACTTTTGGATTGGTTCAAGGTAGAAACTCACTGTCTAACATAGGTGATAGGTATTGGGAAGTTATGGTAAATAATGTACACGTAGTTTTTAGTATAAAAAGATAACACCGCCCCGAAGGCGGGCAGTGTGCCTCAACCCAACCGGCCAGACAGATCTGTGGTGGGTCAGAGAAAGAATGTTATAGATAAGAAATAATAAACAACCTTGAGGACAAGAACAGAAAAATCTTGACTCCTTATTCGACTGCTGGGCTGGGGAAAAGAGGCTTGTACGTATCTCAGGGTCACTCTGACCAGCAGAGATTCTGAGATAGGAATACTGATTTTCATCCACATCCTTAAGTTGTCATTACACAATTTCAAATTCTTGCCATATTCTGCATTTGAGGAAGCATTTTCAGAATACAATGCTCTTTTGAAAAAGCCATGCTTCTACTAAATAAAGTTACTTTGACTCCTATCTGAAATGATTTAGAACCTAAACATATCGTGATCAGAAAAACAAGGGCCCCTCTGTCACTGTCATATTTTATGAAAAATCCCTTCACCAGGATTTTTCACCTGAGAAGCTGAGAAGCCTCAGAAAGAAATGTAAACAATAATTATCTGATTGCTTGGAATGTGGTTTGGAGGTTGCTTACCAACAGGCGCATCTTTGATTGGTTTAATGTGAATTGTTTTAATTTATGAGCAATCCCAGTCCAGCTGTGTCAGGACTCTGGTCAGTCACGAATTTTTATTATTCATTCTTTGCTAGACATCTTCTGATGTGTCCTTTCTCTTTCTTTAGTATAGTTTTAGTATATAATTTTCATTTAAAATAATATAATATAATATCATAAAATAATAAATCAGCTTTCTAAGAACTCGGAGTCGACTCTCATCTCTCGCCTCGTCCTGGGAACCCTCACAACACCGCAAGAATTGGTAACCACACCCCTCCGTGCGATCTGAGCTGAAGGCAGCGCTCCAGCGAGGGCAGTTCCCTGCTCGGCAGGGTTTCTCACCGTGCTGGATGATGCCGTGCTCCAGCAGCCTGCGCCCGAGCTGCTCCGCCTCGCCGCGCGTCGCCGCCTCGCCCTCCTGCACCAGCCACTCCACGAACTCCGACGCGACAAAGCTCCGCTCGTACTTCACTCCTTCCTCCTCCCTGGCTTGCAGAAGGCTGTTTTCAGAGCTCATCAGCCTGGTGTGGTGGGGGGGAAAAGGGGTTCTTCAGAAAAGCAGTTCCAGATCTATTCTGGCAAATCTCATTTATATCAAGCAAATGCATATGAAGCTTTCACTGACTTACTAAATCTTTCCTCAAGCTATCAATCTACTTAGGAAGCGAATGAAAACTGCTTAGTAAAGAAATTTAGGCTTTATATCCCTGTGTGAAGTTAGTGCTTTCTTGTTTTGTCCCCTAAAAGAAAATTCGATTTTTGGGTTTTGTATCTCCCTATTTTGTGTTTAACATTCTCTAAAGTTACTGCATATCAGCTTTGAAAAAAAAATTAGCCTAATAGCACCAGAATGTGACTAATGTGTTCAAAGCCTCCTAATTAATATTTACAGTTAGCAGGACTATGCCCTAAAGTCATTTAGATGATTTTGAAAATTCTCTCCACAAGCTCTAAAACAGCTGCAGAAAAATTCAAGAGAAGGAAAAAAGGTAGTTCTGTGGTTTGGGGGCGGATAAATATTGGGCATCCAACATTTGACAATGCAGCTGCAGTCAGCGAGTTGCACATGAACCTGAACACGTTTTAACATCTGAGGCTCACAGTTCTCTGTGCCTCAGCTGGCTCAGTGTAACACCAGTCAGAGGAACATCATGAGATGTCCCAAAATCCCCTAGCAACCGGCATGTGAGTAGCTGAAGGATACTAATAAAACTCTTCTCTATTCAAGATACCTATGCAAATGACACAGTCTTAAAAAAAAAGCCTCAATATTTGTTAATGCAAAAAGCAGTTTTAAAGAAGAAATGAGAATAATTTATTTGTAATACAGAATTCCACTTTTTTGGGGAGACTGAGCACCACAGCATCCTTATTAACCTAATATTTTTCATAACTATATTATTTATCATAGGCTAATAATAGGACTAGTGGTAAGACTTTCAGAGTAATATTTCAATAACTGTTTTTTCCATGTAAGAGTAACAGGTCCCCTCCCTTCAACAACTATTTTGAAATAAGGGCACATCTAAACTACAACAGTCATATTCTGGAAGTGCTGAATACTTGCCCTTCTGATAAAGGAATTGAACTTCAAGTAAATCCATACATGAGCCATCTGCTTCTTAAACTGACAGCATATCCAGAGATTATAGAATATAACTTCATTTCCTTTGGAAAGCATCAGAAAAATCTGTGCCATAGGAACACAGAGAGAAGTTTCATTTGAAATTACAGTGAAGAGGTTTGACATGGTCCAACCTCTGTTACTTCATCTAAAAGACTCTTCTCTTGACTTTAATGAGCACTAACCTGAGGCCTGAACCTACTGGATCTGACCACCAGGTAGCAGATCATCAAACCAGGCCAAGGCTGCTCAGCCACAGCTGTGTGTCAGTGGTAGCACAAGGAGATGCTCGTCTGGATGGTGTGTCATTGCCAGCACCTCTGAGTAAGAACTAAGAAAGCCACATTAGCTGAAGACAACGCATTGACTCCAGAATTCTTGCAGACTTCATTATGTTTTAATGTTTTAATTTACAAGCATCTTGTCCCACAGCATTTTTTCCCACACTCACCACATCTAATACAGATCTACTATGCTCCAAGGGGCTATCTTTAAATGTGTCTCCTTCACCAGGCTTTTTGTCCCCTAGAAAAAAAATGCAAACCCAAAGCTTGTGTCTTGTCGTACCATCTGCTGAATGGCTACCCAGAACTGGCTACCCAGGACTGGTTACCCAGGCTCTGCAGGCACCAAATAAAAAATCTTTAGGTTTACGTTAATTGTTCTTTGATGAGTCTATAATTAGTTGATTGCCTCATTGAAATCACAGATAGAAAGGTCCTTGAAAAGGCAGTGCTAATGGTTAGATTTTTACAGAGACACAAAAGAAATCTGGAAAAATATCAAGTGGAAAAACACTCAGTTTGACATTTCACACCCTTCTGCACAAGCCCAGAATAGCACTGCAAAGGATTTGGACTTGTGAACAAACAGACACGACAAATTGCCAGTTTAAGAAGCCCAGACAGAGCAATCCATGGATTTACGTCACTCTCTGAAGTAAATCACTGTAACTCCATGGCTGCCAACAAAACTGTACCAATTTACATCAATCAAAAGCCTGGCCTTTCATTAGGCAGAACTGGAAACTTCCTTTTACTCTTCCATTTTCTCCTTGTTCCAAAAAAAACCATGAGGCTGTTAATGCTGAAAGGTATTATTTGCTAAAACTGGTGTTGTCCTGCATTAAAGGAATGTATTTATCCAAACACCGATATTCAAACTCCTTTTCAAAAGAAATCTTTAACCTTGCTTTTATCAAAATAACTACACCAGAGGATAAAAGCAACTGAACCACTGATGTGTTAAACTGAAAGTGATTCCAAGAATGCAGTCTCAAAATTATCTGAAAGATTTCCTGAAATTAAAACCATAAATCTGCACTTCTTTCACTGCGAAATCTGGTTCAAAAATCTCAGTTGATGTCAGCATCGTGAAATGACTTATAGCTCCTGTACATGACTGCACCAGAAACAACAATCTTGTGTGTCTGACCAAACCCTACTGAGAATTGCAAACATCATAAAAATAAGATGCCTGCAACAACTTGATTTTTTTTTTAAGCTACAAAAGGTCCGTGCTGGATTTATAAAAGATTTGAAGGGAGAGTTTTGTTGAACAGGAAACATGTTTATCTCATTCAACCTATCTGGGCAGTCCTGTAGAGCTTGAAAGCTGATACCAACCTTAGATCTTATAAACTATTCAACAATTTCAGACAAGACTGTAGGAAATCCAGCAGTTTTCATCTCTAGTTATAAACCTGAACCTCAAAGCTTATTCACAGACAGGATTAGCAAAGTTTGCAACGATGTGCAGGGAATCTGAACTGGTTCATGATTCTCAGCACAAATGAAGGGAGAATACAATCACAGACTGATTTTCAATATTTTAATCCCACAGGTACAGCCACTGAGGATGCCCACATGGGTGAAGGGGGTCATGCACAAGAAAGGAGAGTTCAGGTTCTGAGGAGCTTTGTGGTCATGCAGAAGAGAGATGAGAAAGGGAGCTCCTCAGCAGAGGGACAGTCCAGATGTTCCCATGTCTCAGGGCAGAGAACAAAGGCATTTACCCAAAACGGCTGTCTGAACCTAGGGAACCTGCCTAACACATCCATGCAACAACCTGTTGATCCTCCTAAAGCATTTTGTTCATTTTACCCACTGAGGGTACAAATTTGCATGGACTGGCATTGGGTAATGTCTGCAATTTTGGCAAGCACAAACTACTTTGGCTTCTGAACCTAGCAGTATTCCAGCCCCAATCAGAGAGTGGAAAAGAGCAGAAAATAATTATAAAGTCTATCTTAAATTAGCAAAGCCTAGTGAAGATCAGCAAACTCTACAAAATTAGACACAGATTTTCAAAATGTGTTGGATTTGGACAGATTTCCTTTGGCATAGCTGCATTTCTCTTGCAATCAGGCCCATAGGCATTTTGATAAACAAGCTGAATGTGCTGGTAAATGACTTAATGTTTGTGCACGAATACTTTTCTCTGGTTGCTGCCATTTAGTAATTATTTTAATAGCACTGAATTAATATTTTCTTTCTCAAGACTATCAGCAAACTGATACACCAGATATATTACACAATCACACATTTCACTGCAGAACTCTTCCTGACATTCAGCATTAGATTTTGTGTTCAAAGTGTATCCCGTGAAATTGTGGTGTTGCTAATAAAGGTACATAGGCAAGGGAACTAACAAAATCTGAAATCTCTGCACAGGGATTTGCTAAAATAAACAAAGTGAAGCCCAGATAGCCCAGGTATGCCTTCTTATCTCCCATGAATGTTAAATACTTCCGATGATCCATGGAGAGTTTTGACTACCTTTGACTGTCACATACTGGTTTTGAAATGACAGGTATTTTTAATTTACACTATATTTAGCACTCAGGGCTGTTTTAAAAAGTTTCTGAACCCTTCAAATACATTGCCTAGGAGCAAGCACCTCACAAGGATGCAGTTATATTCAGATACAGGTGCTCCTTTGCCAAGATAGGAACACTCTCTACAGTTAGGAATGTTTTTCTTCTACTACAGAGTTAGACAAACTGGATCACAGACATTGGTTTGGGGATATTACTCCATTCAGAGAAATGATGATGGAAGCAGACACTATTACAAGAGAGTTCTTTCTACTATGGCTCCTTTCATGCACAAGACTGACATCAGCCTTGCCAACAAAAAAAATTATTTTTCTTATGGATAATTGGAATAGAAATATAGACTAAAAAAAGAACTGTAGACACTCTAATCTGCTTTTCAGAGTATGGGTCAGACCTGTAGGCACTGCATGTTTACTGAGTCTAAAGAGCAAATGCTGTGCTTAGTAAGACACGGAAGAGTTTGAAGCTAGTTGATTCATCTCACTGGTCCCAGTGCATAGAATGGAGGATTTTCTCCAGTGATGCATTTTCTTATGTCTTATACAATTTATTACATCCTTCCTTTAAATAGTCACAGTCACTGTGTCTTGGGGAATTTTATGTGATGGGTGTAACAAAAGGAGTGGCATTTACAAGTATTTGTTTATATTTTGGGTTCACTGTTCTTTCACCAAACTGATCTTCAGAGCCAGCCAACCTTGAAAATAATATTTATTATCAGCTTTTAAACTTGTGAGCTTCCTGAGTTCTTTCTCAGAAGGAAACAAATTTCCTTCATTGAGAAAACACAGCATCTCTCCTGGCTGCTGCATGCTTCAGCTCCAAGCAAGCAGAAGAGTGGGTGGTATTCAGTCTAGAGCAATACTTCAAGCTTTTTGGTAAATAACACATCACAACTTTTGCATTAATTTGAAGACAATATCCATTGTCTTCTCTCTGCTTGAAAGTACCATGTCAAAATCTCTACATCCTGAATAAAAACGTCTTTAATATTAGGAAGTATGGTTAAGATACCTAGTTACTTGATGGAAGCAATCCAGTGGCATATTTAGCATCTCAGTATAATAATCTGTTTAAATTAGGTAATCAGATGCTCTTGGTTGGGTTGGTGGTTCTTTTGAAATTGCTTCTAACATAACTTTTCTGATGTTGAAACTTTGCAGACTGGAGCACTGAAGATTCATCTCACCTATGATTTAAAAGCATACCTCCCTGTGAAGATATGGAGTTTCCACAGACATGTAGCTGCTTGTTCAATAATGTTTTAGGAATTCTAATTATACTTTTACATATAAAATAATTCCGTAATTATTTGAATTATTGTGACAAATAATTCTGTAATTATTTTTACAGAATAGATTTCAAGGGCTTCAATTAATATTGAATTCTTATATAGGATGTATTTATAATCTGGAGCATCAGATTTTAAACAAAATGCCTCTAGTGAATATGGTGGAAAAGAAAAAGAAAAATAGGAGAGGAAAGGACTCCCAACTGAAGTAATGGAATTGCCCAGACCCATTCCTGCATGAATTGAAAGCCTCTGATGATTAAAAACTAAATTAACAGGTATCATTTGCCTCACATGGCACTATTATCAACATGTTTGGAATACTGAATGCAACATACTTTTCATACAGTCTTTGTCCTCTCATGAACACCTTCACCTCATTGTCCAGTGGAAATGTCCCGTCATCTTTCCTGAAGCGGTAGAACAGCTTGACATCCTTGAATTCCTTATGCTCATCACAGACTGAAACATAAAATAATTGAACAAAACAAAAAAAAATTTCACATACATGTTAAGTAGCTGAGGATCCATTTAGCAGGTACCACTGCTGAGCTTCAAAGCAAGCATCTAACCCCCTGTATTTTTCAGCACGCAGCTTTACTCCATTCTAATGAAAGGCTGAAGAAAACATTGAGAGGTAACCAAATTTCCTGGTGAAGGGGAGAAGTGTCCATCTGTTTTGTGAGTATTACTGCAAATATAAAGAGCAAAAAAGCATCCATCCACTACATACCCAGAAAACCTTTTGATGAAAACAGTCTGTTGTCTTGTTTGTTTAAAAGGCCACCAGAGTAGAATGCCCAATGATTTAAGGTTTGCCAAACTTCTTATAGTTATTTGTATCAGTTAGCAGTGCTGTAGGAAACCTGAGACTTCCTAAAGAAACAGTTAAAGCCAAAGCCTTCTGCCTTCTTAAAACTGTTTCAATTGCTCTACCATGCCAGCTAGCAAATGGTAGGTACAACATGAGCACACTGAGAAATGCCAGATTAGGTTTGTAGAACAGCAGCTGATCATGGACTCTTGTAAATGCAGAACAGAGCCCCATCAACATAAACCTATGGGAAAGCTAGCCCAAGCAAGCTGCTCCTAGCACAGCTGTCAACCCACATACAAGGGGGACCTTCTGCACCTCAGAAGCAGGAACTGGTGTCCCTTAACTTGACAGGGCACTTGAAAGAATGTTCTAAGCATCCCGTAGAACCTGACAGAACCTGTCTGAATTTACCTGCCCAAGCTCACTTCACAAAGTATTTTATTAGAGTGCAATACATGAACATTTTCAAGAAACACCTGTTCCATTTCTAATATCTACACACACATATATAAAATTTCCTCTACAATTTTCAGTTAGATGGTAGGGTAGAAAATGCTTGAAGGTTGTTAGAGCTTTCAAGAAGCATTCAGCAATAAAATATCTATTGCTCAATTAAATTAAGTCACTCAGGCATCCACGCAACTCTTCACTGACATTTTCTCAATAGAGGATTAAGTAGACAGATTTGAATACCCTATAATTACTTTATTCTTTAACTATCTACCGTGAGTCCCAGTTTCCATAACAACCCAGAATTTTCATTTAATAGCCAAGCAGAAGCTGTAGAAGTGGCACTCATTCAATATGTGCATTTCTGACTTTAATTAAGGTGTTGTTAATGTACTGCAGACAGCAGCAGCATTGCTGCACATACAATGACCTCTGCATAAAGTCAACATTCGTCTGTTCATAGTCACTCAATTTTCTCTTTAAAAAGAAACAAATGGTACATTTGCCATTCTGAAATGGGTAATACTAAAGGCTTGAAATTGAGGACTTGGATCTTTTTTGCTCATGTGCTTCCCAACCTCTTTGTGCCCCCAAAAGGCAACTAAATGCTACCAGTGAATTGGAAATCTTTTCATCAGCATGAATTGTTATTCAAGAAGCTGAAAGGAACAGATCTCAAATAGACAACAAGTTTAGGAGAAAATTAATCAAGGCACAGCCAGACCACTAACTTTCTTGCAGCTGTACCAGCACTAATGTTTGTGCAGCTGCTGTGAGGGCCAGGGCCAGGGAACTAATCCACGTGAGAAAAATGATTTTTTTTTTTTTTGGCTGGCTGATTTTTCAGATGGGTTTTTCAGCTGGAGAACTGTGCTCTTAGGAGCAGGGAAATGAGAGCTGCAGGAAAGGGGGGACACGATCCAGCTGGGGCTGCTCTGGAGACACATCACAGTCTCCAGTAAGTTTCCCCCCTCCCATGAGGAACATCACTCCACACCTCTTCAGGCTCTCCTCTCCTTCAGGACACAGGTGACCTTGCACAGCAGCACAGTTCAAGAGATGCTCCATATCTGGCAGGGAAAGGACCCTACCTGTCCTACACTTGGCTGAAGAGCAGGAGTGGGATTTCCCTTTGTCTCACAGCAGTCAATAAATTTAGCTTAGAACTTTTCATCAGGTGATACTGCACTTACCATGGTGGATAATGCTGTGATCCAGTAATTTCTGCACCAGTTTAATGGCTGTCTCCCTGTCAGAGGCCTCTTTGTGGTCGATCAGCCAGTCAATCAGCTCTTTGGCAACGAAGCAGTTCGGGTACGTTTTGAGGTGGTGTCGCCGATCCTTGATGACCTTTTCCTCGTGCAGTCGGAGCCTGGGGGTCAAATCACCATGTAAGGATCATTTGCAAAGAGCCTCTGTGGCAGCAAGACTGGGATGAGAGCAGAGCAGTGGCACCCACGCCCTGCTCACAGGATGGGCTTTGCAGGTGTTGGGCAGAAAAGTCACACATCCAGTGCTGGCATCTCACAACCAGGGAACCCACAGCAACCATTTGTTACAACTTTAAACCCCATAATTGGAAACGCTTGTTTTCTGCTCAGTGGAAAAGTTTAAAAAACTCAAGAACAGCACTGCATATTAACTCCATTAAAATACTTCCCGTAGGTCAATTAAACTGTCAATAATTTGGAATTAATTTTCCCACATTACCACTAATGTGTTCCATATTATTTTATAGTATCGCTGCTGTAGATTTTTTAAAATCTCATTAGTTTTTGCAGCTGTAGCTTCTTGCTTGGTTGCATAACTGCATTTTGCCTCCAACTGCACAACAAGGATAGCACTTGTGATTTAAAATTCAGGTGTGAAGCTGCTCCAACACAGTGTAATCTATCATTAAAAAGTTGCCTCCTACTCCAAATAAAGGAAACTGATTTCTCTCTTAGGCATCTGTTGACAAATGCTCTCTGCAAAATCTCCCTCATCATCCTGAAAGCAAGTTGGTTGAGACGCTTGGGTCAGAATGCAAGATTCTGATTAAAGAAATACTGTGAAGTTTTAGGGTTCTGCATCTTTATGTTTAGTAATTTTTTTCCAAATAAACAAAAAAAGCAACATTAGCAATAAATTAGCAGATAGAAATTTTAAAGTTGTTTGAAGTTTTATGCTTTCTTGTTCCATTTTAATGAATCATATCAGAAAATCTGGTTTTGTAATGCCTATATGACAGTTCTGAGGAAAGTGCAGAAACAACAATGCTTGGGCTCCTATCAAAACCAGAAACATTGCTGTTCATTTCCAAGTGGCCAGAGTCCTACCTTGTAAACACTCTCACTCACTGCAAAGATCCCTGACTAATGCTATGATAATTGTAGGTGGTACAAGGGTAATAGCACAGAAAGGTGTTGACATGAGCCTCAAGAAGCACAGAGCAGGATTATGAGAAATTTCCCTCTCAATAAAATTCCAGTATGAAGCAATAATTTCTCTTTAAAATCATAAAAGGGAAAATATTTGGCTGAAATCAATGAAGGAAATTTATTAGGGCATCAGACAAGATTTATGTAGGCTTCTATCTAAAAATAGTAGCAAAGCAATGCTTTGTTCTGCAGCATTTAGCCTTGAAGTACACTGGAATTGCCAATCTGGGATGTGAATTCAAAGCCAGATTTGCAAACACCATTTAAAAAAAAAAGCAAGACTTTTATATTAAAATACTGATAAATCTGATTAGTATTCTGGAAAGAAATGCTGATAAATATCCCACAGATTGTGAAATTCTCTGAGCTAAAATACTTTTGCTTAAAGCATATTTTCCAGATGTGCTCTAACAGCTGTCACTATGTTTAGAAAGAAAAGCATTCACAGTTTTAATTATAAAACATGCAATTATCAGTATGTCTGATGGAGCCTTACAATTAAAATACATTCCAGGTTCTGTTGATGTTCATCTGGTCTTATGTCACACAATAGCCTGCAAGAACAAAACTAGAAAAGGCAGGCAGCCCAATCCAGCTTTCAGTCAGCAGTGTAAGTCTGAATGGATGGAGCTCATCTGGCACAAGAGGAAAAACCCCTTCTACAAAATTTTTTGTCCCCATGTTGCATAGGAGCATAGGACTGGTCTGACATTTCCCAAACAAGCCAGTAGTCAAAAGCCCCAGAAATGAGCGTTTATGTCTTAAATTCCAGCTGCAGGCTCTCCTGCAGTTGGTGGGCTTTTAAGTATTTCAATTCCTCTGTCATGTCAAAAGACACAGGTTCCCACTACAATCTTTTGCCTCACTCAGAAAAAGGGCCCCTCTCTACACCTTTTTGTCTATATTTATAAAACTCATAGGCATTTCATTATCTGAATTATTTCCACTCTCTTGCTAAAGTGGATCCAAATTTGCTAAGAGGATACAAAATCATTAAGTCAAAGAAAACATGACCACATGACCCCTAACAAACCTGAATTTCCACATGAATATGTGAATTTCTTCTGCAGTCTATGCCAATTATGTCCATACTGAATTATGTCCAGGCTTATTTATTTGGAATAACACAAAAGGAATTCAGATTTTCTCTCTGGTGGTGTACGCTGTTCTCTTTGTCAAGGCTCCTTCACCTCTACAAATCGGCTAAAAATCAAACTCTATGGAGGAGAAATAACTCAATAAATTGACACTGTACATAGTTTAAATTACAAATATAGAAGCCTCAGGTAAAGTTATTGAGTATGTATTGCAGTGTGCTAATCAAAGGTTCAGGCAGGAATTGAAAAAATGTGTCTGTGCTCAGAGGTATTTTTCGGAAGCCAAGTCAAATGGAATAAAAAGGAATAAATTGTACCAGTGCATACAATTATACACTGGAACCAATACTCAAGTGAAGTGATAAATTCTTTATCCCTTGGCACTGAGAAGCAGGCTTCTCACCCAAAGTCCTTGATGTTTTCCCTTTAAGTAATGTTAATCACTTTATGTCAGCTAGTCTGCATGATGACTGGAAAACACCTAACTTAGCATCAAACGCATTTTTCTCACTATAAGAAGTTTTTCTCAAGAGCTGTGTAAGAGAATTAGCTGACTGACAAACCCTGACCAGTTTGAGAGGAGAAGGGGGAGAAGACAGGCAAACAACAAGGGGTGATAGGGGAACACCTTGATTCAACAAGCCTTTGAAATACCGACCCACTTTCTGCAACTTAATAGCTTAACACCAGAAACCAATTTTGTGTGTACCATTACCTCACCCATATATAATTCCATGTATTATTCAAGATCACCTGCCAGATTTTGCATGTGAGGCCACAGTCTGCCCTACCTGAGGAAAACATTGTGAGTGAGATCCAGAGCATTTGAGCAATTGTCTGTGAAACTCAACAGGCATATGCAAGCCTTTAATATTTACAAATTTATATCCATGGCCCTTACTCATGCTTACAACAAATAAAGGCTGTATTTGCAAGCATGCAAGCCAGAATAGCTTTCTTGGGGGCTTGTCTAAACAGGATTTGCTCCTAACTGACAATATGTAGGGACTCTTGCTGCAAACAGAAGTGTCTTCCTCCTACATAGCATGGAACAAGGTAACTTGGAACGCACTGCTCCTGCTTTGCAGTATTCAGAGCAGGATGTATTGTATAAATGTATTCAGAGCTTTCTGGAACAATGTTACTTGTTCAGATGCCATTAGGCAGTTTCATGATAATGGAAACATCTAAATTTTTGCCCAGAAATGAAGAATGATGCACTAATTTAGGATGAAATTGCTCTTGCAGCTACATGAAACTTGCATTTTGGCTTTCACCAATGGGGGCATCTTTATTTCCACCAGAGGCATTATGCATTCTGAAGTTCCTTGCCTCTTTTCTGAACCAGTAGGGAAGGATTTATGAGAAAGTGCCTGCACAATTAGCTTTCCTTTCCAACCCCAGAAAAGGCCAACATGCTGGATGAATACATACCATTAACTGAACCACAGTCCAAATATCTCACCCAGCTACTTCCCTCTATTAAGTCTAGTAGTTTGTGCTTAGCTAACATAGATCTTACAAAGCATTATCCAATCTTGAGTTCTACAAGTGAAAAAAAACCCCAAAACCTCCTGCTCTTCCTGGCAATTTTCTGAATAATGAATCTGCCAGTTCCTACATCGTATATAGTCCCTATGCTTATCCTAGCAGGGCTCAAAAAATGTGCAAGGAACAGGTCCCTGACACTCTAAATAAACAACATGGTATGAATACTTTCATAATGTGCTCCACCCTTTCACCTCTTTTAGCCTTCCAGAGACAATCACACACACACACACACATGAAATGCACATATAATAGAACTATAGAATTGCAGACAGACAAACAGTTTGGGCTAAAAAGGACCTTTGAAGGTCATCTAGTCCAACATGAGCAGGGACATCTTCCATTATATCAACTTGCTCAGAACCCCTCTACGCTGACCTTGAATGTTTGCAGCGATGGGGCATCTGCCACCTCTCTGGGCAACCTGTTCCAGGATTTCACCACCCTCATTGAGAAAAATTTCTTCCTTATATCTAGTATGAATTTACCTCTTCTAATTTAAACCATTACCCCTGTCCTATTGCAACAGGCCCTACTAAAAAGTTGGTTCCCCATCATTCTTCTAAGCCCCTTTTAAATATTGAAAGGCCACAATAAGGTCTCTTCCCCAGGCTGCACAGCCCCGACACTCTCAGTCTGTGTTTCTGTTTTTACAATGGTGCTCTATCTCTCTAGTCATCTTCAGGGTTCTTCTCTAGACCTGCTCCAAGAGGTCCATGTCCTTCCTGTGCTGAGGACCCCACAGCTGGACACAGCACTCCAGGTGGGGTCCCACCAGAGGGGAGTAGAGGGGCAGAACCAATTCCCTCAAACTGCTTTCCACAATGCTTTGGATGAAACAATGTGTTTTTTATAGAAGAACAAAACACCAGTGAGGAGATCACTTAAAATAAAAATCCCTATCAGAATTTACTAATTATTGAACCATACACACTGATGATGTAATTAGTCACAGCACAATGCACGTCATGCTCAACTGCTGCTGAGGAGTTCTGGCATGCTGATGGGTTATTGCTCATGGGTTACACCTTGCATAACACCCTTGGCTGCAGTGACTATCCCAGACTGATCCTGCCAGGCAGCATTCACTGAACTACTACAATTTTGTAAAATTTGGGTAAGTTGAACAAAACTGTATTAGATCCCTTGAAAATTAGCAGCTATATGCAGAGACACAAAGCACTGCACGTGGTTTCTGCCACCTTAAAATTCTTCCATAAGTTTCATGTATATACAAAACTTCTATAAGAGAAGGATTTACTTATTTCCAAGGAAAACTAGTCATGATGTCCTTTGTGAGAAACATATATGAACAAAAGAAGTATCTGGTCAAAGATAAGGACGATTCATGGTGGCCAAGGAGCATAGGTTTTTCACACCTCTTCTCAAGGGACATCCTATGTCCCCCACTGGTAGGTAGAATTGCCCCTTTCTGTTTGAAATAGAACAGTTTTGTATCTTCCCAGAGGTCACAAAGTTTGGTGTTTCTAACATAAGCACATGACCTGTCTACAGGATGGTAGACAGGCATCTTACTAAAAAATCACATTTTCCGAAGTGTCTCAGTGACTTAGAAGCAGAAGTCCCACTGAACTTCAAAACTTACAAGTCAGTTACACACCTGATTATTTACAAAATAAATGAGTATAAGGTGGCATTTGTGTATATATACACATCCAGGAACAAACTACTTAAAATGTCCTTTATACTAAACTTTTGCCTTTGCACTGTCAGCAAAAAAATAAAATAGGTCAGTGAGGATATGAACTTTGTACACAGAAGCAGTCCTGAAGGTACTCTGTGAATGCAGTGTGTGTTGCTGGGACAAGCATTTCCAGCTGGGCTTGCCAAGTCTCAGCTGAAGTGTCAGCATTTCACTGCTGCCTGTTCCTCTTTCTATTTATGCTTCAGCTCTGCAATCACTTCATTCTGTTACTTGATATTCACAGGAGCTAAATTACCCTTTAAAACATGGGGTCTTACTGGAAATAGGATGAAGATATTTGTGTTTTGGTAGCTGCAGCAGAGCAGGAATTTCAAATACATTTAGAGTGTTGTCAAAGCAGCTCCTGATAGCAGTTCCCATCACTGTGATAACCTCCCCTTTTTTGCCCATAGCCATGTATGCAGTCAAAGTGAGAAGATGCCAGAACACAGAGCCATAAACCATCTCTTGGTGCACTGCAGAGGAAATCCTAAAGCTTCCAAAGAAATGACAGTTCACCAGTGTCCCTGTGGCTTTAAATAAAATATCGTGGCTGCCTCTTTTATGAAGTCTTTTTTAATACATTCAGAAAGTACTAAGGCCACTAAGCCTGCAACCAAAGGTGCACAAGGACATCCCCAACGCTCATAATATCTTACTAACACTGTCAGGGTTCAAAGCCAACTCTGGGGAACAGACACAGGCATTGCTCAGGGTCTGGGATCAACATGATGTCTCTCAGAGACTCTGTTTCAGCCCACAAATTCAGGCCAGAAATCCAGAGCCACAGCCTCCAGACTACCCCAGACTGCAGAAGAAATTAAATCTGTGTATTTGTATTGATCTGTCATAAAACTAGAGATCCCTTGTAAAACCTACAGAAGCTGTGAAGTGACTAATCTCCCTGCCTGCCAAGCCATTTCACTTGCATTTCACTTTAAAGTAAAATGTGTTCAAACATTAATATTATATCTAACTGCCTGTGCACTTGAACCTTGAGAGAAAGTCTTGCTGGAAAGCATAAAACTGGGGTTTATAAATAGGAAAACACAGAATACAGGCAAGTTTTTTTTCACCTGCCCCTAGTCTTACAAGGAAAGCAGAAGACTGCCTGTCTCAGTCAGGCTGCTCACTTTTGGGGCTGAAGTTGTCACAACTCAGCAAATCACAGCCCTCCCTCTCTAAATGGAAGTCAGACATAACTGTGCTTCTCACTCAGTTATGGATGAGCTGGGATGCATCACAGGACAAATGTATGCTGGCCAAACTCTATGGGATAGCACTGTGTGGATCCCCAAAAGAACTGATGTACTTTTCACTCAAAACCAAACCATCTTTGCAAATATCAATCAACTAGGTTTTGTATCCACATTAATTTTCTGTTTGTCCATTGCATGGGTATTCTTAGGCTTATTAAATTAATGTGCACTGTGAGGATTAATTTTTGCAAGGATATTTTCCGAAATCTAAACTGAAGTCCACCAAAATTTCAAAGTACAGACCAGAAACCATAGCAGAACTGTTATTACAGACATCCTATGACTGGATTAACATGGTAATAAGCTCACCAGCTCTTGTTGACTTATGCAAAAATACCTCTCAATAAAGGAATTATTTTATGGATAGCAAACTCATGAAGATGCAGTGAGGTGTCAAGGAAAGCCAGTGAAAATCAATTAAATTTGTGTCAGGGAATGCAGCCCTGTTATCTCAGTAACATGGCTAGAAAAAGGGAATGTTCCTTTGAAATGCTAAATGGGCTAAACAGGGAAAATACAGGTCAGAGAGCCCAAATCCTACTGCTACAGATATTCCTTCTAGCACTGCCATTCAGGAACCTGGAGAGACAGACCAGCAGGGGGGAAATAGGATGCTCAGCTACAGGCCTGCATCACTGGAGTCAGTAAGAGGGGCTGCACCAAGGACACAAATACCTGTGGCTACCAGAAAGCCCTCCTGTGTGAAAACTCCTCTCCTGGATGCACCTTGCATACCATGGAGGTAGGGGAACCAAAAAAGTTACAGGGTGGGGTCCCTTACTCAGCAAGGTGGACACCTTTTTACCCAGAGGGCAAAGCTGACTTTAACCATGGTGGGCACTTGCACTGTGGGCAGCAAGTTTCAGAGCACCTGAGAAACAAGAACACCCATCTCTCAGCACGTCTGGGGAAAAGCAAATCTGTAATGCCCAGAATGCAGCACAGTACTGAACAAGCCTGGAGTGCAAACAGCAAAAGGGGCTGTCATGTGCCAGAGATAACCCAGGAAATCCATGGGAGAACTGAAATCAGTCAAGTGCCTAATCTTGAGTGCAGTTTGGTATTTCTCCCACCCTGTCAATAAGTGACAGATAGTTTTGCTGGGACATTATATGGGTAACTGAGCTCAAAGTCCTTCCAGGAATGGCTGCTTTCAGCCTGAGAACCACAGACCTGCAAGAGATTTTCTCCCTGATATCCTGCACTTTTCAGAGGAGCGCCAACTGTTTGGACTTCTTTCAGTGGTCCTTGGCAACCCTGCTGAAGGCAAGAATAAAAAACCTGCCTTCATCATTAATAAAACATCATACTGCAGTAATATCTCAATTGCTTTTCACAATTGTTTTCCATCTCCACACAAAACCCTTATCCAAATACTGTGCTGAATCATGACTGTCATTAAGCATAAATATCCAGTAACTATCAGGTAAGATAATGAGTAATAAAACGCTTAGTGTTATACACAATTATTAACAAACTTGATTTTGTACTGGGGCTAGGACTCAAAATTTTTTATTTGCTTCCAACAAATACCTTCTATCTTAAAATGAATAAAGATGCAATATTATTTCAATATACAATATGTTTCATTAAAACCATCAAACTTTGTTTATCTGTTCACATTCTAGATTAATAGCTTCCTTTCTTTCATGTTTATTATAACTGCATTTCTAGGATTTATTTTTATTTTGAAGGAAGTTTGTGATAGCAGTAAGTGCAAAGGTACTCACTAGAAAAGCCACTTTGCACTGAATTTCTTTAAATTAAAAAAAAATCTGCCATGTTTTGACACTGATGCTTTTTTCCTCCTCTAGCTGACAATACCACAATATGCAGGATGCTATACTGTCCAAAGACATGATTCAAGGGAGTTCTCTCCCCTGTCTTCGAGAAGTCTATTGAAATTCAGTGGTTGACCACTAAACTGTAAAACAAAGCTGGAAAACTGCTGCAGATTTTTAAACACTGAAGGTAATGATCCATTTGACTGGATTGCCTAGAGGCAATTAAATTGTTAGAGGATGACCTTCACAGTTCATAACTAGACATGGAAGAACAGGTAAAACTATAAAATGTAAGGCTGTGCACTAACAACAAAATGCTCTGCTGAAAACTGGGAACTCAGAGGCTAAAAGCAACAGAGTAAGAAATAGCTGAATGTACAGTAGTGAAACTTTCACTGGGTACAGGCTGAGACCACGCAAAAACCAAGAGCAACCTCACATTCTTCTAACAGAGATGTTTCCAGAAATTATGGGAAATCCAGTTGTTTATGTTGTTGTACCTGTTACTACAGAACATCTCATTCACAACATCTCATTCAAGAATGATCAGCTCAAAGACATGCAATAATGTAGCTCTACTCTGGTATGAGAAATGATGAGCCAGACTCATAAGCAGAGAGAAAAAGATACTGGATTGGAAATCTGGCCTTACCTAGACAAAAAGTGAGAAGAGCCAAATTGCTGTCTATAATATTTCAGGTGAGTTGAAAGCAGAGAGGAAGAAAAGCTATGTAAGTAATGTTGAGGGATCCTAATGTAAGAATTAGACAAAGTTTTGGAGAAAAAATTTCTAATTCTTATTTAAGGCAAGAATAATAATAATAAATATATCAAAGGATTATGTATTGTAGTATTCTTCAGATGATCTTCCAGTCCTGTGGTTTATAATTACATGATTTACACTGCTATCTCCAAACAACCTTGGGAATACTGTAAGGTGGAAGAATATCAGAGGCTGAACTTTGAATGCACTGTACCAGGATTCAGCCTTTTTAAAATCTGGTTCATGTCAGCAGCAAAAAAGGAAAGTTCAAATGCTGCCTATATTCAGACACTTGCTGTTTATATCAAGCTTTTATTACAAGTGTATATGCAGATATACAGACATTCTTTGTGTGTTTGCCAAAGCTCAGGAGCTGTAAGTATGATAGATGACCCCATTTTGTGAACATGCTTCCTTGTTTTTGCCACAGAGTGTTCCCTGGTTTCCATTTTTACTGTGCAAGCATCTAATAGTCCTTACCTGGCTGACTGGGAGGATGGGGATTTAACTGGCCAGCCAACACCAAACTAGTGGCATGTTCTCCTCCAGCATCTGAAGGAAACCTGCCACCTTTGTGGCATACAGCTGTGGGACAGGACAGAGCTGGGGATATGCTGTGAGGAACCACATCAGCTGGGTAGCAGCATGCATAGAGACCAAGGGTCTGCTCTGCTTCCTTGCTAAATCAAAGTGTAGAAGCCAGGAGCAACTGCAATGGCTGAAGATCCTTCTGCCAGCTGCACAGACCAGCTCTGCATTTTACCCTTGGCTGAAGTCTTTACATGTCTGAACTCAGCTGGCTTTCCTGCCTCCAGTTGCAACATTCACTCATCTTCTTGAGATCCAGATCACCAAGTCTGCAGGGACCTCCAGCTTCTAACCTGAGATCTTGTGAAGTTACAGCAAAGAACATGTCTATATAGTCACAGTCAGCTTGGTCTTCTTAGCCTAGAATTTGTCTAATTTTATATAGTGGCACATATTTATTTTATTTATTGAAATAATATAGAGTATGTAATTATTAAAGTGAATAAATCAAAATAGGTTAGAAGTCTAAATCAAATGGCGTTACAGCCTTTTAGAGTTCCCTTAAGTTGTCTTGTCTTTGAGAGTAAAATATAAGCCAGTATGACCTTTCCAGTCAGCTGGAGGCAACAAAGCAGCATAATCCTAATTAACATTCTGCTCATTTATACATCTTCTTCTTACAGAAAATTCTGTAACATTCAGTAAGGTCTCACTGCCAAAAGAAAAAGAAAAAATAAACTACCATGTGCAGATGAAAAAATGAAAAATGTCTCAGAAATCTACTGACTGCCCCAGACTACACTGAGTTCCAAATGAATGCACGCCAATGGTAACAATGATTTTACTCAACAGTTTTGCAACATAACACTGCTGCATTTATTTTTTAAACACAGAAAGGATTGCTCTGTGACACAATGTTTTAATGGCAAAAAAAGATCCTATCTGCTTTAAATCTCTATCTAGGTCATGCAAACCCGTGACAGCAAGAATTATGGTATGTGAATTTAAGGGGATTATTTAATGGGATGAAGTTGCTCACTGCCTAAATTCTGGTAGGCTAATGAAGAACTTCATAATCTATTATTAAAAATCATAGTTAAATAGTAAATCTATTTAAAATATTTTCCTTTTGCAAAAACCTAGCCTGGGGATTGTTTTGTTTGATTAGCTCAGCATTTTTCTACATCTCATATATTATGATATGAACAGATAAACAGCTGTGGCACAACCACTCTTTATGAATAGTTCCTTATGTCAGGACACTATCAAGGATCTTGTTTGATTAGGCCTTGTCAAAAGCTCACAAGTATATAAGCTTTGAAAAGATTAATATTACAGAAGTATTCTTCCTTTCCTCTTAAGACTAAATGGAAGTTTTTCTTTAAAGTAATAAATAAATCCCTAAGGAGTCCAGAGAAGTTCTGCTGCTCTACTGAACAGCTTGCTCCCATTGCTGGGCCACGTGTTTGCCATTTCTCCTTGTAAGCAATATTCTCTCTCCACACATGCAGAAATCTCAGTGAACAGGTATTTATGTGATCTGACAATAAATTCAAAATGTGACTTCTTACTGCTTTAATAACTCAGACCATGCATCCTGACCCTAATTCACCAAGTAACAGCATCAGGTTTACACACTCATCAGCCCCAGTAGAATGCTGCTGGATTCAGATTATAACAACATGGTTATGTTTACAGCATACTCCAAAATTAGTTTTGGGCCTCAACTAGAATCCAAAACACATGTTGCACAGACGGTTAGAGACAGACTTTAGATGGGCAACAGGACAAGAGGAGCTGAGTGGTTCAGGCCTGCACGGCGCCTTTACACAAACTCAGATACTCACCTATCATCGGTCTAATGGCCCAACACTGTGTGTTAATCATCCTCAAGATGATTCATCCCCTCAAGACCAGCCCTGACATCACCTGCCTGAAGAAAGGAAGATCTCTTGGAGCTTGGCTATAGTTGCTCTTCAGGTTGGTTTGAACAAGCACAGTCGGGTCCACAGCCCACAGGCACTTGCAGCTACCCAGGCACATGGAGCGTGGATAGAGCACGTGCCAAGGTTTACTCCTTTATTCACACTGGCTATCAAAGCATAGTCCAGTGTTCATTAGGTCTTAATTTGAATGTAACCAAAACCAGCTGAATGAGAAAATCACAGAATCATAGAAATGTTTATGTTGGAAAATACTTTCAAGATCATCGAGTTCAACTCTTAAGCCTGGCAAGTCCACCACTAAACCAGGTCCCTAAGTGCCATATCTTTTAAATTCCTCCAAGGATGATGACTCCACAACTTCCCTGGGCAGCCTGTTAAGAGTGCTTTTCAATCACTTCAGTGAAGAAATTTTGCATAATGTTCAATCTAAACTTCCTCTGGTTCAACCTGAGGCCATTACTTCTTGTCCTATTGCTTGTTACCTCAGGGAAGAGACCGACCCACCCCAGCTACAGTCTCCTTTCAGGGAGTTGTAAGGATTGATAAGGTCTTCTGGGCGCCTCCTTTTCTCCAGGCGAAACACCCCCAGCTCCCTCAGCTGTTCCTCATCTGACTTGTGCTCCAGACCCTCCCCCAGCTCTGTTGTCCTTCCAAGGGGCACCTTTCCAGCCACTCAACTCCAACTGGAGCATTGTATGGGGTTGTGAACAGAATGCAGGACCTGACACTTGGCCCTGCTTTATCTCATAAAATTGGCCTCAGCCCACTGATCCATCTGGTCCAAACATCTCTGTAAAGCTCTCCTGCCCTCCAGCAGATCAACATTCCCACTCAACTTGGTATCACCTGCAAAGCTGCTGAGGGTGCATAGATCCCCTCATCCAGATTGTAGATGAAGATATACAACATTTCAGTCCATATGTAAGTAGGCTGTGCAGATATGAACTGGTGAAATTGCAAAAGGTTTGTGGCCACTGAAGACATAAAACCACTGATCAAGTGGCCAACGCCTTTCTGTGCCTTTTCCTACAGGTTTTTCATTTTCTGAGAGGGAATACTGATATTTCACATAAAAAGATGTGCTGTGTAATTTTCAGCCTGCAAGCAAAATTTCACAGTTTCCACTCCACTGGAACTTTTCCTTAGCCACTGTATATTTAAATAAATTCTTCTTTCCATTTTTATTGTGCTTCTCCTGAGCAGTTTCAGGATGCCAGTTAAGAATCCTTTCTTTCTTCCTCCTTTGGCCCTATATCTTTCCCAAGAGTACTGTTGTTATTGGCCTCATCTAAACTCAAATGTTCCATATTCATCAGAAGAGCAAGCAACACAGGGTACAAACACATTTTGTGTGAAAATGTAGTGAAATTATGTAGGAAACACTGTTTCAGCTAGTGTTGATTTACAGATTCAATCCAAAAAAGTAATATGAAGTAAGTAATGCATTAGTTTGGAGCAGCTCTAGCCCAACAAAGTGAATGCAAGCAATTATCCTTCAACCACTGGTTTTTGATTCATTACAGTAGGCCCAAAGCATAGCACTTGGAAAAACCACCACTTTATAGAAAACTAAGGAGATTGGATTTTCCCCCATGAGGAAAAATTTTAAAGGACCTAAGCCTTGCAACATTGTGATGAAGCACAATGGCATATAGAGAAAGCAAAAATCTCATTTTGTGTGTGTGTTAAAAGAAATATATTTTTATTTTATTTATTATTATTTATTATTTATTTATATTATTTATATTATTATTTTTAAATAGGTGGAATAATGGTAGGACACATGCTTGATATAAGCATGTCTTTGATTGCAGGACAGACTACCAGATGAGATGTGCCCCTCCAAGGGAAGAAAATGTTAATAGTTCAAATACCTTCCTCTCTTAATATGTGAATGAAAATCCTCTTTCCACAAGCAAAGCTGGAGCTGCAGGACTATGCACAGAAACCTGTGCACACAAATGAACTCCCAAACTGGTGCCTCCTTTGTGCACAGCATGAGGGGATCTGAGAGTGTCATGCAGGCAGCGAGAAAGAGGAGCAGATGGCTGGCCCTGAGATTACTGTTCCTCCTGTAATGCCAACATGGCACAGCCAGCAGCATTTCTGGCACCATGACCTACTGCCTTACAGCACATATTACTCTCTACACAGTCTCCAGTCTTTTCCTTATTCTCGCTCTTCAAGACTGCTATAAAACCAGCATGTCTCAAATATGTGTACTTTGGTTTCTCTACCCCAAGTTCTTGAGGCATGAATCTACAGATCACAAACAACTTGGAAATCTTGGTGGTAGGAAGAGTTGTGATGTTGGCATTTGATGAATCTCACGTGAACTGAGGTAAAATCCTAGCCTAACTTAAGACATTGAGGTCAAGAGAGTCAGGCTGTCACCTTCACATCTTTCTAAAAATCCTAGTTGAAACAGAGATATTTCAAAAGCTCTTGGAATTCATTTGGAAATTGATACATTTCTCATCCTTAAATTTGCTTGAAAAGCTGGACAATGTGAGAGCAGTGGTACAAACTAAGGCAGCTGATTTTGCACTGGAGTAGGTTAGGAGCATTCTTAGAAGCCCTCCCACCAGTGTCACTGAGTGGATAATTTTCTCTGGTTACCAGTCAATAACAAAAAGCTGATAATATCAGCCACCACAGCTTAAAGAAGACAACACACTATGCCTTCATAAAATATTCAGTTAGAAGGGATCTCTGGAGGTCATCTGGTCCAACCTATACTGAAAGCATAACCAGTTAGTACAAGTTGCTCAGGGTCATGTCCAGGCAAGATTTTAATATTTCAGTGCTTCTGTGGACTCCTGTTCCAGTTTTTTACTTACCCTCACAGACAATAATTCTTTCTAAATATCTGATTAGAAAGTCCCTTGCAAATTTTGACTACTGCCGCTTGTACCATTCCTGTGCATTTTGGAAAATTCTCTCCACCTTTCCCTACATCATCTCATTTTAGTAGTTGCAACCAGAAGAATCCCCCAGGCCTTTTCTTCTCTAGGCTGAGCACCTCCTTCTATATCATATGTCCTGGCCCAACCCCAGCCTGAGAGCCAGCCCTCCTTGGGGATTGAGTCTTGTAGGAAGACAACTTTTTGCAGTGTATTTTAGAGTTGCATCATTTTGCATAAATTAAAGATAAATAAATAAAGCTTATTAAAATAAAATAAAGTTTTTAATAAACCTTGCTTTATTTCTTCTGTTCAGTGTGTTTTTAAGAACCCATTTTCATCCCTTGTCTAATTAGACATGTAGTAACATGATACCAAAGGCTCCTATTATGGATCCATTTTTCTTGTCACTTATTAATCTCATTTAATCTTACCTATTTCTACCATTTGCCAAAAGACTTGAAAAGTGTGAGTTTGCCTAACATACTAAGAGTTTTGAAAATAATTGTCCAATGCAAGTCTTTAAGCTTCCAGACACTCTCAAAATGGTATTTGTACAATCTATTCTGGGATTTACACATGATAATGCTACTTTGAGCTTCTTCCCATGACAATTTCCCTCTGTTTGCACTGAACAACCAGCAAAATAGCAGTTTAAGCTAAGTTACTTTTTCTACATCTTAGTTAAAAAAAATTTAATTTCAACTAGAGGAAAGCGTAAGTTAATTATATCCTGAGCATCAGGAAACAATTAACAGCTTTCTATTATATCACCCTAATTTCTAAGCTATACAATTATATGCTACTTCAGAAAAGGATGTATGATTATCAAGACAAGGATCTTTTCAGAAAAAAATGAAAGGAAATTGTTCCACTGCTGACAATCAGTGCTATAAATAATGCCTAGCTAATATCTTTTCAGAAGTAATTTCCATTATTTGCAATCCTAACTTTGAGTGATGTGTTGGCTGTGTGTTGTCAGATTCTCCTTCCAGAGAGGATGAGCATAAATGTTGGACTGATTCCTCAGATAAAGCCTCAAAAAATCAACTTCCTGTGAATATTTTGCAATACTCATTGGAATTAAATAAAAAAAATCATTGTTTTTACTAACCATATTGTAATTATCTCTTGCATTCACTTTGCCACTTAAACTAGGGCCAAGACTGGCTTGTACAAACACAAAAGGACAAAGCAGGCCTGCTTTAAGCAGCCACAGTGCCTTGAAGACGCAAGTCACAATGCGAAGAGCAACAGACGTGACATAGAAACTCTTCTTTTTAACTGCCAATAAACCCATTTGGCCCAATACACAGGTAAAGGGTGCAGACACAGAGCCAGTGGGTTGTACAGCTATTCAGCTGGACACTAACAGAAGCACTACAGAAAAACACCCCACAGTACTTTGTGTGAGAAGCAAGGAAGCAAACCCACGCAAACATCCCTAACACAAAGTCAAAGGCTACTGTGCTGGATGGCCCTGTACTGCTGGGGGTGGGAGAACCTTCCCAAACCAGATACAGCATATAAGATTCATACAGGATAAATATCATAGTGCTGCATCAGCAGAACTTTGGTCTTTGCAGATTCCTCGCGCAATGCCCCTTTCAGGACAGCTATACCACTCCCCCAAAAAGTTTAAGTTCTGTTTAAAGCTCTCCTTCCCTATTATTTTCCACCTCAAGTCTTCTATGCACTGTCCTCAACAAACATGATCTTGTTTGAATCTTATCTAGCATTACAGCTTGGAAATATAGCTGCCACAGTTCTTGAGAAGAATAACAGTGTCTGTCTCCCAGATTCCTTCCACTGCCTTCTCCTCTTCTGTCACACCAAATACACTATTACAGACTTGACTTTCAAGCTCCCATCTTTGCTATCACCATCTCTTAGGTGCATTGGTTTTTGCTCTGAACAGCCATTTAGTTTGTTGTTTGATTTTTTTACCTTCAAGTGAGCATCTCTGTGTTTGCTGCCTTAATAGAGAAGGCACCCTCACCCAAACAGCCACAGACCCATTTGGATGGAGTCACCAAATCTTGTCTAGCATTGCTATGATCTCTGCCAAAAACCTGACGTGTAAACAAGGGTTGAGCAGGGCAAGAACGGGGGTGAGAAGGCCTCCTGGACTGGTAGGGCTGTACTTTTAACTTCAAGAACTGATTCCCTGAGAAGACAATCTCATGGTGGGGTCTCCATCCCCTGACCTCAAGCCAGCTGATCTTACCCCTTACACTGTCATTGGTACTATTTGACAGGATGGCACCCTGGCTGAGCCCCCCAGACTGTTCACTATGGGTTTTGACATGCATCAGTGCAGTGCACCAGCCATGCAGCAGAAGCCCCAGACCAAGGGAATTGGGCTGCTCCTTTCTGCAGCATTAGCCAGACACATTGAATCAACAGTCCTGTAAAACCCACAGTGTAACCTTCCCCTGGCTCCTCACAGAAGCCAGAAAACTCTCATCTGCCTGCAAATCCCTGTGACACAGCTGGGGTAGCCCATGACCCAACCACACAATTGCAAGGAAATGGAGAATTACAGCCTTGTGATGTGGAAACGTGCTTCTATATTTGCTCTGAATTAGCAAGTGCAATCAGAAAACATTTTTTAATTATTTGCAACTGCACCTTCGAGATCTGAATGCATTTACTAGATTGAGGCACTGCTAAGATGAAAACTATGAAAACTGTAAAAGGCTGATAATTAAGGCCGGGGTTGCCTACTGAAGTAGTGCTGTCATACTGGTGATAAGCTGGTCATGCAAATTGCAGAGTACAAATTTCAAAACACATGAAATGTCAGTATTTGAACGTCCATTCACATACAACACTGTGACAAGAGTGCAGAAGTAAAGGTAAAAGCCTTGAAAGAAAAAAAACATTGTCAAACTTAGTCTCCATTCCTGTCCAATAACAGCATGTACATTGGACATTTTAAACTCAACACCATTTTCACAAAGTCTTCTACTGGTGTCTGAATTTTTTTAATGGGAATCCAGCAAATTAAACCCTGAGGAGGTGGAGCAAACCCAGCAATGGCTGCTGCCACCATTCCCTCTCCCTGTACTTGACCATGTGTTTCCACTGCCTCCTTCACCCCAGTGTTGGCACTGGTCTGACTTCATGCTGAACCTGTTTAGAAAGTTAAATTTTTCTTATTTGGCTTCAGCTGCTTCAGTTCCCTGAACTTCTGATCCCAGACAAACAGCAGTGCGAAGTGCAAAGGAAGTGATAAGAGCAGGGCAGCAGCAGCCTGCAGCTGGATCCGCTCTATCAGTAAACCACAGCCTCAAACCGTGCGTATTCCAGTGACATGGGGGAAGCCAGCACCCATTTCTCCCCCTGAACTTCTTCAGAGAGAGCTTTTTTGTGGTCATGTGGTAAATTGGTTTGTAAAACTGACCCAACTGAAATACCAGCCTTCCAAAAGCTCTGCTGATCACTCCCCCAGCACAGGTCACCCCATGGTGATGGTCCAGAGGTGCTTGAGCCAGTCCAAAGGACTGGAAAACACAGAGGAGGGAACTGGAAGGCAAGAACACCTATTTAATTCCAGCAGTTTATGCATTAAAATTGTTTAAAATATATCTCCACACTTGGGAGTTGTTTTTCTCTATGCTTTCAGATGCCACTCTTGGTCTTGAGGTCTGACCTCCCAAACCAGAAATCCCAGTCCTGACAGAATCCCACCTTGGTGGCTTCACACAGACCATCCCTCACTGTCCAGAACCCACCACTGCTGCAAGACACTACAACCAACCGCAGCCAAGATTTGTGTTGGAAGGGCTTTATTTTTCCTCAGAGCATACAGCAGCAACCCCTGATGGGACCTGATAAACAGCTCAAATTCCTAGGCACTACCGCTACACAAACAGTAAATTAGAATGACGAGTGATAGGAAGAGTTCTCTGTCATGGTGCCAGCCTATGGCTACTGCTCCCACAGAAGCAGGGTTCATGTAATAAATGCAAACCTAGATTAATTTTGGCACATTCATTCTGCCTTCCCTGCGTGACCACCAACACTGAAACAAGTTTCTTTCACGTTTTCAGAGGGAACTCCTCTAACATAAAATAAATAAAAAATATTCTTGCATATTCCATACACATCGAATCGCCTGCCGATCTCTGCTAACCTGAGACAAAAGTTAATTATTGACTCCATCTGGAATGGAATACATAAAATATACAGCACAAACCACTCATACAACATTTGCCTTCTTATGTACACAGTGAAAGAACGATCACTATTTGCACATGCGTTGTTAACTACTTGATCTCTGAGCTGCACTTGAGGAAAGCCGCTGAGGGCAACAACTGAATTATTAAATGGCATAGCTATAAGGAAAGAAATACGGAAACAAAGCCTTACATCTTCATTTCTAGAAACATTGAATAGCTCAGATTTTACTGAAGGACATGAGAAATTGAAATTCCTGGCCCAGCAATCTCATAGATATATATATACAGATGGGGTTTGTCATTAGAATTAGTTCCAACAGGCAAGATTGAAACACATGAAAGGGTGAATCAAGAATCAAAGACTCTAGAAAAATGAACATATAAATCTGAGAAACACTTTTTTAAAAAACATTAAATAATTTATAGTATACACATACTAATTTATAGTATTTATACGTAATAAAAATATGTAATTTAAATTGTTGTGATAGAGTAGAGTTAGTGGGAAACCTGATTTCAGAACACTTCATTTTGCAGCTTTACCAACCTTCACTTTGACATCTTTTCTTTCAAGGTATCACTCTGGTGAAACCTTACAAAGAAAAATGACAATTTTTTGGTTGCGTGATTCTGGAAAACAAATTGATGGAAGTGAAATTATTTGTACAGAGAGTTCTGGAGGAGTCTGTTCCACAGAGATCTGATGATGTAATCTCTGTGTTCTATCCACGCTGAAGAAATGAGCATACAAGGGTCTCCTCAAGTGAGACAACTGAAAACTACTTTTTTCAGGGTTAGTTTTGAACCCAGTCAACTCTTGGGAAGTGCAACCACTGGTGAAGAACTAAGGAAGTGGCAAGAAAAATGTTCAGGGGGTAGAAAAACAATCATTCCCTGAGGAGGAAGTACAAAATTGGATTGTCTAAGGCAGATTACAAAATCTCGCTTTAAGAAATTCTGTCAGTTCTTCAAAAGACATAGATGTTAGTTTAACATCTAGGGATGTGACTTGAGAATAAGTGACCTCTAGACAATTATATATCTCAAATCCTTTTAGAGCCTAAGCTTACAACAGAATCTTAACACAATTTCAAACACAATGATGGCATTTAATAAATTCTGTAACTGTACAGTTTATATAATCCTGTATCACAGCAATACATTAACACTAAGGGTCTTCTGATATCATTGCTCTAGAAACTATCACTGTTTTGTGCCATGGGTTTTCTGCACCTTACAGTGCTTATGAACTTTTCAATCCTACCACCATGAAAAAAAATGTTGACTGTTTACTGCTTAGAATAAGAAAAAAGCTATGAACCTGTAGGCACTGCCATCCTTCACAAATTAATGACTCTGAAAGTTATGCACTCCAATGTGGCTTCTGAAAGTGAAGTTCCTGAAGTAAAACCTTTGGAAGACGAGTGAAACTGGTTTTGTCTTACAGCTTCAAAATGTGTAGCTGTTTATTCATGTAAAACCTTTAACTCTGTGAATCAAAATTCATACACCAACTTTGACAAAAAGGGAAAAAATTTCTGTTGAAACTTTTGTCTCTTCCAAAACAAAAGAAAATGCTCTAAGAAACATGCTTCATATTTCTCCAAGTAGAAAGATGATGCTGATTATAAAAACTATTCTATCAAAATCACTGCCTCATCTAGAGAAGTGTGTATAAATAAAACATATTTATTTACCCAACTATTTAACAGAAGTGTGGTTGGGGAAAGATGTAGTTTCTTGTAAAAACTTATGATAAAGAGAGATCCAAAAGTCTGCAGAGACATTAAATGTCATTTAAGTTACATCTACTACAGAGAACTGTACACCATCTACAATGGCAATAATAGGTGTTTAAATATTGCTGCTCAGTCAATTGAAGCCTGAGGATTCCTGAATTACTAGGCACATTATTTGCAAGAAATGAGGGACTCTTGGGAGATACATAAGATTTTGGTGACAATCTGGCATCAAGAAACAGATTTCAGACACCCTTACCTTGGAAGATGGGCAACAAGCATATGTATCAAAAACATGCCCATTGAAACTGCTTTCGGTTGCCAGAGGGCAAGATCAGCTCTATCCAAGTCAGTGCTCAAACCCAGACATAATACTTTAATCCTTCTGCCAAACACTGCTGAAATGGGCACAACCTGTTGCCTTCAACTGTGAGAGAAATCAGCTTGGAATTGCTCTGCTTCTGATAAAATTCTTAACAATTTCAGTAGTGCCTTTATAAAGCTTCCAAGAATGATTATCAATGTGACACCTCCCCTCAGGCACTCCCAGCAGGGCCAGGGAAGCTCAGGGACATTCACTTGCCCAGGGCTGTACCAGGCAGGGATGTAGCAGGGTGGAGGCCTCCAAGGGCTCTCCCAGTCCTGAGGAATCTGAGGACCCCGTGATCCTCTCAAACATTTTAAGGACAGTGCTGTTGCAATCTCCTGAGAAGAGAGAGCTCACCACTGTAGGGTCTCCGCAGCAGAACAAAGGGAAGAGCTGAGATTTTGGGTGGCTGGAGCTATCAGAGCCTGCAGTTTGTCCCTGCAGGACCACTGGTGCCAAAGTTTACAGCCGTGTCATGCCCAGCCCGGCTTTCCCCTTGCTCTTGCCAATCTCTTGCATGGCAACAGAAGCTGCCAAAGGGTCTGTGCTGGTGTGTCACACTGCTGAAATCTTCAGCTTTCCTTCACAGCTGTCAGTCTCATCATTTAAAGGCTCACCAAGAGCCAAACTTTTTAAGTCCTCACTTTAAAAGATATGTTTCTATTAAGAAAAAGTAAGAGTTAGGTATTTGCTCAGACAGCTGCTGGGTATAGAGGCAAAGGACACTACTGGATGTAAAAATTTACCATGTTATCTAACATACAGCTCAACATACAGCTCTTATTTCTTTTTTCAGAAATCACCCCAGCCATGCCAGGATTTATATCACAGCCTATGCCAGCAGCCAAGTTCCTGGGTGCCAGCTGACATTGCACACATCAGGGCATAGGCTCCTGACCTTGCAAAGGCAAAACACACATCACAAGCAACGAAGAGACAGGAATAGGAGAAGGAAAAAACCTCTTTGTCCTACTCCTTTCCCTCCCCCAGCCACTGTGCACTTGTCTAGGGAGTGGAAGAGGGCACAGGGCTTCCATTCCCACCACAGGCACTGCAAAGCCAGCTTGCCAAGGTGCTGCTCAGACAACTTTGACCCTCACTGCATCAGATCCCTGCCAGAGAATGACATGCAACAGCCCATGGGAACGAGAGCTGTGAGGCAACATGTGAGGCCAGTAAGACAGGCACTAGGAACTCTGCAAGGAATTTAAATCAAGCAGCTCTGGTAAGTATTTGAGTTTAGACACACGTGCTGTTTGGTCTAGTACAAGAGTGCTTTAAATACCTCCATTTGGTTGGGTTTGTGTAAGTAATACCATGCTCACAGTTTCATTTTACACTTTTACTCCTCAGTTATGTGCTCATCTTGCATGCACTTTCACCCAAATACACACATAATCACCTGTCTGGCTGCATCAATCCCACTGGGGAATCTTGCAGTTGTAAGCATCACTAAGAATAGAGTACAGTATGCTGCCTTGAGTGCACGTGTGCGCTGGTTTTCTATCATCTGTTTGCCTGCCCCAAAGACTGCTGATATAAACTGTCTTTGATCCTGAAAACACTCCACATTTTCATTTCGCATTAACAATTATATGCTTATCTTGGACAGGAAAAGGGAAACTTTAAATGCAGGGTTGGCTAAAACTTGTCTGCCAGCCAGTCTTCTATCACTTATTTGTGGCTTTTACTGCCTGGAAAACTGAAGAATACAAGTCCTTTGCACAGAATATCCCAACAGAGAAACAGAATGAAGTTAACAAAAAACTGGGGGGAAGCAGACAATTTTGGGTGCAGCTTCACAGTACAGTTCCAGCTGACCCAATAGCTCACTGCTATCCAAATGGAAATTTTGTGTCTTCTCCACCACAGCCACTTCTTCCTCCTGGCTACACATTCCCAACACCTATTTTCTGTAGCTTCTCAAAGTCAGCAGATCAGAAAATCAACCAACAAACCAAATCACCACACTGGATCTGTTTTCAAGAAGTGTGAGAAGTTACCTGAGCAGGCACAAAGAGGAAGTGGGACTACACTGCTGGGTAGAAGGAAGAGGGCAGGAAGAAGAGCAGATCTCCCTGCTCAGCAGCAGCCAGACATTATGCACACTGAGTTGTTCATGAACTCCCTGTCCAAGCAGATCTAAACCACTTATACAGTCATGAAGGAACGTCCACAGGTAACTTCACAGGATGGGCAATAGTTATTTTGTATCTGCAAATCATCGTTGACTGTGTTTCAATACCGTAATAAATAAAATGAGAAATGTAATTCTTTGTAATAACGCAGATGAGCTGATTCTAGGAGCCAGACTTGATAACATTTCCTCAGTTTCTCCTTTGGGAAAGATTGCAAAGCTTTTGCTTTTACATTTAACTATGGGGTATACAGAAAGATTAATGTGATCCTTATAGAAAATTTATATTAGCCTGAAATCTTCAACTTCTAGTAACATAAATTAGGAACAACAGAATTCTTATCTGACACTTGGGTGCTCAACTCTGCAACAAATCCACCATGCAGGACCCGTGCCAGTGTTCTCTGTCACCCTAAAGGATACTTTGAAGCAGAATCTCAAACTTGGAGGAGGCACTGGTGTGTATTGCTGCCAAATCGCCAAAATAATATTTACTTGCCAAACAGGAGTATCACTGGTGTGCATCACAAAGTGGCACTTCTCCTTACTGCATGGATGCAAACAGTAACAGTGTACTAGCAGCAATGATGGCATCTGCCAAAGCAAGGAACATTTCTAACACTTTTCAGAGTTTGTCTGGCATCTGAGAAAAAAGTTTTAAAAAATTCAAGAAAAACTACTGAGAAAATATTTTTACTATCCCCTTCTAGTTACTTATATAACACATTATAGTGAGATTTTTTTCCTCAATCACAAGATGGTCCATCACCAAACCGACATTATTAAAATTACTTTTTCTCCTCTGTACTGTATAGGTACAGCTGGCACACATAGCCAGCATACACCACAGAATTAAAAATTAACTGAGTCAGGCATTTTTGTTCAAGGCTCCTGTGCTGCTCGCAACTCCAGTCACACAGCACTGTTAATTGCTGCTGGCACTGACAGTAGGGATCCCCTTCCATCTGCTGGGACCAGCTGATGCAAAATAAAAACAGTCCCTTGGAGTGAGGCGCAGCTCTGCGGGGTCAGTGCCCGGCGCCGCTGCCAGTGCCGGCCGGGCTGTGCGGGAGCGCTGCCCTGCGCTCGCCCTGGCTCTCCATGGGGTGCTGAGACACTTTCCCTCTTACGGTTTCTTTGGGGTTTTATCGTTAAAGACGCGGCTCTCCTGCAGCGTTTGATGCCTTTAGTGACGCAGCAGCCTCTCCCCAGCCGCCTCCTGCTCCACGCAGGGCAGCGGAGGTGCCTGAGGCAGAACCCCCCGTGCGGGGCTTCCCCTCCCCGGGCTCGCAGCGCCGCTGCGGCCCCCCGTCCTCGTCCCTGCTGGAAGCGGGGCCGGAGCCCGGGGCCGCGATGGAAGCAGGGCAGGTGCTCCGGTGCAAAGACCCTCGCCCGCGGCCTCCCAAACCTCCCCCTCCCGCCGTCAGCGGGGCTGCTGCTGACCCCGGGTACGCGTCCCCGGCAAAGCGGGAGGAAGGCACCGCTTACCGGAGCTGCTCGCCGGTGAGCAGGACCTCGGCCATGTGCTCCAGCTCCGCCGCTTTCTGCTGCATGCTGCTCATGCCCTCCTCCATCGCCGCCGGCCTGCGGGCACAGCACCGCCGGGTGAGGGGGGACCGGCACTCGCCGCCCCCCGGCCGCGCTGCCCCCGCCGGCAGCTCCGGGGCGCCTCCCGCCCGGCTCCGGAGCTGTGCGCGGGGGTGGCGGGCAGCGACAGCCACCTCCTGCCGCTCCGGCTCACCTGAGCGCCTCAGGTCACTTTTCCCCTCGGCAGGCTCGGATCCCTCCCGCCGCTTCCCGTGTTATTGTGTCACTGGCAGGCGGAGAAACACATGGCTGCAGCCGCCGCGCCGCAGCCGGGCTCGCCGAGGCAGCAGCGGCCCCCCCCCGGCTGTCACACGGCAGGGTCGGCGCTGCCCCCGCGGGAAGGGGCCGGCTCCCCGCCGAGGGCTGCGAGCCAAGCGCTGCTGCCGCTGCCAGCCCCGCCAGCCCCGGCCCGGGGGGCGGAAAGCGGCCGCGCACGGGGGAGCGCAGCGCTCCCGGCCCGCGGCTCCTTCCCGGGGGCGCCAAGTCCCGCGTCCTCCCTTCAACGCGGGGCTGCTCGGAGGAGCAGTGAGCTCGGGAGAAGCTGATCCGACTGCGCGGGACGAGATGCGACCGCTGCCCGCTCAGGTAGTGCGGGCTGTGCCTTGGCAGCGGTCCTTGGAGATGCAGCGCGGGGCCGGTAGTAGAAAGGGAGCTGGTGATCTGGGGTTTCAACTCAAGAAACTGTTACTGCCCTCTTGCTGCTCACATTTCCGCTTATCTGCCACCCAGGGGTTATTTTCAAATCCTGGTCCCCTGCTCACATCAACTCTTTGTCTCCAGGCGACAGAGGATGCAGAATTCTTGAGGGCAGAGGAACATTTTTTCTTGGAAACAGGAAATAAATTGCAATGTCATGAATACTGTCAACATTTTGTAGGGGGGGGGGGAATCGCCCTTTTCTTTAAAAAAGTGCAGGAGGAGGCATCTTCTGCAGTGGTCCAACCATGGTTTTCATTTGCAAACACATATAATACCTTGATTGCCTTTATATCTGTCTGCACATACTCTGTGTGCATAGAAATTTTGTCTGCTAAAGCACTTGCAATACTGTCATTGATTCAGAACCAAAATTGTAGAACCACAAGAAAAACTAAGAAGCAATCAAGTGAGCCTAGTAGTAATGAGAATGCAGACAATGGGACGAAGGTGCTGTTTGCATTGCCCATAGTAGAATTGTGGCATTTATTACCAGGTGGCTCTGGATGTAAAACAATGGACTTGGAACCAAGGAGAAAAACACTTGGAAAAGAAATCTACATAGGGTTACTAAGCAGACAGCAGCCACATCCAGCTCAGGAAATTCTCTGTTCTAAAAATAATGGTCTCACAAGGCAAGCACTTGTGTGACATTTCATATGTGCTTTCCCTGCTGCTCCCTACTCATCTGTTTATAGCCACTGAGATGAACACAGAGCTAGATGGACCTTTGGTTCAATCCAGTAGAGTCCTTCTAATGAGCACCTTTGTGAGTCTCAAAAGAGCACTAGAAGTCCATCAATGGCAAAGGGAGAAAAACACAATCTGCCTTTGTTTCATTTGGGCCAGAGAGAGGGACACCTTAGGACTGTAAGCACTACAGCTTGAGATTACTTTCTGTAAATTTGGAAGACATGCATTTAACCTGAATACTTGCAAACAGCCTCTAATTCCACTCATACTGCAAACATACAAAGTACAGATTCACAGAGCTGGAAACAAAAAGAGAATTGAAACAACCATCTCATCTGACCTTATCTTTAAGACCTGCAATTTTTATCAAGCATTTTATCACATGACTGAAGGAAAGACAATTTCAAGAGAATGTACATTGCAGACCATTTCTGGGTAAATCCTTGGCTCTATCACCTGGGTTTGGCTGGTTTCATCCATTCACTACTGTTAAAAGGAGATACACTGTTCCTCCAGGCTCTGGCAACACAATCTGCAATGTGTCATGTTAGATTTCCCACTTTTAGGTCCTCTGCTTGTTGCAATTCAATTCACTTAACGGGCATAAGAGTAACAGAAATATGGGGAACTTTCTTCTGAGCTAGTAAGCAGAGCTGTGCAGATGGCTGCAGGGAGAAGAAGCTGTCTTCATGCAGTGACAAAGTGTCGTGACAGGGTAAAGCCTCTTTGTTGGCCTTACGGTAGAGCAGAGGTACATAGCCCGGGAGCTCTGTCCCACGGGGACAGAGAGCCCAAAAGCCCAGTATCTCAGGCCAGGCCGTAGGCAGAACCCATAGCGAGTATTTTAGGGATTATCAGCAAGTGAAAACAGTGCTTTCAGAGTTCAGCTCTGGTTCGCTAAGGCAGTATGCCTTTGGCTGAGGCTCCAGCAGAGAGAGAGAGAGGAGGAAGAAGAGATCACAAGCTGTTCCACCGAGGTATCTTTATTCTGGTGTCCGCGAAGGGTCCCATGCTCTTCTTCACCAGCTAATAGGGTACAACCTACTGTTTATATAGCCTTGGCAAGGATCCAAGATTGACCAGTGGGAGAGAGGTTAGGGGTATAGCTAAAGGACCAATAGCCATGGGTTAACATGATTTTTCCATATAAGGGTACAAAGCCAGGTTTTTGGGTCGGAGGGTCGGGGAAAACAGGAACTTGTCAATTGCTGTGTCAGCATTTCTATTGTTAAATTCTCCAGGGAGCTTTTGCTATATTTTTTGGGTTTACTACAACAGGGTGCTTGTGGAACTGCAGCCTGAAATCCATATCCTTCCCTGTGCAGTTTTTCAACTTGCAAAATGCAGGCCAGTGCAAATTCCTGTACTGGATTATTTAATGATTATAGAATTTCATGTTGGCTTTTGCACACTGATATCCCATTTGTAATTTGTTCCACATGTTCACACTGAAATTTCTTACAGTTACAGTTATCCTCAGAGGAGGGAATTGGCTATCAGTCACTCCAAGCCTGCCATCCCCTAAAAAAGGATAATGACATAACCTTGAAGGGTCACGTTGCAGGCAAGAGCCAGTAAAAAGCTACACAAAATAATCTGGTGGGATGTTTGCAACTTGTTTTTAATCTACAGACTGCTATAGAACATAAGGTCTAACAAAAAAGTAGGCTGTGTTGACCCTTCCTCCCAAGGGAGAGGTTATGAAGACTAAAATGCTCCTCTAAGAGGTGGGACAGCATGTGCAGAGTTTGAAATCCTAACAGCAAGAAAGAGAGAGGCATACCTCTGAGACAACCTCTGGTAAGTAGATTGATTTATTTTTTCAGATGTAGGATCAATTTTACAAGTTGGTGCCTATTTTAGATATGAATACCTGAGTTTTACTTTAGCATGGCTGAAGTTAAGTGAAATGGAGGTAGCTAGCCACCAGTAAGGCATTCCTCAGCCAAAAGCATGACAGATCTTTGACTTGGAGCCCTGGGACACTTCAAAACTCATCCTCCATGACATGAAGAGAGTAACAAAAGATGCACAGATCTGCTAGAAGGTTGGTATCACAGGTGTGAGGGGTAGCTCAAGTGTCTTCCAGTGACTTTTGATGACGTTAGAGGCTCTCTGGGATGCAGGGAGGTATAAGGCAGTACACTTGAACCACCAAGGTCACAACGCTCTGTGGAAGCTCATGCATGAATAGGCACATTGTATTAGAGTACTGGGTTTAGAAAACATGTTAGTAAGTTGTATAAACTTTCTTATCTCATTTAGTAAATGCCCAAGTGGTGAAACACTAGATGTTTACATAATGAAATACGAATATTGCTTTCACTGCTTTGAAGACTGTTGTATCTGTGGCCTACATTTTGACTCGGTAAATTAATCTGATAATTTGATAGATTAATTCTTTAGAGTCACTAGTCAATTTTCTGCAAGCTTATTTTAACACAAGACATCCTCATGAAAGAATTACAAGTATTCATGACTATACTTCTCATTTCTCCTACAGCATTGCTCTTGAGTCCCAAATAAAGTTGTTTGGCTTTCCCTTGCTGGGATGACTAGAGCTTTTTAAACAGGGAAATGACACAGATGCAAAAGATGGTGAAGCATTTCAGGGGCAAAAGGCATTAGCAGGTAAGCTGTTGGAGGGTTGTGGTTTTTTTGTTTTTTCCCTAACATCTTTTGTATAAGAGACAGCATTATGTAAACATGAAATTTAAAAATTCCTTTATAAAGGAATTTTATAAAGGTCACTCTCTTTGCTGAGAAAGACAAGTACAAAATGGTTTTTGGCTTTTAAGTTGACCTTTTATCTAAGTAGCTCTTGCAACACTCATGGAAAATGAGTGTGAAGGTTTTTTCCTATATTCCCATGCTTACTTGCAAAGAGAGCTCCCTTGTCTTTGTGTTTCAACTGGTTGACTTCCTTAGCACTAGAGGCCTGGGAAGGGGCACCATAGGAACTACCAGGTATTGTCCAATCTCCCCTCCTCTTTTCAGGCTATGTACAATAGTGTTTCCCATACATGGGAGTGCACAGATTACATTCATTGCTGCTCTAAGTTTGAACCATTTAAATTATCTGCTAGGAACTGGTAGTAAGAATCAGTGTTTGTGTGATTCAAAGAATATATCTGGCCAAGCTAATTTTAGTCCTGTGATAAACCACAGGAAAGTTAGTAACTAGTAAGTTTTCAAAAAAAAAACCAAACAAACAAACAAACAAAACCCCCCAAAATAAGGATATGTGTTAAACTTCTCTTTTTCTACTATTGCATCCAAGTTCCTGCAAAAGCCTCCATGGAGATAACAGAAGGAATTTTTCATAGTCTGTCCAACTTTTCAGCACTGGAGTGAGAGTCATATCTGTTTGTATTCTCATATTTCATGTTTTACTGACCTGGTAGTTGTTGTAATAGTGAGCTGAAGTGCAGAGAAAAAGGCATTTTGATTCTGAGATATACAGGGACAATCTGAAAAGGGTTTTCTAAGCCTGTCCCTACACAGCTTTTCCATTTTGCATTAAATATTCAAACACTCACTAGGCCAGACAGAGGTAGCGAGATTTCTGTGCAGACTAACAGCTAAGGCGTGATGAAGAGATGGGTACCTGCTTCAGTGCTTGCTCTAGTGAGCAGGTAAATATTTTATAGAAACAAGCAGCTTCAATAAGATAAAAGATCAGAAATTTGCATCAGACCAGTAACCCAAATAATTCCAGCTGACAGTATGCTCTGTTAAACCAGCATTTTGCACTACCCAATGCATGCTGCCCCCTATTTCATTCTACATGGAATCTTTTCTAATTCCTATTATTTCATATATTCATTTTCCAATTATTTCAAATTTTGATCATCACAAAAATATTTACAAGCCTAAAAGCATGTATAAGCCTGTTGGAAAGCTCAGGTTTATCTTTGAAGAAGTTCATATGTATTTCTAGTAGTTCTTTTTGTTTGTTTTCTCTTTATTTTATTCTGCATTTTAACCAATGGCAATTATGAACTTGTACAACTCGAGTTTCATCTATATCATATGTTTAGTCCAGATCATAGTACTAGGCTTGAGTAATATCCAGCCTAATGCATGGACTGGGAGGTGTGAGTCAGCTGGGAAGTGTGACTAAGAGCTGAAAAGGAACTGCTTTCTAAACCACTTCTCACATGTGAAGACAGCACCTTCTAGCTCTGTGGTAAAAGCCAGCTTAAGCCATCCCCCAGCTGCCTCTGCATTAAAGCACTACGATGTCTGGCCACAAGATTTAAAATGTTTGCTTAAAGCACTGTGGCTTGAACTGGCGGTTTGACACTGACTTGTGATCAGCCCTGAACACTCAGGCATGGGTTGGTTTTCTTGTTCTCTGGGAGACAAGACCTGAGAGTAGAGATTCAGTCTAAGACACTTTAGTATCCTTTGCTATCTATTTCTGCTTTTTCTCAGCACAAGTTCCTGTTGAATATTTCTTCCACACTGCCCAGGATGGAGCACACTCTGCCTTAGGGCACCTGGCTCTTTGTTTCCTAGGGTGAGCATCACAGCCAGGGCTTGGGGTGGGTGTGGGTGCACGCATGCAGCGTGCACATCTCAGGGGACATGTTCTGGTGGCAGCCACGGTGTGACAGAGTCCGAACAGCTGTGTTTGTGAGGCACAGAATCACAGGGCTCCTCACAGGCTGCTCAGGCTTCAGCATTGTCTCTGTCCGTCACAACGTCCCAGCCTGTAATTCCTTAGGTGAGGCTGTGGGGCGCACAGAGACATCCCTGCCTGAGGAACACCGCCTGCGGAGCCGCTCCTCCGGCTCTCAGAGCTCGCTGGGGCACCGGCAGCAGCACGGCACATTGACACAGTGCCACCGCTGCTAAGGGACACCGGCAGCGCGACACACCCATGGCACGGCTCAGCTCCACCGGCATAACCAGCACAGCAGCTACACTGGGGGAGCCGATGGCACGGCTCAGCTCCACCGGGATAACCAGCACAGCAGCTACACCGGGTGAGCCGATGGGACGGCTCAGCTCCGCCGGGATAACCAGCACAGCAGCTACACCGGGTGAGCCGATGGCACGGCTCAGCTCCACCGGCATAACCAGCACAGCAGCTACACTGGGGGAGCCGATGGCACGGCTCAGCTCCGCCGGGATAACCAGCACAGCAGCTACACTGGGGGAGCCGATGGCACGGCTCAGCTCCACCGGGATAACCAGCACAGCAGCTACACCGGCTCGCCTGACTCGGGTCCATGTCCGCATGAAGAACTGTTGCCAGTCTTTAATCGCTCTGCCACCCTGTGGCCCTTTCAAGAATTTAAGTATGAAAATGCCAATTAGAAAATTGTAGTGAATTGATGCTCCACAAAAGAAAAAGACTGTTAAATTATGCTAATTTTTATAAAGGAATAATCTTTGGACAATACAATTTTTGCACACAATTAAAAACACAAACATATTTGACTTCATCATTAATTTCCCTCCCCGATGAACACCAAAAATAACTGCCCAATCTAGTAAAAATGAAAAAGTCAGTAAAACACTGGATATTTCAATATTCTTTTTCAGGAAGGCACTTTTCAAGTATTTGTCTGGGACTTTCTGGGTTCTCAAAATATTTCTGGATGTCCTACAGTGCTGAAGCCATGAGATTAACTTAGTAGAACATGATTCTAAAATAAATCAGAACCTACATTGTGCTGAGATATAGCAAAATGATTGGCTATGACCAGACCCTCTATTGAGCTAAAGAGAAAGTATCTCCAGTGCTATTGAGAACCAGAATTCTTCCGTGTAGAAAGAGTTCTTCTGCAGCTCTGCATCAGGGTAACTGGATGCCAAAAACCTGTTGGAAGGAAGCACCAAAGACAGAACTGGGATGAAACAGAACCATATCAAGGTTCTCTCAAAAGACCAAATTCAGGTGTTTTTAAATAGATAACCTGGTAAACAATATTGCCAAGGGCTGAACTGTAGTGGGAACACTGTTTGCTCTTAACAGCTCAGCAGAAAAAAAGCATGTAAAAATCAGTCTGTAGTTGTTGAGTCCAAGAAGAAAATTTCACCAAGGTGTACTCCCACAGGGAAGAAGGGCGAAATGAGGATAAAAAAGTCCAGGAAGAACCAGCAAAGAGGATTGATGAGAAAAACATCTCATTAAGAACATAAGTAAGACTTGGGCTGGAGAAAACAGAGGGAAAGAAGCTGGAACAGCAGCAATAAAGCCATGATGAGGGAGGAGATGGAAGGAATAAATTTTCTTTGGGAGGTTCCTCAGAGTTTTTTCCTGTATTACACTCGCTTTACAGCAACTGTCAGAGAGACAAGACCTTCCCTCTCTATCTGCATTGACTTCTCTCTATGGAGAGGAGCCCTCCAAATTGCCACTATTAAAGATATCAATATAGAAAACTCACCCAGGAGCATCTCAGAAGGCCCACTTACTGCACATCCCCACCATGGAATAGGATCAGCTACACCTGTATTTTTTCTATGACACAATTTGGCAGACCCCAGTGTGCCCTCCCCCAGGAATGGAGCCTGCATAGAATTTTTAATTAAAGCTTTCAAAGTTTTTTAATTGCCTTTGATGCTTCATTCAAATCAATAAATTTTGGAGGAAAACTCATTTAGCTCTCTGAAGATGGGCTGCAAGGGAAGTATTTTGCCCCATGCCTCACACAGGATCTCTTCTGAAGCAGTTCATGATGAGAGCAGTATCCCAGGTTGAAGCAATTCTGTTAGGTTAGATCTGTGCCAAAACTGATGACCCAGTCTCCAACACTTAGGCAGGAGAAAGTGAGAGGACAAGAATCTCTCCTAAGTGTGCAGGCAGTGAACTTTTCTGAGTCAACAGTAACTGTGGATCTGAGAGGCCAAAACATCCAGTGAATGGAAACTTGTGTGAAACAACGTGAACTTGTTCTATCCTGGTTATAGCCTACCACATTATGTCAAATTGTTCAACATCTCAAGACATTGACAGCCCTTTTGATAAACTCACTACTATTCATTACTCACAGAGTTGTAAAAAAAAAAAAAATTGAGATACTCATTTACACAGTGGTTACAATGGAAAAATGGTTGTCCTCTTAACAAACTGGAGTTCAATAACCAGTATGAGCAGCAGAAGAAAAAAAATAAAGATGTTTAGCATCTTCACAGAAAAATACCAAAACTATAATAGACATGGGATGCCTTGGGCATAGGCCCTAGTACCTGATTAGGAGGGTAGATAGAAATCTTCAGAACAAAATGTTTTCTGCAGAGATGTCTGCAGAGTGTTTCCATTTTCATGTCACGTTGATCGTTTGGGGCTAAAAAGGGCATGGGATTAGAAGGGCTTCTAAGTATAATGAGGAGCAAGATGGGAAGGGTATAGTCTGCTCATCTAACATTTCAGCATTGGGAAGAAAGTTGAGAATGACAAAATCAAGTGAAATGGTAATTCTTGTACAGTTACAGCCCGAGATTGCATTATTCATCATGACTGAGAGTGAAACTAGAAGGCCCTACAAGCAGAAGCATGAGAAACACATAGAATGTAACAGAATCAGACATTTGTTCTGCAGCTCATTCCAGCATTAGATTTGTTGGACATAATTTTTATTATTTCATTTGTTCATTATGATTTATGTGTTCATTTGTATTGCATTTTATTCTTTCCCATGTAAGGCTTCTGCTCCCTTTGTTACATGAGCTTTTCCCATATTGGCTTCTTCTCATTGAAGTTTTCATCTTGCCATTTCACTGTCATTTTCCTGTACCACACTATTTCTTCATTGTATTCTCTCTGCAAATAAAGTACTTGATGCATTTCCCTGTTGGATTTTTAAAAATATTTTGCCTAAAATGGCTAAGGTTTTTGCATTCATTTGATTCATGTATTTATTTATTTTAGATTCATACAGAAAGTGTAAGAATATAGTTTGCTGGGATATATTTGTAGTGTATATCCCCAGCAATGCCTTAAAAATTAATAATAAACTAAATTCCACCCACTCTCTGAGGTTACTGCTATGCAGATAGCATCTAGTCAAGAAGTGAGATGATGGAATAACCTGCCAGATGACACATAATGGTATTTAGGTTGTCAGTATTAATAAGGTCTGCAGAATTAAATTAGCCACAAAATTCTCTACACAGTATTTTAAAAACTACATTTATTTGAATTTATGTCACGTAACTCCGCAATATTAATAATAACACCATTTAAAATATCTCTAGCAGCAGGTGTTTATATGATTAAATTTTAGGTCTGCAGTAAAGGATTGCTGCTAATTTTCCTAACTAGCAAAATCATCTGAGTCTGAATTACAGGCTTTGCTGTGGTAGAAGCACTCTGGAGATCTATCCAGAAAATGATGTACAGGGAGCAAAAGATTTTAATGATGTACTCATGCATGAGCTGACAGGGCTGCCTGACATATATTCTAAATTTAAAAGGGGGCCTGTAATTATTACATTATTAAAAAAGCAGCTTGCTTTTTCATGGCAATGTGAACACAGCACCTTCCCCTACCCATTGCACCAGTGTTTGCACCATGAGGACATGCTGTGCAGCAATGAATGTCCTGGCTGATTGGCTGAGACTGGGAGAAGCTCTGAATGTAGGCTGGGTACCAGCTTGCTCAGGTTTACCCCACCTTATCTTCAAATCAGTGTTGCATGACTGATCCTCTGCCTTTGTTTGCAATTACACATGCAGTCCCTGCAAAGAAATAAGATAAAAACAAAACAGGTCTCTAATTGCTGGTTGTCTCATAAGCATTGAGCGTCTGGGTTCTTGCTTGTCACAACAGTGTGCAGTGACATTCTCAAAGTCATTTCCAAATTGTCTTGACCATGTTTGAGCTCTGACTATTTGGTGTATGCTCTCCAGCTTTGTGGCTGAGTGTTTCTTCTCCAGTATTTCAAGACCAGAACCAATTATATGTCACCAATATACTCCAAGCTATTGTATGGTTTACACGAATATTTAGGCTTGGTTACAGCTGTTTATTTTCTCCTAATTTGAATATATGGGTTTTGCTGATATGAGTATCTCCCTGGTGGCCTGTTAAGATTGACAAGACAGCCTTGGCTGAGGGAGCAATGAGCTATCTGGTTATTCTACTAATTGGCTGAAATTTTCTCTGCTTGAGTCTTAGACTCATTAGCTCCTGCCTTGTGGTGTTTTTCTGGCTGACATTATCAGGTATGATGGTTTTACTGGGATACAATAATACAAATGAACCAAGGTCTGCAACATAGAATATGCAAGCCACTGTTTTGCTATTTTACGTTTCACTACTACGTTTCATACTTTAAAAAAATTAAAGTATGTCTCAATAACCATGGAGAGCAGGAGAGTGCGTGCTCTGGTGATTCAGGGGGTCTGAATTTATTTAGGATCCTGAGTTATGACTAAAATCTGAATGTTGTTATTAATAGAGACAAGCACATCTTTATGAACTTGTTTGACTTTTCTGTGAATCACAGTCATTTTGACTTTCACACATCTCCAAGTTTCTCAATGTGTTGCCTACAAATTTATTCTCTTCTCTTATCCATTACTTTCTGTTCTTTTCATCAGTAATTCCCAGTTCTTATATTTAAGACAGACTAGTCAATCATTATTGAGGATAGGTGTGCACCATGTATTTATACAATGGCATAATGATATTTTCTGTTTGGTCTTTTCTCTTTCTTGTTTTCCTAGGAAGGAAATGTAACACAGTCATTGTAGACTGTCATTCTCCCAGTGTCTCACAGGAGTCTGGGATGTGCTGAAAGAGCATTCAGAGCTCTAACCCCAGTCACACCTACAGCTTTGGTGGTCACCTTCTGTACTGAAACACAATGAGCACATCCTATGGCAGGTATTTCTAGACAATGAGAAACTGTCATTTAAAGAGTGAAAATGTAACACACATGCTAATTTTACGTATTGCAGATGGCATTCCAGCTGAAAAAAGAAATCCTTGAACTAGGGTTTATGACGCTTTAATCAAAATGAGCCTCTCTTGTGGAGTAATTTCCAAGAACTGTAACTGTGAATTGTGTAATTATCACTGAGCTGATAATGTCTTGCTATATTCAACTTTGGCACGGTGTCAGTTTTTCCACTGCTGGCTTTATCTTTCTTTTTTTTTTTTTTTTTCCTCAGCTACCTCTGTTGTACTTTGAAGAATATCTGTAAATTTCTAGTGTGTACATCTTTGTCATTTGAACACCCCATTTCATGTAGCCCTATTTTTCTCACTACATTTTACTGAAGAGCTCCAAGCACTTGAATTGCAATCACAGGGAAGTCATCTCCCTAACATGCTACCTAATGACTAGAGCCTGACAGTGGTACCGTGCACTGTTATCTCCTGCTTCATCATTCTGTGTTTCAGTTGTGGAGCTTTGGAGTTATTTCTTTGATTTGATTTGTCACAGATGCCCATCATTAATTTAACGGCTCACATCCCTGATGTTTGAGTTCTGGGAAAGATTAAACAGGGCCAAGGACTTCAAAGGCAAGACTATAAAAACCTTCAACGATCCTTTTTTTGTTTGCTAACTTCACTCAAGATCATCAACCACATTCCATTACCACTAATTTCTATTATCATTTGTCAGTTGAAAAACTATGTCAAAGTTTATCTTGCTTGAGGCTTGATTTCATTGCTGCCCCGTCCCCAGCCCAGCTGAGGATGCAGAGGCTATGCGGCAGTCCAGTCTAGGTGTCCCTTATGCCGACAGGTGTACACCTTATACTTCACACTCACAGCAGCCACTTAAGGCCTCCAGTGGGCACCTGGGTGGACTGACAGCAGTTGGTGATTAGTTAAGTCAGGATGGCTGAATTTACTGCTTCCTCAACTCTTGCTTCCATTCTCCTACAGCTGAGTTTCACCCCTGCTTGTACCATGATGTTACACGCTCCTGACCCCTGACAGCTTCAGTCCACCAGACCAGCTCAAACTGAAAACAGAACTCATTTATGCTATAGCACCTCCAAAGAAAATAAATAACCTGACAGCATCAATGTAAAATAATTTCAGGATCCTACCAAGCTCTCTTGCCATAGCATGCATTTCCTTATAAATTGACAGCAACATTGATAGTTCATCATCTAATTTTCACTGCAATTCAAATTCATTAAATGATTCATCCATGTTTCAAGAAACCAACTTCATGAGTTCCTAGACAAACTTGTTTTTGTCAGGTCACTGCTCAAAAGCAATTTCAGTGAAAACAGATGCATAATTCCTGCAGTTTCCTGAGAAATGAGACATCTCTGTAGATTTATGTCCATGTGTTTGGTCATAGGCCAGTTGGCTTCTGCCTCTTAGAATGTATCAGAGCAGCATTCCCCCAAGCAGGGTTTTCAATATATTGTCCAGCCACTGATTTCTATCAAAATTCCAGGAAATTTACACGCCAAATTTGCTTGACCTTGAACAGCAACTTCCAGGGGTAAACAAGGGACAGACAGAGAAAGATGGAAGGCAACACGAGCATGCACATTTCAGTTCCAAAATATTATATATATATATATATATATATATATATATATATATATATATATAAAGCATGTTCAGCCAGAACTACCAGGATAAACAAAACTGATTAGAAAAATTAATAACTACTACAAATGTTCTTGACCACAGATCAATGCCAATTCCTGAATAACATCCAGTGATTTAATTCTTATTGAGTTTCTGTTACATAGCAGATCTCTTAGGGTACAAACTCAATGAACCCATGCCTTGGATTCAGTTTCTTGGCTATTAAAGGTAGAAAGAAGAATAAGCAGGTGTGCAAGGTCATTGGAAAATTGCACAAATTAAGGTATAAATTAAAGCCATCACAAATAAGCTTAGTAACTATTTCAAGATTTGCTTAGTAAAAAGTGATTTTCTGGTTTACCTGAGAGGTGTGCAAGAAGAAATTTACATTAAATCAAAATGTAAGTCTCAAATAAGGCTATACACATATCAGTTTGCACCTACACATTAGTAGAAACTAGCCAAAATTGGAGTGTCTCTGGTTTCCTGTGTGCATAATGATAGTATTTCCACCTTCCAAAAACTGAGATAAAACATGAAAACATGCTAGATTTCTAAGTCTTTGAACAAGCCACTGCACATGTGTTATGACAGAAGTAGCTGCTTAATAACTTCAGCCAAAGTTTTCTCCAAGGCCATTGCCCCACTGGCACCACTCAGGCACCACCCTCTGAAGAGAGAAGATGCCTGACTCAGTCACATACAACAACAGCTGGTCTCTGCCAGGCTGGGACTGAACCAAGCCAGCTCCATCCCACCAGCTCCTGCTTCTGGTTCCCACATAATAGGAGTTACAACCTCCTCATCTGGGTCATTTGGGACAGACTTTTACCAAGCACAGAGGTACTCTGCAAGGCGATGGACATAACTTAGGAGCACTGAGTAACTATTTGTTAGCTGATGCACACAGCAGGCAGCTAGGGCTAACACACTACCAGGCTGAGTGTTAATATGCCCTGCAGCAAAAATCAGTGAGTGTCAGAGGAGACAGTTGTCCTGGGCAAGGCAGGGAAGAGGCATCCTGTGCTGCTCCTTGCAGAAGTCTGACAGTCACTGCTGCTTAGCTGCTGTGTTCTGAGCCTCTGCTTCTGTTCTCTTCTTATGGTTTAAGGATGTCAGTAGACTTCCCCTTGAATCTCTGAGCTGCAGACTATTTCCATTGCAATAATTGTGCATGCCTGTGGTTTCCACTCATTTGTGTTGTGGCTTTAGCTCGAGCACTTGCTCACAGCTTCCTGCAGCCACATCAGGCCACAGCAAGAGCCTGAGCTGAGCCCTGAGTCATGGGGTGACAAACCTCTGTGTGGAGGCTGTGCAAGGCCTTTCCTAAGTGGTCATGTGTGGATGAGAGCCTGCAGGCAGCTGCCCTCAGTCAGACTGTCACCAGAGGGACAGAAGGACCTGGGGTGAGTGACACCAGTGCGTGGCAGCTGCCTCAGCAGTGCTTTCCCACCCACTATCAGGCCCCACTGTGGTGTCTTGGACCCTCAATCTCCCTCTCTCCGCACTTGCTGTCATGCTCTGGTGTCAAGGAAAAACTTCAAGAGTGGCACAGCAATGCTCCAGGCTTGGGACAGTGAGGCTGGAAAGCTGTCAGGTGGAAAAGGGATGCTGGTCAACAGTGGCTGAACATGAGCCAGGGTGTGCCCAGGTGGCCAAGAAGGCCAATGGCATCCTGGCCTGGATCAGAAACAGCATGGCCAGGGCTGGGATTGTCCTCCAGTACTCAGCACTGGTGAAGCCACACCTCAAGTGCTGTGAGGCTCCAGTTCTGGGCCCCTCACCACAAGAAGGACACTGAGGGGCTGGAGTGTGTCCAGAGAAGGGCAACAGAGCTGGGGAAGGGTCTGGAGCACAACTCAGGTGAGGAGCAGCTGAAGGAGATGGGGTTATTTAGCCTGAAAAAAAAAAAAAAAGGAGTTTCAGTCGAGACCGTATTGCTCACCACATTCCCTGAAAGGATGCTGTAGCCAGGCAGGAATTCTCCCAGCTAAGAAGTAACAGGATGAGAGGAAATGGGCTCAGGTTGCACCAGCAGAGGTTTAGACTGGATAGTGAGAATAGTGTCTTCACAGAAAGGGTGGTCAGGCACTGGGACAGGCTGGCCAGGGAAGTGGTGGAGTCACCATCCCTGGAGGTGTTTAAAAGACATGTAGCTGTGGCACTCAGGGACATGCTTTGGTGCTGGATTTGCCAGCGCTGGATAAAGGGTTGGACCTTATGATCTTGGAAGCCTATTCCATCCTAAACACGTCTATGATTTTATGTTGCCTCAGATCTGGGCAGTGACTTCCATATTGGGCCTTTTTTTGCAATGTTTTGTCATTTTACTTAGTTTCGCGCATTTTTATATTTTTATTGCATTTTTTGGCATAACGAGAGATTTCACTGCAGCACAGCCCGGCTCCTGTGCAGCCAGACAGCAATCGGGAGGTTTGTCCCAGATTAGACCCGGCGGAGCAGCAGCGGAAAGCGATTGCCGAACCGTTCCCGCCCGCCCCGCCGCCCGTCCATCCATCCATCCGTCCGTCAACCACGGAACCAACGCGGGCTGCGCGCGCCGCCGCCGCCCGCTCCCCGTTGGCCCGGCCCGGCCTGGGCGGGAGGAGCGGGGCGGGGATGGAGGCCGTGGCGCGGAGTTCGGAGCGGGCCGGGGCCGCCATGCGGAGCCGCGCCGAGGTGGACGCCACGCTGCAGACGGCCAAGCTGAACCCGGCGGAGCTGCTGCCGGCCGTGCACTGCCTCAGCTTCGGCCCGCAGGCCGGCGGCGGCGAGTGCTGCCTGCTGCAGCTGGAGCCGGGGCTCTGCGCCGAGCTGGAGGCGGGGCGCAGGTACGGCGGGCGCGGGGATGTCCCGGACGCGGGGCTGTGTCCGCACTGCTGTGTTCTTCTGATGCGGCTTTCCTACCTGCCCCTTAAATCCCTTAAACCTATCTCAGTTACACTGGAAACGAAAAGCTATTTACTGATAAGAAGCGTGTTTAATTTGTTTTTGTTGGGTTTTTTACTGTGTGTGTGTGTGGTGTTTTAGTTTTTTTGTTGGTTTGTGGTTTTTTTTTAATGGAAAACTTCCTGCTGTGGAGACTTCTGAACAAAACTCAGAAGATGCTGGAATAGACTCCCCAAAAAGTGATCACAGCACCAAGGCTGCCACAGCTCAAGAAGCAATTGCGCAGCGCTCTCGGCCACCTGGTGTGATCCTTTGGGCAGTCCTGTGCCAGCCCAGGAGCTGGACTCCGTGATCCTTGTGGGTCCCATCCAACTCGGGATATTCTATGATTAGAAATACAGGTTTAGAAAAAATATCATGTCTCTAAAAGAATCCTGCTGACTTTGAGATTTCCCCTGTTAGAACTCTCGAGGCCTGATGGATGGCAGGGTGCCATAAGTTAGACAAATTGGCAGAGAAGGATGTGCACTATGGATGTGCAAATTGGCAGGGAAGGATGTGCACTACTATGCATGGGCAGGTTGGTTATGTAACGCCAAACTGAACCAAGAACAGATTCTAGATAAGGTTTTGATACTGTTTTAAATTTCTTCCTTTACTGCAATGACAGTGACATAAGGAAAATCTTTGAAGTGATACAAAATGAGAAGTCCCTCTAAAGAAGGTAGTTCTCTGAGATGCTTGTTAGTCAGCCTATTCCTATTTCGTGCAATACTGATAAGTATTATCTGTTAGAGGCCTGAATCATGTTGATCCCTTGGAACACACCTGAGCTTTGTTCATGCATGCAGGCTTTGGCAAACAAGAGGAGCATTTTACTGAACTGAATCTGAGCGCTTAAGTTAGTGTATGTAGCCTGGGAGGAACTGAATGTTCCCCTGTTGCGCTCCTGCTTTGGTATTATCACATCCTCATGCAGAATCTTTACTTCATCAAGTATGTGAGCTGAAGAGGGTGCTTTACATTGTCTATCCAGAATTGTTCTAGAAGATTATTTTCTTTCCTGCTTGGAATTACTTGCAAGAAAATAGGTATTAATTATCTGAAGGGCTCTGCAAAATAAACACAATTACTGTTTGCTTTCTTGTTTCACAGTGGGCCCGCTTCAGTCCTCATTAAAGAACAACTCTAGTTGTTTGTTATCTAATTTCTAAGATTAGTGAACTAGTTCACACATTAAGCATCACTTCAGCAGTGTTTTAGGGGGATTGAGAGAATTGGTGTATGACTGTAGGCATTCAGCTGTGTTCTGCATGAAAACTTGGAATGCTTGTCTTTTGAGTTCCCACACTAAAAGGAGAGGGGAAAACACAGTCAATTAGATTAATTTACATTTGCATCTTTATATTTTGGTGAACTGTGACTGCTGCTACCAAACAGAACTGCAGTTTGTAATTTCTTTACAAATGTATGAATGTGAGAAAATATCAAACAAGTTTAATTAGAGTTCATCCTGAAACAGAGGTAAAAATGCATCATTATTTCCACTTTGTTTTTTTTTTTCCCCAGCCTAATAATCCGTGGTGAGAAGGATGAACATGCAGTATTGTGCAGCAAAGATAAAACTTACGACATGAAAATAGCAGATACCTCAAATATGCTGTTGTTTGTTCCTGGTTGCAAAACTCCAGAGGAACTGAAAGCAGATCAGGCATCTTGTAATATTATTCATTCACAGGTATGTCTTTCAGGGTTTTTATTTGTTTGCTTTAATTCTCTGCTTTCTTTTTCTCTGTAATTTCTTGTATTTTGTCCATGATGCATATGTGAAACCCAGCAACCCTATGTTGCCTAAACATAGACTTTTAATGTCATTTTAGATGCCTGTGGTATTGCTTAGCCATTATTGCAGGCTGCCACTGGAGAAGGGACGAGTCTCCTGTAGCTTCTTTGTGTATAGACCAGTTCCAGGAGCATGTCTTTAAAAATGTGCTTTTTATACAGGGCCATGCTACACTTTAGGGTGTCCAAAATGGCTTTAGAGCCTTTCTTCAGGCAGCTGAGCTCTCTCTAATGTATAATTATTATTTTGGAGAAGTTAAAACTGTGGTTTATTTTCATTGCATAGTAATTACTTGTGGTAGGTATTAAAAGCTTGCAAAGAAAATATAATCTCTCAGTGTTAGCAACTGTTTTTAAAGTAAGCTATTTACAGGTTGATTTTTAGGAGTGCTTTCCCCAAAGGGAGATTTTACCATCTGAATACTATTTCTTAAATACAGAGATGTACTCAAAGGTGGCTCTTTCAATTAGTGTATCAAAACATTTGTCAAAGTGAAGGATTTTAGAGTTCTCAGTTTAAGAATTCCTTGTTCTCTGCCCTCCTGAATCATAGCTAATAAAATTCTATTAAAAATAGCTAGGCAAATATTATTAGTTAATTATTTTCTGTAATGGACATAATGGCATCATTGAGGAATAATCCTACTTCAACATCAGTTCTTCTATGAGGTCTAATGAGCTAATGTAAAAAGTTAATTCAAGCTGAAGTAGGTTAATAAGAAAGCAATATTCTTCCAT